>CM064875.1:60152146-61352146 GCA_032719365.1 Prinsepia uniflora
CCGACATTCGTAGAGGAAGTTATGATGTTCGGAAGTTGAGGGGTATATTGGTAATTTGGCATAGTAGGGGCCAAATGTTGACTTTTTGGCCGGGAAGTCCAACGGACGAGGGCCAAGGACCGTTACGTAGGTCTCGTCGATACGAATCCAAAGACAGGAGGCATGCCGAAATCGGAGATTCGACGACGAAGTTATGGTCACGGAATCGGGCTCGATTAACCGAACGAACCGGGAATAAAATAATATTTTAATAATGAACAGTACCCGGTGACTGAGCACACTTGGATGAGTGACAAGTGTCACTCATCCCTTAAAATCAGGCACAAAACATGGATCCATGATTTTGGGGAGACCTAATTATTATGTTTTATTATATTAAATTAATTAATTAATCCTAATTTCTATTAATCTCCCATATTTTCTTCAACCGTGTACAACCCACAAATCAGTTTTCTCCCAACCTCCAATTCTCTTCCATTTCTGAACCAAAGTGTGAGCATTTGAGAGTGAATTGAACTGGGAAAAACGAGGGATTAATTGAGAGCTGAGGACTGGGATTTCGGGTTTTAGAAAATTTGGAGGAAAAATCAAATGGTCGAATTGAGCTGTGATGATCGAATTGGACTTTGGAAATAGCTTCCTGAGGTTGAGACGAGTTGTTTCAAATCAAAAACGAGAGGAATTCATGCCCAATTGGCTCTGAACGGGTTTGGTAACAGTGGGAGATATCGAGCTTGAGTCGTGATCAATGCGTGATCAAACGACGAAATTGAGGTGGGGAAACAATTCCTCATGGTCCATTGATGCTTCTGGGTTCGTCAATTGGGAGGAATCAGTGGCCAAGGTGGAAACTCCATGGTTGCACACTGTTCGGATGTTCGAGTTTGAGTCGTGAAGATTGAGCAATGATTTGATCCAATTGAGTTGGGGGAAAGGTTTACCTGTGATCAATGAAGCTTCCTGATGAATCAATTTGGGGAAATCTGGTGGAATTGAGGTAATTCGACTGATGAACAGTGGCCGGAGGTCCTTCGATTGTTCATCCTTGATCGTGAGGATTGAGTGTGGAATTGACTGAAAACCAGCCGGGTCTGATCGCGGGTTGAACGACCCGTTTACCAGACAAACGGGCTTGAACGACGACACTGTAGCTGGCGCGTGGGGTTTCACGCGCAGCCACTCACGGCGGCGCGTTGAGGGGCGCGTCCCGGCCTAGTCTCAAGGAGTTGTGATTTCCAGATTTTACGGAAAAACGTGCAGCTCGGAAACGAACCGTTTTGAACGGTGTGTGTGAGTGGACTTTTGGTTTTCTAACTGTGATGCATGCATATATGATTTAAAATGCTTTATTATATGATTTGATATGCTTTGGCATGAGTGGTATTTCAATTCGGTGATTTCTCAGTTTTGTGATTATTATATTATTATATTCTGGCGCGATTTTCGAGAAATCATGAAATTGGTTAAAAATGATATTGTGGGCGTGAGGACCCAAGTAAATAATGATTTTGACTCGGATTTGGAGTTACATGTGAATTTGGATGATTTTTGGTATCCTTGTGATTTTGTGATTATTTTAATCAGTCTTTCGGGCACGTTTTACGAGGAAGTGCAAATGATGTTTTGGGCTAGGCCCGGATTGAAAATGATGTTTTGACTCGGTTATGAGTCAGGAAGTTGAAAATGATATTTGGACTCGGATTATGAGTCAGTGATTGATTTCATGGATTTACGTGATCGTGGCAACTCGGGTTTACGGTTGCACGGATTTACGTAATATTGATATTTTGGGCTTGAGACCCAATGGAATTGTGATTTTGGTTGGAATTGTATTTCCATGTGATGACATGATGATATTGATGATTTTCGGATTTATAAAGTAAATCGGGACTTGGGGCTGAGACCCTGTGTTGATAATGATTTGGTTTTTAATGCAACTGTTTTTCACTGGTTTTTGTGATGGTGATATGTTGCGGATATTTAGGGCTTTCGGGAGAAAATATGTTTTTCCCCGGAGTGCACCCTGGAGATAACGCTCGCCTTCGGGATGGAAGTGTTTTACCCCGAAGAGGTCACGTAGCACGATCTTTGTCTTGCAGCCCAGGGGAGGCTTGACTCAGATCAGATGTGCTGGATATTATGGATCGGTAAGTGATGTGTTCACGAGATCCGGATCGTCGGCTGGTGAGGTTTTTCCCAGCGACGGATTGCTGACTGATGATGTGTTCACAGCAGCGGATGCTCGGATTTTTGAGCGGTCCTTGAGCCTATTGATATGCACGCGTTGCAGGGATAAACGTGACTCTAAGGCAACAGGATATGGAAATAAGTCCCGTGGTTTATGGAAAATGATTTTGAGGAAACCGTGGTTTAGCGGTTAAATGATTTAAAGAAATTGTGAACTTTTGAGATGTTAAACTGATTTGGTGAACATGAGTTTTTTTGTGGACCATGGGAAAATATGTTTTGATTTTATCGGTCCACTGTTCATACTTGAATGATTTCATACTATTACTCATGTTTTACGATATGCATGCAAGTTTGTGAAAACTGGAGGGTAAGAATGTATTTTGGTAAATGTTTTTATAAGAGAGTCATTTTTGTCCACTCACACCTTTTCTGTTTTGTTAACCCTTCAGGTCGTGGCGCGTTGATCGAGGCTATTCTAGAGGTGGAGGTATGTGCGGGCACAGGCGCAAAAAATTCCCTTGTCTGGCAGGTATTGAAGGGTAGTTTCGGACTTTCTGTTGACTTGTCAGACGGGAGCAGGACCGGGTACGGTTTTTGACGTCCAGTTGGGACGGGTCCTGTCAAATTGGTATCAGAGCACTAGGTTGCTGATGCTGTTGCCATGCCATACCTCCGGAATGTGAGCCTCGTGCGCGACCTGGTAGTGAGATGGGTATATTAGAGTATTTGAGACCTTGTGATGGATCTCGGAATGTAATTGACCATGGTTTGTGAGTCAGATATTTAATTTGTGTAGCTACGGCTTACTAATTGTCGAATCGGTATTCTTGTGGGTCCTAGGATTTGCTGGATCCAGAGGCTTGGAAGGTAGCACAATTGGGTAGGTTGGACCCAGGATGAGATTATTCTCAGTAATTCCTTGTGCGAAATGTGAGTTCCCAACGTCTAGAGTGTGTTGGGGGTATTCCTAGGTTTGGAATGTGGTATTGATGTGGTTCACCGGCGGTAATTTGCTGGGTGACCGGGTATGCCAGGGATGGCGTGGATGATTGGGGCAAGAATTCAGTTAGGACTCGAGATGAGTCATGGTAATATCTTAAGTCTCAGGAGCTGTCGGGTTTTGAGGGACCCTAGGTAGTAATCGCGGAAACCTAAGGTGGGATGTTCGGTTCGGAAATGTGTGCTGGCGGGTGGTTTGACTCTTAATGACTTTTTCGAAGTCGAGACCGAGTGACGATTGTGTCAGGTCTAGTCATGTCAGCTTTAGTGGTGGAACTTGCAATCCACAGTCGGGGGTTGGTACTTGTCGAAGGAATCCCAGAGTGGGGGATACAGGGTAGGTCGTACGAGTACTTGATTCCATTGGATGTGGAGTCTCGATAGTGATGTCTGATGGTTGGGTCTGCACAAGTCTGTGGCAGGCACTCATACCGAGAGTGGTTGTTGAGAATCGGGGGGAACGTCAGGGGACGTTTCTTTTTCTCACATGAGTTGTCAGGGTGACTGTACCCAGAGTTGTTAGGTGCGAAGGAGGCAGAGTTTCTCCTATTTCGAGCAGAGGTACGGGGTCGTCGCTTGTTATGAGCGGAGATCCCAGGGTTGTCAGTTTTGCACACGGTGTGCTCATACTGATACTGTTGTCTGTGTACTGGTGTGGGTGCCGGTGTGGTGCTGACGATGGGTCACGAGTCGGGTTGTGACTTCGTCGAGTTGGGTATGTGTCAGTAACCAGTACCAAAGGAGGACACGTGGTTGGTGTCCGAGTCCGATGGTTCCAACATGGTTGGACCTACGGAATCATGAGAAGTTGTTGTTTGAAGAGGATTGCGGGTTCTTCCGCATGGGGATTAGGTATTCTGAAGTCATCAGGGGTGATTTCTTATTTTCTGTTGGGTGGCAGACAATGTTAGGTTACCTGGCGTGGGGGAGTGCAGTGAGTTTTGTTTGCATCCACGTAGGATGAATATTGGTGTCATTGTTTTGGATCATCCTTGGGTTTCCCTAGGTGGGATGGCAAGGATAGATACGAGGTAATCAGTAAGGGTGTAAGACCCTGTGGTTCCTAGTTGTTGACTGTGTGGATCCTAGGTGGATCGGGTTGTGATGATGTCGTGGACGTTGGGCATTGTGACGATCTAGGATCGTGATGTTCACGGTCGGCTGACGTCGTAATGGATCTGGTCGTGATTTCGATGGTCCAGATTGGGTGAGAGTTTATCACTCTTACGTCGGTATGTGAGTCATAAATGACGGACTGAACTTCTTTTTCGAAGTGGAGCCCCCTTATGGTATGTTACTCGAGCGAGTAGGTTTTCGACGGGGTCGAAATTGGTCAGCCTTAGAGTTGTGACGGATGGGATTGGCTTCCTTATGAAGTCCATCAGATGTAATGTGTTACTCGCTTGAACTGATAACCGATAGGATCGGTTTTGGTGTGTCCGAGTGGACGTGAACCAGATTTCGGGTTTTGGAATCGAATTTCTGGGTGACGATTCAGGATTCGATTCAGGAACTTGAAAGTGGAATACTGGATTTGGGTGCGGAATGATTATTCCAAATGCTAGCTTACGGAATAATGATTTCGGATTCGGATTTGGACATGAATTAAAAACTGTGATGTATGGATTTGATTCGGATTTCTTACGAAATTGCGGATTCGGATTTGGTATTGAAACTAGCTGATTGGTGGAGTTTCGATTTGTCTCTTGCTGGTTTGGGCAAATGGACTCCATTATTGGAACGTGTTTGGCTATGACCTAGGTGGTTGTAGTCTGGTCAAGGGATAGATGTACGTACCTTATACGTGGTTTGGGGTACGATATTTTGCAGATTTGTGGTGGCCGGGGTGATGTGAATCCCGGGAGAACTAGGCGTTCTTCCCTGTGGACACGTTGATGTGTCATTTTGAGTGTTGTCATTTGGCGAGGTGTTTTTGGGTAGCATAGGACAAGGATTGTCGATGTTAGCAAAAACCCTCAGGCTTTTTACTTTTGCCTTACCTGGTTTGGGATCGACCATATAGGTCTATGGGTCGAGTACTGGGGTCCAGCTGTAGGATCATGCTTGGTGTACGATGTACGGTATCGTATGGACGAGGGTACTTGATACCTAGTGACGGTACATGGGATGTACCTAGTGTTGTGTCGATAAAAGTGTTGGTGTTTGGCTTAGTTCCAATTACCATTGGTTTTGGTTGTAAATGTGAACTGGACATTGAACACGATGCACTGGGCAGAATGATTCTGATGATTACAGTGATTGTTTGAGCAGGTGCTCTTAGCCAAGGTTGGCTAGTATAACTCTAGTGTTGAGTTGTGTGATTACTGCTAGGCTTGTGTTCAACGTGTTCCAGATGCACCGTCTGATTGAGTGTGATGACGGTATGCGTATACTCAGGATGAGTGAGTTGGTGGTTGGTGTGACCGCAAGTTGCTTGCGGCGGAGATGTTACCTTGTCGTGACCTTACCAGCATCTGGGATCGCTGAGGGGGTGACAATTGTGGTAACTACTGTAGGTATTTGTCGCAGGATTGAGTTTGCCCTGCGAGGGGAGATCATGTTGATGATCATATGCTACATTGACGGACGTTGTAGTATGATGTGTTGTCACTGATTTAGTACTAAATTGGCACTTTACTTGTCACTGATTTAGTACTGATTGGCACTTTACTAGGGTGATAAAGCTTGGTAGTGACAGTTTGGCTTGTGGTGTCGGCTTGGACTAACTAGTGAGTTTTGGTGACTCTCTATGAGAGCGAAGGTCAGGGCACATTAGTGATTACGTGGGGCCGTCAAGCTGAAAGAGTCAGCTTAATGGTGACATTGCCAATTTCTGGTAATCAATTTCATTCGAGGTAGTCGAGTGTAGTCAGTACGACGTGCATCTGTGATGTGACGTCTGTGTGCAGACGAGTTCTGTGCTGGCTAGTGGGTGTACAGGTGTATACGTGTTGTGTGGCCATTTGTTCTCCACGAGGTAGTTGTGGAATACGAGTAGTTGGAATTTCGGGGACGAAATTCTTTAAGGAGGGAAGGTTGTAATGACCCGTCCCGAATATCGGGATTGAATATTAATTAATTACGAATTAGAATGACTAATCGGGGATTCGTTGAGTGAAATCGGACGAAACGTGCAAAATGACCGTTTTGCCCCTGGCGTGGGCAAAATGTTGACTTTTAGTTCGGGCGGTCAAATGGACTTTGGCCGATGACTGTGACGTAGTTCGGGACGTCACGAGTTCATAGACAGGCGACACGTTCAATTCCGACATTCGTAGAGGAAGTTATGATGTTCGGAAGTTGAGGGGTATATTGGTAATTTGGCATAGTAGGGGCCAAATGTTGACTTTTTGGCCGGGAAGTCCAACGGACGAGGGCCAAGGACCGTTACGTAGGTCTCGTCGATACGAATCCAACGACAGGAGGCATGCCGAAATCGGAGATTCGACGACGAAGTTATGGTCACGGAATCGGGCTCGATTAACCGAACGAACCGGGAATAAAATAATATTTTAATAATGAACAGTACCCGGTGACTGAGCACACTTGGATGAGTGACAAGTGTCACTCATCCCTTAAAATCAGGCACAAAACATGGATCCATGATTTTGGGGGAGACCTAATTATTATGTTTTATTATATTAAATTAATTAATTAATCCTAATTTCTATTAATCTCCCATATTTTCTTCAACCGTGTACAACCCACAAATCAGTTTTCTCCCAACCTCCAATTCTCTTCCATTTCTGAACCAAAGTGTGAGCATTTGAGAGTGAATTGAACTGGGAAAAACGAGGGATTAATTGAGAGCTGAGGACTGGGATTTCGGGTTTTAGAAAATTTGGAGGAAAAATCAAATTGGTCGAATTGAGCTGTGATGATCGAATTGGACTTTGGAAATAGCTTCCTGAGGTTGAGACGAGTTGTTTCAAATCAAAAACGAGAGGAATTCATGCCCAATTGGCTCTGAACGGGTTTGGTAACAGTGGGAGATATCGAGCTTGAGTCGTGATCAATGCGTGATCAAACGACGAAATTGAGGTGGGGAAACAATTCCTCATGGTCCATTGATGCTTCTGGGTTCGTCAATTGGGAGGAATCAGTGGCCAAGGTGGAAACTCCATGGTTGCACACTGTTCGGATGTTCGAGTTTGAGTCGTGAAGATTGAGCAATGATTTGATCCAATTGAGTTGGGGGAAAGGTTTACCTGTGATCAATGAAGCTTCCTGATGAATCAATTTGGGGAAATCTGGTGGAATTGAGGTAATTCGACTGATGAACAGTGGCCGGAGGTCCTTCGATTGTTCATCCTTGATCGTGAGGATTGAGTGTGGAATTGACTGAAAACCAGCCGGGTCTGATCGCGGGTTGAACGACCCGTTTACCAGACAAACGGGCTTGAACGACGACACTGTAGCTGGCGCGTGGGTTTCACGCGCAGCCACTCACGGCGGCGCGTGAGGGCGCGTCCGGCCTAGTCTCAAGGAGTTGTGATTTCCAGATTTTACGGAAAAACGTGCAGCTCGGAAACGAACCGTTTTGAACGGTGTGTGTGAGTGGACTTTTGGTTTTCTAACTGTGATGCATGCATATATGATTTAAAATGCTTTATTATATGATTTGATATGCTTTGGCATGAGTGGTATTTCAATTCGGTGATTTCTCAGTTTTGTGATTATTATATTATTATATTCTGGCGCGATTTTCGAGAAATCATGAAATTGGTTAAAAATGATATTGTGGGCGTGAGGACCCAAGTAAATAATGATTTTGACTCGGATTTGGAGTTACATGTGAATTTGATGATTTTTGGTATCCTTGTGATTTTGTGATTATTTTAATCAGTCTTTCGGGCACGTTTTACGAGGAAGTGCAAATGATGTTTTGGGCTAGGCCCGGATTGAAAATGATGTTTTGACTCGGGTTATGAGTCAGGAAGTTGAAAATGATATTTGGACTCGGATTATGAGTCAGTGATTGATTTCATGGATTTACGTGATCGTGGCAACTCGGGTTTACGGTTGCACGGATTTACGTAATATTGATATTTTGGGCTTGAGACCCAATGGAATTGTGATTTTGGTTGGAATTGTATTTCCATGTGATGACATGATGATATTGATGATTTTCGGATTTATAAAGTAAATCGGGACTTGGGGCTGAGACCCTGTGTTGATATATGATTTGGTTTTTAATGCAACTGTTTTTCACTGGTTTTTGTGATGGTGATATGTTGCGGATATTTAGGGCTTTCGGGAGAAAATATGTTTTTTCCCCGGAGTGCACCCTGGAGATAACGCTCGCCTTCGGGATGGAAGTGTTTACCCCGAAGAGGTCACGTAGCACGATCTTTATCTTGCAGCCCAGGGGAGGCTTGACTCAGATCAGATGTGCTGGATATTATGGATCGGTAAGTGATGTGTTCACGAGATCCGGATCGTCGGCTGGTGAGGTTTTTCCCAGCGACGGATTGCTGACTGATGATGTGTTCACAGCAGCGGATGCTCGGATTTTGAGCGGATCCTTGAGCCTATTGATATGCACGCGTTGCAGGGATAAACGTGACTCTAAGCAACAGGATATGGAAATAAGTCCCGTGGTTTATGGAAAATGATTTTGAGGAAACCGTGGTTTAGCGGTTAAAATGATTTAAAGAAATTGTGAACTTTTGAGATGTTAAACTGATTTGGTGAACATGAGTTTTTTTGTGGACCATGGGAAAATATGTTTTGATTTTATCGGTCCACTGTTCATACTTGAATGATTTCATACTATTACTCATGTTTTACGATATGCATGCAAGTTTGTGAAAACTGGAGGGTAAGAATGTATTTTGGTAAATGTTTTTATAAGAGGTCATTTTTGTCCACTCACACCTTTTCTGTTTTGTTAACCCTTCAGGTCGTGGCGCGTTGATCGAGGCTATTCTAGAGGTGGAGGTATGTGCGGGCACAGGCGCAAAAATTCCCTTGTCTGGCAGGTATTGAAGGGTAGTTTCGGACTTTCTGTTGACTTGTCAGACGGGAGCAGGACCGGGTACGGTTTTTGACGTCCAGTTGGGACGGGTCCTGTCAACTGCTACAGTGCACCTTCCTCGCCCGTTTCTCTTATAAACGGGTCTTGTTTGATCCTGAAATGACCAACTCGATGAGACCCGCTGGGGTTCTAGGACCAGCCGCGTGGTGTCTCGGGCCAGCCGGGGGCGTTGTGGTTCGGTAGGGATCCTGCAAAACTAGACACCGGTGTGGTGTCGGCCAAAGGGGCTCCGATGCCTAAGTTAGTATCTGAATGTCGAGCGGCAAGTAAATACAGTGCTCTGGATCGGTTCCGAGTGTCTTACCTTTGTGAAGGGTTTCGGGGTATTTATAGTAGCCATAACTGTGGTAGGTGGGCTACTGTTACGGGAGCAGGTGGTGCTTTGTGGCTGAGAGCCGCCTGACAAGTCCTGGACATCCGAAGGAGGCGCCAGCTGGAGTCCCAACCTGCCTCCGTTAGGGAGTTGGTGTGGCAGAGTTGGTTTGGTGACTGTCGCAGCCAGCTGTTGTCTGTTCACTGTCAGATGCCGAATGGCGGGTCTGCAGTATGGTGCCGATCGGCAGACTGTGGGTCGTGAGGGTGCTGATCAGGCGGTCGGTCGGCGGCCTTCCTGTCCTGGTGGGACCTGTGCTAGGGTGGTCGGTCGATATGGTGTCAACATAAGTCCCCTAAGTCTTTGACTGAGGTGGGGTTCCTCGGTCGAGGACTTGATATGACGACCGGTACCTGTCGACCGACCAGGGCGGTGTGCCCTGTATCCCTAGTAGCCCCCCAAGTCATGGAGCGAGGAAGTGCACCGTATGTCCGATTTGAAAAGAGTCCCCGTTGCCGAGTTCCGGAAGCTGCCCACCGTAAAGACCGAAAGATCGTGGAGAGGCGGCCGTGGGGAATGGCAGGGAGACGTCGGTAGCAGTGTGCTTGCCGACGAAGAGAGGAAGCGTGCCGTCGGGAAAGATGCCGAGAGGCTCCGGTCGACAGGCGGTATGGATGCATACCGGTAGCGATGTACGTATGTACGTATGTAGTTGAGAATGTACGATACCGATGGGTATACAGTACAAGGTATTTGTAGCCGAAGGGTGGCCGTATCGGCCTGGCGACCGTCAGATCGGAAGCGTGCATCTCGAGGCGGGCCAGGGGCCTATAAAAGGGGCGAAAGCTTTTTGACTTTTTCACTTTTTACTCAGAGCATCTGTGGAATAATTGCAAGTGCCGACTGAATTGGAGACTGCCGATCAAGAAGAAGGCGCACGTGGAACCAATTCGACCGAGCAAAATTTTGAAAGGTATAATTCCTGCCGTTCGGCATCTCTGCTCAGCATGTGTTCCGTAGCGTAGGTGCTTAGTTGTAGCTTTTTTTCTTTTGGTAATTTGTAGATGTCAGAGTCAGAGTCAAACAAAAACGGAGCTACCAGTGTCCACCAGGCATGTCCATGAAGAGGACGTTCACAAAGCTACCAGTGTCCACCAGGATCCGCCCAACATCGAAATTGGCAATCTGAGCGCGGATGATCAATGGGTCATCGTGGGGAAAGATAACTCCCCGCTCTTCTTCCTCGGAGAAAGTGATGGGCGTCCATCCTGCCCGGGGCGACCTTGGCCGCGCGTCCATCCGTGATGTTGAATATTTGGTGGTTGGATGTCGTGGCGCGCAAGAAGTTCTTCTTAGCCCGATTGGAGGTGCAAGAGGAAGAGATGGTAGGGCCCCCGCTGATCGTGTTGATCTGTGGCAGTTCCTGTCCGGGGCGTGCGTGTTGGAGGAACTGGTTGATCTTCCCCTCCCTTACGAGTGCTTCCATAATGTCGCGGAAGGCCACGCACTCGTCGATGGTATGGCCATTGAACTTGTGGTACTGGCAGTACAAGTTGGATTGGATGCCCGGGCGGGGGCCGGGCGGTCGTGCCCGTGGCTTGGGGATTGTGTCCTCGATGCTCATCAAGACGTTCTCGAAGGAGGTGTTCAGGATTGAATAGGTTTCGTACTTTGAGGTGGGCCCCGTATGGGGTTTGCCTGCTTGGTGGTGGCCTGATCCCTGCCCCTTGTTGTGGTACTTGTCCCTCCCACGATGGTCATTGTTGTACGTCCCCTTCCGCTTACCGGAGTGTGAGTCAGATCGGTGATCCGTATGCGCGTTATTGGTCGGCGGAGGTGACCGTGCCTGCCGGTTGCTGGGAGGCGGAGGGCGCGCGCTATTCACGTCAGGTCGGGATGCGACCTGGGGAGAGTTGAAGTGCTCCGCCTTGGCGTGTATTGCCGCTTGCCGCATGAGCTCATTGTAATCGTCCCAACCCTGGTGGGTGAAGGCATGGTACTTGAAGGTGGACTCCCCGCAGCCCGTTGCGGAAAGCGCGGTAGGCGGCCTTGTCGTCCGTCTCGTGGCACTTGGAGTACTCCAGGCTGAAACGAACGGCGTACTGGCGTAGGAGCTCGCTATCTCCCTGTCGGAGGGTTCCCAGGTCCTCGGTTGTGAGCAGTCGATCCGTCTGGATCATGAACTGGTTCAGGAAGACCGTGTGTAGGCGGTCGAATGAGTCGATAGACTGTGGTTCCAGGCGATAGAACCAATTGAGCGCGGCCCCGGTGAGGGTGGAGCTGAAAATTAGGCACTGCGCCTCGTCGGAGATATTTCTGAAGGCGAGCGCTGAGTTGTAGTTATTGATATGGGTGTCTGGGTCGCCTTGTCCGTCATACAATGCAATCTTCAAGGGTATGACCTCCGTTTCATGGCGGTACCGCATGATGCGGTCTGTGAAGGGACCAATGTTGGCCCGGGGTCGGGGAGTGTCCCAGCTTTGGGTCTGGCGGCCTCCAGTTCCCGCACGCACTGGAGGAGTTCCCGAACCACCTCGTTTGATTGGTCGGGTCGATCTGCCCCACACGGCAGGTGTCACCGATCTCGAGTCGGCCGGCATCGAACTCCGGCCGACGAGACGCAGCGGCTAAGGCCCGTTTGGTTGCCTCCCGCTGCTCCTCCAGTTCCTCGCGTGTAGACTGCAAGATGGCCAGGGTGCTTCCATGCTGTTCCCCCCATACATGGTTCCTGCTCTCGATGGCAGCGTTGCTCTTCCTGAGTTCGGCAACCTCCGACCGGAGGGTCCTCAGCATCTCGAGCATGTCATCGGAAGGTAGGCTGGCTCGGATTCGGCCGCGATCTCCCTGATGGGTGTTGTTGAGCTCACCGTCGTCCCGTTCGGCAGACATTGTTCGTCAGCGGAGGGTTGAGCAAGGTATGTGAGTTAGTGGGTGTTTACTTCTTTCCCACAGACGGCGCCAATTGTTTGATCCTGAAATGACCAACTCGATGAGACCCGCTGGGGTTCTAGGACCAGCCGCGTGGTGTCTCGGGCCCGCTGGGGCGTTGTGGTTCGGCAGGGATCCTGCAAAACTAGACACCGGTGTGGTGTCGGCCAAAGGGGCTCCGATGCCTAAGTTAGTATCTGAATGCCGAGCGGCAAGTAAATACAGTGCTCTGGATCGGTTCCGAGTGTCTTACCTTTGTGAAAGGTTTCGGGGTATTTATAGTAGCCATAACTGTGGTAGGTGGGCTACTGTTACGGGAGCAGGTGGTGCTTTGTGGCTGAGAGCCTCCTGATAAGCCCTGGACATCCGGAGGAGGCGCCAGCTGGAGTCCCAACCTGCCTCCGTCAGAGAGTTGGTGTGGCAGAGTTGGTTAGGTGACTGTCGCAGCCAGCTGTTGTCTGTTTACTGTAAGATGTCGAATGGCGGGTCTGCAGTATGGTGCCGATCGGCGGACCGTGGGTCGTGAGGGTGCCAATCAGGCGGTCGGTCGGCGGCCTTCCTGTCCTGGTGGGACCTGTGCTAGGGTGGTCGGTCGATATGGTGTCAACAGGTCTGAAACCCGCGATCAGACCCGGTGCAATCTCCCTCGATTCTAGCTCAATTTTGTCCCTTCTTTCACTCATTAACATCCATTCAATGCAAACTATAGTTCTATAAGTTCAATTTAATCACACAAGCCCTCACAATCCTCGACTCACGATGAACACCCGACGGGTTCGAATTCGGGTTCTACCCAAAACCAGCCTGTTTCCTTCAATTGATCATACCAGAAGCATCATAGGTCCATTATAAACACGAAATCGAAATCAATTTCATGAATTATTACCTTTAAGTAATCGAACTCAAGCTCGAATTTCCGAAACAGTTACAGGGTCTGTTCCCTGTCGATTCACCTCCAATTTCTTGTTCAATTGATTTGGTTCGCTTCGTTGAGCTCCCAGAAGGCTAAATATCTAATTAATTTCCCCCGAAACATTGTACAAAATCAAAATCGACATTAGTGTTCTTATGGGATTTTTCGGGTTTTGTTCTTGGTTTTCCAACTCGGTTTTCTCTCAAGTGTTCTTTCAATCTCACTCGTTTTTTCTATGGTTTCCTCTTCCTGTTTCAGAAGCTCTCTGTTTCTCCTCTTCATCGATCAATTTGATCAATTTTGAACAAAATGACATGGGCGGTTTCTTTTGTCCATATTAGGCATTTAGCCACTAATCAATCCTAACAAGTGACAAATGTCACTTAGAAATTAATCATAATCTAATTAGGCTGAATCAGCTAAGTTAAACCATTTAAAATCAACCAGTGCACCGTTAAGGGTTTTGACTGCCCAAATTACCATTTTACCCTTGAGGTCACAAATGACCATTTTGCCCCTGAACTTCCCATACCCATAACTTTTTCAAACGAGCTCCGTTTTCGACGTGCCACCTGTCTACGGATTCAGCGTCTCGGGACCTACACAACGGTCCTCGAAAAATGCACAAAAAGTATTTTAAATGAAAAGTCAACTTTTAGCCATATTCCTCCAAGGGTAAAAACGTCATTTTCACATTATTTTAATATTTTACAAATTTTTGGATTTTCGGGGCGTTACATAAATTCTTGTTATTGTTATTGGTTTTACTTATAATTCAATATATGTGTTGGTATTTTATTTCTAACATTTGTAAGTAAGAATGCAATCTCCATGTGTTTTACTTTTTTAATTTCTTTTACTTCATATGTTTTAGTACTTAAATTTCGATTCGAAACTAAATGTTGATCCGCTGTTCGGGGCATTTAGAATAGAATTGAAGAGATTTAATGTTTGACCGCTGTTCGGCGCATTAAATCACAAACTTAAGGTGAATCATATTGTAGGTAATAATCCGCTGTTCGGTGCATTTATAATATGAAAAATGTATGCATGTATTTGAGATGATTAATGTAGGATTTCGTGATTGGTTCAATATGAGCATGATGTGTTGGTAAAAATATGTGTTTGAAGAAAGTTCACTTGTAAAAAAGTTAAAGTAGAAGTAGAATTAAATTCTTAATTATTTTTACTTGTTTTCTTTATTCTATGATTACAATCTTTTCAACCCCCCCCCCCCCCCCCCCCCCCCCCCCAATTTAATTTTTTATTCTTTTATTCTTTATTTTTTATTTTTTATTCTTTAATTCATTAATTCATTAATTCTCTTATTCATTAATTCATTTATTCATTAATTCATTTAGTCATTAATTCATTTATTAATTTATTTATTAATTTATTAATTTATTCATTATTATTTCTCATTAACAAATTATTAATGTTTCCTAATTTCCCCGGTTAAGAACGATCCCTATTTACCAATATTTCAAGGATTTAAATTCGCTGAATAAAGAAAAAATGTTTTATTATCGCCGATTCGTTGCGTACAGTTACCTAATCTCGGGATTTCCAAATTTGCTAATTTTTGCATAGATGATCTATGAGTGTGGCTTATAAATATGGATGGTTGCATCAGTAGAACTATTAAGGGAAATCATTAAAAATCGTAAAACCACCAAATTCATTAACACTTAAAAAACTTTTGAAGGAAACATCAATAGTCATTTCAAATTTTTGGTATGATTGATATGAAAATGAATGAATTTGAATAAGAAAACCGTTCAGTTTGTGATAAGTTGTCCTAGACCGCATCGGTCGAAAATTGTGATGTTTCGAGGATTTAAAATCGTTGGATCAAGAAAAATTGTTTCGTTATCGTTGATTCGTTGCACACCATTAACTAATTTTGGGACTTCTAAATTCGCTAATTTTTCGCATAGATGATCTATGGTTGTGGCTTATAAATATGGACGGTTGGATCAGTCAAACAATTAAAGGAAATTATTGAAAATCATAAGTAAAAGCATTGAATATATGAACCTTGCTCGACGAATGTGAGATTCGCCGAGTTAGCCCTACTTTGCTCGATAGAGATTTTCCCATTAACCGGGCAATGTTGTAAATTTTTTTTTATAATTATATATAATTAATATTATATATAAGGCCAATAGTTGAATTTGGTTGAAGTTGCAAAAATCCCTAAAATATTCTTACTTAAGAAATGCATTTAAAATAACAATAGAAAAATGAAAATGAAAATAATATATATATATAATTAAATGTAATATTTTTACAAAATCTGTGAACCTTGCTCGACGAACGTGCTCATTCGTCGGGCTAGCCTGCCTTTGCTCGACTGAGATGTGCGCAAACACTGGGCAATGTTGTAAATATATATATTAATATTTTTATATTTGTATAATTATATATAATTAATATTAATATATATTTATGTATAATATATAAAGCCACTAGTTGAATTTGGTTAAAGTTGCAAAAACCCCTAAGATATCCTTACTTGATGAATGCAATTAAAATAATAATAGCAAAATGAAAATTTTACATATAAAATTGGAGGATTTTCTTGACAACTTGTTATTCAGTGTCAGTTTCACTATTCCCCTCTCAATCTTTCTCGTTATCCGAGCTATGCGTACTAAATGTTTCCTCAACGTCACTTTTAATTGGTTTTAAGGTACTAAGATCAATAAAAATTCCATCAATCGCAACTGGTAGGGTAAGGTCGTCAGTCTGTACTCCTTCCACATTTAGGGCGGGTGCCGAGGAATCCTTTTGGTAAAAAAATTGGTCATCTTCTGTTTCCCCATCATCTTTATGGTGCCAGTCATCCAAGTCTCATATATTTCTATGCTACACCATCTCAGTTACTTTCCAACCAACACCAGTTTTTGGATCATCTACATAGAGTACTTGTTTCGCTGTACTAGTCAGGCTGTAGCGATCACTCGCA
This sequence comes from Prinsepia uniflora, assembly GCA_032719365.1. Taxonomy (NCBI): domain Eukaryota; kingdom Viridiplantae; phylum Streptophyta; class Magnoliopsida; order Rosales; family Rosaceae; genus Prinsepia; species Prinsepia uniflora. The sequence goes on from CM064875.1 coordinate 60,168,495, forward strand.
AACTACCGGTTGTTTCTACTGACAGAGGTACATAAATGATCATTAATGATCCTACTTGGGTCCATATCAAATCAATGACACTTGAATAAGACCACTACATTTCGGTTCACATAAAACACCTTTAACACACTTAACAATTTACCATAAAACCTTGTATCAGCATTCGATCCATCCCCTGGCACGAAGATCCCGTTGTTTTGAGTAGACAATTTTTCATTTCGTTCTGTGCACACAAATTTAACTCCGTTAACATAACAACCAACGTATGTTTCTCCTTGTAATGGGTCAATGGCAAGCTGCATTAATTCTTTTTGAATATTGGCAAGTTGTTAGTATTCAACTGTGCCATTTGGTAAGAAAACACAAAAATTTAATCTGTTTAACTTAAAAATAATTTAATACAATATTTTATTAACATGTTCGGAAAAACCAACGTGGAAATAATTGTTTGTCCATTTCCTCCCAATTTGAAAGATATTGGGCCTTCATCAATGCCTCATGTTGGTCGTAGAAAGGACAGACTTTGTTACAGTTGTTCAATATGAGCCAACGAGCCACGTCCATATCGCTATTAGTGAACGGCTCTAAGACTGGACCATTGTCGAAAGGTCGTATGAGTTGGGCAAATACAGATAGGGTTTTCAGACGTTGACCACCATTGTCGTTGTGCGGGACCCTACACAACACATAGTTGTGCACCCCCAAACTGTCTGAATAAGTGGACAATTCAAGAGTCAGTCAATCAATCTAATTCTCTGACTCTCAAACGAGTCTAAGGTTTTCCATTGAATTTCATTATTCAAAGTTAATACAAACCCGACTAATCACAAATTCCTAGCATAATTATATCCAAAATTCTAAACAATTTCCTACAAATTTTCCACAGTAAATCACAATGTCCTAACATAATTATATCCAAAATTCTTAACAAAATTAAAATGAGAGGCAAACACACATACCTTTTTATAAGTATTCCTTCAAATCAACCACAAATTGCCTAAAACACAAAAATTGATTAGTTTCCAATAACAAATCAAAATTTCAAAAAAAAAAAAAAAATCATCAAACTTTCAAAATTGATATTAGTGACGAATTTAATTGGTAGTGATGATGAAATGATGTTATGGTTGGTGAGAGTGAGTGAGAGAGTATTGAGAGGTGAGAGAATTAAGAGGAGGAAGAAGAAGAAATGTTGCTGTGGGCTGACATTTAATGTGTTTAGATTTTTACTCGGCGAAAAACTTTAATGATTCGTTGGGCAAAGTTGAAGCCAAAACTTTCCTTTGCGTCAAAATTTTCACTCACACGCCAATCTGGGTTAACACAAAAATTTGCACAGTAAAGAAAAATCACAATTAATATACTTTTTCCTGGTGAGCCTTTTTTCTTTCGCCCGATATAGGTGCTTTTAGCGGCGAATATGCCTCCGTCGGGCAAACTTTTTGCCGAGGAAGACTTCTTTTCTGGTGGTGTTGGGTAAAAAAAAAAAACAAAAGAAAGAAAGAAGTTCATCTTTATGCGTTAAAGTGCAAATCCTAGCAATGTACAAAGGGTAGTGTACGTTACTTGATGGATGCATATGTTTATATAGATTATACCGGCATATTTTGAATAGCAACATGAATGTAGGGCAAGCAAAAAATTCCAAAGATAAGCTTAGGTGTTCCAGTACATACCACATGATAATCCAACTGGTGTATGCGTTATATTTGACACAACAAAAGATAATTCAAATTATTATTCTAAATTTATAATTGAAACCTCGAGTATCATAAAGTTCTATATGTTAACTGGTGTAACGTATTTGATCAGTTAAAAGTATTGTGCATGCAACAATGTAACAGATACTAATAACTACTCTTCTATCAGAAAATATGCAATTTTCATGGAACTCAATGAAACATATACATGTAAACTTGTGTCCTTTTCTACACAGTTTTTGGGAAAAACCTGTGGTCCAAAATCCAAATCGGGTTGAGGATTTCCATTCTCTGTGTCCTCTTTACCTGAAAAAGAAAGAAATAAAGAAAGAAATTTAATTTGTAACAACATATTGGACCAGTCTTCTGCTTAATTAAATAAAAGAGTCTTTATTTGTTACTAAATTGTCTTAATTTGAAAGATTAATGGGTTGGTTTAAAATTATCTATGTAAAATTGAATTTGCATTTCTGTACTGTATATTTTTTCGATTTAATTTCTTCTAAAATTAGATCAAGACTTAATAGAATACCATAACATTGCATTGGTGTACAAATTTTCCCAAAAAAAATTTACTTAGGCAATAATAGAGTTGCCTTGTTTACTACAAAAAATTACGTAGAGGAGGGAAGGGTTGGCAATTGGGTAAGAGAATAGTTTGGGAAAGGGATTTAGGTTTTTTGCAAGCTTTCCAGTCCATAATCCACTACTTATTTTCTTCCACCATCTGACAAATCCACATGAGGTCCTGCCTTCCAGACCCACACATAATTTTTCTCCACATGGAAGTGGAGAAATTTAGCGACCCGCATCTGACCCACCCACATCTGAACCACCCACATTCACATCTCTCCACCTCTCCCCCATCCTCTCCTTCCGCATCCTACCCTCTTAAGTCTCTTTTGACCATTTTATATACAAGACCATTTTTAATAGGTTATTCAAACATGTATTTCCAAAATATATATGAATAAAAAATTTCTTCAAAATTTACTCAATTAGACATAATTAATTATGTTTCTCTGGATCAAATTTTATGACCCAAAATCAATTTGTAAGAATTTTTTTTTAAAGTATCATATTAACTTTTCTCTTTAATATAAGTATACCAAAATGTGACACTTGGTTCCTTTCCAAAACTTATGATTGTAGTTTGTATTTCTTTAATTAGCGAAAGACTGAGTTGCAAGATTAATCAAGAGGGTTGAGATCCCAATCTCCTCTGATATTATAAATTTTGGGAAAGGTGTCATTCTTTTTAATTAATCCTTAGCTGCTAATTAAGCTCTCTCTCTCTCTCTCTCTCTCTCTCTTTCTCCACCATGAATGTAAATATGAATATAAAAGGTTATCACCAATTCTCATTCCCTCTAGCCAAACAGATGATGCTACTGCATAAGTGCCTATTATATGCACATATATAATAATAGACCTCACAAACCTTCTTTTTTATGTACTGCCTTTCCTAGAGAGAAGCCAAAGGACAAAGCATTCTTTTGTTCTTCTGTGACAAAACCCAAAACCAAAAAACATCCAAAAAACAACCAAAAATCAAAAAAAGAAAGAACATTTCTTCTTGGGTCTGCAGAACAAACAACTCATTAACCCTTCTCCCCCCCTCTCTCTCTTCATCATCATCTGGCCCCTGCACTTTCATTTGCATTTCCTCCTTACAAGGTGGGGCTTTGTGGCTTAACTCTTGAGTCTTGAGTTGTTGTTGGGTCCCTTCAATTCCTTTATGTCTCTCTTTTGTTCTTTTTAGTTTGCAGCAAGATTTTGTCTGCCTTCTTCTGTGAAACCCAAATTTTTTTATTTTTTTCTGTATCTTCTTCTCTCATTATTCTCTTCTGCTCAAGAATATTAGTGGCTTCAGCTACAAACTCAGACAAGCTCTCTTCTTTTTGGCTAGACAGATAAAATAAAACTTCTGCATTGTTTATGAACCTTGTAAAAGAAAAGAAAAATTAAAATTTTTGAAACCAGTTGTATTTATGAATCTCTCTGGCTTACCTAAGGGTGTGAGCTAGCTGTCATATATTCTGAAGCTGAGGTGGAGTGAAGATGTCTGCGAAGATTTTGCATTCTCTAACTGATGAGAAACCAGATCTCCATAAGCAAATTGGGTGCATGAGTGGAATTTTTCAGCTATTTGATCGCCATCATTTCATCTCCGGCAGCCGTGGGGGGCGGCGTGTCAATGGCCGCAGCCAAAAGAGGCTTCCTCAAGGTATATATATGTTTCAGCTTCTACCATGTCTTTTTCACATGAATTTTAAAGCTTAGGACTCGGATTAAATTTTGAACTTTGATCAAATTTCATCAGAAGTTTACATAATCGTCTGCAAATTGTCAAAACATAACATTTTCTGTTACAAATTTTTTATCCTATTTGTACAAGATAATTTACATTTTTTTCCAGGTGAGAATGGCAAGCAGACCGCAGAGAACAATGGCACATTGCAGAAACATACAGTAAGAGTTCAACACTTGATAAAAACCTTAAACTTTTGATCAGATTAACGAGAAGCATTTATTAATTTACATTCAATTTCAAAATGCAGGATAAGAATCGAAAAAAGGTGGTCAAAGAGAAACAAAGGAACTCCACAGAATCATCAAGAGCCACTGCCACTTCTTCTTCTTGCTCATCCAGCTTCTCATCAGCTCAGCAAGAACCTTTGCCCAGTCAAACCATTTCCAATGTGAACCAACCAAATGCTTCAAATGCTGCTTCAATGCACCAACGTCGGCAATCCTTTGACATGCAAGATCTTATCAAAGAATCGCATGTCAAAGAATCGACACACGGAGACCCCCATGGAGTTTCAGTTAAACCTGCAGCTAAAGATGGGGGTGGTCATACATTGAAATACATAGACTCCCCCAGGCCTTCACATCAGGCAAAATCTGTTAAGCCAAGGGTTTCTGGTGCCAATGAGTCGTTTCAAGTTCCTGCTAAGTTTCAGGAAGCACCTTGGAGTTCCAGCGAAGAGAGGAATTGCAGTGGGCGTTTGGTACCAAAAGATGCTCGGAGGTTCTCTTATGATGGAAGAGAGTGGCAAAATGCATCAAAATCCGCCATAAAACTCAAAGAACTGCCGAGGTTGTCTTTGGACAGCAGAGAACGGTCCATAAGGAGGGGCTGTAACCCAGAAAAAAAAGGAAACAAATTCGGCAAGGATCTGCAGAGGGAGGACGGAAACTGCAACAGAATGCTTGACCTGCAGCAGGAGCCCGGAAGTTCCAAGAGACCTTCCAACGTTGTTGCAAAGTTGATGGGATTGGATCTATCAGATTCAGTGTCAACCAATGCGAGTCCATTAAGGCTGATTAATACCTTCCCATCTGATAGATCTGATCCCCTTTTTAGATCATCAAGAGCAAACAATGAGAACATGCCAGATTTTTTGTCTGGGGTATTCATTGGGAATATCCAGAAAGATTTCAGCTCACCCCAGCGGAGAAGTGGCGGTTCTGTCATGAAGTCCGCCACAAATTCTAAGTTTCCAATCGAAACAGCTCCTTGGAGGCACCCACACAGATGCAAAGGTTCTCAACGAGCAGCTTTCAAGTATCAAGAAGAACCTGTCAAAATTCCAAAATCATCAACTTCAGTATATGGCGAAATGGAGAAAAGGCTAGCAAATCTTGAGTTTAAAAAATCAGGAAAGGATCTCAGAGCTCTTAAGCAAATACTTGAAGCAATGCAGAAAACAAAAGAAATGTTTGATAACAGAAAGGATTCAGCTTTAAATCTTGCATCCCAAACAAGCAACAAAAGCATTTATTCTGACTGCACAGCATCAGAAAGCCAGAGAAATGTACAAGGTAACATGTCGGTTCCTGTCATAGGCAAGGATTCTCAATCTCCAAAGATTCATCAACGGTCGATCATCATCATGAAACCAGCTAAACTCATTGAGACGGGTGACTCTGGTCATACATTAGGTCTTCAGAAGCTTCGGACTAGTGACTCTGCTAATACCAGAAAGGGATTGGCCGAGAAAACCGCAAGACCTTTGAAACCTGCGCAGAAACCAAAGGTGTGTCAAGTCAGGAGTGAAGAAAAAGCCACCAGCTCAAGTAGGAGTTTAGGGATCACGAGCCCAAGATTGCAACAGAGAAGGCATGTGTTGGAGAAGAAATCTCCTCCAAGCAGTCCATCATCAAATTCAAGCGTGACCAGAAGACAAAACACCAGGCAGTCACTAGAAGCAAGCACCCCAGGTGGAAGACTTGGGCAAAAGTCTCGCAGTTTGCATCAAAGTAATAAGCAATTTAGGGCGACTAGCACCAGCATGAGAGAAATGAGTCATCAAGATGATGCCACTTCTCAGCAATCTGAGAGCACCATCAGCTTGAACTCACATATAGACACAGAATTCACAAGCATTCATCAATCGGATAGAACACAAGGCACGCAATTCAACCAGAACAGCCGAAAACAAAAGGTAAGGGTGTTTGTGTTCTTATTCATACCTGTACATTATTTGGTTATCTGAGCTGATAGATCTTTTTTATTTCACACAGGCAAAACCTGGGAAAGCTTCCTCTGAACAACCAAGTCCTGTCTCTGTTCTTGATCCAACATTCTACCGGGATGACTCACCATCCCCAGTGAAGAAGATATCAAATTCCTTCAAAGGTGAAGCTCTTGTGCAATGGATACCTTGTGTGTTAAATGCAAGATTCCTTTATATTAAATTTCCTCAAAATTCTTGCTACAGATGATGAAGCACAAAATCTTGATGTAGAAGAGTATGACCCACTGGACCTAGCTGTATTATCCAACAGCACAATGCCTACTCTTGGACCTAGCTCTATTATCCAACAGCACATTGATCATAAAACATTAGAGAACCTGAATCACCTGATTCAGAATCAACTCAACAAGAGCAGCAGACCGGAGGAGTCCATCACAGGGCTCCTCTGTGACAGCAAAAAACCAGACCACGTCTACATTTCAGATATATTGCTAGCATCAGGTATTCTTAGATATCTCAAATCTGCCTGGACAACCATTGAGCTACACGCATCAGACCACCTCATCAACCCCCATTTGTTCCTTGCACTCGAAGAAATCAAGACAAAAGCAAAGCTTTTTGATGATGGAGAAACATGTAAAGAGACTCTTCAACCCAAAGATGAGGAGCAAATTCAAAGAAAACTAGTATTCGATGTAGTTCATGAATTTCTACGCCAAAAACTAGTGGTGGAAGACCCTTTCAAGCAGTGGTTCACGCCACACAAGCAGGCAGAAGGAAAACCAAGAGGCCAGCAGCTTTTCAGAGAATTATGTTCTGGGGTTGATCAGCTCCAAAGACTAAATTTGAATGGTAGCCTAGTTGATGAGGATGATAGTTTGAGAAACATCTTGTTGGAAGATTTCATGGATAAGGCACAGAATTGGACAAAGTGTGACAGTGAAATTCCAGGGATAGTGTTGGATGTTGAGCGGTTGATCTTTAAAGATTTGATAACTGAAATTGTGAGTGATGATACAGTTGGCCTGCATGGTTGGTCTGGTGGACATTGCCGGCAACTCTTTTCCTAGATGAGGCTTCGGTAACATTGATTAATCCTCAAAAGGCAGCTAGATGGTTAAATTTCAGCTTCGGTGTAATAACTCGTTGGCAGATTTCTATCATCAATCAAGGAAATGGACAGACTTTAATGTATAAATTCTGGGTTTGGTGTTGGATGTTAAGTGGTTGGTCTCTAAAGCCGATGGAAGTGAAGTTGTGAGTGGTGATGCAGCAGGCCTTCATGGCTGGCCTGATAGGCATCGCAAGATTGCTAATCAAGGGGGCTCTCTTAATATTGATTTTTATTTTCGTTTTTCAAAAAAGTAATTCTCAAGTAATCTTACTCATTCCCTCATAGTCTTTTTCTTTTCTGTTCTTTATTTTTATTTTTTCCAGATTTCTAGGATAAAAAAAAGAGGGGGATTTTATTTTAGTTTTATCTTCTGTAAAGTGTAATTAATAACTATTGCATAAAAAATTCAGTTATTCTATAACATGTATATCTTTGATAGAGGCTAAGGAGACACATGTAACATCCAAACATAATGTATGCATCTTTCCTTTCCAATTTTTTCATTCCAGCTATCAGCTATGCACAACTTATTCAGCAGGGAAAAAACATTTAACCTTTAATCACTCTACCCCGTAGCATGCTGAGTAATTCAACCCAAATACGACTCCAAAAATAGACTATGACTCAATTATGGAAACAGATATATAAAGCAACAAAGGACAAAAGAGCTTAGGAATAATAGTTGAGCATCGAGCCAAAGTAATATCATAAAAGAACAACGAAGAAAGAATTTCAATTAGAATGAATCATTAACTTGGGTCTATCAGAGCAACTGACACTAACATACCTCAGAAACTTGTTAAAGTGGGAAAATTCCCTCCAGAACTTTGTAATATGTAGACAACACTACGCGAGCCAGCTTCCATTGCCAGTCTCCTAAATAGGTGTACAAATTCTACTAAAAACAACCTAATTTACAGTTGAGCAAGCTCCTGTGAGTTTTCCATGGAATTCTTCAGAATTTTCTCAGCCCTCCTTTTCTTCTCATCCTTTTCATTTTCTCTTCCTAACCAGAGATAATTTCTCTGAAAATTCTTGTCTTGTGGGCTTGAATGTAACATAGTATTGAAGGACTTCTTTGCACTTCCTATCTTAAATAGCACAGTTGGTCTCCTGCTCAAATTAATCTCTTTCTGCTCCTCTAATTCACAAGAGCCGTTCTTCATTGCTTCAATAGCTGGAGCAAAGGCCTCCAGCACTGAACACTTATCCAAGACATGGTTCTCAGAAACAGGATTTTCCATTGTTGACTCACTTGAAAGTTTAGCAGGAAGAGCAACATGTGATACTTCGGTCTCCCCATATTGCAATGGTGCAGCAAGAAAAGGGTTACTTTCACTGGCTAGTTTTTCCTTATCAACATCTCCAGGATCAATAGAGTGGGGTCCCTCCAAGCCATTGCATACCATCCTCCTCTGCAAACTGAACAGAGAACGCTCCACATTTCTCTGTTGTTTTTCCTTCTCAATCAAATTAGTGTGAGGTTCTGTAGCCCTCTCTTTGGTTATTGATGATTGAGCATATGTATGGGGTTCGGGAAATGCAGGCAACCAAGTTGGTATGTGCTCACCAGGTGTCTCTAACCCGCTTTGCCAAAAACTTGGAGGCAGCTTCTGGTCCTTAACAACTGGGAATTGAGGAATAGAGTAAGAAAATGGAATTTGCTCAGTTTCAGCTATGTACCGAACAATTTCCCTAACTGTCCCTGAGTTAGCAAGACAATCATCAACATCTGAAGCACCTGAAAATCCCTGTGCCAAGCTCAAATCTTCCAACCCTTGAATGATATCAAAAACATTACATTCCATTCTTCCAGACAAATTGGCATAGAAATGTGCTGTCTTCCCAATGTTATGAATGTAGCGCACAGCAACATCCGTTAGCGTTTCAAGAGCAGACAACTGGAAAGTTTGAAACCCTACTATTTCACATAATTGTGTTACTCCAATCTTTGCAATAGCTCGTGAAAATTCATCCCCAGTCAATTTTCTCTGTGTTGAATTGCGTTGTTCATGCTCTCTTGCACTCTCCCCACCTCCATCGCTCATATTCAACCCCTCATATCAAGGCCAACCAACCTGGTATATTCAAAACCAACATTCTTGGTAAAAACCCCACATCATTACCACAGAAATGTCATCAATTTACCACTTATGCCTCTAATGTTTCCGTAACAAAATGCAAGAAAAAACAACAAAATAAGATTAATTTGTTTACCAAGTGCTAGACACCCAAAGAAAAGGGAACTTTACTGAGCTAGGCCCGATACAAAGATTGAGTCTTTCTGTTTCTTTTATGAAGCCGTTTCCCAAAAGACGGAGCTTCAGACTAACGAATGAAACTACTAACCGTCAAAATTATACAAAGATGCATAATAAGAAAACCAAGAAAAGAACCTTAAATATTTTTGGAGCTTCAAGTTTTCTCAGCAACCAAACACAAAGAATCAGAGAAAACCCTAAAACTTCTCATTTGAAATCGAAATCGAACGAATTGCACTGGGAAAAGAAATAGACGGAAGCAACAGAAAAAAAAAAATTGGAACCGGAGGCTTACCGGTGTATCTAGGCTCTAGTAGAAGCATTGGTCGAGTAGAGGTTGAGCTCAGAGATACTGCGGCGCCCGAAACACCACAGGTTCCAAAGTAGAGTGCAAAAAGAACCGTTTCTGAATGAGAAAATTTAAAGGGAAAGATTTAAGCTTGGATTTGGCTTAAACCCTAGAAAAACCTCTGGATCGAGAGCGAGCGAGCGAGAGCGACAGGGAGAAGGAGTTGAGGAAATATGATTGCTTGTTATGACATGACTCACGACTTGCGAACGAGAAGAAGGGGAGAGAGAGAGAGAGAGAGAGAGAGAGAGAGAGAGAGAGAGATCACAAAAAACCGTTGCATTTGGTTGACACCTGTCCCTAATGGCATTGGCTTGGAGCCTAAGTTGCACGACTTGTCGTTTCTTGGTATCATTACCAAATTATTTATATAATAAATTGTAATAAAATTGATATAATACAAAAGTGTGATATCAAAAATTATTTATATATAAATAAATAAAAAGAAGATAATATATACTAAGAGCACATCTAATGATAGAGGGGCTAATGTAACGGAACAGAGGCTGAAGACAAGATTTAACCCCTCAAATGATATTATTTATAATATTTTGCTCAATGCAAGATTTAGTGTTTCTAATGAAGAGGGCTAACAGATAAGAATTCAAATTTTTATTTGAATTATTTTCTTAAAGATTAAATATTATCATAATGAAGAAACTTTATTTTAAAGATAGTTAAAACATACATTCTAAATTAAAATAATTAAAGATAATTATTTCTTTTTCGTGATGGGGAGGGGCAAAGGGCAAGACATATATTCTATCACGTTATGTAAGCCATAATTTACATTAAAACATACATTCTAGATTAAAACATATATTCTAAATTATCACATATATTATAAATTAAAACATAGATTCTAAATTATCACATATATTCTAAATTAAAACATATATCATAAATTAAAACATATATTTTAAATTAAAACATATATTTTAAATTAAAACATATATTTTAAATTAAAACATATGTTACCAAATATGTGAGTGTTAAGCCATATTTTACCAAATAATAAATTTGGGATTTTGAAGAAAAAAAAGGTTAAGCAAAAAAAAAATTAAACAGAAAATAAAAGGTTTTTTTTATCAACCGAAAATAAAAGGTTAAGTAGAAAAAAAAAATCTTTAAAAAACAAAAATTGAAACGGCAGCGTTCCCCACTTGCAGTGTTTTCACTTAAAAGTTGTTGGATCAGATCGATCTGTGTGGACGACTGTGGGGCAAAGATGTTTAAGGTATCAGAGCCATAAAGATGGTTAAAACATATATTTAATCATACCCTTCTTCTCTCATATTTGTTCTTCTTCCTCTACTTAACATGGTATTAGAGCCACAAAGATTGTTAACCCCAATTGATCTTTTTCTGCTGCTCTTCTTCTTCCGCTACTCTTCTTCATTCTCTCTATATCCTTTTCTTTTCTTTCTTCTTCTTGAAAAAGAAGATTTGAGCTCAATCAGTTGGTGTTTACCACGTGTTTGATAGAAAGACTCAATCAAAATCATGTTGATGGGGTTCGTCAATGGATCTAATTCATGCCCTAAGCTGGTTCCTACGTCATCACCTCTTACTGATGATTCTGTTACACAAGCCCTGAAGATTTGGACTATGCATGATCAGGCTCTCATGCAGTTGATTACAGCCACCCTCTCCACCTCTGCCATGTCTTCTGTTATAAGCTGCAAGTCTTCCTAAGAAATGTGGTCAAATCTGCATGACAAGTTTGCTTCTTTCTCAAAGGCTCTAATCTTTCAAATGAAAACAGATCTTCAAAATATTAAGAAGGGGTCAGAGAATATCACCTAGTATCTGCAAAGAATTAAAGATTCAAGGGACATGCTTGAATCTTGTGGTGTCTTGTTTGAAAATGATGATGTTGTCATTTTGTGTCAGGACCCGACCCTCCTCGGTCAGGACCCGACTCATCTAGCAAGATATTGTCAGCTTTTGGCCTCCTTACCCTTACCCTCACGGTTTTATTTTCCGGAGCTCACGGTGCAACTTCCCAAGGGGTCACCCATCATGGAATTGTACCAGCCTCAACTCGCTTAACTTTGGAGTTCCAACCGAACTCACAGCCACTGAGCTCCCAAAAGGCCTCGTTTAGATCAGAGTTGCGCAGCGACCCACTCTATCTAACACGATATTGTCCCCTCTAGGCAGGGCGCACTATCACACCCGCAGGGTTTTGTTCCCGGGAGCTCACAGTGTAGCTTCCCAGTGGGTCACCCATCATGGGATTGCACCAGCCTCCACTCGCTTAACTTTGGAGTTCCCCAGGAATTTAAAGCAGTGAGCTCCCAGAAGGCCTCGCGCTAGATATGTGTGTGCATATACCTTTAAGGAACACCACCATTCCCTTCCCAGACCATTTCCCTCGCAGGAATGTGGGATTGTTCACCGTTCCCCCCCAGGACACGAGTCTTACAATCCACCCCTCTTAAGGCCCAGCGTCCTCGCTGGCACACTTCCCGGTCGGGGTCTAGCTCTAATACAATTCTGTCAGGATCCGACCTTCCTCGGTCAGGACCCGACTCATCTAGCACGATATTGTCCGCTTTGGGCCTCCTTGCCCTTGCCCTCACAATTTTGTTTTTGGGAGCTCATGGTGCAACTTCCCAGGAGGTCACCCATCATGGAATTGCACCAGCCTCAACTCGCTTAACTTTTGAGTTCCAACCAAATTCAAAGCCACTGAACCCCCATAAGGTCTCGCGCTAGATAGGTGTGTGCCTACACCTTTAAGGCACACCACCATTCCCTTACCAGACCATTCCCCTCGCAAGAATGTGGGATTGTTCACCGTTCCCTCCAGGACACGGGTCTTACATTTTGGCCTTGAGGGGATTGCATGCAGCGTACAACACATTCAGGTGTGTCATTAGAGGTAGGGAAAGCACGATTTCTCTTCAAGAGTTCAGATCTCAACTTCTTGATGAGGAAAGTGTTCTTGAACGATCTAGTGAGCATTCTCCTTTTCTGTCTGCTATAGCTGCTACTAGGACCTCAAGATCTTTCTTTCAAAATTCTACCACTGTTAATGGTTCTACAAGTTCTGCTCGTCAAGATCACACTCCCAGTATTCTTAGAAATGGCAAAGCACCTACCTCACAGTATGTTTCTTATGAACCTCAATCTAATAGACATTATGTACCTTCCGAACCTCACTTAAATAGACAACAGACTGGTAACTTTCAACAAGTGAGTAACAATCTTCAAAATTTTGGTTATAATGGTGGTTATAATGCTCATTTCTACAATAATCAATTTCGAGGAAATGGTTACAGGGGCAGAAGAAATAAGAACTATAACAATGAAGGCAGATTTAATTCAGGGAGAAGTATCCTTGGTTCTTCTAATCAATGACAGGACCGTCCCCCTGAGGGACATTGACAACCGTGCCCGGTCCTGCTCCTGTCTGACAAGTCGACTGAAGTTCCCAAATGTTACGCCCCGGACGTTCTGGAAATGTAATATTATAAAATATTGAATAAAATGACGTTTTTACCCCTGTGTTTTGTGTGGTCAATTTGTTGACTTTTTGATTGGGGGGTCGAACGGACGTTGAGCAATGACCGTGACGTAGTTCGGGACGTCACGAGTTCATAGACAGGTGGCACGTTCGATTCGGACGAACAGGGTGAAAGTTATGATGTTCGGAAGTTCAGGGGCATTATCGTAATTGGACGTTATTAAGGGGGGAAAAGTTGACTTTTTGTTTGACAATTGTTATTCATTTGACTCGAAGACCGTTATGTTCGTCTCGATGCACCGAGTACAACGACAGGCGGCACGCTTGAAACGGACGACGGATGACCGAATTATGGGTCACGGAAGTTGGAGGGCATTTTGGTAATTATTGCACAGAGGGGCATTTTGGTCATTTCACGGTGGTTACTGTTCACCACCGTGAAAAACAGAGTGCACGGCCGTGGGTCTTGTGCGTGCAATTGTTTATGGCTAGTGGAATGGCTCAGACAATTTGTTTATGTGGATTTAGGTAGTGGAAGCATGACTGAGTGGCCTTGGTGCACGGTTTGGGCAGAATTCTGGGCACGGGAGTGCAGGGAATGGCCATGGTTTCTGTGTGCGTGGGAGACATTTTCAGAGACCCCAGTTGGTCTCCCACGGGCTGCTGGCCACACCGATCGACTAACCGTGTATGGGAATGGAGTGAGGATTGAATTGGGGTCATTTGTGCATCAGTGAGAGGGTTGAGTTTGAGAGAAACAGTGAGAATTCAGTTTCGGGTTTTTGGGGGGAAATCTCAGAATTCAGTTTCTACTGGCTTAGGGATCACACTAGACACACTGAGAGTTTTCTGGGAGCAGCAGCATCATAACTGTGCACGAAATCAAGCAAATTGAGCAAGGATTGCTCAGGAACTCAGGTACCTGTTCAGAGATGAACCAGTTGGAGGGAAAAATTTGAATTCGATTTCTGAGGCTTGTTAATCGAAACCAAGGGCCATTCTAGTCTTCTGGGAGCAAGAGGAAACCAACCACGTCGAATTCGAAGGACGACACCCACGAATTGGCCAAGAACTGAGCTCCCTGGTTCTGAGAATTTTCGAGCTTGAGGACGACGACTTCCAGGTAACAGCGAGCTAAATTGTTAGTGCCATTGTGCTCGTATGGGTCTCTTAATGCTACTGGTGAAGTTAATTTGGGAATGGAACCGTGTAGGGTGAGTTCCAGAAGTCGACTTGTTCGACTATTCGAGCTTGAGTTGGGTCGATTTGGTGTCAGTCGAGGTTAGCCATCAACTCAGACCTGAAATTAATGAGTTAGAGAAGATAATAGGATCAAAAACGAGAGGAATTGATTGAGAATTGAGCTTAAACTGGTCGGGTTGAGTCGCGGGTAACAGACCCGTTTATCAGACTATCCGGGTAAGAATGATGACACTGTAGCTTGGCGCGTGGCCTTCACGCGCAGCCACTTTGGGCGGCGCGTGACGGCGCGTGCAATGTCATCTCCGATCACGGTCAACATGGGAATTGTCCCTTTCAGTCTAATTAACATTTTCCCTTTAGGATTCGAGTTGTTCGGGAGTCGTTCGGGATAATCTCGGGAGCCCGGAAGTTTAGGTCCTTAAGGTTTATTTTGCCGAAAAATCCGGGAAATTAGGGAAAAATCTTACGAGCTATTTGGGGCTGTTTGTAACCTTTCTTGTACATTTTTACAGGCCCGGACACTTCCGAAGCTACGGAGGAGCACGCGGGACGCGATTGACGCGTCCTAAAACCGTGAGTGGACTTTTTTATTTTTCTAAATTGGGCATGCATGACTATTTTGCTTATTTATCTCATGGTTTTACATATGATTTTATGATGGTGATATGTTATATCGGTTTTACGTGTTTTTCACGTTTTTCGAGATATTTACCGTATTTCACGCATTTCGAGGTTACAGTTTTCGCTTATGCATGCGTGATGATTTTGATAAAGTACCTGGATATGAATATGCATGTTCCGGATTTATGATGTTTGATCACATTGTGAAGTAATTTTTGGAAATTGCATGTGTTGGAATTTGCATGTGAATTCGGACATAATTCCTGTGATGATGAGAAATGTTTTCGGAATAATGTTGGAAAACGGTTTGTGATGAATCCTGATTTATTATGTTTAAAAACGGTTTTGGGTTTAAAGACCCGGTTAATGGTTGGATCTGATTTTGGGTTTAAAGACCCGGTTATTTAATGACGGGGGCGGGCCCGAAATTTGGGTTTCAAGACCCGAATTGAGTTTAAAGACTCGTGAGTTTAAAGACTCGATTATTATGATACCCCCGAGGCCTATTAATCATGTTTTGAGTTTAAAGACTCGTTGATATCTCGGGAAGGCCTAAAATTGAGTTTAAAGACTCGGATGGATCCAACGGCATACTTGTGGTTATTGATTCACGGTTTACTTGATTTGTGCAATTAACGTTTCAAAATGACGGTTTCTGAAACCTGGCATTATTAAATGGTTTTTACATGAATTATGGCGATCCCTTGTAACGTTTTTCATGTGTTTCGGAAAAAGAGTTTTCAAAAGTTAATATGCAAATTTTGAATGTTTGGTTATGCATGCGTGTTACAAAACTGGAGGGCGAACCCGATTTCAGAAAAACTGTTTTCCTTTAAAACTTATGTTTCGGTCCACTCACACTTTGTTGTTTTAAATTCCCTCCAGGTCGTGGTACAAGTGCGGGGGCAAGCGCCGAGGCAGAGGCGGAGGCATAAAGTTTTCCGTTACGGAGTAGTTAGTTCACAGAGTAGGACTTGTTTCTTTAACTTGTTTCGTAATATTGCTCTGTGAAACTGTGGACTTGATGTCCAGTCGGATGTATTTGTTTAATCTCCCTGGTCTGACAATGGGTGTGTTGTAATATTAATTAGTTTTCCGATCTTTTGGGTTCGATTGTCAGACGGGAGCAGGATGCTTCCCGATTATCGAGGCGATAATCGGGGTGGGTCCTGTCAATTGGTATCAGAGCCTAGGTTTACGATTCATGTCCAGCACTCGGGTGTGCCTTGATTATTGTACTAACTTATGCCTCTTTCAGAGAAGGACGACCGGCCATGCCTCCGCGACGCGAACCCCCTCCACGACCTAATGGCGATGCCGAGAGCGCTTCGATCGAGCGAGCCCAGCGTCTTGGGGCTACGGTGTTTAGTGGTGGAGCGGATCCCGAGGATGCTCACCGTTGGATTTCTCGGATTGAGCGGATTTTTACTGTGATGCACTGTCCCCCTGATGAGCGTGTGGTGTTGGCCACATTTCTACTTGATGGATCTGCTTATGAGTGGTGGTATACTCTGGAGTTGTCGGGCTGGGATGCCCGTACAGTGGCTTGGGAGACC
The DNA here is from genome assembly GCA_032719365.1 of Prinsepia uniflora. Taxonomy (NCBI): domain Eukaryota; kingdom Viridiplantae; phylum Streptophyta; class Magnoliopsida; order Rosales; family Rosaceae; genus Prinsepia; species Prinsepia uniflora. Next base: position 60,185,255 of record CM064875.1, read on the forward strand.
TTTCGTGAACGGTTTCTGGACCAGCATTATCCCCGTTCATTCCGTGATGCTAGGGAGACCGAGTTTCTGCAGCTCCAGCAGGGGAGCATGTCCGTAGCTGAGTATGAACAGAAATTTCAGATGCTAGCTCGTTTTGCTCCTACCTTTGTATCTACTGAGGCTGAGAAATGCCGTAGGTTCGAGCTTGGCCTACGGGGTGAGATACGGGACATTGTGACGGCCGGAGCTTTTGCTACTCTCAGGGAGTTGTCTGATGCCGCGGTGCGGGTTGAGGCTAGTCTCCCGACACGTCCACAGTACTCTGGTGGTGGGCAACGTCGAGAGCGTTCATATCCTGGATCGTATGGTCAGAGAGCCCCGAAGAAGGGACGTTATAATGGAGCCTCATCCGCAGGCAATGATCGTTATGGCAGGCCTGGTAACTATCAGGGTTCCGGATTCCGAGCGCCTAGGGCGCAGACTGCTCCGCAGGCGAGCGCGACTTCTGTTGCTTCCACGGGACGGCAGGGTGGTGGTTTTGTTCGAGATGCTTCCAGTGTTATCTGCTTCTTCTGTGGCAAGCGGGGCCACTATCGGGGGGACTGTCCATCTTTGCCACAGGGTGGTGGCGCAGGTCGGGGTGGAGCAGAGCAGGGACGGAGCACAGCTGCAGTTTCTGGGACTGGGAGCACTCGAGGAGGTGGTACTGGAGCGGCTAATGGACAGAGGGGCCGGGGCCGTGGGCGAGCAGCTGGACCACATGCCCGAGTTTTTGCTGTTACGCAGCAGGAGGCCAGGGTAGCGCCTGGTGTTGTGACAGGTACACTCACGATCTTTGGGCATGATGTTTGTGCTTTAATTGATCCCGGAGCTACTCATTCATTTATATCACGGGACTGTGAGTTGTTGGCGGGTAGAGAGGTGTCCGCCTTGGACTGTGACTTGGGTGTGAGTACACCCACGGGAGATGTTTTTGTGGTAAATCAAGTGTTGCGGGAGTGTCCCGTAATGGTAGGTGATGTTGGTCTGATGGCAGACTTGATACTCTTGGACTTGCACGACTTTGATGTCATTTTGGGAATGGACTGGTTGACGCTCCATCATGCTTCTATCGAATGTGTCGATAAGAAGGTTACCTTTCAGAGCCCTGGATTACCGGAAACCACCTTTCAGGGAATTCAGCGAGCCACTCCTGTCGGAGTGATTTCTGCCCTGAAGGCAAGTAAGTTGTTGATGAAGGGGTGCCAGGGATACTTAGCTCAAGTGTTGGACTCACGAGCTGCACCATTGAGGGTGGAGGATATACCGATTGTACGGGAGTTCCCGGATGTCTTTCCGGAGGATCTACCGGGATTGCCACCGCATCGAGATGTCGCGTTCACTATTGATCTGGTTCCAGGTACGCAACCTATCTCTCAGACTCCGTATCGTATGGCGCCAGCTGAGTTGAAAGAACTGAAGGCGCAGTTACAAGAATTACTTGAGATGGGATTTATTCGACCGAGTGTATCCCCCTGGGGAGCCCCGGTGCTGTTTGTGAAGAAAAAGGATGAGAGTTTGAGACTCTGCATCGATTACAGGCAACTGAATAAAGTAGCAGTCAGGAACAAATACCCGTTGCCTCGGATCGATGATTTGTTCGATCAGCTGCGAGGAGCGCAGTACTTCTCCAAAATTGATCTACGTTCTGGGTATCATCAATTGCGGGTTAAGGATGAGGATGTACCCAAGACAGCCTTTAGGACCCGTTATGGTCATTATGAGTTCCTTGTGATGCCGTTCGGTTTGACCAACGCACCCGCAGCGTTTATGGATTTGATGAACCGAGTGCTGCAACCTTACTTGGATCACTTTGTCATCGTGTTCATCGACGATATCCTGGTCTACTCGAGGAGTGCGGAAGCGCACGAGGTGCACTTAAGGATGGTGCTAGGTACCTTGAGGGAAAACCAGTTGTATGCGAAGCTCAGCAAATGTCAGTTTTGGTTGACGAGCGTGAGTTTCTTGGGGCATGTGATCTCAACAGACGGGATCAGTGTGGATTCTCAGAAAATTGAGGCAGTGGCGAAGTGGGAACAACCGAGGACCGTCACTGAAGTCAGAAGTTTCTTGGGTTTGGCTGGTTACTACAGGAGGTTTGTAGAGGGTTTCTCTACCATTGATGCCCCGTTGACGCGACTGACGTGGAAGGGAGTCAAGTTTGAGTGGGATGACGATTGTGAGCGTAGTTTTCGGGAGCTAAAGGAAAGGTTGACATCTGCTCCTATACTGACCCTTCCAGACGACAGTGGGGAATTTGAGGTGTATAGTGATGCATCCTTACAGGGTTTGGATGTGTACTAATGCAGCATGGGAAAGTGATTGCCTATGCTTCGCGCCAGTTGAAACCGCATGAACGCAATTATCCTACGCACGATTTGGAATTAGCTGCTGTTGTGCATGCATTGAAGATTTGGAGACATCACCTGTATGGTGCGACTTGCAGAATGTTTACGGATCACTAGAGCCTGAAGTACTTGTTCACTCAGAAGGAGTTAAATGTGAGGCAGCGTCGGTGGCTGGAGCTAATTAAGGACTATGATTGCACGATTGAGTACCACCCGGGAAAAGCCAATGTGGTGGCTGATGCTCTAAGCCGGAAGTCAACGCATTCTGTAGCACATCTACAGACGGTTCATTTACCACTTTTGGTTGAACTCCGTAAGACTAGCATCGATCTGGGCTTGGATGGCCAAGGTGTTTTACTGGCTAGCTTTCATGTGAGACCACTTCTGATCGATCGGATCGTTGAGGCTCAATCTCAAGATCCTGTCTCATGTGTACTTCAGATTGAAGTGGAAGCCGGCGAGCGGCTAGATTTCACAGTCAGGGAGGATGGAGCTTTGCTAAAAGAAGGGCGGTTGTGCGTGCCCGACGTTGAGGCACTGAAGAAGGAGATCTTGGACGAAGCTCATAGTTCGGCCTACGCGATGCATCCTGGTGGGACCAAGATGTATCGTACCTTGCGAGAGCACTACTGGTGGCCGGGGATGAAACGGGAGATTGCCGAGTTTGTCAGCAGGTGTCTGATTTGCCAGCAAGTGAAGGCTGAGAGACAACGACCTTATGGAGCCTTGCAACCACTACCTATCCCGGAATGGAAATGGGATCACTTAACGATGGATTTCGTGTTTGGACTTCCTAGGACACCCAGGGGTCACGATGGAGTTTGGGTGATTGTGGACAGGCTTACGAAATCAGCTCATTTCTTGCCAGTGCGAGAGAACTTCAGGATGACACAGTTGGCCCAGTTGTTTATTGACGAGATCATCCGTTTGCACGGTACTCCGGAATCAATAGTTTCTAACCGAGACCCGAGGTTTACTGCTCGATTTTGGCAGAGTCTGCAGGAAGCATTTGGGACGAAACTTCGTTTCAGTACTGCATTTCATCCTCAGACTGACGGCCAGTCTGAGCGGACCATCCAGACTTTGGAGGATATGATGCGAGCTTGCGTTTTGCAATTTCAGGACACTTGGGAGTCACATCTAGCCTTGATGGAATTTGCCTACAACAACAGCTATCAGGCGAGCATTGGGATGGCTCCGTACGAAGCCTTGTACGGACGACAGTGCAGAACTCCGTTGTGTTGGATGGACGTGGGTGAAAGGAAGCTAACTAAATCCGAATTGGTGGAACTGACGACCGAGAAGGTCAAACTCATCAGGGAGCGGCTCAAGGCAGCCCAGGACAGACAAAAGAGCTATGTGGACCATCGGATTCGAGATCTAGAGTTTGCGGTCGGAGATCGGGTATTTCTGAAATTGTCCCCTTGGAAGGGTGTAGTGAGATTCGGCAGGCGAGGGAAGTTGAGCCCTCGTTATATTGGACCATATGAGATTACCGAGAGGATTGGCCCGGTGGCCTACCGGTTGGCACTACCGCCAGAGCTGTCGAGGGTCCACGATGTTTTTCATGTGTCGATGTTGCGGAAATATGTGTTTGACGCATCTCATGTACTGGAGGAACAGCCCATTGAACTTCGAGATGATTTGAGCTTCGAGGAACAGCCGGTACAGATTTTGGATCGGAAGGATAAAGTACTACGTCGGAAGACCGTTCCTCTGGTAAAGGTTCTCTGGAGGAACCAGAATGTGGAGGAAGCCACGTGGGAACCCGAGGCGCAGATGCGAGAACAGTTCCCCTACTTGTTTCCTTGAAATTTCGAGACGAAATTTCTTAAGGGGGAGATTGTAACGCCCCGGACGTTCTAGAAATGTAATATTATAAAATATTGAATAAAATGACGTTTTTACCCCTGTGTTTTGTGTGGTCAATTTGTTGACTTTTTGATTGGGGGGTCGAACGGACGTTGAGCAATGACCGTGACGTAGTTCGGGACGTCACGAGTTCATAGACAGGTGGCACGTTCGATTCGGACGAACAGGGTGAAAGTTATGATGTTCGGAAGTTCAGGGGCATTATCGTAATTGGACGTTATTAAGGGGGGAAAAGTTGACTTTTTGTTTGACAATTGTTATTCATTTGACTCGAAGACCGTTATGTTCGTCTCGACGCACCGAGTACAACGACAGGCGGCACGCTTGAAACGGACGTCGGATGACCGAGTTATGGGTCACGGAAGTTGGAGGGCATTTTGGTAATTATTGCACAGAGGGGCATTTTGGTCATTTCACGGTGGTTACTGTTCACCACCGTGAAAAACAGAGTGCACGGCCGTGGGTCTTGTGCGTGCAATTGTTTATGGCTAGTGGAATGGCTCAGACAATTTGTTTATGTGGATTTAGGTAGTGGAAGCATGACTGAGTGGCCTTGGTGCACGGTTTGGGCAGAATTCTGGGCACGGGAGTGCAGGGAATGGCCATGGTTTCTGTGTGCGTGGGAGACATTTTCAGAGACCCCAGTTGGTCTCCCACGGGCTGCTGGCCACACCGATCGACTAACCGTGTATGGGAATGGAGTGAGGATTGAATTGGGGTCATTTGTGCATCAGTGAGAGGGTTGAGTTTGAGAGAAACAGTGAGAATTCAGTTTCGGGTTTTTGGGGGGAAATCTCAGAATTCAGTTTCTACTGGCTTAGGGATCACACTAGACACACTGAGAGTTTTCTGGGAGCAGCAGCATCATAACCGTGCACGAAATCAAGCAAATTGAGCAAGGATTGCTCAGGAACTCAGGTACCTGTTCAGAGATGAACCAGTTGGAGGGAAAAATTTGAATTCGATTTCTGAGGCTTGTTGATCGAAACCAAGGGCCATTCTAGTCTTCTGGGAGCAAGAGGGAACCAACCACGTCGAATTCGAAGGACGACACCCACGAATTGGCCAAGAACTGAGCTCCCTGGTTCTGAGAATTTTCGAGCTTGAGGACGACGACTTCCAGGTAACAGCGAGCTAAATTGTTAGTGCCATTGTGTTCGTATTGGTCCCTTAATACTACTGGTGAAGTTAATTTGGGAATGGAACCGTGTAGGGTGAGTTCCAGAAGTCGACTTGTTCGACTGTTCGAGCTTGAGTTGGGTCGATTTGGAATCAGTCGAGGTTAGCCATCAACTCAGACCTAAAATTAATGAGTTAGAGAAGATAATAGGATCAAAAACGAGAGGAATTGATTGAGAATTGAGCTTAAACTGGTCGGGTTGAGTCGCGGGTAACAAACCCGTTTATCAGACTATCCGGGTAAGAATGATGACACTGTAGCTTGGCGCGTGGCCTTCACGCGCAGCCACTTTGGGCGGCGCGTGACGGCGCGTGCAATGTCATCTCCGATCACGGTCAACATGGGAATTGTCCCTTTCAGTCTAATTAACATTTTCCCTTTAGGATTCGAGTTGTTCGGGAGTCGTTCGGGATAATCTCGGGAGCCTGGAAGTTTAGGTCCTTAAGGTTTATTTTGCCGAAAAATCCGGGAAATTAGGGAAAAATCTTACGAGCTATTTGGGGATGTTTGTAACCTTTCTTGTACATTTTTACAGGCCCGGACACTTCCGAAGCTACGGAGGAGCACGCGGGACGCGATTGACGCGTCCTAAAACCGTAAGTGGACTTTTTGATTTTTCTAAATTGGGCATGCATGACTATTTTGCTTATTTATCTCATGGTTTTACATATGATTTTATGATGGTGATATGTTATATCGGTTTTACGTGTTTTTCACGTTTTTCGAGATATTTACCGTATTTCACGCATTTCGAGGTTACGGTTTTCGCTTATGCATGCGTGATGATTTTGATAAAGTACCTGGATATGAATATGCATGTTCCGGATTTATGATGTTTGATCACATTGTGAAGTAATTTTTGGAAATTGCATGTGTTGGAATTTGCATGTGAATTCGGACATAATTCTTGTGATGATGAGAAATGTTTTCGGAATAATGTTGGAAAACGGTTTGTGATGAATCCTGATTTATTATGTTTAAAAACGGTTTTGGGTTTAAAGACCCGGTTAATGGTTGGATCTGATTTTGGGTTTAAAGACCCGGTTATTTAATGACGGGGGCGGTCCCGAAAATTGGGTTTCAAGACCCGAATTGAGTTTAAAGACTCGTGAGTATAAAGACTCGATTAGTATGATACCCCCGAGGCCTATTAATCATGTTTTGAGTTTAAAGACTCGTTGATATCTCGGGAAGGCCTAAAATTGAGTTTAAAGACTCGGATGGATCCAACGGCATACTTGTGGTTATTGATTCACGGTTTACTTGATTTGTGCAATTAACGTTTCAAAATGACGGTTTCTGAAACCTGGCATTATTAAATGGTTTTTACATGAATTATGGCGATCCCTTGTAACGTTTTTCATGTGTTTCGGAAAAAGAGTTTTCAAAAGTTAATATGCAAATTTTGAATGTTTGGTTATGCATGCATGTTACAAAACTGGAGGGCGAACCCGATTTCGGAAAAACTGTTTTCCTTTAAAACTTATGTTTCGGTCCACTAACACTTTGTTGTTTTAAATTCCCTCCAGGTCGTGGTACAAGTGCGGGGGCAAGCGCCGAGACAGAGGCGGAGGCATAAAGTTTTCCGTTGCGGAGTAGTTAGTTCACAGAGTAGGACTTGTTTCTTTAACTTGTTTCGTAATATTGCTCTGTGAAACTGTGGACTTGACGTCTAGTCGGATGTATTTGTTTAATCTCCCTGGTCTGACAATGGGTGTGTTGTAATATTAATTAGTTTTCCGGTCTTTTGGGTTCGATTGTCAGACGGGAGCAGGATGCTTCCCGATTATCGAGGCGATAATCGGGGTGGGTCCTGTCACCAAATTACCCTCAGCACTTATCAAACCAGGGATAGCCACACACATACTCACTCATGCCTCCACCTCTCGATCGGCCTCGATCATCGAGCCACAACCTGGAGGGTCAATAAAAACACAAAAGGTGTGAGTGGACAAAAAAAATCAGTTAAAAAACAGGTTACCGAAAGACATTTCTACCCTCCGCGTAAAACCAATGCATGCATTCGAAAATCATTTCACAATCCATTTCATTTCCAATTTAAGAAAACCGTGTATGAAAATCAAAATCATTTTCCTTTTCTTAACCTTCGGGTCTTAGCCCGCAATCATAAACACAGGGCCTCAGCCCAAAATCATGAATCAAATCCAAGTACAAAACATAACCCAAAAATCCATCAAGCCATAAAAACCGGGCCACTTCCCACACATCCGAAAACATCGGAACTCAATAGTAAATCACAAGTCAATCAGTTTGCTGGATATCAATTACCGAGTCTTTAAACTCACATATATCAGGCCTTCCCGGGATATCAACGAGTCTTTAAACTCAAAACATAATCAATAGGCCTCGGGGGATATCACAATAACCGAGTCTTTAAACTCAAAACATATCAAGGGCCCTCCCCATCACATCAACCGGGTCGTTAAACCCAAAACATGATCCAGTAATAGTACCGGGTCTTTAAACCCAAAACATATGTAATTCACAACCAATCCTGAATCCATCGGAATTCAAATTCCAAAACCAATTCTGACATCACGTTTATTCAAAATGGAACTCATGTCCGAACTTCATATTCAAATCTCAAATCATATCCACCATCCATTTCCAAATCCGAATTCAGAACCATTATTCTGAAAGATAGCATCCGGAATAACCATTCCGCACCCAAATCCGGATATCCACTTTCAAGTTTCTGAAACCCGAAATCTCGTTCATCAAAATTACTTTTATGCCTTGGGCATTAAGCCCGAAATCACCTTTTCCAAAGTCCGTTTAAATCTTTGAAATCAAATCATGTTTCAAATCCCAAAGTCAAAGCATCAAAACCATGATCAAATCACAATATACTCGAAATCTCGTAAAACGCGCAAATCCGTAATAATCTCGAAATACGTGTCAAAACTGTAATTCATACTCAAAATCATAATCAAAACATCCTCAAAACATGACACACACAAATCATATAAAATCGTTCATCAAACCATCATCAAAGCATAGGAGAAACCATAGTCTCGAAATACGTGCAATTACGTATTGTATATTAAAATACATATAAATACAGAAATCGTAATTACCATAAGTCAAAATCATAATCATAGAAATCATAGAAACAGTTATGCATGCATTAAATTTTAGAAAGCAGAGTCCACTCACACACCGTCCATATCACTCGCTCTTCGAGCTGCACGCGTTTCCGTAATTTTCGACATTTTCCAGGAATCTCGAATCCTGTTCGAAATCATTCTTCAGGGTCACTAAGGACTCAAATAACGTCATAATAATTTCCCATAATTTTCTAAGAATTAAATATTAATTAAAATCGTAATATAAACCTTCAGACCCTCGAAAAAATATAGAAACGGTGTCCGATTAACTCGAAACCAATCCTAAAATGTTTGTTACATTACATAGAACAAAAGTCATGTTGAACTCACCTCGAGAATTGGGGCCACGCGCCCTCACGCTGCCTCAAGAATCGGGGTAAGCACTGTTCATCGTTCTCACCCAGCTAACTGTGAAACGGGTCTGGTTTGCCCGCGAGACGACCCGATTGGAATCCTGTCAATTAGTCATTGATTCCTTCAATTGAATCATCGAATAGCACCGTTATAGACCCAATTAAGGTTCTGTAAACCTAATTACATTAACAATTACCTCAAGTGTAATGACCCGTCCCGGGAGTCGGGGTTAGGGAAGTGATTAGTGACGGATTAGCTGAGTTAATCGGTGGTTAGTTGGTTATTTTTGGACATTGGGCGTAGAATGACGATTTTGCCCCTAGTTAAGAAAAAGTTGACTTTTAGTTCGGGCGGTCAATTGGGCATTGACCGATGACTGTGACATAGTTCGGGACGTCACGAGTCCGTAGACAAGTGGCACCCCCGATTCCGACATCCGAGGAGGAAGTTATGATGTTCAGAAGGTTGAGGGCAGTTTTGTAATTTAGTTAAAATAGAGGGAAAAGTTGACTTTTCGCACGACAAGGTTTTTACACGTAAACCGAGGACCGTTAGGTAGATATCGTCGTCCTGAGTTTAACGACAGGCGGCATGCTTTCATCGGACGTAGGCCGAGTGAGATACAGGTCTAGAACGGAAAAGGGCATAATCGTAATTTGGACTCACAGGGGCATTTTGGTCTTTTTGGTGCCTTGGGATTTGTGCAAAGCTGATGAGGACAAGTGTACAGTGTTCCTTGGATATTTTGAGATGGGACCATGGGATTGTGGACACGTGGGGTGTGTGTAGTGGGTTCTAGCATTTTGCACGGTGAAATTTAAAAAGGGGAATCGATCAATTACAGGGAGGTGTGATCCTTGTGAGTGTGTGAGTGTGATCAGAGGGAGGTTGAGAGTGCAGGGTTGTGTTGAGAAGACTGAGAGGTGAGTGTTTGTGTGTGAGGAGTGTGCGAGTGTCTCAGGGAAACAGAGAGGTGTCGAGGGTGTGGTTCAAGCATCAGTGATCAAGTTGATCCAATTGGGCTCGAGGGGAAGCTAGGACGGCTCTGTGAACTCCAGGGAACGCGGCGGCGAGCACGGCGGCGGTCGACAAGCAGGTAATCTCTTGAATTTCCCTGGTTGCTCTGTTTTGACGTTTTGATTCAAACGTTAAGTCGTGGCGTTTGGGGTCGAGTCGAGGTGTTTGGTGAGTTCTAGTGGACTCAGTAGGTTCCTAGGAAGCTTCTGGTTGTGAAGCCGTGACGGGGGAATGCATGGTTGGCCGGGAATCGAAATAGGGGATTTGGACGAGTTTCTGTTTCGAGTTGGGAAGATGAGATTTAGGCAGTGATGTTGTGTTTGGAGTAAGGGAATGGATTGCTTAGGGTAGGACGAAGCTAGGGGAGTTGAAAGGAACAGAAATGGATGGAGAGTGATGGAGAACCGGTCACGCCGGTTCAGACCGGTCGAGGGCTCGAGGAAGACGATGAACAGTGCTCTGTGTGACGGATTAGCTGAGTTAATCGGTGGTTAGTTGGTTATTTTTGGACATTGGGCGTAGAATGACGATTTTGCCCCTAGTTAAGAAAAAGTTGACTTTTAGTTCGGGCGGTCAATTGGGCATTGACCGATGACTGTGACATAGTTCGGGACATCACGAGTCCGTAGACAAGTGGCACACCCGATTCCGATATCCGAGGAGGAAGTTATGATGTTCAGAAGGTTGAGGACACTTTTGTAATTTAGTTAAAATAGAGGGAAAAGTTGACTTTTCGAACGACAAGGTTTTTACACGTAAACCGAGGACCGTTAGGTAGATATCGTCGTCCTGAGTTCAACGACAGGCGGCATGCTTTCATCGGACGTAGGCCGAGTGAGATACAGGTCTAGAACGGCAAAGGGCATAATCGTAATTTGGACTCACAGGGGCATTTTGGTCTTTTTGGTGCCTTGGGATTTGTGCAAAGCTGATGAGGACAAGTGTGCAGTGTTCCTTGGATATTTTGAGATGGGACCATGGGATTGTGGACACGTGGGGTGTGTGTAGTGGGTTCTAGCATTTTGCACGGTGAAATTTAAAAAGGGGAATCGATCAATTACAGGGAGGTGTGATCCTTGTGAGTGTGTGAGTGTGATCAGAGGAAGGTTGAGAGTGCAGGGTTGTGTTGAGAAGACTGAGAGGTGAGTGTTTGTGTGTGAGGAGTGTGCGAGTGTCTCAGGGAAACAGAGAGGTGTCGAGGGTGTGGTTCAAGCATCAGTGATCAAGTTGATCCAATTGGGCTCGAGGGGAAGCTAGGACGGCTCTGTGAACTCCAGGGAACGCAGCGGCGAGCACGGCGGCGGTCGACAAGCAAGTAATCTCTTGAATTTCCCTGGTTGCTCTGTTTTGACGTTTTGATTCAAATGTTAAGTCGTGGCGTTTGGGGTCGAGTCGAGGTGTTTGGTGAGTTCTAGTGGACTCAGTAGGTTCCTAGGAAGCTTCTGGTTGTGAAGCCGTGACGGGGGAATGCATTGTTGGCCGGGAATCGAAATAGGGGATTTGGACAGGTTTCTGTTTCGAGTTGGGAAGATGAGATTTAGGCAGTGATGTTGTGTTTGAAGTAAGGGAATGGATTGCTTAGGGTAGGAGGAAGCTAGGGGAGTTGAAAGGAACATAAATGGATGGAGAGTGATGGAGAACCGGTCACGCCAGTTCAGACCGGTCGAGGGCTCGAGGAAGACGATGAACAGTGCTCTGTGTGCAGGCGCGTGAGGCCCACGCGCAGCCACTTTGGGCGGCGCGTGAGGGCACGTGGTGGCTGTTTTGAGGAAACTTCCAACATAGGTTTTGGTCTAATCATTGTAACGAATTTATTGGGATAAGTTTCGGGACAATCGGACAACGTCTCTGGTTAGTTTGAAGTGGTCGAAGGTTTAGGATCCCGTTTACGTACGTTTAGAAGTTCGGAAAAATTGGGGAAAATTAGGAGAAGCTTAGTTGAAGTGTTAGTGACCCGTTTTGTGACTCTGGATAGGTTCGGGAAAGCTGAGGTTAGTGGAATGGTCGGAAACGGTGGAAATGCGCGCGTATCGAGGGGACGTCGGAATGGTCTGTGAGTGGACTTTGCTTTCAAACTTATGATGCATGCATATATGTTTCTATATGTTTTCTATACTTGATTCCATGATTTGATTTATGATTGTGATGCTTTACTGTTTTGCATGTTTTTCGAGGTATTTTACGGAATTTCACGTTTTACGAGGTTTCGATTTCTTTTGTGATTTGACGATGATTTTATACGGTTTGATTTCGGGATTTGAAATGTGATTTGATGTCAATGATTTGATAAGAATTTCTGAAAAGTGATTTCGGGCTTGGAGCCCTGTTCTTGTGATTTCGGAAATGATGTTTCGGCTTTGGTTTTTGAGACTCGGAAAGGAAGTCTGGATTGGGGTTCGGGACGATGGTTTTGGATGCCGGCTTACGGAATCATTGTTGCGAATTCGACTGTGGATTTTCTGTGGTTGACTGAAAAATGGTTTTGGGTTTAAAGACCCGGAAGAAAAGGAAACCCACTGGATCTGGTTTTGAGTTTAAAAACTCGGATTGATTGACGGGGGGAGGGCCCTGGATTGATATGTTTTGAGTTTAAAGACTTGGTATATGTTTTGAGCTTAAAGACTCGGATATGATACCCCCCGAGGCCTGTGATTGTGTTTTGAGTTTAAAGACTCGGATATCCCGGGAAGGCCTGGCTATTTGCGCATTGTGTTTTGAGTTTAAAGACTCGGGCGCACTTGAGATCCAGTAACTTGTATGATTGATATTTTCACTAGTTTTTCAATGGTTTTCTGATGTTTTGGGCGGTGGCCCGGATGAAGTGGATTTGACGAGTTTTGGGACCGAGTTCCCGGATTTGAGATTGATTTGTGATTTGAGGCTGAGGCCTGGATTTGAATAACGGTGATTGATTTGTGATTTGAGGTTGAAGCCTGAATTTGAATAACGGTTTTGATACGGGTTTTCAAATGGTTTTTCTTGGATGGTTTTTAATATGAGTAGTTTCATGACTTGAAATGATATGCATGCATTGGTTTTTGCGTGGAGGGTATAAATGTAATTGCTTTATTAAACTGTTTTCTAAATTATACTTTATTTTTGTCCACTCACAGTCTTTTCGTGTTTTCGATACCCTCCAGGTTGTTGCGGCACAGGCTGTTGATTGAGAGATATGGAGACATCACACCCGCGATCCACAGTTGATTCAGCACGCTCTGGGAACTTCGGTTGCTGTTAGGCAGTCGAACCGAGAATCCCTTGTCTGAATTACGTGTCACATGGAGGTTGGACATCAGTTTAGCCTTCATGTCATGCGTAAGTTAGACGGGATCGGGATTTAGCCCTTAACCCCGGGGGATTAGGGGTGGATCCTGTCATCAAGCCATCAATTCGAACTTGAATTTACGAAGAACAGCCGAACACTGTTCAGTCATCCAGGTCCATTGATTCCCAACGGTCTTCGAATTACGTGAAAAGTCCATGTCGTTTGAAAATTCAACAAATTGCCCCTTCTTAACCAAATTACCGAATTACCCTTGAACTTCCGAACATCATAACTTTCTCCTCGAATGTCGGAATCGGACGTGCCACTTGTCTATGAACTCGTGACGTCCCGAACTACGTCACAGTCATTGGTAAAAGTCCGTTTGATCGCTTGAGCCAAAAGTCAACCTTTCGCCCAATTCCAAGGGCAAAATAGTCATTTTCTACAAATTTTCCAAAATCCCCTTTTTCGAATGTCCGGGTCGTTACAATCTACCCCCTTAAAGAATTTCGTCCTCAAAATTCCAATCAGTAGGTGCCATGATATTTCTCTCGGGGAAACATGGCTAAGATAAACTCGAAACATAATCACTCTCAACTGGATATAAGTCATGCCCAACTTATAGGAATCATACAACAAGTCTCAATCCTTCTGTAAATCTCTGCCCCATGGGCAGTCATACTATATTCTTATTAGGAATACGTAGCCTAGCTCACGTTCGAGTCCACCCAATCCAGGAAACACAAAAACCCGTCATATCTTCTCAATCAAATGTCATCCGCTCGTGACATGATACATCATTATGCATATGTCACCAGGCCAAAAAACTCATAAGGTTCAACAACTCGGGGACTCATTCCCCTTACTAGGTCAATTACACCATATCCCTTTCCCATGGTCACTTTGTATATTGATTTGAACCTTTCTGTGACGACCCGTCCCGAATTAGCGGGATTAATTAAGAGTTAATGACGGATTAGCAAGGTTAATCGGAGATTAGACGAGGATTAGCGGAAGTTCAGGCGAAATGACGATTTTGCCCCTAGAATGGGCGAATCGTTGACTTTTTGTTCAGGCGATCAAATGGACTTTGGCCGATGACCGTGACGTAGTTCGTGACGTCACGAGTTCATAGACAGGTGGCACGCTCGATTTCGACTTTCGAGGAAGAAGTTATGACGATCGGAACTTCAAGGGCAATTTGGTAATTTGGGAAAAAAGTTGACTTTTGACCCTAGGGCTAAAGACCGTTACGTAGATCGAGACGATACAAATCCGTAGACAGGCAGTACCTCAAATTCGGACGTTCGACGACGAAGTTACGGTTCACGGAAGTACGAAAGTACTATTGCACGATTTACGAAACGAATTACTTTTGGACTTTAGTGGGGCCCAGATCACATCCCAAGGCCCAATGGATGAGTGACAAGGGTCACCCATCCACTGGCCTTTCCCTTCCCTTACTTACATGCATCGATCATCTTCTGTTTTCCTTTCATCCAAACAACCCACCCGATCTCACTTCCACCCACATCCAAACCTGCACCCCAAACCATCATCTGTGAGACTCAGAGAGAAAGAGAGAGACTGAGGGAGCTATGGACGGTGGCTGGGAGTGTTTGGACCGCCGTACACGGCGGTGAAAGCCTGGGAGAAACCGATTGCCCGGTAAGGTCCATTTTTCCCCTTATTTCGATTTTGAAGTTATAGGTTGTTTTGGATGTTTGGGATAGGATTAGGGGGTTGCTAGGATGTTTTTAGGAGGTTTTGGAGGCTGGTTCACGGCGGAGGAGGCCGTGGGAACGGCTGGGAAAAACAGGGCCTTGTGGTTAAAGATTGAACCATGGGATTTAGACGTTTTTGGTTGAGTTTAGAGATTTGAATTGATAGAAAACATGAAAATAGGAAGAAAGGAATCAAAAAGGAAGAAGTGTGATGAAAAATGGGGGGTCTAGAGCCGTGAACCGGTCACGCCGGTCCAACTGGACCGGCCAAACCAGGTGAACCGGCCGCTGGAGGTTGAAGAGACTGAATAGTTGCCGGCGCGTGAGGCCCACGCGCAGGCCACTCCTGGGGCTCGTGATGGCGCGTGACAGGGAATTTGGGGAAGTTTTCAACATGTCAAATCATCTATTCGATGTAACGAACATTTTGGGACTAGTTTCGTGTCAATCGGACATCGTTTCGATAGGTTTCGGGGTGTCCGAAGGTTTAGGTTCAGTTTTAAAAATAGTTAGAAAATCCAAAAAATTATGGGACTTCAATGAGAGGTTAATGAGGCTATTAGTAACCCTCTAAATTAATTTGGACAGGTTCGGGAATCCCGGAGGTGACGATTTGCTCGGGAGACAGTTATGGCACGCGTATCGAGGCACGGCTTCGGACAGTCTGTGAGTGGACCTTTCTTTCGAACTTGATGCATGTATAAATGTTTTATAAGTATTTTAATATATGTTTTGTGTTGCCATGAGTGCAATTGTTTGTGGTAGCCTAGGATTTACGTATTTGCACGTATTTTGAGATTTTCGGTTTTATACGATGCATATACGTTCTAGGTTTTAAACGAGGGTTTATGGAATGGATTTTGGATTTGGAAATATGAACTCAGACACGAGGCCCATTTGATTTACGAACTCTCGGACTTGGAGTCCATTTGATTCGACGAGGAATTCGGACCGATGGTCCATTTGAGCCGTACGATCAGACCGAGGGTCGAGTTGATTTAAGATTCGGGTTTGAGGCCCAGTTAATGGTACTATCGGGCTTGATGCCCCTTTGATTTATGATGTCGGGCATGAGACCCATTTGGTTGAGATAGCGGGCTTAAGACCCCGTTGGTTGTGAAATTAGACGCGAGTTCCTGTTGAGTCATGGTTCGGGCTTAGGGCCCAGTTGAGTGTAATGACAACGCACAAATTACGCATTAAATTAAACATGTAATTTGAGTGTTATGCAATTTAAACCCTTTTGTGTAGATGTAGTATTGGTAAATAGGGATCGTTCTTAACTGGGGAAATTAGGGAACATTAATAATGTGTTAGTGAGAAAGAATAATGAATACAAGAATAATGAATAAGTTAATGAATTAAAGATTAAAATAATAAAAGAATAAAGAATTAAAAGAATAAAAGAATAAAAGAATAAGAGAATAAAGAATTACCAAATTAATGAATAAAAGAATTAAAGAATTAATTAATCAAAGAATCAATAAATTAAAGAGTAAAGGAATCAAAGAATAAAAGAATTAAAAGAATAAAAGAATAAAAGAATAAAAGAATAAAGAATTACTAAATTAATGAATAAAAGAATAAAAGAATTAATTAATCAAAGAATCAATAAATTAAAGAGTAAAGGAATCAAAGAATAAAAGAATTAAAAGAATAAAAGAATAAAAGAATAAAAGAATAAAAGAATAAAAAATAAAAAGGGGAGTTTTGAAAAGGTTTGTAATCATGCAAATAAGTAAAAGCATAACTAAACTAATCTTACTTCTACTCTAATTTATGTACAAGTGACCTTCTTAAAGCACATATCTTACCAACACTCTAATAATTGCAAATATTAAAACAATCACGAAATTTTACCTTAATGGTCTCAATTACCTTTATACATTTTTCAATATTATAAATGCACAGACAGCGGATAACACTTGCAACATGATTTACCTTTTGTTTTTGACTGAATGCGCCGACATCGATCAACATTAAGTCTCTTCAATTCTACTCTAAGTGCATCGACATCGGATAAAACACTTAACATTGAATTGAAGTATGAAGCACTAAAATGTATAAAATAACTAAAATTCATAAAGTAAGACACATGGAGATTGCATTTAACACTTACAAATATTAGTAAGAAAATACCTCACATATATTGAACTATAATCAAAACCAATAACAAAAATGAGAGTTTGAGTAAATGGAGAGTAATTGTTATACTTTCAAGGTGGATGAAAACAATGGATTGTTATTCACACGATTCTCCGACAGCGGACGGAACCTTATGAAGATGGAGGAAATAAACTTGGGAAATATGGACTCAAACTCTAAACTTTTTATTGGAAATATTTTGCAAAAGTTTCTCTTAAGGAAGGCTCAAATGTGTGCCTCAAAGAAGGTGTCCTTCAACAAGTGAAATGAAACCCTATTTATAGGGAGAAAAAGCTACCAAAAATAAATTAAAAATACAATAAAAAATGTTGAATAGTGGAATGATGAGTAATAAAGATTTGTGATGATGTTTATAAGTGGTTTTAGTTGTAAAGTTTCAAAATTGGGCTGGAAAGTGGAAGAAATGGCCGGCAGCCCTTGCTGGAAAAGAAGACAGAGGGTTCGGCTGGGCGGTGCTGAAGTGCAGCACTGAAGTTCAGCAGGCCGCGCCGAGGAGGGGTATTGCCTTTCAGCATGCGCGCGCCGAGGAGAAGAGTTGGTCGTTGGTAAGCGCGCGCCGAAGAGAATTGTTGGGCTGAGGCGCTGAGACGCGTGGCTGGGCCGGCTGTGATGCAGGCTTGGACGCGGGCCTGGGCTCAGCGAGAGTCTGGGCCGGATGGATTTGGGCTGCACGGTTTCTTTGAATGGGTTTAGGTTGCAGGGTTTGTTTGGGCTGCAAAGAAATTGACAATTAATTAATTTAAAATTAAATTAATAATTCCACCGAATTTCGTCCATAATATTTTCGTTAAAATTCCGATCGAGACAATTTTTTCGCCAAAATGCTCCAAATTACGAACTTTATTTATCTAAACAGAAAAATCACAAAATAAATTATTTTATCAATTTATTTAATATTTTAATATTAAAAGTCAAGTATAAAGGGTATAAAATAATATAAAGTAATGCTTATTTAACGTCCTATCATGTAACATCGGGCTTGAGTCCCAGTTTGGTTTATGGCATGAGAATCGAGCATGAGACCCTGTTGAACTGAGGATTTAGGCTGAGGCGTGTGAAATGGGTTTGAATCGGATTCGAGAAATCCTGTTGAAATGAATCGGGTATAAAACCCAGTCGAAATGTATTTTGAGAAAGAAAGAAAGAGTATTTGAAAATGTGAATGAAACCCTCCATATGTTTATATGGTCTCCTCCAGCGTCGACCTGGACAGTCACGATCCACAGACCAGAGTGGGTATCCCCATAGGGATCCCGTTCCAGGAGTGGTGGTTACTGATGTTGTGGTCCCGGACCAGATTCCGGAGAGATTTGTGGACTAGATCCAGAGAGAGAGCTCGGACTAGATCTAGTGGTTGAGCCTCCCAGATGGAGATTCCTGGGAGAAGACTCGGAGTGAGACCCCGAGTAGTGTGCACACTAGTATAGAGATTGATATCGTGACTATATCGGGGATGTGTTCCCTAGGGGGTGTGTGCCCCGAGTTGGCATCTTCTCGGAAGTGCCGTGGATGGGTTATACGTATGTCGGTACGTATGAGGTTTTAAAAAAGTGATTTGGGGCGGAGACCCCATATTTGATATTTTCGAAAAGGTTTTGGGCTGAGACTCACGTGATGTGATTTGGGCTGAGCCCCTATTGATTTGACCTACAGGTTTTGAATTGTGATTTCGGGTCAAGGACCCAAATGGATTTATGGGTCATGATGGTTTATGGGGTCGGGCATGAACCCTTGAAAGGTTTTCAAATTGTTTGACAAAGGTTTTTATGAACAATTGATAAATGGTTTTGAATGCATGCGTATGTTTTTATGAAAGGCATAAAAGTCTATTTGCAAAAAGGTTTTTTTAAATGAAAATGTTTAAATTGTCTACTCACAGTTTTCGTGTTTTAATGTCCTTCAGGTTGATATCGGATGCGGGCTGTAGCAGAGACGAGACATCACTCCCCTCCTCCTATGATCCTGAAGTACTCTGATAGCCCCGGCGAGGGTTAGAGATGGAATTTTCCTTGGTCTGACACTTTGTGTCAGTCGGGATCAGGCGGGTCCCACGTTAATCCCAGGGGATTTGGGACCGGTCCTGACACTTTCCTCCTGATACCTTCTTATTACTAATAAGCACTCAGTACAATCATTCATACTATATCGCAAATCACATCCCTTTCTTAATTTCGACTTCACCATACACCAAGTATGGTCCTGCAGTTGGACTCCAACATTCCAAATTATCAGAAATCATGTATTACTCTAAGCCTATGGAGTTCCATAACTAACAGGATTTCACTTATCCTCTCCCCAAATAATACCTGATCCGCCAATGTGATCGTAATCTCAATGTATTCCGACCATCACCTTATCACACATTAAGCCTTTCTTTTTATCCATCATTACTAATCTTGATGGTCAATACAGTACTCGTACATTCCTTCCCAAAGGTATATGACCTCTGCATACTCTACCCCGTGGGTCAATCTCAACTCCTACAAGGAAGGCCATACTTCTGAGGGTTCAGCTCGTACCAACACACAACTCACCGAGTCCCAAATCTCATAGTGAGTGATCGAACATAAGTCACCGTTTCTCCATTTGTAATCCTTCTATCTCAGTTCTTATTTCCAATAACTCTGACCTCCTTCCGGGTCAATCACCATAACTGAAAAAGCATGGTAGAGAACCCCCTTACAATCCTCTGTGGTCTCCATCCAAACTCAGACCAACTCATGTTCCCCAAACCTACTCTGGTCTATCAGACCTAACACCTATTCAACTATCTCTCTCTCTGAGGGCATTCAATACATCTGCTCAGTATATTACACGCCCATCGGAACATGTAAGTATACCAACCAACCAATCATAAATCCTGGTACCGTACGCCATCCCCATATGGTCAGAATATCTGACTCATCAGCTCACAAATAGAACCGGTCCATTTGGCTATCCAAGGGTATCACCATCAACTAACCTTAGCCATATCAAATCCGGATACTATCTTTTTCTCTCTTTTACTCAAAATCGGCAATCACCACCATGTTGGCCTCTCTTAATAAGGTCACTAATCACAACCTTCCCACGAAACTACAAATCCTTAACTCGTGATACGGGATACTTATCCCATACCGTTACCTTATTAAGTTGTCCATAATCAACATATAAGCTCAGATCATCGTAAACTCAATTTCTCATCCTGACAAAATCACAGGAGTATGTTGAGAAATATGGGCATCCTCAGCCCTCACTAGGCATCTCATACACGAAACACATACACCACACATGTGACCGACAAACTTGAGTACCTCATACCAACCATCTATTGGTTGTGAGGATCAAAATCATCCTAGAGGGTAACACCCTCGAGTCTCCCTGAAACATAACCTCTGGAATCCTAGATTCCACATATCACTTCCTAATCAACATACTCGATAGAGTTCTCATGAGTCATCAACCCATCCAATCCAAGGATTACATCCAATTCATCCAAACTAGGCGAACAACACCAGTCATCCTGGGTAACCTCACATCAAGAGGTCTACCCCTTTATATCTCACCAATTCTTACCATATATAATTACCAAGATTACCACATAACTATTATCAAAGTATCACATCGGTAACTCTAGTCAGTTCAACGACTTCCATACCATAACCAATCACAAACAGCACCATAACCGTCCAATAGCCAATCTCAAGACATGGAAGATTGGATAGCCCGAGACCTACCAAATACATATTCATGACCACCAATAATAGGTATCTAGGTCATCACTCCGGGGATACTCAGACTTCCTATGAAAGGAATGACAAATCCCCGGGCATGTGGTCCCAACTGACCACGCCCCTATTGTCACGACCCGGCCCATCTAACACAATATTGTCCGCTTTGGGCCCAGCCCTCACGGTTTTGTTTTCGGGAGCTCACGTGCAACTTCCCAGTAGGTCACCCATCATGGGATTGCACCAGCCTCAACTCGCTTAACTTTGGGGTTCCAATCCCCCCCAAAGCCACTGAGCTCCCAAAAGGCCTTGTGTTAGATAGATACGTGCCCACACATATAAGGTACTTCACCTTTCCCTCCCCAAGCGATGTGGTATCGTTCACCGATCTTACCTTTCCAAGATCACGGGTCTTGCTCACCGATCTTACTTCTCAAGCTCACTGGTCTTGCTCACCGTTCTTGCTTCCAAGACCGGGTCTTACAATCCACCCCCCTTAGGGCCTAGCGTCCTCACTGGCACACTTCCGATCAGGGTCCAGCTCTGATACCATTCTGTCACGACCCGGCCCATCTAACACAATATTGTCCGCTTTGGGCCCAGCCCTCACGGTTTTGTTTTCGGGAGCTCACGTGCAACTTCCCAGTAGGTCACCTATCATGGGATTGCACCAGCCTCAACTCGCTTAACTTTGGGGTTTCAATCCCCCCCAAAGCCACTGAGCTCCCAAAAGGCCTTGTGTTAGATAGATACATGCCCACACATATAAGGTACTTCACCTTTCCCTCCCCAAGCGATGTGGGATTGTTCACCGATCTTACCTTTTCAAGCACACGGGTCTTGCTCACCGATCTTGCTTCTCAAGCTCACGGGTCTTGCTCACTGTTCTTGCTTCCAAGACCGGGTCTTACACCTATGGTCCATCACGGCCCCTCCAACTCTTCCCTCACCTATCATATCAACAGCCAATATAGGAGCAAATCCTAACTATTTATGATGTGACCAGTCGACCCACAATCCTAACTATTACTGCATAATTACTCTTATTACTTTACCTGAATTGCGTCCCACTGAACTGGACTATCTCCTAAGTCCAAATCCCTGTATACCTTGGGTCTCCGCCTGAACCTCAGTTACTAAGGACACTGACGCGCCCCACAAGTCCAAAACAAGACCAAGCCATGATTTCCTAACTCATCAGTATCTGACCATATACTAGTCCTTGGCATCCTAAGTGCCAAACATTCCTCAATCAGCCTTTCTGGCTCCTCTCGAGCCTTGATACCTTACCATGGCTCAACTCAAGTTTTTAACTAATATCCTGACTCCTCTCGAGTCCAATCTCATACCAATCAGCCATGCCATCATTGGTATACCCAGTCACCGAGCAATTACCGATGGTCAACTATATCTTATACGACCGATAAGGCCTAAGAGATATCCCATCACATTTTAGACTCTTTCGACACACATTCCACTTAAGGAAATCACTGAGAATAATCTCATCACAAGTGAAACTTGCCTAAATGTGCAACCTTTCTAGACACTGGGCTCATTCGTTCCTGGGATCCACACAATGCTATGTCTATAGACAGTGTATACTAATTTACAAATGAGGTCTCGTACACCCTCGTCTACCCGTCTAACTACCAGGTCGCGCACGAGGCTTACGCTTCAGAGGCATGATGTGGCAACAGAATCAGCAACCTAGTGCTCTGATACCAAGTTGACAGGACCGTCCCCCTGAGGGACATTGACAACCGTGCCCGGTCCTGCTCCCGTCTGACAAGTTGACTGAAGTTCCCAAATTACCCTCAACACTTGTCAAACAAGGGATAGCCACACACATACTCACTCATGCCTCCACCTCTCGATCGGCCTCGATCATCGAGCCACGACCAGGAGGGTCAATAAAAACACAAAAGGTGTGAGTGGACAAAAAGAAATCAGTTATAAAACACGTTACTGAAAGACATTTCTACCCTATGAGTAAAACCAATGCATGCATTCGAAAATCATTTCACAATCCATTTCATTTCCAATATAAGAAAACCGTGTATGAAAATCAAAATCATTTTCCTTTTCTTAATCTTCGGGTCTTAGCCCGCAATCATAAACCCAGGACCTCAGCCCAAAATCATGAATCAAATCCATGTACAGAACATAACCCAAAAATCCATCAAGCCATAAAAACCGGGCCACTGCCCAACACATCCGAAAACATCGGAACTCAACAGTAAATCACAAGTCAATCAGTTTGCTAGATATCAATTACCGAGTCTTTAAACTCACATATATCAGGCCTTCCCGAGATATCAACGAGTCTTTAAACTCAAAACATAATCAATAGGCCTCGGGGGATATCACAATAACCGAGTCTTTAAACTCAAAACATATCAAGGGCCCTCCTCCGTCACATCAACTGGGTCTTTAAACCCAAAACTTGATCCAGCAGTAGTATCGGGTCTTTAAACCCAAAACATATGTAATTCACAACCAATCCCGAATCCATCAGAATTCAAATTCCAAAACCAATTCCGACATCACGTTTATTCAAAATGGAACTCATGTTTGAACTTCATATTCAAATCTCAAATCATATCCACCATCCATTTCCAAATCCGAATTCGGAACCATTATTCCGTAAGATATCATCCGAAATAACCATTCTACACCCAAATCCGGAAATCCACTTTCAACTTTCCGAAACCCAAAATCTCATTCATCAAAATTACTTTTATGCCCTGGACATCAAGCCCGAAATCACCTTTTCCAAAATCCGTTTAAATCTTAGAAATCAAATCATGTTTCAAATCCCAAAGTCAAAGCATCAAAACCATGATCAAATCATAATATACTCGAAATCTCGTAAAACACGCAAATCCATAATAATCTCAAAATACGTGTCAAAATCGTAAGTCATACTCACAATCATAATCAAAACATTCTCAAAACATGACACACACAAATCATATAAAATCGTTCATCAAACCATCATCAAAGCATAGGAGAAACCATAGTCTCGAAATACGTGCAATTACGTATTGCATATTGAAATACGTATAAATACGAAAATCGTAATTACCATAAGTCATAATCATAATCATAGAAATCATAGAAACAGTTATGCATGCATTAAATTTTAGAAAGCAAAACCACTCACACACCGTCCATATCGCTTGCTCTTCGAGCTGCACGCGTTTCCGTAATTTTTGATATTTTCTAGGAATCTCGAATCTTGTTCGAAATCATTCTTCAGGGTCACTAAGGACTCAAATAACGTCATACTAATTTCCCATAATTTTATGAGAATTAAATATTAATTAAAAACGTAACATACACCTTCGGACCTTCGAAACAATATCGAAACGGTGTCCGATTAACTCGAAACCAACGCTAAAATGTTCGTTACATTGCATAGAACAAAAGTCATGTTGAACTCACCTCGAGAATCGGGGCCATGCACCCTCACGCGTCACCGTGAGTCGCTGCGTGTGAAACTCACGCGCCAGCTACAGTGCAAGCACTGTTCATCGTTCTCACCAGGCTAACTGTGAAACGGGTCCAGTTTGCCCGCGAGACGACCCGATTGGAATCCTGTCAATTAGTCATTGATTCCTTCAATTGAATCATCGAATAGAACCGTTAGAGACCCAATTAAGGTTTTGTAAACCTAATTACATTAACACTTACCTCAAGCCATCAATTCGAACTTGAATTTGCGAAGAACAACCGAACACTGTTCAGTCATCCAGGTCCATTGATTCCCAACGTTTTCCTTCAATTGATCAAACCAAAAGCTTCGCAGGATCATCAGAAACCTGTCTTCTATCTTAATTGCATCGTCTAACCCCTCCAATTCTCTGAACTCCACCTCGGATTTTCCAGAAACTGAAACTCCAGTTCGAGGTCAAAACACGATCAATTTCCTTCGATTTTTGCGTGGTTGCAGTCGACACAAGCTCAGGAAGCTGTTTTTTATCTCTATTTGGGCCCTCTCAACTCACAAATTAAATTTCGTATTTTCCCTCCATTTTCCCAGTTTTCACGATTTTTGGGTTTCTCTCTGGTTCTCAGCTATTTCCTCTCCATTTTGATCTTCTCGACTCACTCTAACCTCTCTATTTTCAATCCGTCCCTCACAGCAACCTAAGGGAATCTCAGTCCCTATGTGTCTCTATTTCCCGCAAAGGACCCAAAACCATTTCAAAATACACCCGTACTCTGTTCTTCACAGTCCACCCAGCACGCCCAGCACTCCACTCAGCCCACACTGCCACTAATCCATCCCTTCTCAGTGACAATTGTCACTTAATTAGTTAAACAATTCACTTAACAGATTAAACAATTCACTCAACAAACCACCACGGCTGATTTCAAATTCCACCCTTGAAATTACCATTTTGCCCCTCGTTCACAAAATTACCAAAATGCCCTTCCTCATTCTAGAATCGTAATTTTTTCGTCCGAGGTCCGTTTTCAGCGTGCCGCCTGTCTACGGACTCAGGGCATCAAGACCTTCCTAACGGTCTTCGAATTATGTGAAAAGTGAATGTCGTTTGAAAAGTCAACAAATTGCCCCGTCTTAACCAAATTACCGAATTACCCTTGAACTTCCGAACATCATAACTTTCTCCTCGAATGTCGGAATCGGACGTGCCGTTTGTCTATGAACTCGTGACGTCTCGAACTACGTCACATTCATAGGTCAAAGTCTGTTTGACCGCTCAAACCAAAAGTCAACCGTTCGCCCAATTCTAGGGGCAAAATCGTCATTTTCTACAAATTTTCCAAAATCCCCTTTTTCGAATGTCTGGATCGTTACAATCAACCTTATTATCAAGGTCCTTCATAGCTCCCAACTTGCCAATTATGTGGCAAACGTGGTCATTCTGCTGTTGACTCCTATCAGAGACACCATGATGCTCCAGGTTCTGAACCCTACCAAATTTGTTGGAGATATGGTCACATTGCCATGAATTGTTATCATAGAGAAAATTTCTCATATTAAGGCAATTTTCCTTCTTCTGCCTTGAATCCCAACCTGACTGCCATGGTTCCTACAACTTCTTATGCTGCTCGACAACCTCATAGGGAATATTAGGTTGCATATACAGGTGCCACATCGCACATGACAGCAGATCTAAAGCAGATGACTATGGTGACTCCTAATGCTTCTTCTGACACTGTTACCATTACAGTGGCTCAAGTTTGAACATTGCTCACATAGGAAAATCCTTTCTTGTTCTTGATAGTCCAGACCTTATATGTTTTCAGCTTAGTCAAGTCCTCCATGTTCCATATATATCTCAAAACCTTTTTTCTGTTAATTGTTTATGCAAGGATAACCATTGTCGCTTTATTCTTGATGAGAATTGCTTTATGATTCAGGATAAGACCACATGGAGGATCTTATACAAAGGTCTGAGTAATGCGGGTCTATATCTCATTCCTTTCAATATACCCACTGAGTTTCTGTCTACAACGTCACCTCCTTCAATTCCTTTTGCCTTGTTATGCAAGAAAACACAACATTCTTTGTGGCATCACATATAGGTCATCTTTCAAATACCATTGTATTTGCTATTTTGCATAGGTTTGCTATCTCTACTTATAATGATGTCAATCCAGCCGTTTGTGAATTTTATTTAGAAGGAAAATTTACTAAGTTGCCTTTTGTATTTCTTGCTTCCAAGTCTATTTTTCCTTTCGAATGCATATATACAGATGTATAGGGCCTTGCTCCAATTCCATCTATAGAGGGGTTTTGGTATTATGTCACATGAATGTACCAGGTTCACTTGGCTTTTTCCCATGAAGAATAATTCAGATTTCTGCTCTATTTTTATCTCATTTCATGCTTTTATCACAACTTCCTATTCTGCTTATGTTAAAGTTTTGCAATCTGATTTTTTTTTTGGGGGTGGGGTTGGGGGGGGGGGGGGGGGGGGTGTTAATACATTGAAAACACCTTGCTACACTTTCTATTATCTAAGTAGAATAGGAAGTTGTGATAAAAGCATGAAAACACCTTGCTACACTTTCTTTGAAAACACCTTGCTACACTTTCTTTGTGGCAAAAGTTGACCTGAAAATGACCCGAAATTTTAATCGTGTGGGTTGACCCTGATAAATTTCGTGTGTTTCGAGTCGTGTATCAAGTCATGTCAAAAATTGTCACCCTTAATTCAACCCCAGCCGTGAGAGCTTCAACAGAGAGAATAGAAGTGAATTATAGAGTGAAAAATGAGAAGGAAGAGAAGAGAAAACAGAAAGAAAACTCACAAACCCGAAGAGAAAACCAGAAACCAGATTTTGGGCACTTGAATCTCCATTTTCAAGTGTTTGACCAATTGAAGTGAAATTAAGCTGAGATTAAGCCTTCTGGGAGCCAAACGACTCGATTTATTGATGTTATATTCAGACTCACATGATTCGTGATTGTTTTCCATAACTATGGTTATATCGTTTATATTGTTGTTTTCAGCTACTTGGTTATGCATGCATGTTTGAAAAAGGAGGGTGAACTTGGTTTTCCATGAAACTGTTTTTCATAACTATTATTTTTAGTCCACTCACACTTTTATGTTTTTAACACCCTTCAGGTTGTGGTGCAAGTTTTGGGACTGACGCAGAGGCAGAAGCAGAGGCATAAAGTTTTCCCGTTGCGCGTGTCCTGGTCTGATAGGTGCTGAGGGTAGTTTCGGGACATCAGTTGACTTGTCAGATGGGAGCAGGATCGGGCGCGGTTATCAAAGTCCAGTTGGGACGGGTCCTGTCAGTTCCTCTTCCTACAAACATGAATTTAGTGGGCTGTAAGTGGGTTTACAGGATCAAGAGGCATTCAAATGGTTCCATTGCTAGATACAAGGTTAGACTAGTGGCCAAGGGGTTTAGTCAGAAGCCTAGTTTGGATTTTGGAGAGACTTTTAGTCCTATCGTGAAACCTACCACAGTGAGACTTGTTTTGGCCCTTGCAGCTCATTTTGACTGGACTCTGACACAACTAGATGTCAAGAATGCGTTTCTGTAAGGTCAGCTAAAGGAAGAGGTTTTTATGATCCAGCCTCCAAGCTTTGAAGACTCTTGTAACAAAGACTATGTGTGTCACCTACGTAAATCTCTCTATGGCCTGAAACAGGCACCTAGAGCCTGGAATGAGAGGTTCACCAGTTTCTTCCTGGACTAGATTTTGAATCAACCTGGTCAGACGCTTCATTATTTGTCAAAAGAACATTTGATGCCATTGTTGTTCTACTCTTGTATGGTGATGACATTATCCTCACTAGCAGTTCCACTTCTGCTATTCAAGAAGTTGTTACTGCTTTCACTCTTGAGTTTGACATGACTGATCTAGGCAGTCTTCAGTATTTCTTAGGGATTCAAATTACCAGAACCAGCTTTGGTTTATACTTATCTCAGACCTAGTATATCAAAGATTTACTGATCAAGACCTGTATGGTGCACAACAATGCTGTTGACACTCCCAGTACTCCTGGTTCTAGACTACAGCTCAATGATGGTCCTCTCTATTCCAATCCTGCAAATTACAGAAGTATTGTGGGAGCTCTACAATATCTCACTTTCACACGACCATATATTGCATTTGTTGTCAACCAAGTGTGTCAGTTTATGCATTCTACCTGTGATTCACATTTCATGATTGTCAAGAGGATCCTGCAATATCTTCAAGGTACTCAAACTCGTGGAATTCAATACAAACCTGGTTCCCTTGCCTTAACAGTATATACTGAAGCTGATTGGGTAGGAGATCCTAATGATCGCAGATCCACTACTGGTAGCTCGAATCCCATCTCCTAGTCCTCCAAGAAACAAAGTACAGTTTCTAAGTTTAGCACTGAAGCTGAATATCGAGCCCTTGCCATTACCTCATGTACCACTCCTTAGACCACCCCTGATTCTGTGTGACAGTACCTCAGCTACTAATCTATCTATCAATCCTATTTTTCACTTCAGAGCCAAACACATTGAAGTTATTATCACTTTGTATGCGACAAGGGTTATACGAGGAGATCTTGATGTTCAACACGTATCCTCCTGTCATCGAACTGCTGATATCTTCACCAAAGCTCTTGATGAGCCATTGTTCATAGTTCGTGCTTCCAATCTAATGTTCCTTCAGATTGAGGGGGCATGTTAGGATGATGACTCATCATCAAGTTAGTTAAAATCCGTTGGAAACTGATAGCATTACTGTTAGTATTGTTAGTTGTTAGAACTAAGCTCTTCCTACTCTACTGAGTATATGACCCATGTAATATGTGTTACTCGATTTACATTGAATCACAATATACAATTCAATCATCTTTAGCTTCTTTTCTCTCTAAACCTTCTTCTCTCATATCTGTTCTTCTTCCTCTTCCTCTACTTTAACACTACTCAGAAATTCAGTGCGCTTTCTCATTATGAAATTGTTGCAATCAGCTCGAATGAAATTTAGATGTTGATGCCCTCCAGCTGATGTTGCCATGTATGAAAATATTTGTGATGGTTGTAATCCTGTCGAATGCATTTGATTGATCAGTCCTGCTTGTGAAGCTTCTATTTTCCGTTGTGACTTCATTAAATGCGAACTTGATGCAGGAACAAGTTCATGATTATGTTATGCTATATATGAAATTTGTCACAACAATTTTTCGAATATCCTTATTAAGTCTGAGCTCAAGCATTGCCTTACATTCACATCTTTTCTCCTCTCTTTTCTCTTTTTGGAGGTCGTTTTTTTAAATTTTTTTTTTTTAGAAACCTTCACAAGAACAACAAAGTTGTCGTTTCCATATAATTACACCATTCCATTTGGCCTTTGTCTTCTCATGCTAAATCCAACCTTAATTTCCAGCAGATAAATTGTAATACAGATATGCTTCCTTATCATTATCAAAAGTCATACCAAGTGTATAGGAGCCTCGCCAAATTTGTTTGTAGATTCCGCATCTTGTTCATTAAAACTCTCTGAGTCAGAATTCGTCTCTCCATCTTGAGGGTCACTGGGTCAGTTTAATATTGGGCATGAAACTCGTCCTCTTTATAGTCCATGTGCCTATATATATGATATTATTTAAAATTTAATTATTCTTTTTGTTACATTATTCTTTTTCATATATATGTTTAATTTTTTAGAGATTTTCTGTGTCGTAATATCATATTGCGCCACTAAATTAACTTGTATCTTTACTCGTCCCAACATTGATAATAATTCAGCAATTTTCGCTGTTTTTTAATTTTTTTTTTCTATCTTTTTGATACTCTCAAGTTCCAAGTCACAACCAAAGCAATATCACGAGTATAATGATGACAAAGTATAGGGCTGCCTTTTCTTGATTATACAAGTTATAATTAAGTTTGGTACGTTTTTCTTTTTACAGTGAACGTAACAATTTGAAATAACTTCCAATCGATAGGTGTATATATATATATATACTTTGTCAGAATACTTCATCAGCTTTTGCTTAATATATTGCTAGTTGCTACGTGCCAACTGCGCGCATGAAACACCAGCTCGATGTTCCTGTAAAGTTATATATATATTTGTAAACAAACAAAATGAAGCAGATCGATGGATGATGATGATGAATGAGAGGGAACCAACAAATTAACATAGATATGAAGCACTTGCAGGGCCGCAGAGGCAGTAAGCTCCTAGCTTTACTACAGTATGCTACTGTTGAACTCATACATATGATGATATCAGCTGATCGATATGATGACCTTCATACAGTCTTGTCTTAACCAATTAAGTTCCATACATAATTACAAGTCTCAGCATTCTATATATACCTAATAAATAGCAATCGATTGTGTGACTTAATTAGCGCCAACTTTGACTTATCTGCATGGACAATAATAAGATTGGCCGGTAAAGCAGCCTATCCTCCCCTCCCATGTTCAAAGAGAATGGAGGAACCAACCCCCGGAGAGCATCCATGTACCAGCCTTGCTCCAAAAGCGCGCGTCTTATGTTATTAGCCTTCGTTTGGGGTAGTGTGAATCTGGATTTGATAGTAAATTTATTGCTTAAACTATTGCAGTATATATACGTATGCTGAAATTTGAATAACAAGAAAAAATGAAGAAAATAAACAGACTTCAAGTGACTTTGTACATATGGTCATTTCATATAATTTCCGTTAGCACGACATTCAATTTCGTTTTTAAGTTTGTGTATTACTAAATTTAAATTCCTACTAAAACAAACCGAGTCCTACAAAAAAAAAAATTTTAAAAAAATTATAACTAGAGAACACTTACTTAAATATCCAAGACGCCAAGTATTTCTAGATAGAACAATACAAAACATTTTTTTTAAAAGGCAAAATTTAAGAACCATACCAAACATAAAAACCCTTAATTAATTTAGGCCTAGCTAGCCTGCAACAATTATAAGTCTACTGATCGATGTAAATAAATTATGAATGTGTCCTTTAACTACTAATTAGTTATATATTCAAATGAATTAAACAGGTTGCTGTAGGCCTCTACTAGAGTAGAGTTTGGATCTTGTGTATGCGACTATGCGTGATGTTGACACGACTGTCCCCCCCTCGATCTCATACGTCTCACTCAATTT
This sequence comes from Prinsepia uniflora, assembly GCA_032719365.1. NCBI lineage: Eukaryota > Viridiplantae > Streptophyta > Magnoliopsida > Rosales > Rosaceae > Prinsepia > Prinsepia uniflora. The sequence continues at coordinate 60,216,625 of CM064875.1, forward strand.
GGGTCGTTAATTAATTAAAGCCTGCCTCGTCTCATCTTCTTCTTTTTGAACTCCTCCGGCCTCATCGATCAGAAGAGACCATCAATTAAGTTCAACGTACACTACATATTTACTCACTCATAGATATAGCTGCTAGCTATTCAATATGCATCCATAATGCATACATTTACATTTACATTTACATTTACTCACTCATGATCCTTCCTTTCTTCGGAGCATCTCAATAATGTTGTCTTTATACTGTCTAGCTATACATACCAGACACAAAAAGAAGACAAACAAATCCCGTCATCATCATCATCATCTTAACTTCCTAGCTCAATCCTTCTACAATATATATATATATATATATACACACACACACACATCGATCTCTCATGTTCTGGGGTTTCATGAATCTTTGTTTTGCAGTTAGCTAGCTAGAGAGAACAGTGCACAATTCATGCATCATATATAGCCAAGGTTCAAAACGGCGCTAGGCGCTCCTAGGGCGGTCGATAGGGGCCTAGCGTCTAGGCGATTAGGTGGTTTTTTTTAAGACAAAATTCAACAAATTAATAATATAATGAACACTATCACATAATTCTAGAACAAAAATTAATTATCTAGATAAATAATTTGAGTTGAGAATCATAAATGTTAAAAATGCAATTTTTTTTATTAATTTTATTATACAACATTCTATATTTTTTAATTTATTATCTTTGTTTTAATTAATACTTATATTATTAACTAAGTATTTAATTAATAAAATAACTTATATAACTAAATACATATACAAGAAGTTATATAACTAAATACGTATAAGGATGTATATGCAAATCCACTAAATATATATAAGGATGTACCCGCAAATCCACTTAGGCACTTAATCATTAAGCGGGGTGGTTTCCCACCTTCGAGCGCCTAGGCGGACTAGGCGGCCGCCGTTTTGAACAGCACATGGTGATCAATATTTGATTGAAGTTACAAAATTCAGTATGAAAACTTAGTAGACATGTTATTTTTGTTTAAAAATAATTAAGATCAATCATCCTTAATTAACCACAATTATTATATCTGTCTTTCACAACCATGGTACACATATAACTAATTAAAGGCAACAAAAAATTACCTATGTAGTAGTTGATTTATTACTATTTTTCACTTCAATGAACAGGCCACACAAAAACCTGAATACAATATTTGACTGATCAAATTTTCACTATGTTGATTTATATAGATAAAAGAAAAGTTCTGAATTCTTTTATGGCTAATATATATTTGCATGCATCCCACTTTGGTAACACCTTCTCATACTCTTTCGATTTATCTAATTTTGATTATATATATGAGTACCATATATAGTCGAAATCATTCATTAATTAAATCATAATTCCAAAACTATTCACGAAAAAAAATAAACAAAACTGGAGTTTGTTTAATTAGCTACTCATATGTATCAACTAAATGAATTATTGTTCACCATTACAGCCTTAATATGTTACCAAAATTATTCATTTATTTCATAAATATGAAGGACAAAATGAGCTTCAATTTTACTGATTTTTTAAGGAGATGATTCTGATCGAAATTATAATTTAGAGATCAAAAGATTGTGATTATGATATACATACGAAAAAATTCGATAAGTCAAAAAGATAGTATGAAAAAATATTATCATAGTGGGATGCAAATATATTATCCTTTTTAATTTTATTAATATATATCAAAGGCAAACATGCATAAACCTATGACTCTTAATTAAGATAAAGTTTTATGGAAATTGTCCTAATTAATAACAATCTAACTTCTTGCAAGCAATAAAATACTTGTATATTTGTAAATAAAACAACAAAAACAAGACGAATAAAGTCATAAACCAAATTTAGCTAGTAAATAAATAAAATCTGATAAGTAAATCTTTAACTTAATTCCATCATATATATAATGCATGTTAACTTATATAAATAGGCACGGGCCAAAGCAAAGACTGGCAGGGTATGCATCAGCCTACCCAAAATTAATGATTCATAAGAAAAATTTATGTAATGTTAATTATTATATATCCACCGAATTAATAACGTACGTCGAAATAATTTGCTAACAACAATTAACGCTAAAATTTAGTTTTTAATTTATGAATTTGTGCTATGAACACAAGGATCTTCTACCAAATTAATTATTATAAAACTACCAGTACTCCTTTTATTTTTTATTTTTTAAATATGTCTATAAAGAAAAATTAAGCAGGAAACAAGGAAAATATTATGATAACTGTAATCTGAAATGAACATTAACAAAACACCCACAAAGTAGAATGTACAAATTCTTGTACCTTCAACTATGTATCACCTAGAAGGAGACTCCTGGTCTTCACTTGGCAGCTGCTGCTGCTGCCGCTGATGATGATGATCGTTTCCCGGGTTGTTCGAAGAATTCGCAAGCTTATTTGTCATCATACTCAAATGGGGCACACCTCTCAGAGTGTGGCTATTAGGGTATAGGGTTGGTGAAATAGAATTAGTTGAGGTCAACATTTGGATGTGATTGAATTGTCTCGGATCAATCTCTCCAGTTGCCCCAGCATTATGTGAAGGAAAATAAGATTGTGTTGTTAATAAAGACAATGTGGATGGCAACACATTGAAGTTATGGAGCTCCGTAGCTTGAGGGCTGAATCCATGGCTTCCAAGATGATGAGGAAGTTGAAAATTCGAAGACTGGCCCGGATGCTCCCAATTTTGATAACCATAAGGCATATTGGGGTTATTTGCAAGACCGGGGAAGAACGAATGGTTTGTGGTACTAATTCTGGTCAGGAATTCGTTTGATAACTGTTTTTGATCTGATCCGACATTTGTATCAATACCATCCTTCTGATGTTCGTCTTCTTCCTCTTCATTAGCGGTTTCAGTTTCTTTTAATTTTTCTCTCCAAACACCCTCCTGATTAGTACTCCAAAAACCTGTTCGCCGAATTGCACTACTACCACCTTCTTCATTGTCGCGAGGTAACCGCGCGTGAGCATCATTTTGTTCGTCGTGTGATGAATTGAGGACCAATGATGGATGATGAACACCGAAACCAGGCCCGGGTGGTGGCATTGGGAGTGGAGGAAGTTCATCGATTTCGTGCTTCGCCGCATCAAGCAACCAATCAACAACCTTGCTAGGTTGGTTAAGACCTAGCCGTTCTTGGAGATCATACAATTGAATTGCGGTGGGGACTGAGAGCCTCACTCTCCGATCTCGAAGCCCTCTTATTGTGCAAACTTTGCTATGCCTGTCTTTTCCTCCGAAGGCCCGGGACACACGAACAATCCTCGGGTCCTTCAACTTTAGCCATGGTGTTGGTGAAGGAGATAGATTATTAGGTTTTGTTGATGCGAGTTTATTGGCTTGATGATCTTGACCACGACTCGAACTTCCGGCTTCTTGTAAATCTGCTTCATGGATGGGACTCTTAATCATCTTATAAAGCACTCCTTATGGAAGATTTCATCATCATCCCATCAACTGAAAACTCCATGCACTTTCTTCAATCACCTCACCATAACCCTATACTTCATAAACAACAACTAACAAGAAAAGTTTAACGAAATTATGATAATAAAGAAAAAAGTTTGATTTACAAAATTAAAAGGGGCTCAAAAGAAAAATCATCAAGCAATGGAAATGTTGATTCAATGGATCTTAAGTGCAGATCAATTTCTCACCAATTGAATACCAAATTGGGCTAGCAACCTATATATATGTACTAGAAGTTCTTCCTTTTCTTTTTGTATCTGCTTCTTACGACGGTGTACGTGCTAATTAAAGCAATAAGTAGGGTTAAGTCTAATTTGTGCTGAAGAACACTAGTAACTTAAAATTGAACCCAATTACTTACATGAACTTAAGTAAAAAATGTCTGGTGCTTCCTGTTTTGGAGACCAAGATTTGTTGCCTGAGCAAACTTACACGTAGAGATGAGTCTCAAAAAGGTGTGGCTTTAATTTAGTCTGTCTCCGCCGCCTGTTTGAAATTTTCTGGTGGATAAAATTAAGTGGCCGGCTGTGTGAGGAGAATGAGAATATTTAAACTTTGAAGAAGAAGAAGAAGAATAGTAAAGAGAGAGAAAAAGGAGGGCGCCGGAATTCCACCGACCATGCTCAAGGAAAGATAAAGGAGTGGTACATACATGGCCATGTGGCACTCTCACTATCAACTCGATAAAATTGATGTGGGTGCAGCGACTTATTAAGCTGGCTGATTATATTCATTTCATGATTTTCTTCTCACGCATGCATAATTTTTAAATCATGATTCTTGTGACAACAACCGATTAGTTTAGATGACTGAGTATTGCGATTTTTCATAATCCATATATTGATGAGGATGTGCTTCTATGTTCCTAATATTATTGAGTGGGTCGGAATAAGAATTGTTGATTTTTTAGTGTTATATAAAAAAATTTATATGTAATTTTTCAAACAAATCGGAGATTGTTTGGTTATTTATATGTGTTTGTTATATGAATGATTAAGTATCTCCAATTTACTATATTTTTTTGTGTTGTAGGCATGAAATTTATATGTCGTTGTATTAAGAAATCAATAATATAAAAATTCAGTAATCTACAATGTGGGAATGCGCACATCCATCCTAAAGTGAATAGAATAAGGCCGGATTTTCCTTATTGGCATATCTCACTCCATTATTTCTATTATTACGTATATTGATTCTTACGAAACTCAAATATATATATATATATATATATATATATATATATATTGAATCATCCATGACGTACTTCTATGTGCCAATACTAGTGCCAGAAAAAAAAAATGCCCAATCCCTTCCATTACGTATATTGATTCTTACGAAACTCATGGATTGAAACGTTAGAGATGGAAATGCATGCCCAATCCCTTCCAAAAAAAAAAAAAATAATAACCTAACGAAAAGTAATAGCACTAATATATATGAGAAACATTATTCCTTGACTTGGATAGCTAGCTAGCTGCTAAAAATTGAAAAATATGAGAAACATTATTAGAAAAAAACAACTGATCGAATTGTGGACCATGGTGAAGATTCGAAAGTGGTGAGTGAAGCTTTATCGACAATTAGCAAAAGGTCTAGATATCTCCCTTTCACATGCACGCCTAGAGTAGCAAGGAAGGAAGAGATCGATGAACATGTTCGTGTCCGCGTGGCCCAATTTTTTTTCTTAAGCAATTATGTGTACGTGTTTCAAAATTAGTAATGTCACACAGCCTATATACATATTATGTTTCTTTTGATTCTTAATCAGTCATATTGTTCTTTTATCTTTTTGATCAATTGGGAGCAACAAGATTCAAATTTAAGACTATTTTAATATGGAAAAGAGCAACATATTATTAATTACACCCATTTATATATAACTTAATATTATCCCAAGATTATTAAAATCAAGTAATTTGATATGTATATAATTACGTATAATATATTATATATATATATATATGTTTGATTGCCAAATTTAAAGCTTATTGTAATATATATATATATATATATTGTAATATAATATATTAGTTGGTTTTAGCGTTGACTTGTAGACAACGATGACATACTGTATGAATAATTTCCAAAAATTAATCACCGGAAGAATGTGAAGCTACCACGTGACCCATAATTCCTGAAATAACCACATTGCCCCCGGTAATAATACTTAAAGCCCAAGCATCGAACGTGGCCCAAGCCCACAACGCTTACATAGCCCTAACATTGGGCCGAAATGGGAATGACAAGTGGAAGCCTTTCCACCCTCGATCTGTGTAATACGTGTTAGCACGCAAATTGAGCAGCATTTGTCCCACATCGAAACTGTTAATGTTTAAAATATTATCAGATGTTTGCCATTAGTATGTAATTAATAGTACAATTGTTTTAGCAGTACGATATTCTTACTTGTGTAGCCGGAAATTAAATCTCAAATTCGGCACTCATAAAATAGGAGACCAAAACCAAATATATGTCGATTCTCAATATTATTAGTTTGAAAAAGAAAAGGTTAGATAATTGAGATTATGTATGGATTAGTTAGAGAGATGTGTTTAGCCTTATATATCCACTTGGGCTAGGGAAAAATAAAAATTGTGGTCTATATATTATTGGTATATATTGTCATGTGTATGAGATCGAGGTACTTGGGACAATAAGAAGCTACCTGCTAATAGGTGAGGGACCAGTATACATATATTATTGGCTTTCAATTTTTGTTTCGAAAGACCCACTGAGTTGCAATAGTGAGTAGCGAGAAGGATCGAATAGGACCACACAACTTTTGTTTTTGTTGCAGATCTGCAGAGAGATTATGGAAGGAGTCAAGGAGAGTACTAATTGAAAGATTGAAGAGTTGAGGACCTAGCAGCAGCAGCATCAGCAGCAGCAGCTGATGACACGGTCTACTAGTCGTTACCAAATTGTATTGTTCTTTTCAACGAAGCCAAACTTATTGAACCATTGGAATTAATGTGATCTCTTGGTCCTTGATTTGTATAGAGACGTATGCTATTTCGTTTCCAACAATCATGATCTCACCGTATTACAGTCACGTATTATAACGTGATCTATTCGTTAGATATATTGAAGTGGATAAATATTCAAATTCATTGTATTTAGCTAAAATGTAAAAAGAGTTGTTTTTTTATTGTATGATAATTAGATGATACTAGATAAAAATAAAAATAAAACACTTATATCTTCTAATCCCATGCATAATGCCTTAAGGGGATTCAATTGAGCAAGTTTTCTTCTATGCCTTTATTTTTTTCTAATCCCTTACAATGAAAAGACACATTTGATTTTACATTCAAGATACATCAAATTTGATAAGTCATCCAATCCAATATAATATAATTCTAATGTAGGATATGATAAGGGCCATTTAAAGTAGAGAAAGGTAAGAAGAGAAAAGTGGTCCCAAATTGGCAAGAGACCACGCAAGAAAATAGATTCACCGTCAAGTTGCAGTTATAAGAAAGTATAATAAGGCGTATCAATGTGATTTTTAGGTTGCTTAAAAGATTCAAGAAAAATATTATTTAGATGGTTTTAGAAAAGTTTAGGATTTTTGGTATATTTATGCTCCTTAATTTATGAGGAATTGGTTAACTTATCTAGGTTGATTAGAATTCCTCATATATTTTCCTTTTATTAATTAAATTTCACTTTCTTATAGAATTAGAAGTTTATGGCTATATAAAATCCTACGTATTGTAATAGAATTAATATTTTTATATATATTATTCAATAAAATTGAGAGTTTCTCAACTATTTTCTAGCGGATTCGAGTTTATGCTTCTTCAGGGTTTTATGCTTGTAAACCCTGTGACTTCGTGCTGCTTCAAGTGTTATCAGAAAGGGTTTCATCCTTTTTTATTGTTGAATTGTATCTGTGGGTGATCATGGTGATGCCCCAATCACTCGCACAGATCTGCATTTCCAGAACCGTCGTATCGAAGAATTGGTCACCCAAATTGGGGAGATTCGTGAGTTATTGCTGGAAAATAATCAAAGAGGCAACAAAGACAACAACAGGGAAGCCAACCTCATAAATTTTATATCGAAGATGTTCCTTGTCTAAAAGATAGTTTGTGTATTGTAGATTTTCTTTAATGGATTGCAGATATAGAAGAATTCTTTGAGACAATGGAAATACTGTTAAGATAGGAGGGCGAAAACAGCTACATTTTGATTACATGGTAGTGCTTATAGATCAAGGATGAACATATGAAAATATAGAGAGCAATACGACAAGCCGATGGTGAGAACATGGAAAAAGATTCCTTCTCATTGATAGATTATTCTCATCCGAATATGATCAATATTTATTCGATGAGTCCCAAGATTATCCACAAGGTAATAAGACATCTTTTAACCATGGTATTGAGTTTTGGGAGCTTCCTAAACCAAAAAAAAAAAAAAAAAAAAAAAAATTAGCACATTCAACCATTGAAGAAATTAAAGCGAAATCTCAAACAAATATGGTTGAAAAGCTCACTATAGAGGTTATGAGTATGAAAATTCTTGACGAAAAGAATATCATAGAAGAAGAAATCTAGCAAGAGGCTACCTATGAGATCCAAGCCGTTCTTGAACTACAAACGATAAATCGTGAGGACGTAGATGTGAGACAACTTGAGAGCTCTATGGATACTGATCAACCAAAGATTCCTATCACAATTGAAGACGAGTTTGATTATCAAGTTGTGCATTCCAATCTTGTTTATGGTATTCGATTCATGGTAATTCCTTACAATTATCAAGTAGTTCTATGTTTACAAATCAATTATTACTTCTCCTTTATTTGTGCCAAAGTTCGATTCAATGAGAACTCAACGACTAGCTATTTACAAGTGAAGGAAACTGATGTAGGACAAGATAGGGATCGTTTAAAGTGGAGAAAAGTAAGAAAAGAACAGTGTTCCCAAACCACGCAAGAAAAAAGATTCGCCGTCAAGTTGCGCTTATAGGAAAGTACGTATATAGCAAGGTTTATCGATGTGATTTTCAAGTCCTTAGAAGATTCATGAAATATATTTTATTTAGATAGTTTTAGGAAACTTTAGGATTTTGGGTATATTTATGTTCCTTATTTTATTAGGAATTGGTTAATTTATTTGGGTTGATTAGGAATATTCCTTATATATATATATATCTCTTTTATTAATTGGATTTCAATTTCTAATAGAATTATAAGTTTATGGCTATATAAAGGCCTACCTTAGGATTGTATTAGAATTAAGAGCAAATTATAATTTACTATCATGTGGTTTATATCAAATTACACGGTTATACTTGACGTTTCAAATCTTTCATTTACTACCTTCAACTATTTAAAACACTACAACTGGGTCCTGCCGTTAGTTTTTTCATCTAAGTTCCAGTTAAGTTACTATAAATTCATATCAGCTTGTGTTTAAGGGCGAATTGGAACATGTGGAAAGGAAAGAACAATTCAGCCCTTTCTTTCGCTCCTTTCCTCCTTACAACTCTCCCACCTCCATTGACACGACCCACCCCAATCCCCTGAGATTAAGGGCTAAGTCATGCTCCCGTCCAGCTTACGCGTGACACGAAGGCTAAACCGGCGTCCAACCTCATGTGACACGTAAGCCGGACAAGAGATTCCCAAAACGAACCGTCCACAAGTACCGGACTTCCCAGAAGCGCGCAAACTATACTGTGGATCGCGTGTGTGATGTCTCTCTCTACCAACAGCCCGCACCGCAACAACCTGGAGGGTATCGAAAACATAAAAGACTGTGAGTGGACAGAAATAAAGGATAAGTTCTGAAAACAGTTTATAAGAAAAGTACATTTATACCCGCCATTTAATAAAACCAATGCATGCATAACAAACCAGTTCATTTCCGAGCTAATAAAAACCATTTATGCAAACCGAAATCATTTCCTTTTCTTAAATCCCAGGCCGCAGCCCAAAACCATCAAAAGCCATCTCATCCGATAACCCAAATCACCTGAAAACCATCATTAAGTTATCTTCGAAAATCCAAAACACATTTGAAAACACAGTTACATCCATCGAACCTGCTGGATCTATCCGAGTCTTTAAACTCAATCCAGGCCTCAATATAATCCGAGTCTTTAAACTCCCGAGTCTTTAAACTCAATCCGGGTCTTTGAACCCAATCTGGGCCCGCCCCCGTCATAATCATATCCAGGTCTTTAAACCCAATAACCAGATCCAGAAAATCCAATCCAAAACCATTTTAAAACCATTTCCAAATCCATGTCCAAATCCAAATTCGAAATCACCATTTCGAATTCCAAGCCGAATCCGAAATCAGCATCCCAAATCCAAATCCAGAATCATATCCATCTGCCATTTCCAAATCCGAATTCCAAACCATCATTCCATAAGCTAGCATTCAGAATAACTATTTCAAACCCAATTTCAGAAATCCACTTTCAAGTTCCAAAACCGAATCTAGAATCGTCATTCTGAAATCCGATTCCAAAACCCGAAATCACGTTTATCAAAACCACTTTTATGAACTGGGCTTCAAGCCCGAAATCACTTTTCCAAAATCCATTTTAAATCATTGGAATCGAATCATATTTCAAATCCCAAAATCAAATCATTAAAACCTTCCTCAAGCCATAGCAGTAAACCATATCTCGTAAAACGTGTAAAACCGTAAATCATCAAGTTCATAATCATAAATATAGAAATCATGTATAGAAAACGTATAAAAACATATATGCATGCATCATAAGTTCGAAAGCAAAGTCCACTCACAAATCGTTTACGTCGTTGCCTTGATACGTGTGCAATTTCGCTTTCCCGGCCAATCCACTATCACCGGCTTTCCCGAACCTGTCCAAACCCCCACAATAAGGTCACTAACTACTTCATTAAGCTTCTACTAAGTCCTCGTAATTTTTTCAAATTTTTAACTATTTTTAACCGAGGCCTAAAACCTTCGGACATCCCGAAACATATTGAGCCGATGTCCGATCGCCTCGAAACCAATGCCAAAATGTTCGTTACATCGATTAAATCATTTCACATGTTAAACATTTTCTCAAAATGTGTGGCACGAGCCCACACACGATGCCCAAAGAGGCTGTGCATGGGAGCCATGCTTCTGGGGGGAGCCATGCTCCTGCACTGTTCATCGTCTCTTTCCTCTCGCTGACCCGGTCCAGACCAGTTCAAACCGGCGTAGGCGGTTTTCAGTTATTTCCACTCGATTTTTGGTTCTGTTTCAACCCGTATCTTCGTCCCATCCTATAGATTTCATCTACAATCTTAAAACAGGAAGTCTAGGTCTAGAGATTTGCCTTCGCGATCAAGAACAGTCTGGCCATCTTCAAGCTTCAATCTCGGTCGTCCTAGACCACCTCAGGTCTCAGTTTCACGTCCAGTGGACTTGACTCAGTCTCCAGAACTCAAGTAATCAACCAAAACCTAATATTACTCAAAACCCCAAACTGCCATGTTGAGCAAAAACAGAGAAACACGGGTTACAGAGGTGGACTTACCTTCCCTCAGGCCATTCGTCGTGGTCTCCTTTGTCATTCACCAGCCCCCTTCACCCTTCCCTTCAAACCTCAAGAGCAAGAACTTCTCATTTGGGAGTGATTGGGTGGACTTCGTGAACCATTGCTCTGTTTCACGGATTCAATGGTTCACTGATTCAGAACCACCGTCCATGACGGCTGAACAGAGGGGCACCACCCTGTTCCTCCTCTCAAATCCCTTTGTTTCCCCACATCTCTCACAACAGGATCAAACCAAAGTTCACTCTGATTGTTTCCACTCAGTCACACACACCACCCTCATATCTGCTCACGGTTCAACCATAGAAACCATCACGATTACACCTCCCTTGTTTTTAACTTGATCCAAAGTGTGAAGGGGCTGGAACCAACCAGAAAGGGGCCAAGTGTCCACATCTCCCTTCACTTGGTGAAAATATCCAATCCCTTAGGGACAGATGTCCCCATCTAATTGCTCACACATTCCAAAGGTTTCCCAAAAGACCATTTTGCCCATAATGCTTAAATTACCATTTTGCCCTTCACATAATTAGACCTGTAACTAAACCGTCTGACGTCTGATAACGGCGTGCGGCCTGTCATTGTACTCAGGGGATCGAGACCTACCTAACGGTCCTCGAATTACGTGAAACGAACTTGTCGTCCAAAAAGACAACCATTTGCCCCTAATAAACCAAATTACCAAAGTACCCTCGAACTTCCGAACGTCATAATTTTTTCCTCGAATGTCGGAATCGGACGTGCCACCTGTCTATGAACTCGTGACGTCCGGAACTACGTCACGGTCATCGGTCAAAGTCCATTTGACCGTCCGAACGAAAAGTCAACATTTTTACCCATTCCAAGGGTAAAATCGTCATTTTGCACCGTCCGCCCGAATTCATCCAACTAATTACTGATTAACTTTACTAATCCATCATTAATCACTAATCTAATCCAGATTTCTAGGACGGGTCGTTACATCCATTTCTTACCTTCTCTGTTCTTCCCCACCGAGATTACGGCTGCCAACAACATAATTGACGTTAACCTCATTCTAGTGAAACCTTTCCAGCAGCAGAGCTATGAAAAAGCAAAAATGATCGACATTACTACTTGTTTCATGCTACCTTTCCTTATTAATGACCTACAGTTTTATTAGAAGGATTCCATCCCTACATTCAATTAGTTTCTTTGCTTATATATATATATATATTTATATATAGGAGGGAGTGACAGACAATATGACACGTTAGTATAATTATAATATATGCAATGACCCGTCCCAAATTTTGGGATTAGTTTAGTGAGTAATCACGGATTAGCGTGACTAATTAGGGATTAGTTGAGAAATCGCGGACGGACGGTGTGAAATGACGATTTTGCCCTTGGGAATGGGCAAAATGTTGACGTTTGACTCGGGTGGTCAATTGGACTTTGACCGATCACCGTGATGTAAATCGGGACGTTACGAGTCCGTAGATAGGTGGCACGTCGAAATCGGACGTTCGACGGGAAAGTTACGGATCTAAGAAGTTTTATGGTACTATTCACAAGAACCGAGAAAAGACGACACGTGCATGATTTAATTGGGGGAAAAATCTGGAAGGACCCACCAGATGAGTGACAAGTGTCACCCATCGGATATGCCTAGACCCCAATATTTTGGGTTCTTATCCCCATCTGTTTCAGTCATCTTCATCTCATTCTCTCTATGCTTCCCTTAACCTGTGAAACTAAAAAACACCCAAAACCCACACAAAACTCCTACAATCCTCATTCGTTGTGCTTGACCCTGAATGAAAATGGAAGAGAATGTCGAGACGATCGTGGTAGTGGCCACGGCGGAGCAAGGACGACGAAGGTAAGAAAAATGGTGAGCTCTGTTTTTGTTTCAAAAATGGTAGATTTGGTTTTAATGGTTGTCGATCGTTTCTATTGATTAGATGAGGCTCCTGAGGACAGGACAAGTTGATTAGGCTTAGAATCGAGGATTATGGTGGCCGGAGTCGACTGCAGAACAAAGTTACAGTGGCCGGTTACTGTTCACCTTCGAACAGGTATGATCCCATCCTAAGTTCTTGGTTTTGACCCCGTAGATCGATAGGGTAGACCTAGACGAGTCCTTAGGAACAAACCCCGTCAAAAAATTGAGGAATGAGGAAACAGTGGTCGGGTCGGGTCTGCGGGTCTGTACAACCTGAATCGCAGACCCGGACGAAGGCTGAAGACAATGATGATGTCAGCGGGTGACATCATCATCTGATAACTTTAAGACATGGACCAATAGTAGGGTGACACGTGTCACATGTTAGTGCATAGTCAGCACTGACATGTCAGTGACATGGCCGAATCACGGGCTACCACGTGTCACTGACATGTCAGTGACGTGGACCAGTGGCAGGCTGACATGTGGCACTATCAGACTTTTCAGGTGACATCATGCTGACGTCAGCCGTTGGCCGTTAATCGTTGACCGCTGACGTTAGCGTTGACCACGGGCGTGGGACGCTTGAGTACGAATTTCAAGGTGGGACTAGTTTCATTTTTAAGGTTTCGACGATCCGGATCCAATGGTGGTGGTTTTGGGTCAATCAGAGATCGTTAGGTTGGTTAAATCGAGATTTTTCACCTCGGGAAACATGTCCAAGAAACATTGACTTTTCCAAGAGTTTTGAGGTTTTATCCTAGGGACTTGCATAGATCATTAGTGACCTTCAGGTATGATTTGGACAGGATTGGAAGTCCCGGAGATGGCAAATTTTCCTTGGGGAGGCTTAAGGCATGCGTATCGAGGAAGCAGTTAGGACGACCTGTGAGTGGACTTTTGTTTTCGAAATACAATGCATGCATAACTGTTTTATATGTTTTATATATGTGATTTCTATGATTATAATTGTGGTATTTATGATTTATGTATTTGTACGTATTTTGAGATTTATGATTTTATACTGTGTTTATACGTGCTTGGATTTTGATGAAGGTTTAATGGAATGATTTTGGATTTGGAAATATGGAATCGGGCATAAGACCCATTTGATTTTTAAACTATCGAACTTGGAATCCATTTTATTTAATGAAATGTCGAGCTGGAGGCCCGTTTGGTTTACTTGATCGGGTTAGAGGCCCAGTTGAATATGATATCAGGCATGAGTCCCGTTTGTGATTTATAAATGTGATTTAGGGTTCAGAGACCCTAAATGGATTTGAATTTGAGAAATCGGATTTCTGGATTTTGATGGTTTTATGGAAATTCCGGGTATGACCCCTTTGAGATGTTTTGAAATGATTTTATAAAGATGTTTCCCATATACCATCCTTAGATGAGGATATGTGGATGATCTCCTTCAGATGTCTGGGACACTGGGAAAGTCACATCGCATAGCCTGCGAGGGGTTATTGCACGGAGCGACCGGATCATATAGTGAATCAGGAGCAGGATTGCTATGATTAGACGTCTGGGATGTCAGACATCTGGAATATCAGAGATTGACCCGGAGATACCCAGGGCAGCATGCGTTGCTTAGACAATGAGATATAACTTCTAGGATGATAGGACCCGTCCATACTGGCCGTCGATAACCGTGCCCGATCCTGCTCCCGTCTGACAAGTCAACTGAAGTCCCGAAACTACTCCTCAGCACCTGTCAGACCAGGGATAACTGCACTGATTTCCGCTCATGCCTCCGCCTTTCTATCAGCACCGAACGTTGTGCCACGGCCTGGAGGGTCATCAAAACAGAAAATATGTGAGTGGACAAAAATAATATCGTTTAAAACGCATTTATCAAAACACATCATTTACCCTCTAGTTTATCAAACCATGCATGCATAGGGAAAAACATATGAATCACAATCACTGGCTTTCCAGCCAAATCACATGAACAGTATAACAAGTATCAAATCCCGGCTCTCAAACCAAACATGTGATCACACAATCACCTGGCCACACAGACCAAAAACCCGACCTCAATACCAGTACGTAATCACAATCAACATTAAACAACACTATTCACAAGTTCACAAGCAAGACAAATAGTCACACAATCACATCCGCACTACGCGTAGGCCAACCTCGGGAACTGCACTCAGGCACCATCCGAGTCATATCAGTCTTGTCTGGGAACTGCATACGCACCATCTAAACGTACCACATACTCGGGAATTGCACTCACGCAACATCCGAGTCACGTCTAGGAACTGCACTCGCACCATCCAGAACATGATCCAGTATCTAGTATCCACAATCACAAACACAATCCATACCACAACACATATCAATCATATCCATGACTTCAAACCAAGTCATAAGCATTCCCGAAAGGGGACTCAAGCCTAAATGCCCATTATACGTAAATCCGTATTTCAAACATTAAAATAATCCAGAAATCATCATTGACACATCAATTAAATTAAAATATCCTTTTTAAAACCTTTTTGACTCCGGCCTTGCCCAAAACATCATTTGCACCTTTCTCGTAAAACGTGCCCGAAATACCGATTAAAATAATCATTAAATCACTAATAATCATGCCACATCATCAGGACATCATTGCAATTCAAATTATGCAAGAAATCATGTAAAACATTTAACTATGCATGCATCATGGTTTATAAAACAAACGTCCACTCACACACCGTCCAAATCGCTCGCTTTCCGAGCCGCACGCGTTTCCGTAATTTCCGACACTTTCCAGAATTCTCGAATCCTGTCTGAAATCATCACTCAGGGTTACTAAAGACTCAATGAACATAATATCAATTCCCCATAATTTTTCAGGAATTAAATATTAATTAAACAAGTAACATAAACCTTCGGACCCTCGAAACAATATTGAAACGGTGTCCGATCGATTCGAAACCAAAGCCAAAATGTTCGTTACATTGTATAGAACAAAATTCATGTTGAACTCACCTCGGGAATCGGGCCCACGCGCCCTCACGCGCTGCCGTGAGTGGCTGCGCGTGAAAGCCACGCGCCTTGCTACAGTGCATCGTCCTTACCCGTTTACCTGGTAAGCGGATCCTGCGACCCGCGAGGTAACCCGGTTCAATATCCATCAATTCGAAATCTTTTCAAATAATTCAAACGTCCATTAGCATTGTCATAGATCCAATTAAGGTTTTGTAAATTCAATTACGTTTTAACTTACCTCAATCTCTTCGAATAAAACTCGACTTTGCGAAGAACATTGCACACTGTTCATTCATCGAACTTCACAAATTCTACTTAGTTTTCTTCAATTGATCCATCAGAAAGCTTCGTGGGATCCTAGTGAACATATTTCCAAGATCAATTTCATGGTTTCATGTCCCCAATTCCACGACTCAAGCTCACAAATCCGAAGTCTTCCCCCTCTCTGTTCTAAGGTAATATGACCTCAATTCTCTTCATTTTTAATATGGTCATGGTCGAAATGATCCCAGAAGATGTAATTGAACCTCAACTTGCATCATCTCGAGCTATAGATTTCAATTTGAATTTTCGAAAAGTAAGAACTTCACGGGTTTTGGGTTTTCGGGTTTCTCTGTGTGTTTGGCTTAATTCCTTTGAATTTCCTCTCCTTTTTTCTCTTTGAAATCTTATTTTCCATCTCTCTGTGTGCCTCTCAACATCTGTGGTTCCGTCTGTAATCAGCCATAGACATGTATTGGATATGTCTATATTATCCCATTTTCAATTTCAAGCGGCACAATTGCCACTAATTCAAACATCAAAGTGACAGATGTCACTTAATCATCCAAGTGACTCACCACTATAGCTGAATCAACCAATTTCACCGTTTAATTAACTTTGACTGCCCAAAATTACCATTTTACCCCTGCACCAATAATTACCAAAATGCCCCTTGCCATTCAAGACCCATAACTTTCTCATTCGAACTCCGATTGACGCATGCCGCCTATCTACGGATTCAGCGTCTCGAGACCTATCCAACGGTCCTTCCGAAAAGTCCAAATAAGGTCCTGATCAAAAAGTCAACTTTCAGCCCTTATAACCAGGGGCAAAATCGTCATTTCCTTCAAATTTTCCAAATTTTCCTTTTTCGAATTTCTGGGTCGTTACAACCTTCCCCCCTTAAGGAATTTCGTCCTCGAAATTCAAACAACCTATCCAACAACATTAATGGAGACTTAATTCACATCCAATTCCATACCTCGGGTTCCCACGTGAATCGTTACTCGTTATGTACAATCATAACCACATTTTCCCATCTTTCCCGGCTCACCCGGAGCCCTCATATCACATCATGACGCATCCCGACTCTTCCCGAGTCCTAAACCAACTTTTGACTCCTTTTGAGTCCAAATTCAATGTCTCGACTTTGAATTCAACATCCATTAACATCAATGCCACCACTGGCATATCCGGTCACCTAGCACACACCCCTAGGCGAACCACATTCTATTCAGAATCTCTCAACACACACTAAACCATTCCGGACTCCCTCTGAGTCCCATTACCCCTATCCTCGGGTCAAGTTTATCCTGGGCCTAACATGCCCATCCATATACCATACCGTATACAACCATCCGGACCAATACAAGTCCGACACAACCTCATATCTAGTCTAATCACCAGGCCACACACAGGGCTCGTATCTCGGAGGCATGGAAAATCAGTAACCCAATGTTCTGATACCAATTTGACAGGACCCGTCCCTACTAGACGTCGATAACCGTGCCCGGTCCTGCTCCCTTCTGACAAGTCAACTGAAGTCCCGAAACTACTCCTTAGCACCTGTCAGACCAGGGATAACTGCACTGATTTCCGCTCATGCCTCTGCCTCTCGATCAGCCCCGAACGTCGTGCCATGGCCTGGAGGGTCATCAAAATAGAAAATGTGTGAGTGGACAAAAATAATATTGTTTAAAACGCATTTATCAAAACACATCATTTACCCTCCAGTTTATCAAACCATGCATGCATAGGGAAAAACATATGAATCACAATCACTGGTTTTCCAGCCAAATCACAAGAACAGTATAACAAGTATCAAATCCCAGCTCTCAAGCCAAACATGTGAGCACACAATCACCTGGCCACACAGACCAAAAACCCGTACTCAATACCAGTAGGTAATCACAATCAACATTAAACAACATTATTCACAAGTTCACAAACAAGACAAATAGTCACACAGTCACATCCGTACTACGCGTAGGCCAACCTCGGGAACTGTACTCAGGCACCATCCGAGTCATATCAGTCATGTCTGGGAGCTGCACACGCACCATCTAGACGTACCACATACTCGAGAACTGCACTCACGCAACATCCGAGTCACGTTTAGGAACTGCACTTACACCATCCAGAACATGATCCAGTATCCAGTATCCACAATCACAAACACAATCTGATAGGACCCATCCCAATCCCCCCGGGATTAGTGCGGGATGACCCTGCTCCCGTCTGACACGAAGTGTCAGATAAGGGATATTTCCGATCTTTGCCCTCCCGGGCTATCAGAGTACGCAGGGATCCGGAGGAGGTATGAAACGACCCGTCCCGAATATCGGGATTCAATAATATTTAATTATGATTTACTAATCTGGGATTAGTTGGGCGATTTCGGACGAATTGTGCAAAATGATCGTTTTACCCTTGGGCGTGGGCAAAACGTTGACTTTTAATTCGGATGGTCAAATGGACTTTGACCGATGACCGTGACGTAGTTTGGGACGTCACGAGTTCATAGACAGGTGGCACGTTCGATTCCGACGTTCGTGGTGAAAGTTATGACGTACGGAAGTTCATGGGCGGTTTCGTAATTTGAACGTAATAAGAGGAAATGTTGACTTTTTGATCGGGAGGTCCGATGGCCGAGGACCGAGGACCGTTAGGAAGGTCTCGATGCCCTGAGTTCGTAGACAGGCGGCACGCATCAATCGGAGTTCGTATGACCGAGTTACGGGTCAGGATGCGTGAGGGGCATTTTGGTAATTTTCTGCACAAGGGCAGAATGGTAATTTCACACGGGGGCACTGTTTGATTGAAATGGCCGTGAGGTGGAATGTTTGTGCGATCGATCCCATGGATTGTTTATCAATTTAATGACTGAATTGGGACAGTGTGAGGTGTGATTGCACATGTATTGTGCTGGCAATCGATCACAAGGTCATGGGCACTGGTTTGTTTAATGGTTTCGGGTCAGTGCAGGGGAACATTGCACAGTCGATTGAGGACGGTTTTGGGTGCTTTTAAGGACTGATTTGGATTGTTAGAATTGAGAGTGAGTCGAGAGGTTTACTCTGTGATTGAGAATGAAAGGAATGAGTGAAATTGGTGTTGGATTTCTCTGAAAACCCGAAACTGGTTTTTGAGAAATTCAAATTCGAACTTCTAGTTTTAGGCCAGCCCAAGCCTAATTGATGATGGATTGAGCTTTCTGGAACCTCAACGAGTCGAACCTGATCAAATGGGGCAAGCTTTGAGGCTCCTAGGGCCGTGGACGGACGCGGTGGACGACCGGAAAATCCAAGCTTGACTCGTGGTGATTGAGGTAACGTCGTGTTCAATTAATCATGCGAATTGGTTCGTATTAATCCTTATAAGCTTCCTGTGAAGTTAATTTGACAATGGTTGAGGATTGGTGGAGTTTTGGTGATTGACCCGTTTTGGGTGATCACGGGTTGGTGGCACGATTATGGATTGGTTGTTGTTAATCGATGTCACATAACTGAAATTCATTTGTTAATGATTGTTATAGGATCAAGAACAGATTGAATTGATGTCGAATTGGGTGTGATTGAGCCGGATCCTATCGCGGGTTTTTCAACCCGTTTACCAGACAAACGGGTGAAGAAGGAACACTGTAGCAGTCACTGTAGCAGGCGCGTGGCTTTCACGCGCAGCCACTCACGGCGGCGTGGGCACGAATCTCGAGGTGAGGTCAACATGACTTTTACCCTATACAATGTAACGAACGTTTTGGCGTTGGTTTCGTGTCGATCGGATCCCGTTTCGATATTGTTCGGGATGTCCGAAGGTTTTAAATCCAGTTTAAAAATACTTAAAAATTCGGGAAAATTACGGGACTTGAATAGGATGTTAATGTGGAGGTTAGTAACCCTCTAATGTGTTTTGATTAGGATTGGGAGTCCCGATGATAGTGGTGTGGCCCGGGAAGGCCTATGGCACGCGTATCAAGGCACTCGGTTAAACGGTTTGTGAGTGGACATTGGTTTTATAAATTCGATGCATGCATAACTGTTTCATGATTGTTATAATTGTGATTAAATGATTTATTTTGGATATCGGTGAATTTAAAATGATTTCACGTATTTCGAGGTGAATTACGTATTTGCACGTAAACCGAGGTTTTCTGGATTTGCACCGATTTCCATAAATGTGGTTGGATATGATTTCATGAAACGGTTACGAACTTAAATAAAGTAAAATCGGGCCAGGGGCCCAGTTGAATTATGAAATCGGGCCAGGGGCCCAGTTAACTTGTGAATCGGGCTAGGGGCCCAGTTAACTTGTGAATAGGGCCAGGGGCCCAGTTAACTTATGAAATCGGGCCAGGGGCCCAGTTGATTTCTTCATGTGATTTCGGGTCAGGACCCCAAAATGGAATTGAATACATGATTTCAGATTTAAATCAACTATTTGGACTTATGACGGTTTTATGGAAACTCGGGGCAGGGCCCTTGTGATATTTTGGAAATGAATAATAAAATGTGTTCCATAAAACCATCTTGATATGAGGATATATATCCTGGTCTCCTCCAAGTGTCGGGGACACTGGAGAAGTCACGGTGCATTGCCTGCGAGGGCTCATTGTACGGAGCTACCGGACCGTATAGTGATCCAGAAGCAGGATTGCTAGACGTCAGAGACGTCAGACATCGGGGATGTCAGAGATATGGACCCGGTGAGACCCCGGGCAGCACGCGTTGCTTAATACCGTGAGATATGACGTCAGGAACGTCAAGCGTCTAGGACGCTAGGCATCGGGGATGCTGGAGATGGAAAAATAATAAATGAACATTACTGGATTTATGAAATAACTCTTGGATTGACTTTTGGGATTCGAAACTATGCTTTGGTTTCCGGGCTAAGGCCCTAATGGTTATTTCTAAATAAATATGGGATTATTGGTTTTTGGTGCATGCATATGCTTTTACTGGGGGCATAAATGTCTTATAAATGTTTTAAACAGACTTGTTTATTTTCGTCCACTCACAGCTTTTGTTTTTAATGCCCTTCAGGTTGATTCCGGATGCGACTGCAGCAGAGACTGGGACATCATACACCTCATCCATCGATCCTTACGCACTCTGGAAGCCCGGTTGGGCAATGGCAACAGGTTATCCCTTGTCTGACACCTCTTGTCAGACGGGAGCATGACACATTCCATGGTAATCCCGGGGGGATTGGGATGGGTCGTGTCAGGGTATGTGATATCTCGGTCTCTGCTACAGTCCACATCCGATGTCAACCTGAAGGGCAGTCAAAACATTAAAAGCTGTGAGTGGACAAAACAAGAGTTTATAAAAACATTTCTTAAGAAAGACATTTGTACCCTCCACTAAAAAGCATGCATGCATTTGAAAACCATTTATCCAGAAAAACCATGTGCGGGAACTAAGCCCAAAACCATAAGGGACTCAGCCCAAATCATAATCAAATCAAGTACACGTGCCACTGCTCAAAACCTGTGCACACCACATATCACATAACATATATATCACATATACATATAATTCACACAACCAATCCTGTCACGGTTTACAAAGCTACGCGCGTGCTACCCAGGTCTCAATCCGAGTCTTCTCAAAGTCAAGATCAATGTCCGCAGACCACTGACCCTACTCGAGGTAATAGTAATCATAGCCTTCTTGAGAGTAAGGAACCCAACTGGAGGGTGACTCTACTCAGTTGGTGCTCCGTGACTACTCCGGGGTCCACCCAGGCCAACGACCCTCCCCGGAGGAGATAATAGAAGTAAAGGAAGGTATATGAATACATATATATACATAACATAAACGTTCATACCCGGTTCCCTTAAACCGTCATGTTCCATAACATCCATTAACTAGGGTTCATGTCGGTTCCCATAAACCGTCGTGTACCATAATGACCTGACAAAGGTTCATGCCGGTTCCCATAAACCGTCATGAACCACAATGACCTTTCCAGAGTTCATGTGGTTCCCATAAACCGCCATGAACTTGGAAATCCATCTAGGGTCCCTGACCCGAAATCATCAGTGTAAAACAACTGGGTCTCGTGCCCGAACATATGACTCAACTGGGCATCATGCCCGATATCTAAGGGTCAGTCATGACTCCGATCACAGTGATGCGTGCAACCATCCATCCAGGACCGCCCTCAATCCTGGTATGTCTCCGTGAACTTATCAACCGACGCGATCATCACAAGATCTTGGTACACTCATCACGGATCGATATCCTGAAC
The DNA here is from genome assembly GCA_032719365.1 of Prinsepia uniflora. Lineage (NCBI taxonomy): Eukaryota > Viridiplantae > Streptophyta > Magnoliopsida > Rosales > Rosaceae > Prinsepia > Prinsepia uniflora. The sequence continues at coordinate 60,239,065 of CM064875.1, forward strand.
CGTCAGCACTCCGAAGCCGAGCCTCCACAAGCTGCTCGACCACGAATCATGCATCATGACCTCTCCGGAAGGAACACATCCCAATCCGAAGGTGAGCGTCGTATCGTCGATCGCCGTGCACATAGCACCCGTCGCGACCACGATTTAGACCCGAAGGTCGTAACTGGAGTCATATGCCCGAGACAAAACCAAATGGGTCTCATACCCGAGTTTATCCTTTTGAAATCAAAAACCATTTCATTTAGACCAATAAAGAAGTACAGACCCGTATAGGCACCGTATAGGGCCGAAACCTCAAAATACGTGCCTATACGTAACCACATACAAATGCACCCATGGCATCATCAAACATGTATGAAAACATATAATAAACATTTATGCATGCACCAATTTAGAAAACAAGGTCCACTCACAGACCGTCCGAGCTGCCGCCTCGATTTGCGTGCCATAGGCTCTGTCGAGCCGATCACCATCATCGGGACTCCCAAACCTGTCCAAATTTTAATAGAAGGTTACTAACTACTTAATTAATCTCCTACCAAAGCACCATAATTTTCCCGAACTTTTAACTATTTTTCAACCGACCCTAAACCTTACGACACCCCGAAAACTATCGAAACGATGTCCGATTGACTCGAAACCAGTCCCAAAATGTTCGTTACATCGAATAGATGAAATTACATGTTGGAACCCTCCCCAGATTCCCTGCCACGCGCCCTCACGCGCCCTGGGAGTGCACTGCGTGTGGGCCTCACGCGCCACTGCACAGTGCGTCTTCTTCCCTGCGACAGACCGGTCCGGCCGGTTTGACTGTGCAGTCTGGTCCAGCTGGACCGGCGTGACCGGTCCGGCCCTCCTACTCCCTCATTTTTGGTCAGTTTTCCTCCATTTCAATCCCTAAATTTCTCTTTTCTCATTTCCTATCTAACCCAATCAACAAAACCGACTAAAACCCTCATAAATTGTTCCCTAGAAATCACCCCCCACAGCCCCTGTTTTTCCCGGCCACCTTCCAGCCTTCCTCCGCCGTGAACCACCCTCCAAACCATCCTAAAATGTCCCTAGCAGCTTATAGAACACTTCCTAAACATCTAATACTAACCATAACAACAAAATCAAATTTAATTGAGTTTTGGGTTTTACTGGGTACCCGCACGGGTTCTTGCCTCCACGCCGCCGTGGGTGGCGGTTCAGGCCTCTAGGCCGGCCACCTCAGCTCCCTCAGTCTCCCTGGTCCTCACGGCTGGTCATGGGTTAGGGTGGGATGGGTTTTGGGTTGCACAAAGATGGAGAAATGGTGAGATCGGGTAATGGGAGGGGTGTGTGTGTTTGAATGAAGAAATGGAATGGATGGTCGATGCATGAATATGTGTGGGCTGTACAATGGATGGGTGACACTTGTCACTCATCCATTGGGCCTCCATAAATATCTGGGCCCCACTAGAGTCCAAAAGTTAGTTCGTTTCGTAATTCGTGCAATATTGTACTTGAACTTCCGTGAACCGTAATTTCGCCGTCGAACGTTCGAATTCGACGTGCCGCCTGTCTATGGATTCGTATCATCCTTATCTACGTAACGGTCTTCGACCCTCGGCCATCGGACCTCTCGGTCAAAAAGTCAACATTTGCCTCTTTTAACCAAAATTACCAAAATGCCCCTAAACTTCCGAACGTCATAACTTCCTCCTCGAACGTCGGAATTGAACGTGCCACCTGTCTACGAACTCATGACGTCACGAACTACGTCACGGTCATCAGTCAAAGTCCATTTGACAGCCCGAACGAAAAGTCAACATTTTGCCCACGCCCAAGGGCAAAACGGTCATTTTTCATCGTTCATCCGATTTTGCCCACCTAATCACGAATTAGCCTCACTAATTGTGATTAGTCACTAATCTAATCCTGGAATTAGGGACGGGTCGTTACAACCTTCCCTCCTTAATTAATTTCGTCCTCGAAATTCCAACCGACCTAAATCCAACCGTTCTTCCCTCCTTAATTTAGTTTCGCTCTCGAAACTCCAACTATCTTGATTCCACATCTACCCCGTGGAAAGTAGAATTGACCTCAAAACACGTGTACACTCGTACACCCACTAACCAAAATAATACTTACTTGTACCCAAGCGTACCACCAATACTCACGTCACAACGACTACATTCGACCACGTCGAATGACAGTAGTCACCTGTTTCGAATTGACACTATTTGTCAATTCTACCGAGTCGCTGACACAACCAACTAGACGATTCCTTCCTCAATCTCAATCTATCCTGCTATCTGCTCCCATCGGGAGTCACCAAATCACTCAACGATCCACGCTGACACCCCCGACAAACCGTCACTGCTTGACAGTCGTCAGTCAAAACTAACACTATACACCCTTGTGGTTACACTAACCACCAACTTACTCAACCTTGAGTGAAAATTTACCCACAAAACATTTCACTCAATCTATGTGTAACTACCCATCAGAAATACCATGACCTAACGCACAGGATCCAATGTTTAGTTCACGACCTCAACTAATCCAATGGTATCAGAACTAAGCCGACTACCAACACGTTCCCCAACGTACCACCGGTATAACCTATATACCGTCACCTGACACGACAAGTACACCCAGTATCGTACTTTGAACAACGTACAAAGTACGTACATCTACCCATCGATCAGCCTACAACCATCCAGGTCGTAGTAAATCACGTTTCAATTATGAAGTTCACTTGTCCAATCCAGTATCAGACAAATCGAAACTCCAACCCATCATCCGTTTCCAAATCCGAATCCTAATCCGCAATTTCGTAAGAAATCCCAAATCCAAACCCAGAAATCATATCCATAAACATGTCCAAATTCGAATCTGAAATCATCATTTCGTAAACCGGCATTTGGAATAACCATTCCGAACCCAAATCCATAAAAGGAAATCCACTGTCAAGCTCCAGAATCAAATCCTGAATCGTCACCCAGAATCCGATTCCAAAACTCAAATCCAGAAATCCTCTTTCAAGTTCCAAAATCAAATCCTGAATCGTCATCCAGAAATCTGATTCCAAAACTCGAAATCTCGTTCTCGTCTACCGAGGCGTACCATAACCGAACCTATCGGTTACCTGCTCAACCGATTACCACATTACCATCGATTGACTTCATAGGGAAGCCAATCCCAACATCAACACATCTAAGGCTGACCATATCCGACCACGTCGGAAAACTACTCACCTGAGTAATATACCATACGGGATTCACTTCGAAAAGAAGTTCAGTCCCATCATGCTCCACTCAAACATCCCAGTAAGAGTGATAAAATCTCCACCAATCTGAATCATCAAGATCACGATCCAGATCCATAACGATACCCAAAGTCTTAAACCAATTCCCACATCTAAACAGATTTGTCAACGACGAAACACGCCGAGACTGTGGGTTCTCACTGATTACCTCGTATCAATCCTTGTCATTCCATCTAGGAAAAATCAAGAATGATACACGACAATGACACAAATCCATCCTTCGTGAATGCAAATAAAACTCGCTGCACTCACCACGTCACGTAATCAACATCATCTGCCACCAAGCATAAAATGAGAAATCTCAGTCATCCAACTTCGATATACTCAATTCTCCGGATGGCCTAAGATAAATCACGGGTCCACCAACCAATAAACGATCGGTGTACTAGTGGCAACCAACAACATCTACATCATCAACATCATCTACCATCATCAATCTTGGTAGAACCTGAGAAGTCACCCCGAATGACTTCGACATCTTTTAAAACAATTCAAACGTCCATTAGCATTTTCATAGATCCAATTAAGGTTCTATAAATTCAATTACGTTTTAACTTACCTCAATCTCTTCGAATCAAACTCGATTTTGCGAAGAACATCGCACACTATTCATTCATCAAAAAATTCACCAATTATACTTAGTTTTCTTCAATTGATCCATCAGGAAGCATCGTGGGATCCTAGTGAACATATTTCCAAGATCAATTTCATGGTTTCATGTCCCCAATTCCACGATTCAAGCTCACAAATCCGAAGTCTTCCCCCTCTCTGTTCTAAGGCAATATGACCTCAATTCTCTTCATTTTTAATCTGGTCCTGGTGGAAATGATCCCAGAAGATGTAATTGAACCTCAATTTGCATCATCTCGAGTTATAGATTCCAATTTGAATTTTCGAAAAGTAAGAACTTCACGGGTTTTGGGTTTTCGGGTTTCTCTGTGTGTTTGGCTTAATTCCTTTGAATTTCCTCTCCCTTTTTCTCTTTGAAATCTTATTTTCCATCTCTCTGTGTGCCTCTCAACATCTGTGGTTCCATCTGTAATCAGCCATAGACATGTATTGGATATGTCTATATTATCCCATTTTCAATTTCAAGCGGCACAATTGCCACTAATTCAAACATCAAAGTGACAGATGTCACTTAATCATCCAAGTGACTCACCACTATGGCTGAATCAGCCAATTTCACTGTTTAATTAACTTTGACTGCCCAAAATTACCATTTTACCCTTGCACCAATAATTACCAAAATGGCCCTTGCCATTCATGTAACAACCCGTCCCAGAAACTCGGGTTAAGGTAGTGATTAAGTTGGGATTAGTGAGCTTAATCGGTGGTTGGTTGGTCTCGTTAAGGTCATTAGCCTAGAATGACGATTTTGCCCCTAGTCTGGGCAAAAAGTGGACTTTTAGTTCGGGTGGTCAGATGGACTTTGACCGGTGACCAGGACGTAGTTTAGGACGTCACGAATCCGTAGATAGGTGGCATGCCCGATTCCGACATCCGAGGAGGAAGTTATGATGTTCGGAAGGTTGAGGGCATAATCGTAAGTTGGTTAAGCTAGGGGGAAAAAGTTGACTTTTTGGACGATCGGGTTTTGGTACGTTGACTTAGGACCGTTAGATAGATCTTGTCGTCTTGAATTCAACGACAAGCGGCACGTATTCATCGGACTTACGAGGTGTGAGTTACGGGTCTAGAAAGTTAGTGGTAAAGTTGTAATTTTGGTGAAAAATGAAGGGCATTTTGGTCTTTTGTGCTCTGGGATTTGTGCAACAGAGAGGGACAGATAGAGGGCTGAGATTGAGCCACTTGGGAGAGGAGTTGAGGGATTGGTGACACGTGTAGGGGTTCTGGTTGGTTCCAGGATTGTGTGCACGGTCCCAATTCTTTGGGATTAAATCGTGCAGTGTGTGTTCGTGCGTGTTCTTCGACCCAGACAGAAACAGAGGGAGAGAATTGAGAGAAATTGGACGGTGTTTTGTGTGAGTTGTGTGAATTGGTGAGGGAGTGAGTGATCAGAGGTCAAGAGGGAGACAAAGAGGAGGTTTTGAGGTACGGTGGTAGCGTGTGAGGGAGTTGGGATCCACGGGAAAAAAAGGAAGGAAAACAGGGAGGAAGTGAATGTTGTGGGTGGTGTTGCGGCTGTGATCGATCAAGCGAGGCCAGAGGAGGTGTCCAGAGGCTGGTGGTGGACGGGAGGAGCTACTGCCTCACGGCTGAGCTCACGACGGCGACAGGAGGCAGGTAATTTCTTATTTTTCTTTTCGATACTCTGTTTTGTCATCGAGTTTCAAGTCGAGAGTCGTGGCGTTAGGGGTTGAATCGAGGAGTCTAGTGAGGTCTAGGGGACTTAGTAGAGTCCTAGGGTTCTTCTAGTTGTGCAGCCGTGGCGGAGGAGTGCATGACGGAGTCTAGACAACGGAGAGTACCCTGTGTACTCTGTTTTTCCCTTTTTCTTCAGACGTTAAGTCATGGGTTTTGGGTGAGAGTCGACGGTCTTGGTGAGTTGGGTGAGGTTTAGGACAGTCCTAGGAAGAGTTTGGGGTAACCACCGTGACGGGGGAAGACATGGGTGGCCAGAGAAGAAAACAGGACAGGTGTTCGGGTTTCTGTTTGAGCTTGAGTCGACAGATTAGAGCCTGAGACGAGGAGTTTGAGTGAGGGGGATGAGTTCCTTAGGACGGGACGAAGCAGTGGGTGAAGAGAGGGATCGATATGGTGCAGGTACGGCGTAGAACCGCTGAACCGGTTCAATTTGCAGGCACTGTGCTGAACCGGTTCAATTTGCAGGCACTGTGCTGAACCGTTTCGATGCGAGGAAGACGGAGGTACTGTAGCTGGCGCGTGAGGGCCACGCGCATCCACTTTGGGCGGCGCGTGGGGGCGCGTACGGTGGCGGTTGGGAAAGTTTTCAACATGGTTTTTGGTCTAGGTGTTGTGACGAGTCTTTTAGCGTTGGTTTCGGGTTAATCGGACGTTGTTTGAAGTTAGTTCCGCGAGGTCGAAGGTTTAGGGTTCCGGTTCGTTTCGTTTAAGATCCGGGGATTCTTGGGGGAAATTAGGTGGACCTTCGTAGACGTGTTAGTAACGTATTTTGACGGTTGTTGACAGGATCGGGAGTTCCCGAGGAAGCTGAGGAACGTACGAGACGTACGGGACGCGATTGAGGGCTTGGTACTGTGAGTGGACACCTTCTCTATAACTGAGCATGCATAACTGCTTTTAATTACTTGTTTTATGGTTTTATATGTGAATTCATGGTCATTTGAATATGCTATAACTGTTTTACATAATTGCATGGTTTCCGAGAAATAACTTATTTGACACGTTTTACGAGAAATATCGATTTCTGAGAATAACGCTATGGTTTTGGGATTTCAATCTATAATTGGTTTCAATGATTATAAATGGATTTTGGAACATGATTTCGATGATCAAGGGTTTTCGGTTTTAAAATTGGATTTCAGGAAACGAGATTTGGTTTTAAAGTTGAAAAGTGGATTTCCGGATTTGGGTTCGGAATGACGGTTCTGGATGCCGGAAGGGCATCAGACCAGTGATTTCGAATTCGGGTTTGGATATGGAGTTCGAAATGGTTTTCAATTGGTTTTGATTGGATTTGCTGGATCTGATTATTGGGTTTAAAGACCCGGATATTGATTGACGAGGGACGGGCCCGGATTGGGTTTAAAGACCCGGATTGAGTTTAAAGACTCGGGAGTTTAAAGACTATGATATATTGATATTTCCCCCGTAGGCCTGTTGAGTTTAAAGACTCGGGAGTTTAAAGACTCGGATATACTTGAGGCCTGGATTGAGTTTAAAGACTCGGGAATTTAAAGACTCGGATAGGTCCAGCAGGTTTGATCAGAAATGATTGGTGAAACTTTATGTTTTACGTTACGGTTTTATGATGCTTATGATATGATTCTATAATTGTTCTCATAGTGTTTCTGTTTCTTATGATGTTTTATGGCGATTGGTTTATAACTGTTTTTAGAACTGGGTTATGCATGTGGTTTCAAAACGGTGGGCTAAAACCCGGTTTGCTTATACAATGGTTTTGGAACCTTTTATTTTATTCTGGTCCACTCACATCTTCTGTTTTAACTTGCCCTCCAGGTCGTGGAGCTAACGCGGGGTTTTGGCGTCGAGGTAGTGTCTGAGGCATAGAAGTCACGAAAGGGATCCCGAAGTGTTTTAAATTTTTCCGTATGCGTGTATTTAGTTTTTCGATTTTCTTTCTTTTGTACTGTGGTACTATGCTCTGTTTCGGGATGTCTTGTATAGTTTCTCCTGCGTCTGACTGTGTTGTGTCGGGGTGTCAGACGGGAGCAGGATTTACCTCGGTTTTCGCGGTGGAACCGGGGTGGGTCCTGACAATTCAAGACTCATAACTTTCTCATCCGAACTCTGATTGACGCATGCCGCCTGTCTACGGATTCAGCGTTCCGAGACCTATCCAACGGTCTTTCCGGAAAGTCCAAATAAGGTCCTGATCAAAAAGTCAACTTTCAGCCCTTATAACCAAGGGCAAAATCGTCATTTCCTTCAAATTTTCCAAATTTTCCTTTTTCGAATTTCCGGGTCGTTACATAGGACGTCAAGCGTCTGGGATGCCGAGGATGGGTATTTGGTAAACTTGATTTTTTGAATTTATGAAATGCTATTTATGTGTTTAATAAATGGATTTGGGCAGTGGCCCACTTGGATTTGGATTTACGGATTTCAGTGTTTTATGGTTTTGAACTGAGTTGCCACACTTGGTTGATTTTACGATTCTGGGTTAAGGCCCTAATAATTTGAGGAAAGAAATGGCTTTGGTTTTCTAAACGGTTTTTATTATATTTGAATTAACTTGTTTTCGTATGCATACATAGTTTTAAGTGAAGGGCATAAATGTCTTTTTTTTTAAATGAGTTTTTATTAAATTATCTATTTTCGTCCACTCACACTTTTATGATTTTTAATGCCCTTCAGGTTGATCGCGGATGCGGTCTGTAGCTGAGACTGAGACATCACACTCCTCTACTGATTCTGGTGCGCTCTAGAAGCCCTGTCTGGGCTGTTGACTTGGGTTATCCCTTTTCTGGCCTTCGCGTTACACGGGAGTTAGACGGGTGTTTGGCCTTCGTGTCACACGTGGGTTAGACGGGAGTATGGCACATCCCACGTAATCACGGGGGGATTATGATGGGTCGTGTCAATATATATATGGTGGTTGTCGATCTTGTTCAAGTAATTAATTAATTTAATAAGTGATGAGTTTGGTTGTTGGATGAAATTTCAAAGTGATAATCTTTAAGACTTTGATTAAGAAAGGAAATAATGAGAATCAATAAACAAGAAGAAAAGGTCCAAAGAGAAAAAAATGTGTGGCCAAAGGAATAGTCAATTTATAATTGAAATTTTTTCTCTTTTTTTTCCCTCTACTCTCTTTCATTCTCTCCCTTTTTTGTTATTTCCCTATATTCTCTCTATCGCCGAAGGGATTCTGGGCCATGAGGCACTAGCAGGTAGAGAGGTCGTGGTAGGTATTGTTGGTGACTCCGAGTAGGTTTCGGAGGGAGCCTTCAAGATGTAAGCGGTATTGTGCTGATAGTCATTGGAATATCAGAAATAGAAAAGCAAGAGAGTTGACGGGGATAAAGATCGGGGTACTAGTCGAGAAGGAGTCAACGTCGGTTATGTTGTTGGCAGGGGCAATCTCAGTGGGGGAAGAGCCGAGGAGGCAATCAATGGAGGTAGGGAAGTTGTAAGGAGGAAGGGAGCAGAAGAAGGGGTTGAATTTTTCTTCTCTTTCCAAATAGTCAAATTCACCCTTGAACATAAGCTGAATGAATTTATGGTGGACCCAAAAAATGTCACATTACAACTTAACTGGAACTTGGAAGGAAAAACTAACGGAGGGCCCAACTATACTATTTTAAATAGTTGAGGGTGGTACTTGAAAGATTTGAAACATTAAGTATAACTATATAATTTGATGTAAACCATAGAGTAGTTGTCAGGACTTGTCCCAGGATTAATGAGGAACGACCCTGATCCCGTCTTACACGGAGTGTCAGATAAGGGAAATTACCGACCTTAGCCCTCTCGGGCCATCATAGTACGCCAGGATCCGGAGGAGGTATATGATATCTCGGTCTCTGCTACAATCCACATCCGCTGTCAACTTGAAGGGCAGTCAAAACATTAAAAGTTGTAAGTGGACAAAACAAAAGTTTATAAAAACATTTCCATAAAGACATTTTTACCCTTCACTAAAAAGTATGCATGCATTCAAAAACCGTTTAACCAAAGAAACCATATGTGGGAACTAAGCCCAAAACCATAATGAAATCAAGTATACGGGCCACTTCCCAAATCCATAAGGGACTCAGCCCAAAATCATCATCCAACCAAGTACAAGGGCTACCGCCCAAATCCTGTGCACATCACATATCACATCTCATAATCATATATCATATATACATATAATTCACACAACCAATCCTGTCACGGTTTCCAAAGCCACGCGCGTGCTACCCGAGGTCTCAAACCCAAGTCTCTCAGAGTGCAAGGTCAATGTCCGTATACCACTGACCCGCCCTGAGGTTACGATCTATGCCTTCCTGAGAGTAAGGAACCCAACCGGGGGGGGGGGGGGGGGGGGGGTGTAACGACCCGTCCCGAATTCCGGGATTAGATTAGTCACTAATCTCGTTTAGTGAGGTTGAACGGTGGTTAGTAGGGCGGAATCGGACAAATTGTGCAAAATGACCGTTTTGCCCCTAGTCGTGGGCAAAATGTTGATTTTTTGATCGGGCGGTCAAACGGACTTTGACCGATGACAGTGACGTAGTTCGGGACGTCACGAGTTCATAGACAGGTGGCACGTTCGATTCCGACATTCGTAGAGAAAGTTATGATGTTCGGAAGTTGAGGGGTATTTTGGTAATTTGGCTTATTAGGGGCCAAATGTTGACTTTTTGACCGGGAGGTCCGATGGACGAGGGCCAAGGACCGTTACGTAGGTATCGTCGATACGAATCCAACGACAGGCGGCATGCCGAAATCGGAGATTCGACGACGAAGTTATGGTCAAGGACGTGAAACGCGATTAACCGAGACTCGGAATAAAATAATAATATAATAATAGAATCTGATTACTTTAACCAAACCAATCTGGACCCTTGATGAGTGACACATGTCATCATCCCCTTCAATCCTTAAATCATGGATCTTGGTTGGCCATTGATTTAATTAATTAATTTTCTCCCCTCAAATCCTCACCATTGATTTTAAAACTCAAACTGATCCCAGCCCTTGATCTCCTCTTCTTTTATTTCTTAAACCATCAGACTACTCATCTCTCACTTTCATTTCTCTCAAAACCGTGAGCACGGTTTCCCTCCTTGATCGTGCACATCATCACCCCACAACATCACTCCACACCCAGGTAATCTCCAAAGGACGACCACCACCCACCACCTTCACCTGGTGCGGCCACCACCACCACGGACGGCGGCGCAGCTCAGAAAACCCCCCCAGACCCGAGAGGAACCCGATCGGCCCAAAACCATCCAACCGTCCAAACCTTGACATCTGGACTCGAACCAACGTAGGGATAGGACCACTGGAACCTTAGGACGACTCAGACCACGACTGGACGGTGTACGGCGGCGGCACGGCGGCGATATGCTCGGAAACCCGAGAAGGTTTGATTTCTTCCCTGTTTCGAAACACTGGTTTTTGACGTTAGGATTGTTTTCTTACTTCTGAAACATGTCCTAGGAACCTAGACGACCATTTTGGACCATGAACCGCGGCCGGAATCTCGACGAGTCGCCGGAGAGGATGACCTGAGTTCTCAGCCAATTTTCCTGTCAGATTTCAGGTAGTTTAATCAACCTAAAAATGAGTTTGGATGTCACAGAACCGTAGAGGAGGTTATGACGAGTCCATAGGATCAAACCGCATCAAAAATGGTGGTCTGGAACTCGATCTGTGATCGGATCAAGCCGCGGGTCGATGGCGACCCGGTTTCAGAACCCGGTTACTGTAGCATGACGTCATCAGGGTTGACCTGAGTGTTGACCTGGCGCGTGGGGGCGCGTGAAGGGTATTTTGGGGAAACTTCCAACATGACTTTTAATCTATTCGATGTAACGGACATTTTGGAATTGGTTTCGTGTCGATCGGACACCGTCTCGATAGTGTTCGGGATGTCCGAAGGTTTTAAAACAAGTTTAAAAATAGTAAAAATTCGGGAAAATTACGGGACTTTGATAGGATGTTAATAATGAGGTTAGTGACCCTCTAATGTGATTTGGACAGGATTGGGAGTCCCGGTGATAGTGGTGTGGCCCGGGAGGGCCGGTGGCACGCGTATCGAGGCACACTGTTAAAACGGTCTGTGAGTGGACTTTGGTTTTATAAATCCTATGCATGCTTAAATGTGTTATATGGTTTATATACATGATTTCTATGATGGTATTTGTGAGCATTGATTTCGGGTATGTTGCACGTATTTCGAGGTGTTTTCCATATTTCACGTATATCGGGATTAACGGTTTATTTGTGGTTTTGCGTGCTTGTGGTTAAATATATAATATGATGAAATGGTTTTGAAATTGGAAATATAAACTCAGGCTTGAGGCCCACTTGTTTTGGAAATTTCGGACTTGGAGTCCATTTGAGAATCGGGCCGGGGGCCTAGTTGGTTAATGAAATCGGGCCAGGGGCCCAGTTGGTATGAAATCGGGCTGAGACCCATTTGAGTTATGTTATCGGGCCAGGGGCCCAGTTGATTTATGAATTCGGGTCGTGGGCCCAGTTGGTTTATAAGTCGGGCTGCAGGCCCAGTTGGTTTATAAATTGGGTCGTGGGCCCAGTGGTTCATAAAGTCGGGCATGAGGCCCAGTTGGATTAAAATTGTGATTTCGGGTTAGGGACCCTAAATGGAAATGTGTTGTTTTATGGAAAATTCGGGCAGGGCCCATTGTGATGTTGTGAAATGAATTAATAAAAACTGTTTTCCATATACCATCTTGATACAAGGATATATGATGGTCTCCTCCAGATGTCTGGGACACTGGGGAAGTCACGGTGCATTGCCTGTGAAGGGTCACCATACGGAGCAGCCGGACCGTATGATGACTCAGGAGCAGGATTGCTATGATTGACGTCAGGGACGTCAGACATCAGGGATGTCAGATTTATGGACCCGGAGAGACCCCGGGCAGCACGCGTAGCTTATGAAACCGTGAGACATGACGTTAGGGACGTCTAGCATCAGGGATGCTGGTGATGGTAATGGTAAAATACGAATCAATGAAATGGCTTTCCGGGTGGATTTATGATTGTGTGATTTTAATGAATTGATGTTCATTTATGGTCGTGGGTGGTGACCCACATGGTTGTTTATGTATAGTTATGGTATTTCACAGTTTTGGGCTGAGTTCCCACACTTGGTTTTGGTTGACGGTTTTTGGGCTAAGGCCCTAATGGCTCGGTTGAGCAAACGTTTTGGTTACTGGTTTTTGTGGCATGCATACGTTTTTATTGGAGGGCATAAATGTCTTATAAATGTATTTGATGAACTTACTGGTTTTTGTCCACTCACGGCTTTTGGTTTTAATGCCCTTCAGGTTGATTACGGATGCGATTGCAGCAGAGACTGGGACATTGCACACCTCCTACATCGATCCTTGCGCACTCTGGATGCCCCGTTTGGGCAGTGGCTCTTGGTCATCCTTTGTCTGACACCCCTTGTTGGACGGGAGCAGGGCACATTCCATGGTAATCCCGGGGGGGATTGGGATGGGTCCTGTCAGAGGGGGGGGGGGGACTCCACTCAGTCAGTGTTCCGTGACTACTCCGGGGTCCACCCAGGTCAACGACCCTCCCTGGAGGAGATAATAGAAGTAAAGGAAGGTATATGAACATATATATACATAACATAAAAATTCATGTCCGGTTCCCCTGAACCGTCATGATCCATAATATCCATTCCATTCATATATATATATATATATATATAGAAAACTTCCTCCATGTCCGATTCCCATAAACCGTCATGTACCACAATAGCCTTTCCAGGGTTCATGCCGGTTCCCATAAACCGTCATGAACTTGGAAATCCATCTAGGGTCCCTGACCCGAAATCATCAATGTAAAACAACTAGGTCTTATGCCCGAACATATGATATCAACTGGGCACCGTGCCCGATATCTAAGGGTCAGTCACGACTCCGATCATAGTGATGCATGCAACCATCCATCCAGGATCGCCCTCAATCCTGGTATGTCGTCGTGAACGTATCAACCGACGCGACCACCACAAGATCATGGTGTACTCATCGCCGATCGATATCCTGAACCGTCAGCACTTCGAAGTCGAGCCTCCCCAAGCTGCCCAACCACAAATCATGCATCGTGGCCTCTCCGGAATGAACACATCCCAATCCGGAGGCGAGCGTCACGTCGTCCGTCGCCGTGCACCAAGCACCTGCCGCGACCACGACTCGGACCCGTAGGTCATCAATAGGGTCATATGCTCGAGTCAAAACCAAATGGGTCTCATACCCAAGTTTATCCTTTGAAATCCAAAACCATTTCATTTAAACCAATAAAGAAATACAGATCAGTATAAGCACCGTATAAGGTCGAAATCTCGAAATACGTGCTTATACATAGCCACAACCAAATGCACCCATGGCATTACCAAACATGTATTAAAACATATAATAAACATTTATGCATGCACCAATTTAGAAAACAAGGTCCACTCATAGACCGTCCGAGTTGCCGTCTCGATATGCGTGTCATACGCCTCTCCCGAGCTAATCACCGTCACCGGGACTCCCGAACCTGTCCAAATCGTAATAGAAGGTTAGTAACTACTTAATTAACCTCCCACTAAAGCTCCTTAATTTTCTGGAATTTTTAACTATTTTTAATCCCGATCTGAAACCTTCTGATGCCCTAAACATTATCGAAACGGTATCTGATAGACACGAAACCAGTCCCAAAATGTTCGTTACATCGAATAGAAGATTTCACATATTGAACACATTCCCAAACTGTGGGACACGCACCCCCACGCGCCCAATGAAGTCCCCTGCGTGTGAGATCACGCGCCTACTGTAGCATCACTATCAAGCTTCAGCTGAACCGGTCCAACCCGATTTTCCTGTGCATCCGGTTTTCCTGGACCGGCCTGACCGGTTCGACCTGGTTCCTTCTTCATTTTGTTTTGTTTTAATCCCTAATCATTCCTAATCTTCATATCTCGACCCTAGAAACCTAAACCAATTAATTAGAACCCTTAAAACCTTTAAAATCCGGCCGGTCCAACTTGGTTTCCACGGTTCAAATATCCAAAACTCACCCACGGCTTCCTCGACGTCTAACCATCCTCAAAACCTCTCTAACAATTCCCTAGCAACCTATTTAATTCAAACCAAACATCCAAACAAGCCCATAACAACAAAAATGGAAAATGGATCGAAAATGGGTTTAACCGATTACCTTCTTGGTTTTTCTCCACCGCCGTGCACAGCGGCTGCTGCTTGGGTCGGGCACCTCCTCCACTCTGTCCTCAGTTCCTTTCAACACTCTCTGGTCTCTCAGGCATGATCAAATGGAAAAGGGTTGGATTGGTTTGAAGGGTTAGGTGAGATCGGGTATTGGGTTTGAAATGAAGAAAATGAAGATGTTCAATGCATGTATGTAGGAAGGTGACCTGTGGATGGGTGACACTTGTCACTCATCCATTGGGCAGGAACTAAATATCTGGGGCCCACTAGAATCCAAAAGTTAAGTCGTTTCATAAAACGTGCAATAGTGTCCCGAAACTTCCGTGAACCGTAATTTCGCCGTCGAACGTCTAAATTCGACGTGTCGCCTGTCTACGGATTCGTATCGTCCCGATCTACGTAATGGTCCTCGGTCCTCGACCATCAGACCTCCTACTCCAAAAGTCAACTATTTGACCTTTTTAACCAAAATTACCAAATTACCCTTAAGCTTCCGAACATCATAACTTCTTCGTCGAATGTCGGAATTGAACGTGTCACCTGTCTATGAACTCGTGACGTCCCAAAATACGTCACAGTCATCGGTCAAAGTCCATTTGACCGCCAGAATGAAAAGTCAACGTTTTACCCATTCCTAGGGGCAAAACGGTCATTTTGCATCGTTCGTCCGATTTCTCCCAACTAATCACCGATTAACCTCACTAATCGTGATTAGTCACTAATCTAATCCAGGAATTCGGGACGGGTTGTTACAGTAGTAAAATGTAATTTACTCTAAAACTAATTAAAAGTTTCTCAACTATTTCCTAGTGGATTCCAATTTATGTTCATTTAAAGTTTTAGGCTTATCAACCCTATTACTTCATGCTGCATCAAATTCAATTTATCGACGAAACTGTAACTTATGGGTTATACGAGTGTGTGAACATGATATATATATATATATGTTTATACTTCATTTAATGGTTGATTATGCATGTGTATTTAAATGTAAAGGAAATCAAATAAACGTAAAGAAAATTGGAAGAGAACTGATTTCCTTTCTTCTCTTATGACATGTTTAGTTGCTACATATGTATGAGTATGAGAATAAAGCATCTAATTTCTCATACTTGATGACATATGTATTAGCTGCTCTAGTAATCCAATGATTGAGCTCTTATATTTATTTTTACTCGTTTAATCATTGATCACGTTATTTAAAATAAAGAATAAAACCTTTAAGAATAAAAATCTGGTTGGATGTTAGTTACCAGCTTCAATCTTGTATCAACTCCGCTAAAATGAAGTCATCAATTAGAGGGTTGTTAGTTTGAGTTCTATAAATTTTCCCACATACTTATTCTTGTATTAACTTTAATAAATAAACATGTCATTATTGTTCATTAAATTAAATTGTATTCACTTTAATAAATAAACGTGTCATTATTGTTCATTAAATTAAATAAGAGTACTGTATATATATTTGAAAAGGGGAAGTGTACGTCGATCATCTAGTTTAATTTGAGGGGAAAAAACAACCGTAGGATTAGACCAGTACTGATGTGGTTAGGTATGATAACTGCAAACGCTAAGTAGTTGCACCACTATTTAAAGAAACCCTATTTACCCACACATTCACCAACTTCTGAATTTGGAATTGATAATTGAAAGAGGTTAAAACAAATATAAACCCTGCAAAGATTTAACTCACCCTACTGACCCATACAACAACTTCTGGATTCTCAGTTGAAGAGTTTCTGTATTGGTCTTCAATTAGAGAGACGTACTCATCTCAATATACAGTCGTCCAGCAACAGTCTCTCAGCTGATAGGTCTGTGTGTTTAAACTTTGAAGTTTCAACTTTGAAAAGAGAAAGAGAAAGAGAGGGAGAGGGAGAGTGAGAGAGAGCACTATTGTTTTTGCAGGGAAGAAAGAGACGGGACACAAAGGCCTTTAGGGTTTTCGTCTTGTGTGCTGCAAACACTATTTAAACGACCAGTGTGGCGGCCATCTCAAGATATATATATTATAATATATAGTTCTCACCCGGCGTGGGCCCCAATAAATGGTCCCTATATACCAGACACAAGCCTTCTGCCACCTCCCGACTCATCAACCTCGACCCTTCTCATCAATCTGCTACTATACATATACGTATACAGTTGAAGAGTTATACCTTCTTATAGAAACACCTATTTTTACGAGTAATGCTATTTAATTAGGCAGGGAGCTTTCTGCTCACCATTCTATTAAAGTGGTTTTAACTTAACTACAGTTAATACCCTAAAACTTATTAATTATTTTATTTTAATTTAAATTAATTATTTTAATTTAAAGATGTGAGAGAAAATAATTTAAATTAATAAAAAGACATTGATCGAAAAACAAATTTATGCATACGTCCCATGTTCTTCTTCCTCGCTAATCTCTCGCTAATCTCCCCCAAAGCAGAAGCCATGGCCCTGGCTGTTGAACTTTAGTTTAAGAATAAGTTTGTTTTTGTGTTTGAGTTTAGGAAAGAGCAAAGATTAACATTGAATTGATACTTTTATTTCATGATACTTTATTTGATGTGATTCATTATATGGAAAAGGTATATATAGCCATCACATAACCAACTCAAGAGTAATTAGTCATCAAATTGGATTTCTCTGCCTTCTTAAGAGTAGAACACTAATTTAGACTTCTCCAATACTCAACAATATCTAGATATTCTTAACTTAGCTCTTACTCAAATACATCCCACTTGGATAATTTACATTAGACTAAAGCCTAGGAAAATATCCTAGAATAATATGTATCAAACTACATTCTAAGCATAATATATTAGCTTACAATAATACATTAAACTAAGCATCAACACTCCACTTTAATGTCTTGTTGTTGAACTCCCATGAGCTTCCTCAAGTATTCAAACATGTCCCTTGGAAAGGCTTTGGTAAGAATATCAACAATTTGATCGTCTAACGAACAATACATAACTTTAATCTCATCAGCATCCCGGCTTGTCGAATGAAGTGATGTTTGAGTGCACTGTGTTTAGTCTTGCTATGACATACCACATTCTTTGTCATTTCTATCGCTGACATACTATCACAAAGTATTGGAGTTGCCTCTCCTTGACTCTCACCAAAATCCTCCATGATTCTTCTCAACCACATTGCTTGAATTTGGTTTTGAAAATCCATTTTCCTCCTATGACATCCATGTCACTTGGACGATCAACAAGATCCCATGTATTATTTTTCTCAATCACATGTATCTCTTCTTCCATTACTTTCTTCCATACTTTCTCCTTCATAGCTTCTTCAAAGCTTTGTGGTTCGAGGACACAAAAGTTGCACCTTTCATAAATCTCATTCAAGCTCCTCATTTTTCTAGGAGTTGAACTAGGAGTTGAAGGTCCGGATTATTGAGCTTAAGGACTCCCACTAGTACTTGCTTCTTGTGGAGTTTCTAGAATAATCGCATCATCTCTATCTCCATTTACATCTTGATCATAAATTTATGATGAACCCTTGGATTTCTTTCTTCACCCAATTCCATGAAGTTTTCTCATTGAAGATCACATCTTTAGAGATCAAAATCTTCTCACTTTTCAAGTTGTACCGTCTTTAGCCTTTGGTTTTAGTGCTACATCCCACAAATATACATGTGTCACCTGTGGCTTCATGTTTGTGCCTCAATTCTTTTGGAAAAATTGCATACAAAATTAAACCAGACACTTTGAGGTGATTGCATGATGGCTTCATGCTACTCCATGCCTTAAATGGAGTTTTGTTTTCCAATGATGTAGTAGGACACGATTCATGAGATGCACATTGGTGTAAACTACTTCTCCCCAAAAATACATAAGGCATCCCTTTATCATGAAGCATAGTCTTCGCCATTTCAATAATTGTGTGGTTCTTTCTCTCCGCAGTCCCATTTTGTTGAGCAGTATACGGAACCGTCACTTGCCTTTGAAGTCCAATATCCTTACAAAACTTCTTGAAATCATTGAAGGAATACTCCTCTCCACCATCACTTCTTAAGACCTTGATTAGTTGACTACATTGTCTTTCAACCATTCCTTGGAATTTTTTGAACACATTAAACACATCTGACTTTTGTCTTAAGAAATAAATCCAAGCCATCCTAGGGAAATCATCCACAAACATCAGCATGAACAAGCTCCAATATATGGTTTAGAAGCTCTCTATGCATTTCCTATAACAAATGATTCCCTATGGTACTTCCCAACGGCACAACCCTCACAAACTTCTTTAACTTTTTGGATCAAAGGTAAGTCGTATACCAAATTCTTTTGTTGTAGATGTTTCAAGCTTTGAAAGTTCAAATGTCCAACCTCGTATGCCACAACCACTATGCCATTTTTAGTCTTAGATGACACTAATAAGAATGACGGTTTATATTAAAACGGTCATCTTATTATGAGAGAAGACGACTTATTTTAGAATTATCATCTATGGTCATGTAAAATTGTTGGTTGGTTTGTTTTTTCAATATACTGGGAAGTAATAGACAACACTTTTTAATTTAGTGTTGTCTATTGGAGTTTAATGGAGAAGAGGGAAATTAAAATTTCCCCAAAATATGAAAGCGGAAAAGGGAAACTTGCAAACATGCGCTCAACATTATGCACTTAAAAAAAAAAACTAAATCATAAAGGAGACTGGTTGAAACACTTTGTTTCGACTGTTAAGAGAGAGATTGAGAAAGGGGAAGGAGCGATTTAGGGTTTGGTTCGTCTCGCCTAAATTGGATCCCCATTCATAGTTTGATGCTTTTTGCATCATTGTCCCATAAACTCAAATATGAGTGCTTCTAGTCCCATGGAGATTACTGTCTTATACCTGCAAGACCGTCGATGTCCTTGAACAAAACAGTTTCGTTTCACTTGACTTTTCTCCTTCTCCCACTCTTCCCAAAGCAAAGTCCTTGTTTCAGTTGTGGCGACCACCGAAGTAGATTTCGTCTTCTCCACTCTTGGTAAACTCAGTGGTGGAGATTGTAACTTTGCAAAGTGCTCAAGGTTGGAGGATCCATTTGTGATGGAAGTGGGAAGCTTAGTTCCCTGTGTCCCATCCTCCTCCACTCAAGCTGCGATGGATTTCAGGGCTAAGCTTCTTGGAATCATGAAAGCTAACCCACCACAAGAGTTTCCCCCGATCTTGGGCCTGAGTTACTCTTCTCTTCATTTTAATTTCATGAAATTGGATATGATTAAATGATCTTGTTTGGTCAGTACTATATGAATGGTGTAATTTATTGAGTTTTGATCATTAATTTGTTTGTTTAGATGGGCAGATTGTAAGACGGATAAATCTTAGATCCGATAGAAGATACAAAGCATATAAAGTTGGTTGAAGAATTTTTCCAAGTTACATTAGATATTTTTGTTTAATTCTCCTTGTATTCTAG
Organism: Prinsepia uniflora; assembly: GCA_032719365.1. NCBI lineage: Eukaryota > Viridiplantae > Streptophyta > Magnoliopsida > Rosales > Rosaceae > Prinsepia > Prinsepia uniflora. Next base: position 60,259,292 of record CM064875.1, read on the forward strand.
GTTATGTTGGACAAAAGGCTAGGAGGAAGACTGTAGATCCAAAGCCAACCTTTCTATTGGATCCAAGTGCTATTGAAGATAATGACTTAGAGACTAAGGAGGAGTGAGTGGCATCTAGTACATCAACTTTCATAGCAATAGAGTTAGAGTAATTAATTAGCAATGGAAATTAGCTTTTATCTCCTTGCATTCTAAGCAAGCCTTTGTCTTCTTTATCAAATATGTCACACATATAATCACCAAAAATGAACATGATATCCATTCTCAATCAATTGGCTAGCATTTAGCAAATTTTGATCAAGATCGGGAACAAACGTAACATTCTTGATAAATCTTTTTCCCTTCTTGGTTTCAGTTGCCACAGTACCCTTGCCTTTCACATCCACCCACGGTGCAACACTCATCTTGACCTTTGTCTTCTTTGAATCATCAAAGTCACAAAATAATTATTTGTTGCTTTTCATGTGATTACTACATCCATTGTCAAAAAACCAAGCATCATTATCTTTCTTTTGATTAGTAATGGCATTGCATGGGTAGAACAAGTTCCTTTCTTGGCCTTTACCCATCTCTTTAGTGTAATGAGTTTGTTGATTAAGCTTCACAGTACACTCCCTAGCATAAAGACCAAGATTATTGCATCTATAACATCTAGCTTTGCCTCTTGCAGGTATTCTCACTATACCCAACCTTATCACACTTTCCACGCTTAAGCTGTGAATTGGTACTATTATTCTCACCAGTGTTTCTCTCAACGGTACATTTTCCTTTCCATTTTCTCTTATACTTATAAATGTTTGATCTACCCTTTTACCCCTTTTCATTTGACCCAACCTTGAGGGATTAAAATGAACTCTCCACATTATTCTTAGCATGCCTCATCAATCTTTGATCAAAGTCCTTTATAGAACTCATCAACCTTTAAATATTCATAGAAGACATCTCTTCTGTTTTCTCAATAATATATACTTTTAGGGCAAACTAATTAAAATTTTCTCAATAACTCTTTCATCACTAAGAGTTACCCCATAAATTTTCATTTGATTAACAATTTCATTGAGTCTTCCAAGATATTAAGACAATAACGCATCATCATTCATCTTAGTATATTCAAAGTCTCTTCTCAAGGTTAGAAGTTTAATAGACCTTACCTTGGAAGCTCCTATGTATTCTTTGTTAAGAACATCCTAAACTCCTTTAGCACTAATCTCATATATAATCCTTGGAAAGATGGAATCTGTGACTACTTATTGAATTAATTGAAGAGCTTTGACATCTTTCTTGATGTGCTCATTCATCAAAGCCCTTTGTGCTTGAGTTGTGGCTCCACTTTCCTCACCAACCTCATACCCACTTTCTACGTAGTTCCATAGATAACAAGATATGAAGATAGTTTTCATCTTCACTATCCAAAAATCGAATTTCTCTATAGAAAAGATTGGAGTTTGAAGGCTTGCAGATCTAGTGGAGTTGCTACTACTCACCATGGGATTTGTGTTTTTGGTAATCAATCTCACTTCACTCACAGAATATGCCTAGTTTTCTAATCTAACAAAACTCTGATACCATGTTGAACTTTAGTTTAAAGGTAAGTTTGTTTTTGTGTTTGAGTTTGAGTTTAGGAAAGATCAAAGTTGAAACACTAAATTGAAACTTTTATTTCATGATATTTTTTTATTTTATTTGATTCATTACATGAAAAGGCTATATATAGCCAACACATGACCAACTCAAGAGTAAGTCATCAAATTGGATTTCTCCGTCTTCTTAAGAGTAGGACACCAATTTGGCCTTCTCTACCTTCTCAAGGTAAGACACCAGTTTGTATTTCTCCGTTTTTTTCAAGGTAAGACACCAATTTGGACTTCTTCACTACTCAACAATATCTAGATATATATTATTAGCTTTGTTCATACCCAAACTGGTCGGCCTGGTCAAAGGTCCAAACCGATCTGTCTCTGCTCTACCAGCCTCAGATCATGCCAACAAAGCCCAGAACGACCTAAGAAGAATAAATCTGGTCGGCCAGGCTTACTGACAAGTCATAAATGCTATCCAGGGCCACAACAGGACACCTGGCAGCTCCTAAAGGCAGCAACATTTATCCCACATTGACAAACACCAACAAACACATTCAATGCTACTATAAATACAAGGGCATCCCCCTCCAAAAGGTAATGACAGTTTTGCCCTCACGCTACCTTAATTGCAACAGTAAACACTCTCACTTAACTGACTTAAGCATCGAAGACTGTTAGGCCGGCACCGCACCGGTGCCCCTTTGTATTTACCCTCTTCCTGTGCAGGTCACAATATCCCGAGAGGAGTTATGAGGGAAGTTCAGCGAGGCGAGATTAGGTTGATCCATTTCTTGCATCAACAAGCTTAGTATTTACTCTGATACATCCCACTTGGATAATTTACACTAGATTAAATCCTCAGTAAAATATCCTAGAATAATATGTATCATACTACATTCTAAACATAATACATTAGCTTACAACAATACATTACACTAAAACATTTCAACATTAGCTTACTCTGTATACCACAAGGGCAACATGTAGACAAAATATATGCTCAAGTTTCTAAGAAGTCAATAGCCGCACCCTTTCTCCCACCCACTATTCTCTTCTCTCCCACTCTCACAACCCGAATTCAACAACCTTTCTCCTTATATCATCAAACAATGGCGACGCCAACCTCCTAGCTCCACCTTCCGCACTCCTAGCTCAAAGAAGTCAAGTACAAAGACTGTTGAATTGAAAAGAAATAGAGCGGAGCGCAGTGTAACTTTTTAAATTGGAGTTCTAACTTCATTCAAATTAATTAAAATTGGGAGAGGGATTACAAGTTTAATAAACAATGAACAACAAACTTATCCTACGAACTAGGAAAGACACCACCATCTTCCAATACTTTGATAGACATGCTAACTCGAGTAATCCAACTTCGACGACCGACTTGTGAAAGAATAGGACTAACTCCCAATTTATTGAAAGATAAAAATAATTAAATACTTTAACACGAGTACGTTTAGCTTTTTCTTTTATGGAACCTTTGAGAAATTTTGGAGGCCAGGTTATAAAATTATAATTCTAGGCTGATTGGATCATGTGTTGTGGCTTAGTTGTATATGACGAGTTAATACCTCCATTTAGTGGAGGAGAATTAACATAATTTTTGTAGTTCCCTAAATGAAAACTTTTGATATCTCAATGCACATACGATGGATTGTGCATAGATGTGATTTTGCGTAGGTTCATTTATATGCATTAAAACAAAAAAGAACGCTTATTGATGGAGAATACTATGCTCATGAGAATTATTATGAGATTATTTGGAGCCAACTCTTATGCATGACTATGCATTGATGGCTTCCTTCCATCCATCCCGATACAAAAAAGAGGAATTTAGCATTCTCAATCATCCTTCAAGAAATAAGTAATCCACCAAAGAGAAAGAGAAAGAGAGAAAGAGAGAGAGGGAGAGAGAGAGAGAGAGAGAGAGAGATGACCTCCTTTGTGATACAAAGAGAGAAAGTGAGATCGTACTTGTAATCCTATTTTTCATAGTGAAAGAATTTTGGAGCTGTTGTCTAACAACGTAGGCACACTGCCGAATCTTATTAAATTTCGGTGTTCTCTTTTCATCTCTTTATTTCCGCTTTATTTTCTGTCAATTTATTTTGAGAGTGGAAAAAAAATTTGATCATGGTGATTATAATTATCTATTTTTTGTGCATCTTTCCCAACAGTATAATTCAACTTTTACAGTATCACTGGGAAGGTTTCAAAGATGCAGTAAGTATTGTTTTCTGGTAAATATTTATCACTACTTTCCAAACAAGTGATTAATTTTTCTACGGTTAATTTTTTAGTGGCATTTTCTGGCTATATTTGTTTGGCTTGTTCGTCGTGTATTCGTGTTTGTCTTGATGGTAAACATGGTGGGTTTATAGATAGATCTAAGAATGTGCATTTGCCACGAGAATCTTGTGATTTTCAGCCCATGGACTTGGAGTCGAAGGTAGCAAATGTTGAAGTGTAAGCTGGTTGCTGATATGCTGAGGTGGAGAATGTTGATGACATGGATAACAAGAAATGGAAGAGTAGCTGAGCTGGAATGAGTTGATGAGGTGGCTAATTGAATCAAAGGAATCGTGCAGTGAGTGTGTGTGTGAGCCGTGAAGGTTCACAGATTCATTAAGTGAGGTGGCAGTGTTTGATTAATCATGAGAGAGTCATGAAAAGTGTGTGTGTGTGTGTTGTAACCGTGAGTGAGTGAGTGAATGAAGTGTGAGGATACATGTAACTTCATATATAAACGTTTACAATGAAATTAAAAGAATGAATGAGACAAATTAGTGAATGAATTGATTGAATTCTCAGATTGAATCGTGTAGGAAGAGTTTGATTTCCTCACTGGACTTTTCACAAACAGTTGGTGAGCATATCCAAATTGTGAGAGTTAGATTCTTTCAATCATCATCGAATTCCAATTTTCTTCCAAAACACCAAACAATCAAGCATTACAAATCACAAATAGTCACAGACTACTCCCGATACACAATCCATTCTCAGCTAAGAGGTTAAGTAAGAACACTTACTTGATCGGGAAGCAAACTGTCCGCTGTGTGTGTTGTGCGTGATGATCTCTGTGCTGGACTTCAACATGGTATCAGAGCTCTCACGATCATTGTGATCTGGGGTGTCTGAAGGTGAGAAGTCATTGACAGAAAATAAGAAGAGGTATCCTTGCTGAGATGGCAGGATCGGGTGGTGAGCTGAGAGCTCCTGTGTTCACAGGAACTAACTATGATTTTTGGTGTGTGAAGATGAAGACGATTGTAAAGGCATATGATCTGTGGAATTTAGTATCAGATGGTATTCCTAAGAGGGCAGTGAGACGTGAGGGATCTGAAGAAGTTGAGATGCAGTCCTCTCATCAAGATCAGATTCGAGATGCAAAGGCCCTGAGTATACTGCAAAATGCAGTAGCAGATGACATTTTCCCAAGAATCCAGAATAAAGAAACCTCCAAAGGAGTCTGGGATTTGCTAACATGGGAGTACAGACGTGATGCAAAGGTGAGATCAGTCAAACTTCAATCACTTAGACGTGATTTTGAGTATACTAGGATGAATGACAATGAGGCATTTGCAACTTATATTTCTAGGTTGTATAGTGTAGTGAATTAGATGAGAACTTATGGTGAAGAAGTTGAGAAAAGATTAGCACAGAAAATACTGATTAGTTTGACAAAACCCTTTGATCCTATAGTGTCCATAATTGAAGAAACAAGGGATTTAGATGCTATCAATGTTGAAGATGTGATTGCATCAATTAGGGCCTATGATCAGAGGATTGGCTTGCATTCTGAAAACTCTGTTGAGAAGGCATTCTCAAGCCTATCTGTTGAATCAAGACAGGACGGTGCTTATTCTAAGCATAAGGGAGGCTACAAGGGAAACAAGCACTGGGGGACTGATTCACAGTTCCATAAGACCAGTTCTAATCAGGGACCTACAGCAGGGAAGGATTCAGGAAATCAGATTAAGGAGTTTTGTAAGAAATGCAAGAAGGTTCATTATGGAGATTGTTGGTCAGTTGCTAAAGTTAAATGCTATAAGTGTCAAAGATTTGGACATTTTGCAAGAACCTGTCCTACCAAAGCTGGTAATGGTGGAGGTGGAGACAAGGCCATTGTGAACTTAGCTAAAGAGGTTACTGAAACTTCTAGTAATCTGTTCTTGGCATATAACAGTGTCACGAATGCAAAGGATAGCCGTGTATGGTATGTAGACAGTGCTTGTAGCAACCATATGACTGCCCAGGAATCCATGCTAGTGGATATTGACAGAAGCATCAGAGTGAAGGTTAAGATGGGGAATGGTGAACTTGTGCAGGCTATGGGAAAGGGTACTCTTGCAATTCAAACCAAGCAGGGACAGAGGTATATTAAAGATGTGATGTTACTACCTGGTTTGGAAGAAAATCTTCTGAGTGTCGGTCAGATGATTGAACATGGTTACTACCTGGTTTTTGGTAATAACACTGTTGACATCTTTGAAGATAAGGATCTGCAAGATAGAGTTGCCAAGGTTCCTATGACTGGGAACAGATGTTTTCCTATGACTCTAGAGTGTGTGAATCCTATTGCTCTTAGGAAATCTATTGTGGAAGATTCTGAGCTATGGCACAAGAGGTATGGACACTTAAACTTCACTAGTTTAAAGCTTCTGAAGCAAAAGGGCATGGTTGTGGGCTTGACAACTCTCACAGATCAAAAAAGTGGTGTGTGTGAGGCTTGTGTGACAGGGAAGCAACATGTAGAACCATTTGACAAAGAAAAGGCCTGGAGGGCAGCTACTCCTCTGGAATTGATACACACAGATGTCTGTGGTCCAATGCAGGAATCAACTGCTGGAGGAAATCGATATTTCCTCACTTTTATTGATGATTTCACTAGGATGTGTTGGATCTATTTTCTGTCCAGCAAATCAGGTGTGTTTAATGTGTTTCAAAAGTTCAAAACCATGGTTGAATTACAGTCAGGATTCAGGATTAAACAGTTGAGAAGTGATAGAGGAGGTGAGTATTTGTCAAATGAATTTGAAAGATTCTGTGAAGATCATGGGATTCTGAGGCAATTAACTGTCTCTTACTCCCCACAACAAAATGGAGTTGTTGAGAGGAAGAACAGGACAATGGTAGAAATGGCAAAAGCTATGATGCATGACAAAGGGGTTCCCTACAAGTACTGGGGTGAGGCTGTGTACACTGTAGTATATCTCCTAAATAGATGTCCTACAAATTCTATAAAGGGTAAGACACCTTTTGAGCAATTTACAGGGAGGAGGCCAGGAGTCAAACATCTAAGGGTGTTTGGTTCAATCTGTTATTCACATATCCCTGATCAGCTTAGACAGAAGCTTGATGAGAAGAGTATCAAGTGTGTGTTTATGGGATATGGTGGATGTGAAAAGGGGTACAGATTACTGAACTTGCAAACAGGGAAGATTGTGATTGCAAGAAATGTGATTTTTGATGAGGGTGCTCAGTGGGATTGGAACAAGAATAGGGAGCTTGGAGGAAGGTCTGTGTCTCTAGGGTATGGTGTAGAGTATAGAGAGATGGCACATGAGCCACAGGATCAGATCAGTGTTCCTGCAGCTCAACCTGAAACTCAGGTTTCTGAGCCTGAAACTTCAAGTAGTACTCCAGTGAAATACAGGAGTATAGATGACATTTATGCACGATGTCATATGTGCATGATGGAACCTGAGACTTACACTGAAGCAGCTAAAGATCACCTGTGGAAATCGGCCATGGAGCTGAACTTGACATGATCCAGAAAAATGAGACTTGGGATTTAGTGGATAGACCTGAAGGGAAACTGGTGATAGGAGTAAAGTGGATTTTTAAAACCAAGCTGAACTTAGATGGTTCAATCCAGAAACATAAAGCAAGGCTGGTGGCAAAAGGCTATGCACAAAAGCTAGGGATTGACTATAATGAGACATTTGCCCCATTAGCTAGATTGGACACCATCAGGACACTAATTGCCCTTGCTGCACAGAAGAGATGGAAGTTGTATCAGCTAGATGTTAAGTTTGCCTTTCTAAATGGGACTTTGGAGGAGGAAGTCTACATTGAGCAACCAGAGGGGTACACTGTGGGAAATCAAGATGACAAGGTGTACAGACTTAAGAAGGCTCTGTATGGTCTAAAGCAGGCCCCTAGAGCATGGTATGGGGAAATCGACACTTTCTTATCTCAAAGTGGGTACAAGAAGGGTGATAGTGAAGCCACTTTGTATGTCAAGACAGCAGAAGATGGAGGTATTCTAATTGTCTCTCTGTATGTAGATGACATTATCTACACTGGTTCTAGTGAGAATCTGATGAGGCAGTTCAAGTCAGAGATGATGAACAAATATGAAATGTCTGATCTTGGTCTATTGCATCATTTCCTATGAACGGGGGTGATTCAGACAGATCAATATGTGTTCATACATCAAAGAAAGTATGCTTCTACTCTACTTGACAAATTTGGACTAAGAGATTGCAAAGCTGTTGGCACTCCCCTAGTTCCAGGAGACAAACTAAGGTGAGTGGATGGAAGTGAACCTGCTGATGAATTCTTGTACAGGAAGATGGTGGGCAGTTTGTTATATCTTACAGCAACTAGACCAGATATAATGTTTGCTGCTAGCTTATTATCAAGATTTATGCATGGACCTACAGCTAAACACCTAGGAACTGCTAGAAGAGTGTTGAGGTACATCCAGGGAACTTTGTCCTATGGAATAGAGTATGAAAAGGGAAAGTGCTCTAATCTGATAGGATTCTGTGACAGTGACTGGGGTGGCTTAGAGGATGATATGAGGGGCACATCTGGATATGCATTCTCCTTGGGAAGTGGAGTCTTCTCCTAGGCTTCTGTTAAACAAAGCACTGTGGCTTTGTCCACTGCAGAAGCTGAATATATGAGTGCAGCAGATGCCACAACTCAGGCAATATGGCTAAGGTTTGTGCTTAAGGATTTTGGGGAGGAACAATGTGAGGCAACTACCCTATTCTGTGACAATATGTCAGCTATAGCCATTGCAAGGAATCCTGTGTTTCATCGGAAAACTAAGCACATTAATCGAAGGTACCACTTCATTAGAGAAGCTCTACAGGAAGACAAGATTACACTTCTGTATTGCAAGACAGAAATGCAACTTGCAGACATCTTCACTAAGGCAGTTTCTAAGGACACTCTAGTGAGACTAAGAACACTTCTAGGGATCAAACCAGCCTCCAGCTTAGGAGGGGCTGTTGAAGTGTAAGCTGGTTGCTGATATGCTGAGGTGGAGGATGTTGATGACATGGATAACAAGAAATGGAAGAGTAGCTGAGCTGGAATGAGTTGATAAGGTGGCTAACTGAATCAAAGGAATCGTGCAGTGAGTGTGTGTGTGAGCCGTGAAGGTTCACAGATTCATTAAGTGAGGTGTCAGTGTTTGATTGATCTTGAGAGAGTCATGAAAAGTGTGTGTGTGTGTGTGTGTGTGTGTGTGTGTGTGTGTGTGTTGTAATCGTGAGTGAGTGAGTGAATGAAGTGTGAGGATACATGTAACTTCATATATAAACGTTTACAATGAAATTAAAAGAATGAATGAGACAGATTAGTGAATGAATTGATTGAATTCTCAGATTGAATCGTGTAGGAAGAGTTTGATTTCCTCACTGGACTTTTCACAAACAGTTGGTGAGCATATCCAAACTGTGAGAGTTAGATTCTTTCAATCATCATCGAAAGTTTGGCACTTATACCGACAGATTAACACGTTGCAAATGTTTTTTTACTACAGTATTGTGATGGGAGAATTCCATCGCCACAACATAAGGGTAATATTAAAATGACTATTTGCAACATTTATGAGCGTCACAAAAAAATTATTTTAAGCAAAAATACTAGGGTCGCAAATGTGAACTTTTGCAACTACTAACATATATGATTAAAAATATATTTTTAAGAATATATTATAGAGGCGCTAAGACAATAAAAAACCATTCATGGACTAAAAAAAATACCCATCTAATGAAGGATTAATTTTATAATAATTCGTATCTCAATAGGTTTTATAAACATTTTGGTTTTATATTTCCAAACAAAGAAAATTATACTAAAAATTCAAAATTCAAGTATTCGACTTCAAAATAAATCAATAGTTGTCCCAAACCCATCTAAAACCCTATCGATCATTGATGCGAAACTTCTGGAGTTAATCATTGGGTACGAGAGTTATTGTAGTCTTAACTGTCTCTAAATTTTCACCCGAACCTGAAAATTCAAAAGGACATAACAATTAATGACCTAGTGTAATGTTGAAAAACCTTTAATTTGTATTCCTAGCTTGTAATATTGGTTACAAACCTGTAATAAAACAATTGATGTTGTACTTCTTCGTCTAAATATGGTCCAACTCATTACTCACACAACGTCCCCGTTGGTCCACGCTTCAGACATCTCGAATCTATTGAGCGCACAAAAATGTATGCATAGTAGATTATTATAGGATGCAATTTTGAAATAATATTAAACCTGTGGAAGTAGATGAAGTGATGAAATAAATTATTTAACTTTGCACTAATTGATTCTCTAATAATGAAGTTGAAGATAAGTGGATTACTTCTTCCATTGTTTTTGCTTTTCCTCTCTTTGGCGCCATCAGCTCCTGTACTCCTTAATATGTTCTTCTGTCTAACAACATGAAGAATAAAGTACATGCAATATATTAAAGAAGTTATAAATATACCATCCATCCGAAAATGGGAAACAAGGTAAATAACAAAAATCAAAGCAGGCAATAAGGATAAGCAGGTGTGAAGTCTAAAAAATTGTGGGATTATGTTAGAACTACCAACATACACAACTAGAAAAACATCCACAATAAATTGGCAGCAACTCAGGGCATTGATTTAACACTCCCCGCTGTATTAACAACAGTTAGGTAGTTTTCCATACTGTAAACAAAAGCTATGATTAGAACACCCTTAACAGAGCAACTTAGATAGAGACTTCAACTAGATTCTAAATAAGAGCAGCTACTAGATGGTGAAAGTGAAATACCTTAGATGTGCAATTAACTAGGGAAGGCTGATATAATGTTTCTCCTTTGCTGGAAACAAACCTGCAAGCAATGGTAACCACAAATCAGCTTGCCTTTTTTGAGCTTCCACATTTGCATCTCTACATATGGGGTATATGTATGTGCGGGTAACAAATGAGAAGCACATGGCATGTAGTAAAATTCTTGATTTAAAGTATCTTATACAGAAGGAAAAAGAATACATATTGTTTGAATGATATCATAATTTATGAAACAAACTTAAATGAGTATATACCTCTCAGAGAAGGGGAAATGATGATGGAAGGAAGAGATTTGTAAAACTAATTCATAAATTTACTATTAGTCTAAAGAACAGGACAACCCAACCTAGAGTACACATTCTGAGACTTTACAATGAAGAGGACATTTATCACGGAAAAGAGGTCCTCGCCCCACCTACCTTTCCCCTCCCATCATATGGTTGGGTTTGGACTGACCTATGAGTTCATCCTTAGCTAATCGATTTCTGTTTCAGTAAAACATGACCGAAACACTTATGAGATGCACATATGGCTATCACCAATCGACAATATTCTAGATGTTGGAAAAGAAAGATATACCAAAAACTAGATGTTGGAAAAGAAAGATATACCAAAAACTTAGATGTTTTTATACACATCTGTAATTTTGAAAAATATTATGTCTGGACTCATCATTTATTACCCGAGTTAATTTACAGCAATCTCCTCCAATAACTCCCATCACTCCAAAACAGCACTCTTACTTTGCTAATCCTAGAAACGCATGTCAAATTTAAATGTTCTCACGACCTTAAACTAAGTAAGATGTACCATGGTTCATACTACAAACAGTTCACAAAATCAAATATACTCGAATACTCGTCGTTATAATTAGAAACATCAAAAAAATTGATGCTTTACATGGGCAATCGACCCGTCGTAGAAAAGGTAAATATACAAACCTGCACTATGGGGCTTTGGTCCTTGGTCTTTGATAAAGCTTCAAGCTTTGTGTTATCTAACTAGATATGGACAAAGAGACACAAAATAAGAATCCATATCTAGAACACATGACACAACAATAAAAATTCATAGGCAGCTGAGTTACATACCAAAAGAATTCCAGCTTGAGAAAGGTAACGATAAATGTAAACACCGATATTCTTGGCGATGTAGCCGAGTTTGTGATCATCAAACCTCTCGTTGGTGTGGAAATAGCCTTTAGCAGCATAGTGCTTCTCTATCTGACCTAGTTCAAACATAACAAACAAAAATGAATTTTTGTAACGACCCGTCTCGAATTCCTAGATTAGATTAGTGGCTAATCACGATTAGCGAGGTTAATCGGTGATTAGTTAGGCGAAATCGGACGAACGATGCAAAATGACCGTTTTGCCCCTAACGTGGGTAAAACGTTGAATTTTCATTTGAGAGGTCAAATGGACTTTGACTGATGACCGTGACGTAGTTCGTGACGTCACGAGTTCATAGACATGTGACATGTTCAATTCCGACGTTCGAGGAAGAAGTTATGACGTTTGGAAGTTTAGGGGCATTTTGATAATTTTAGTTAAAAGGGGCAAATGTTGACTTTTTGGCCGAGAGGTCCGATGGCCGAGGGCCGAGGACTGTTACGTAGATAAGGACGATACGAATCCGTAGACAGACGACACGTCGAATTTGGACGTTCGACGACAAAGTTACGGTTCACGGAAGTTCAAGGGTACTATTGCACAAATTACGAGACGGTTGCACTTTTGGACTTTAGTGGGCCCCAGATATTTTATGGGGGCCCAATGGATGAGTGACACTTGTCACCCATCCACAGGCCACCCAAATAGATTCATGCATCTCCTTTTAGCTTCATCGATCATTTCCTTTCTTCGTTCCTAAACCCAACCCGATCCACCATTCTCATCCAAATCCAAACCCTTCAACCTTAAACCCATTTGAGAGAGGTAGAGAGTGAACTGAGGACTGGCTGGACGTGGTGGCTGACCAGAAAGGGCCGCCGTGTACGACGGAGGAGAAAAACCGAGCAAGGTATCGGTTTGAACCTTTTTAATTCCATTTTCGATTTTGAGTATTATGGGCCGTTTTGGGTGTTGGTTTCGAACTAATTAGGTTTCTAGGGAGAAAATAAGAAGGTTTTGGGAGGCTTTGGACGTCGGGGAAGCCCTGAGTAGGCGGGGGGATATTCGAACTGTGAGGGATTTCTTGGACCGGTCGGGTTTTAGAGGTTTTAAGGGTTCTAGGTTATTGGTTTAGGTTCCTAGGACAAAAATAGGAAGGATATGATCGATTAGGCTTGAAAACGGTGAAGATTGGACCGGTTATGGGCTTGAACCGGTCACGCCGGTCCAAGTTGCAGGCGAACCGGACCGGACCAGTTCAGACCGGTCGTCGCGAGGAGGAAGACGACACTGTTCACTAGCGCGTGGCTCCCACGAGCAGCCACTTCAGGCGGTGCGTGCGGGCGCGTGGGGGAGAATTTGAGGATGGTTCCAACATGTCAAATCATCTATTCGATGTAACGAACATTTTGGGACTGGTTTCGAGTCGATCGGACATCTCGATAGGTTTCGGGATGTTCGAAGGTTTAGGTTTGGTTTTAAAAATAGTTAGAAAATCGGGAAAATTATGGGACTTCAATGAGAGGTTAATGAGGCTATTAGTAACCCTCTAAATGAATTTGGACAGGTTTGGGAGTCCCGGTGACGAAAATTGACCCGGGAGACGATTATGGCACGCGTATCGAGACGCGGCTTCAGACGGTCTATGAGTGGACTTTGATTTCTAAACTGTGATGCATGCATAAATGTTTTATATGTATTGTGAATGTGATTTGATGATGTTGATTTGGATATTTGTGAATTATATGGTTTCACGTATTTCGAGGCGATTTATGTACTTGCACGTAAATCGAGGTTTTCCAGTTTTACACTGATTTTCCGTACTTATAGTTTTAGTTATGATTTCATGAAATGATTTTGGATTTGAAAAGGTAACTCTCGGACTTGAGGTCCATTTGATTTAACGAGGCATCGGGCCGGAGGCCCAGTTGGTTTACGATTCGGACCGGAGGTCCAGTTTGTATGTGGATTCGGGCCTAGGGCCCAGCTATGTGTTACAAATGGTTTTTACGGGTCATGAAGGTTTATGAGAACCGACATGAACCCTTGAAATGGATTTACGGGTCATGACGGTTTATGGGAACCGACATGAACCCTTGGAAAGGATTTTATGGTTCATGACGGCTAGTGAGGGCCTGGCATGAATCCTGAAAAGGTTTAAAGAATGATTTCAAAAGGTTTTTCATATTCCATCCTTTATATATGATTGTCTCCTCCGGGGAGGGTCGTTGGCCTGGGTGGACCCCGGCGTAGTCACGGAGCACTGACTAAGTGGAGTCGCCCCCCAGTTGGGTTCCTTACTCTCAGGATGGGCATGGTTTGTTACCTCCAGGGAGGGTCATTGATCCACGGACATTGACCTGGGTGGACCCTAGAGAGACTTGGGTTTGAGACCCCGGTTAGCACGCGCGTAGCTTTATTTTACCGTGACAGGTTCTGGATATGAATATAATGGATAAACATGATTTCAATTGGTTTGGGAAATTGTGTTTATAATGATAAATGGATTTGGGGTTGATACCCTAAATATGGATGTTTTAAACATATGTGATTGGATAAATGGTTTTACTATGCATGCATGCTTTTTAGTGAAGGGTATAAAGGTCTTTTATGAAATATGTTTTTATAAACTAACTACAAGAAAAATGGCAATATACTACACCCTATAGACAACACATATATTAAAAACTGTTGTATAATGTAGTTTAGACATCAGTTTAAATTTGGTGTTGTCTAATATATGATATAACAACAGTAAATTTAAACTAGTGTTGTCTAATCCTAATATATAACATCAGCAATAATAAACTGTTGTCTATTGTATCTTTTAACAACAGTAAAATTAAATTTATTGATGCAGCTTCCTTTTTTTTTAGATGTTGTCTATTGTCCCTGGTTCGAGCACATAGGGTGCTAATAAACATTCCAATTAAAGCTAAAAACCTAGACTCTCGCGCGCCAAAGTTAAAGCGCAAATAGCGCGAATTGAATTTTTTTCCTAAAATGAAGTCGCACTCTCTTCTCCTTGCGGCCTCCAGTTCGTGAAGGAACCAAAAAAATTTCTTCTTCTTCCTAAACAGAAACCATCGTATCTCCCTCTTCTTCTTCTTCTCACCATTTCTCCCTCCAGCCTGTTTTCTTCTCAGATGTGCGGCGCCGGCGACCGATTTTCTTCCTAGAAGCAGAAAGCTTCATCACAGATCTGCTCCATTGTGGGGCTTCAGTGTTCCTCCCTCTCTCCAGGTTAGTTTTTGTGGAAAGAATAGGCTCTAGGTATGGCAAACATAGATGCTTTATCATCTCAATGATACACCTGAGTTTCATTCTTGGATTAAATTTGTGTCTTGTATTTGGAATGTGTCTTGGAACAGGCCGCTGATTGATATTGGTGATGAGTAAATTTTTCTATATGCTGATTTTTCTAATAATTTTTAGAATTAGTTAGATTTAGGGGTTCAATTGTCTATATGCTGATTTATTGGTGAGTAAAATTAAAGTATATTCCCAGACGACTTAATACTTAGTTTTATATTTATGATGAAGAGGATATATATATATATATATATATACACAGCTTTATGTAAATGCTTTCACAATATGTTCAGAGAAAGATTTCGTCAGAATCAGTTGTTATTTTGAAATTATGGAATATAAACCTGATGTTAAATTGTATATCGAATTACTATAATAATGACAGAAAAACATGCTCTGCTTCCTATTGTAAGCTAGGCAAAAAACCAAAAAGAGGAGATGAGAAGAGAAGGAAAAAAATGAAAGAGAAAGTTAGGAAGTGTATTAATAAATCAACCTATCAATAATTTCCACTTAGACTGGAATAATGTTTGTTTCAAGTATGTGGTCTAGGCTTGTATCACCTTGGCATCGGCTCATTTTTGGCCTCGGTTACTGTCAAAAGTAAATTTTATTGTAGCAATTCTCACTGTTTCTGGGTTATCCTTTTAAGTCTTTTTCCTTGTTGTGTTTATATGACTTCGAGATTGAAACTAGTCTTCCTTTTAATAGTATTTCATAAAGAATCCATATTTTTTTGAGGAACTGATACGTATGAGTATGCAGCGCAAGCATGATCAACAATCAGCCAATCAGCCACTCACTATAATATTAGTCCCTTTTATTTTATTCCCTTTTGATATTAAATTGTTGGGTGGTTAGAGATTATAAGCCTCAAATGTTGGGTGGTTTGATATTAAAATGTTGGGACTTCCCCTTGAAATGAGGGGTGACTAACTATATTTCTATGTAAAGGCTTAATCAGAGCGAAAATAATTATATTTTTGACAGTTAGCATGCGTAGACACTGATGCAAGATCTTCTAGGGTTCATTTGGTTAGGTTTGTATAAGGATATTGGATTCAATTCAGAATTACTTCTCACTTCTCAGTTAGCATGCGTCTTATGATTTTTGGTTGCTTAGGTCACTGCAAGTGTCATATGTATATGGTGTTTGAACTTTTTAAGTTAAAATATGAATGAATTTGATTCTGCAATTCATTCATGAATGAATCTTTGTCTTTCGATATATTCATAAGTTCTTTTAAATGGATTTAGGATTAGGAACGGACGAAGACGCTGTGATATGGATATTAGGACATAGGGATGCAAACCAAAGGAGGAAAATCAAAGACACTTATCAGCAACTTTACCATAAATCCCTCATTGATGATCTCAAATCTGAACTTTCTAGAGATTTCAAAGTAATTTTCTCTCAAACCCTTTGTGCTTTCTATTTCACATAATTCATAGAGGGGCAAAGCGCCCGAATTTTGATTCCATTTTGGTCTATAAAACAACATTTCCATGCTATCCATTGAAAATAAGAAAATGAAGCCAACAAGACTTCATGTGCCATATGTGCATTCAGAAATCAGGAGTTTTATTCTATACCTTATTAATGCAATTGCAGCAATTTGGTGATCTTTCAAGTGCTACTAGTCATAATATCCATTAGCCTTGGAGTTTTTTTCCTCTTAACAACATAGTTCCATTGTGTTCTTACAATTATTTCAAGATTTAAAACTGAAGAGCCATTAGATCTGACTATCTTCAACTGTTACAAGTGTATAGAAGTCTGTTTTTAACACATTTTTTAAGTGGTTCCCTCCTTTATTTGTATTGCTATTCTGTGGGATAAACGATGGAATAATTTTTGGTCTTTAAAGTACTTGAATTTGTCGGATCATAAGAATGTATTTCATTCATCGGCCCTAAACGACAAGCGGCAATGATGCTTGACCCTGTCTGAATGTGTGTTGAAGAAATCCATAAGATAGCTGTAGAAAATCTGAACAACTTTGGATTAGAGGAGCCCTTGAAGTTATTTGAAATCTTGATATTTTGTTTCATTGTTTTCTTGCTTGAATAGCCTGCTTTGTCAATGATAGATGATCAATAGAATCCATGTTATGATTAATAATCTTTTATTAGAATTAGAATAATGTGCAACATATGACTGCATGTTTTCTTATTTATACAGAGCTGAATTTATACAGAAACCAAACATGTGGAAAAATCAAGGAAAATATAAACCTGAAGTATATCAAATTCATGTATGATGAAAGCTGAAAACTAGAACAGACAAATGTAAGGCACAACGAAGAAAACTGTGTACACCACGTTACCT
The DNA here is from genome assembly GCA_032719365.1 of Prinsepia uniflora. Taxonomy (NCBI): domain Eukaryota; kingdom Viridiplantae; phylum Streptophyta; class Magnoliopsida; order Rosales; family Rosaceae; genus Prinsepia; species Prinsepia uniflora. Next base: position 60,276,688 of record CM064875.1, read on the forward strand.
AGAACACCATCTTCTCATTGTCAATATCATAACAATCCTATCATGTATCTTTATATATGAATTTTCTAGTATATGCGTTCACTGTGGAAGGATTGAAGCGCCCTACAACATAGTACTAACATTTTGTCTATATGCTGATTTATAATGTGTTTGTGGAAGCTTGAACCCTTAAATCAAGGTTTAGGTGCTAAAGCAGCAGTATTGTTTTATCCCAGCCAAATACAAGGTTTCTTCCTGTCTTGTTATATTTCTACTCATAATTTGTAATCCTTTCGGTTATGCTTCTACTCATTTTGTTATTACGTACATGTTCCCATGTTTAGGATTTATATGCCAAAGTATAACATGGTTTAGACTGCTGTTAATATTTGAAATAAAAGCGCACGGATGAATTATATTGCATAAGAAGTATTGGATAAGATAACTAGGTGAAAAGTATGATTAGGAAAAAATATCATTGTATTATATGTTGTGGCTCCATTGAGTAGATATTAATTCTACTCAAGGTCTTATTTGATTACGATGAAACTCCCTTTAGATGAGAAATGTTGGGCTTATATTTATGGGGGTGAATCAATAAATATATTTGTTCTTAGGCAACGGTACCAGATTACAAGGAACCATTCCAGCATTTTGTTTCTTCAAATAGAATGTAGATGTTCTGCTATTGGTGTCATATCCAGATAGGCTGTGGGCTGTGGCATAAACTAAATGACTTCTTGGGTAGACTATATTTTGGTCTTTTGGGGTTTCAAAACATTTGGATAAACTAGGTTTGAAATAATCATTGTTTCCAGGTTAAATGAAACGAAATACCATGTGCTTAGATAAAGAAGTTAACTCATATCTAAGCTGAATATTGCAGCTGAGTTTATTGATTTGAGTTTTCTGTTTTGTAGGCTAATTGAAATTCCCACCGTGAAACAAAGCTGAAATTTATAGTACGTTATGATTAAAATTTATTCTTTCGGCGCTTTATTTGTTTGAGTAGGAAATTGGATTTAGATTTACAACTACGATAATTTGTTTGTTTAGACTATACAATTCATATTGCTAGGATATGAATATGAGAAGGAAAATGAAGAAAGCAAATAGATTCAAATGACTATGTCATATGGTTATTTTGAATCCCTTTCATTTGCATTTTGTTTCATCTAATTAACATCTGTTTATTTGAAGTACATTCAATCAAGTGTTTTTAGTTTTTGTTGCAAATGTAGACTTATTATCAAATCCAAATTCCAACCTATACAAACTGAGCCTTGCTGGAACTGTTTAATTTTCAAAGGTACGGTCTGATGAGATGGTTTCTAGTAATTTGTAGGTCTCTTTCTTGATGGGTAGTTTAGGTTATGAGTTGGGATTTCTTACTGGTTAGTTAATTTCATTTTGCTATTCTTCTTTGTACTTGCGATTTGCGAAGACTTTTTTTTCGCTCTATTTGGAAGAAACTAGGCTTGAAATTCTTCTTTCTATCTCAATTCTATGTGTACTTAGGTTTGAGGCGAACTAAGGTACATTTCATGGTCAAGCAAGAAAGTTTATATGTAGGTTGAGATTTTGGAAAATCGGAAGTAGTGGTATTACCTGTGCTTGCTTTTCTTGGTGGCGTTATAGGCTGTGATATGGGACTTTTTGCGCTTTAGATAATTCCATTTTCCTATTCCGTTTTATTCTTGCGTAGACTGTATTTTGGTCTTTTGGGGTTTCAAAACATTTGGATAAACTAGGTTTGAAATAATCATTGTTTCCAGGTCAAATGAAACGAAATACCATGTGCTTAGATAAAGAAGTTAACTCATATCGAAGCTGAATATTGCAGCTGAGTTTATTGATTTGAGTTTTCTATTTTGTAGGCTAATTGAAATTCTCACCGTCAAACAAAGCTGAAATTTATGGTACGTTATAATTCAAATTTATTCTATTTGTTGGTTCGGGATTATGTTGAGGTGCTTACAACATCAACTCCATGTTTTCTATTTGTATTGGTATCTGTTTAGATATGCAAGCTTCCATTTATGCTTTGTTTTCGTGTTTGACATTTGCTTCGATTTACAGTGAAGTTTTGTTTTTCGAATTTATTTAAAATTGCCCGAAATTAAATATTGTGTTTAATTCAAAAGGGTTGCATATATACTAGCAGAAGAAATTGACGCCTTATTGGAATTCGATGAAATTGGACAGCAAGTAATAGTGATATACATTAGGTAATATCAAATAACTTGGCATTAAAAATCATGTTACGTATGCATTTTCTAACTTATTATTGTTGATTCTTGCAGCTATCTATATGAGAAGCTTTTGGAGAATGGAAGAAATGAAATGATTGGGTTTGTGAACCCTGGTCGTATGTATAAAGTTTTGGACCAACCGGAACAAAGAGCGAAAGACATTGCCAATGCATTGAAACGAATAAGTGCTGACAGTATTCTTTTGATACCGTACAACCCTAAGTAAGTCATGCTGCTAGTATTCTTTTTCCATAAAGTAAATTTATCCTGATATATATTTAACTATGTAGAAACCACTGGATCCTAACTATTATCGACGACAATAAAGATAATGTATACATCATGGATCCCCTTTACAATCGGTTCAATGATGAGATCTGGAGAGGTGTTGTAAACTCGTAAGTTGGCCGTTCTTACTATTTTCGAATTTGATTATATATTCTTTTTAATTTGGCCGCGTTTGAGGTAATTAGAAATTAGTTTTCTATGTTGAAGTGGGATTAAACAGTATAAGGCCGAAACATGTAGAGTATCTCACAAAGGAGTGACTTGGACTTTCCTTGGGGTATGATTCTTCTTCTAAATATATATAAACTATGATAGTGTTTCTCTTATATTGTCTTTATAGCTAGCATAAGGTATTGTGTAATACATTTTTATCACATTACCTATGAGCTTGTAAGTTTAGATAGAATTAACTCATATATTCCAAATTCCTACGTACATATATAGGGTGGTCTACAACAACCAGATTATAAAACATGTGGTTTTTGTGTAATGAAATACATGCAAGAGATTTGATCTTTCATACATCACTAAGGTACGTACGTATTTAGCTTTTTAAACATTAATGTTATTCTTTGCAATTGGTATTTCATAGCATGAAAACTTCAAGTCTTTAATTACCAAATTTAATATCAGTTTATATTTCTTACATAGTATTCGAAGTCTGCAAATAAGCCGAAGGTTCATTACACCTTTAATGACCTTGATGAGGTGCGAGAGGAATTGACAGATCATCTAATATCAAAATGGGTGTAACGGTGGTGAAAGTACAACTATGTTTAGCATTGATCCTCATATGGTGTGTTTGTTTCCTGGTGGCTAGATTTTAGAATTGTTACAACACTTGCTTATTTATCTAGAACATACACACATTTATGATTTCGATTGGCTTTGATCGAGTTAGGTTGCAGATCGAATGTACTATGAGTACTCTTCAAATCTTCATTGTGATTTTATGTATTGTATTTATATGAAGTTCTTTTTTATTTGGATTGACGGAGAATTGTAATATGAATTAATTTTATGTTATGATACATGATTTAATATGATTTTTTGTTGTGTAAAAAAACTTTAGATAACGGTATATTTTTTATTAATTGTTGTGTAAAGCACCTTGTAGACAACAGTATTTTTGAATAAACCGTTGTGTATGGCACCCTTTAGACAACAGTATTTTTAAATTCAGCATTGTATATAGTCACTTTATACCACGGTATCAACAAAATACTGTTGTGTAAAGGGTACTTTTCACAACGGTATATATTTATACCGTTGTCTAAAGTACCGTTTACACAACAGTCTTTATATACCGTTGTCTAAAGGATACTTTAGACAACGGTATTTTGGGATACCGTTGTGTAAAGGGACTTTAGACAACGGATTTTCGCCGTTGTCTAAACACCCCCTTTAGACATCAGGGGCAATTGCAACGGTTTTTATGGGGAATAGACAGCGGATTTTATCCGTTGTCTAAAGGAAACTTTCTTGTAGTGACTCTTTATTTTTGTCCACTCACGGTCTTTCTGTTTTTAATACCCTTCAGGTTGACATCAGATGTGGACTGTAGCAGAGACCGAAATATCACATACCTCCTCCGGATCCTGGCGTACTCTGATAGCCCGGGAGGGCAAAGGTCGAAATTATCCCTTGTTTGACACTTCGTGTCAGACGGGAGCAGGGTCATCCCGCACTAATCCCGGGGGGATTGGGATGGGTCCTGTCAATTTCTATACTAAAAAACTTGGGTTCTGTTCGTTTAGCACAGAAAGTGCAAAAACCTATCAAAATTCAAGATAAAAACTCCCAATCTTTAACCCAAAAATCCACAAAATCTATCAAGATTCACATACGGAAGAGATAGTCACATCTAACCTTCAATGAAACCATAAAATCTCTCTTAAGAAAATATACAAACACGTAGGGTGTATTGAGCATCATAGTGATCATCACTCGATTTCAAATCCAATTTCAATCGAGTATTTCGTAAAGAAAAGAAGGAGCAATCAAAGAAGGAGCAAGTTTGTTCAGGTAGAAGTCTGAGTTAGATATTCATACCTTTAAGCTCTGAGTTTTTTCTTCCAAATGAACCAATCCATTCGTAGTCGCAGCAATCAAAGAGGATGGTCTCCTTGGGTGGGCGGTTGCTCAAATTCGAGGTCATGTCATTTAGGGGCGAATAACCCTCCCCGTGAATGCTTGAGCTAGATGGGGATGTTCAGCAAGTCGGGTTCGAGCTGGGCTGTTCACATCAAAGAGTGAAGGCTCAAAAAGTGAAAATTAAGAAGAAAATTGAGAAGTAGAAGTGAAATTGAGGAAATGGATGAATGGAATTGATACATGAGGACGTTGAAGTGGTACTAGGGAAGGGAGTTGACAGTAGAGTTGCAAGAAGTGGAAAGCATGAAGACAAAAGAAGCGAGAGACAAGTTGAAGGAGGCGAGTTGAAAGATGAGGATGACGTAATTAAGGCGCCTCAGATTCCGCAGCAACACTGTGGAGTGGAAAGGATGGGTTGGAATCGAGAACGGCTTGCAATCACCACCGCTGTTGTGGGTTTTGTAATTTAGGGTTTCTCTGATCGAGGGGTGAAGTCTCAAAGAGTTGCAAACGAAGTTAGAGCGCTATATACATCATTTTTCTTCTGAGAGAGGAGGGTCGCATTTAATGCCTTTTTACGACCCTAATTGCGATGTAACATATAATGGGGCTGCAAATGACATTTAACACGCAAAATCATTTCTATATGTGATGGCCGTGTCCTCCATTGAAAAAGAATAGTCGTAAAAGGTCCTCCCTCTCTCCCACCCTCCAACACTTCCTCCATCTAGCAGGAAACCTCCCCAACACTCCCCAATACATTTCCTCACTTACCTCCCAAACGACGGTGTTTCACTCCCCATAGTCGAGTACGATGATCATCACCATGCCGATCATAATTATTTCATAATTATTTCACCCATCTTGTTTCAAGCACCAACTTCGACATCAAAGCCAAAGAATACCACCCTCTCATCCCACAACTCCACGTGACCCACGAAAAATTGGCGGCCATGGCCTTGCAAAGTTGCAAGTACGTCACCATCTTTCCCAATCAAGGCTTTTCAATTGGAATATCCATGCACCACGCAATCCTCGACGGCAAGACATCAACCATGTTTGTGAAATCATGGGCTCACATATGCAAACTTGATGATCATGAAGATTATCGTCACAATAATATTCAGTTACCGGTTCAGCTCAAACCGTTCTTTGACCGAACCGTGATCAAAGACCTGGCCGGGCTAGAAGCAATTTACTCGGACCAATTTTTGAACATGGACCGACCCAACAATCGGAGCTTGATGTTTTCCAAATTCAAACCCCAGACGTAGGATTGAAATTAGTGAAAGAGAAGGCTTAATTGTCACAACAACATAAACACCATCAATCGGTTCATTTGTCAACATTTTGTGTTACGTGTGCGTACACATGGGTTTGCATAATCAAGGCCGAGGAAATCAAATCAGAGAAATCACTTTTTGGTTTCACGGTGGATTCTAGGTCTCGGTTAGATCCTCCGGTGCCGGAAAACTACGTGGGCAACTGCCTAACAACGCGAGTGGCTGTTGAAGACACAAATGCGCTTTTGGGAGAAGAAGGGTTGGTGTCGGCCATCCAGACGATTAGTGAGGGTATAAAAAGTTTGGACGATAGTGTTTTGAAGGGAGCGGAGCACTGGATTCCGTCCTTGTACTTTGTGGGAAGCGATGCCAGATTATTTTCCGTTGCGGGATCACCTCGGTTTGAGATTTACGAAACGGATTTCGGGTGGGGAAAGCTAAAGAAGGTTGAGATTGTGTCGATAGAGAGAACTTGAGCGATGTCAGTTTCAAAGTGTAAGGATGGGAGCGGAGGTGTCGATGTTGGGTTGGTTTTGAGAAAACATCACATGGAAGCTTTTGATTTTTTGTTTTCTCAAGGCGTAGGTGTCGGCAATATTTGAAGTGACTGCATATGTAGAAATATAGTTATGTAATAATAGTCTCTATATGAGGAATGAGGATGCTCACTCTCATGTCACAAGTGCACTGTATTATCTTTCTTAGATTTGGTTTTTTCTCATTGAATTTTGTCCTGACAAAATTTTTAACCAGACAGTATTTAGTCCGATATTGTGTAATTTTTTACTCTTTTTCCATGACGCTTCTTGATAATTTCTTTTCTCGCATCTCAACTGCTAAAAAAACAATATAAAACAAATAAAAACAAAAACTTAAATACATATTAATCGGATAGTATTATGCGTATTTTTAACATTATTCATTAATTATCACATCAATATGATTATAAGATAATTTTGAATAAATTAAGCATCACTTCTAACGAAAAAAAAGGCTATTAACATAGGTAAATAAGTAATACTTATTTAGGTTTTAATTTTTGTTTGTTTTATATTGTTTTTAGCAGTTGAGATGTGAGAAAGGAAATTATCAAGGAGTGTCATGGAAAAAGATAGAAAAAGGGTAAGAAGAAAAATACACAATATTAGAAATAGAAAATAAAATGTTTATCTAACGGACACTTTCTTACAAGATCAAGGAAAATAATTACACTCCCACTCTTCATTTCACACTCTCATTTCACAAACTTGATTAAAAAAAAAAAAGTGTTTATCGTTTTAACCGATTCTATTTTTTATTTTATTTTATCTTTTTCATTGGTTTTTTACGTCCTTTGGGAAGTTCCGTATTCGTCAGTATTCTCTCGTCTTTATCATTTGCTTGTTTCAGTTTCTTTTCTTCTCGCCTTATCACACATGTCTCTTTCATTCTTTCTTTTTTCTTTCTCTTCCTTTTTTCCATCCCATTCTTCAATGACATAATAAGATAGGTAGTCATTAGGGTAGGTAGGTAGGGTAGATTCTTATTTAATATGGTAGGTTTATTTGATAGAGGTAGGTTTCATATGCTTTTCACATGAAATTTGCATTTTGGTCCTCTATGCTTTTATTGTATTGTTCAGATTAATATATACAATATCAATCTTCATTATTTGAACTGATGGTCATGAAAGTTTCATTTAATTTGTGTACTTCTCGTTATTGGGCAAGTATTTTAAGTTCCATTAGGAAGTCTAACTCACTTCCCTTGGTGGCTAGTTTTTTAACCAACTTCATTGCTTCTACTTTTTATTGTTCAGAAAATGTTTTATCAGATTGCAAATGTGTCACAAAGATTATTCTTCCATCGGTTGCTTTAACCAGATTTTTGGAGTGCACAAATTGTCTAGCAATGTCTGACATATGGAGCAAACTATCAACCCATTGTGATGTGGGATTGATACTTAAAACAATTTATTTTGTGTATAGAAGTTTTTCTTTTGGAATGTCACTGTCAATTATCAGTGAGCATCCAAATTTGATATGGTTGGAAAAAAATTTCGCTTTCTCTCCCGCCCAATGGACTGGTTATGGAAAAAGTTGAATATTTGTTTAATTAATTTTTTTTGGCCACATCATATATCATTGTTTTGATAAATGCTAAATTTTTTTTAAATGATGAAAATTAATACTTTAGAAAATTACCTTGTTAGCAATTTCCCATCCAAGAGTATCAATAATATCCCATTTTCATCTGTTAGAATAAAGTAAAATCTTTGAAAATTATCGACTAGATTTACATTTTTGTGATTTCGAAAATATAAATCCATAATTCTCTCCTGATGATCCAATTTTTTTTCTTTTATGTTGCAAAAAACTTTATGAGGCATTATTTGACGAGTAAGTTCAAAGAGACAATTTTTTTCATATTTTCTTGAAAATAAAATTCATATACTCATTTTGAAGAATTTCAGTCCATTAAAGAAACGTATTGATTTTGTCAAAATTAAAATCTGTACGACGATGTTTTGAAAGGGGCGGAGCATTGGATTTCGTCCTTGTACTCTGTGGGAAGTGATGCGAGATTATTTACCGTTGCGAGATCACCTCGGTTTGAGGTTTGTGTCGATAGAGAGAACTGAAGCGATTTCAGTTTCAGAGTGTAAGAATGGGGCGAAGGTGTGGACGTTGTCACGTTGGGGTGGTTTTGAGAAAACATCACATGGAAGCTTTTGATTTTTTGTTTCACAAGGTGTAGGCAATATTTGAAGCGACATAGTTATGTTATATGCTTTCAAAGCTGGTAGTCTCCATATGAGGATGCTCACTCTAGGCTATATTACTCTATGTTGATACTTTCTCCGTAGTTACATTAGAGTTGGAATGAACTGTTTTTTTATTTTTTATTTTTAAAAACTTTTTTAAGTTTTCCATGAACTTAATCAGGTCAAATATATTTTACAGATTATGCTATTAATCCTAATGTTTATGATTGAGTTCATAATGGACCTAATACATACCTATCTATGTGCTATCTCAGGACGTTTTGAATAAATTATACATTTCTTCTAATGAAAATAAAATAGGCTACTAGCCTCGGTAAATAAATAATATGTATTTAGGTTTTAATTTTTTTAATTTTATATTATTTTTTAACAATTGAGATGTGAGAAAAGAAATTATTTAGACACATCATGGAAAAAGATAGAAAAATAGAGTGTAAGAAGAAAAATACACAATTTTGAAAATAAAAATAAAATACTTATCTAACGTACACTAACTTTCAAAATCAAGGAAAATAATTATATACACGCTTTTCGTTTTACTCTCATTTCATAAATTTGATGCTTTTCGTTTCACTCTCATTTCATAAATTTGATTAAAAAACAAAAAGCGAAAAGCGAAATATGAAAAATCACTTTCCTTTACCTACCTAATTAATACAAAGTGTCAGGGAGTTGGTGTTAAAAATTTAATAAGTCAATGTTGTTAATAATGCTAATTCTAATGAGACTACTCTCAATTTCTAAACAAAATCTCGGTTAGAATAACGTGTAATAAATAATTTTGATTATAATAAAAAAATTCGAGATTCAACGTGTAATAAATGGTTTGCGCAATATTTCGTTAAAAATAAAAAAATAACGTCAAAAACAAGTAGATGGGTTTGAAAAATGCATGGAATAATACGAGTTCTTGTAATAATATTAGGTATCTATCAATGCCTATTTATAGATCGAGGTCAAGAGAGTGACACAAGTAGAATTAATTAATTATAAGAGGGAGAGAAATGCGAACGGGGTTGATACATTTCCACGCTTGTGTTTGGTACGTGCACATCAATGGAAGACCTGAATCAAAACGCAGATAATTTCAAATCTTAGATGCATGCACCTCACCTTTATCCTTATAATAATAGTGTAGTATAATTTCAAAATAGTATTTCTTAACTCTAAGAACGAAAGTGATGACTGAAGACAAATGACTTAAACATTCTCAAACTGGGAATAATGAAGACAAATGATTTCACCAACCACGGCACTTGGCCAGCCACAATAAGCAAAACACTCCTATATTTTAATTATAGTCAACTTTTCCTACCTAAATTATATGTCATTAACTTAATTATTACGAAATTAATTAGTTGATACATTTTGTGTATATAAATAATAATAAAAAAATTAATTTATTTATATTCGTAGTTAAGTAATACTTATATTTATTCGAGGATGGATATGTACTTATATTTATTAGGTTTCATAAGATTTTAATTTTTGTTTAATTCAATGTATTTTTATATGGATTTCGTTTGATTTGTTTTACTAATTTATTATGATTTTAAAAATTTCTTATTTATTTCAATGAATTTACATCTAACCAATTAACAAACGTAGGGAGCTCAGAAAAACTAGTTCAAACCGTCATTTACCTCGGTTGAATGAACCCAGAAAAGAAAATTCAATGTTGGTTCATATAATGTGAAAACTGATAGGAGGGAAAGGAAATTTAAAGGTAAATCCAATGCACAATAAATGTAATTTCCCTAACATTTTCATTTCGTCATTTCCCTAACATATAGGTTGTACGTTGCAGGCTCTAGCCAAATAATTGCCCAGTATGATCAGTTCATTCGACTGGGGTTTGAGGTAATTAACTTCGCTGCCAGGATTACTAGTTCGTTTATTGTGTACGTTTTGTTTATGTTTCCCTAGTATTGTTAAAGGGTTAATTAATTTTGAGATAATTTAATTTTGCTCCCATTATATTATATTGTATATATAATGATGTTTGTTTTATTGTGTACATGATTAATTTGTTTATGTTTTCCTAATATTGCGAAAGGGTTACAAAGATGTGAGGAAAAACTTGCATGGAAAATGCAAGATTGCCTAAGAGGAGGACTAAAACAAATAGGGGCGGTTTGAGATTCTGTCGAAGGACATTGCAGTACCCCCTTGTGGCCTTTTCTCTAAAAGACAGCAGCATGCGCACAGTGTTTGAGGTCGCCGAGAGTTTAAGAAGGTTTGGATGGGTGGTTCTGGCCTATACAATGCCGGCGAATGTAGAACATGTGGCGGTTCTGCGAGGGAGGATTTTAGTCGGGGGTTGGCCGAGAGGCTCATCTCGGACACTGAGAAAGTGATGAAGTAGTACGTGGGTGGGACTTGGGAGTGAGAGGATGGTGAAGTCTGTTAAATAGACTGCGAGAGAGAGTTAGCTAGAGATAACAAGGCATTGGAAGGCGATTGTGGATTGAAAGGAAACATGCATACGATAGCTAGGCTGCTGCTACCGCTGCTGGGTGAGGATGGACGACGGAAACCAAGCCGTACAAAGCGTTGAGTGGAGGTGTGATGATTTAGATGAAGGATTGATGTGGATATTTTTCATCCCAAAACCTCTAAGAATCTATCATTTTATCAAATCATAAAAAATCATAAATTTTTTTGATAAACCTAGATCTTAAAACCGTGTTTTAAAATTGAATTGAATACACTAAGATTTTTAAAGATTTTAAAATGATCATTCAAAAATTAGATTGAATCCACTAAGATTAATGTACAATCTATTAAAATAATCTTAATTGAATACCCCTAAATTTAAAAAGACCCTTAAATAATTTAAGATCTCCAATTGAGCACACCCCTAGATAGTGAATAATCACTATTAATAAATCGTGTGAATGATTTAAAAGATAAAAAAATATAATCCTGAATCGATGATTTAAAAGATAAAAAAATATGTATACAATAAGAAATTAAAATAGAAATAATGAGAAAAAAAAGGCTCTAAAGGCAAGTGAATATGATGCTAAGACATTATTTAGGCTCCTCTAAGACTCTAAAGAATTGTGGTAGCCAAACATTCCCAAATCAAAAATGGCAAACCTAAACTCAGTGACAGCGGTTGAAGTTTGCAAGGTGGCTCCACCGCCAACAGCCTCATCGAACTCACGCAATATTAATCCACACTCATTTTCTCTTTCTCCGACCTTCTTCGATCTACTCTGGCTAAGATTTCCACCCATGCAACGAATTTTATTCTACAAAATCTCTTCATCATCAAACTTCTTCGACTCCATACTTCCAAAGCTCAAAGCCTCCCTCTCCACCACCCTCCAGCACTTCCTACCGCTCGCCGGAGCCATCACTTGGCCCAAAAACTACCCCAAACCTGTCCTCACCTACGTCCAAGGCGACGCCGTTTCGCTCACAGTAGCCAAATCCACTGCTGATTTCCACAGCCTCATTTCAAGCACCGACAACTTCGTCCATCCCAAAGAATACCATCCTCTTGTACCCCCACTGGCAGCGTCCCACGACGAGGCCTCCGTCATGGCGTTGCAAATCACCACCTTTCCTGACGGTGGGTTTTCCATCGGAAGAACCATCCACCATGCCTCCCTCGACGGCAATTCTTCAACCCTGTTTCTCAAATCATGGGCCTACATATGTAAACATGATAATTCCTCTTTGTTACCAAACGAGCTCAAACCGGTTTACGACCGGACCGTCATGCAAGACCGGACCGGGCTGGACTCAGTTTACGTGAACCAATTTCTTAACATGGACCGACCCAACAATAGAAGCTTGATGTTTACGGAACTGAAAGCTCCACCACTAGATTCAGTTCGAGGCAGCTTCGAATTCACAAGTGAAAAAATTGAATCTCTAAGGAATTTCTTGATGGCCAAGAGACAACAACAATATCAACCGGTGCAATATTTGTCCACATTTTGTGTCACATGTGCGTACACTTGGGTTTGCTTAGTCAAGACAGAGGAAATAAAATCCGACACAAATCTTCTTGTTTTTAACGTGGACTGCAGGTCTCGTTTGGATCCTCCGATGCCTGCAAATTATTTCGGCAACTGCATTAAGGGTTGCGTAGTAGTTTCCTAAAGGAAAGGGATGTTGTGAGAAGATGGGCTGGTGGTGGCAGTGGATGCAATTACTGAAGGAATAAAAGGTTTGGAAAATGGGATTTTGAATGGGGCAGAGAACTGGATTTCGGATTTGTATAGTCTTCGCACTGAGAGATTCTTTTCCATTGCTGGTTCACCTAGGTTTAAGCTTTATGGCACCGATTTTGGATGGGGAAGACCGTGGAAGACCGACATCGTTTCGATTGATCGGACGGGGTCCGTCTCTTTTTCAGATAGCAAAGATGGTGGTGGAGGTGTTGAGATTGGTTTGGTTTTGAAAAAACAATACATGGATGCTTTCGCTTCTCTTTTTGCCAAAGATCTTGAAGGCCTTTGAAATTATTTTCAAACAACCTACCTTGTATGAGATCCCGTTCTGAATAATACATCTTGTAAAGGACTTTTAATATCATTCCAAAAAGAACTTTAAAATATGTGTTTGGTTGTGCATAATTTTTCAAATTAATTATGTCATCTTTGCATCTCAATTTCGTAATACATGGAAGTTATGTTTGGTATATCATTGTATAAAATTTACTCAAAGTTGAACCGAACAAGACCACCACATCTCATCTAGCTAGTGAAATCTCTCAAATTAATTAACAACCAATCTATTTAATGTCCTGCTTCGTTACAAGTCTAAATCACGTTATAATACGTCATGTTTATCGAGAATGCAACTCACTGGTTTATAGTATTGCAAATTTAGGTTGTGGGTTTCTGTTGGGTTTGCAGTTGTTCGAGGATCCCCTGAGCAAGTGGGCCTCGTTAGTGAGGAAGATCGCATGAGTCTGGCGACACCGCAGAGCCACCTTTGCTAAGTTTCTGTGTGGATTTGTTTTTGTATTGTTGCCCTTTTCCCCAGTTTGATACCATTTTTCAACCTACAAGCACCACTTTTGTTCTCCAACATAGTACATAAAGGACTTAATAAAAATGTAATCTTACAAAAGAATAATAATGATATAGCTCTTGCTTAGTTTAGTAGGAAAATTTGAATTTAACTGTATAACTTATTAGATTCAAATATTTTATGAAATTAAAAAAGTAGATGTTTAAAGATATTATAAATGTAAAAGTAATTTTTTTTAATGATAAGAGAATTAAGGAAATTTATACGTACAATTTTTTTTTAATGTAAAAGTGATTATTTATTCATAAAAATGCTATTGAATAAGTGATATTTATTAAAAGTACTGCTACTTATAAATGCTTTCCAATCTTTATAAAAAGCACAACTAAATATGCACTAAATATGCACTAAAAAGCACATAACACTACAAGAAACAATGTTTTACTTGGCAAAAAATTGTCGTCCGGTAAAATATCAAATTCGTCGTGTAATGTAAAACCCGAAGAGTCACCGTCGGTCAGTACGTCGTCAAGTCATCTCCATCGGGTCAGAGGTTGAAACGATGAATCAAATAAAACCGTGGAGTAACACTATATTTACCTGAAGCAGCGTTCGTCGGCAATCATTCGTCGGGTAATACTCGGTCAACAACCTATGCCTGACGAAAAGGTCATGCTGATTGAGCCACATTAATTTTGAATGGTTCGGCGATCATCCACCGAAACGTTCATATTCGTCGGTAAAATGGAAAAATGTGTCGGGTAAGATGTTCAACAGTAAAGGGACTCTTTTCGGTGGACATCAACCGAATAAAAAAAATTGTCGGGTAATATATCCATATTCGTCGGGTGAGTTTTTGAATAGTAAGGGACTCTTTTCGGTGGACATCAACCGAATCAAAAAACTTCTTCAGGTAATATATGCATATTCGTCGGGCACTATTAAGTAATTTTTTTTAAAAAAATTACTTTTATCCTAATTTTTTAATATTATTTAATTAATTAAATAATTATTAAATCTGAAAAATATGAAAATAAAATAAAATTCAAATTTGGAATTAGGAAATATATATTTATAAAATTTAATAAAATAAACGACCACGCCGCATGGGGTGCCTGGTCGGGGTAGTGGGACTGTTTTGACGGAGCAGCATGTTGCTCAGGGGGCTGAGAATATCCCACATGTTGAAAGAACATCGCAAGCTGAGCCATGATCTCGTCGTTTTGGGCCTTAAGTCACTCGTTTTGGGCCATCAGCTTGGCAGTCTTGTCTGGAGTTCGGTATAATTGCGCTTTAACTCCGAGTACTTCTTGAAATTGACGACCCAAGAAGAAGCATCGTAGCTAATTGATATGTCTCGCTCTAGGCCTTTGCTAGCACCCCTAACGATCTTCTCGGGACGTCGACCCAGATGTCACTCCAAGATTGCCCTCGAGTGCTCTGAATGACAGCACCGAACCCGAATACACAAAAACAGTACACTAGGGTCCTGCTCCCGTCTGACAAAAACATTATCAGACAAGGGATAAACACAAATTCTGCTAATTCATGCCTTCGCCTCTCGAGCCTCGATCTCCGTGCGGCGGCCCTAGAGGGTTACAAAACCAAAAAATATGTGAGTGGACGAAAAGAATGTGTTAAAACATAATTTAAAAAAAAATAGATATTTACCCTCCGTTTTTTCAAAACCATGCAAGCATACAAAGAAACCATTTCAAAATTATTTCACTTCGATTAAAACGAAACACATTTTATATTCTCGAAATAGGTGAAAATATTCGTAAAGTAAATAACCAGAAATCAATTATTAACCACGACATACTAACACGTCACAACATATGAATCTATCATATCAAAGCCACATAACCAAACCAAATCCATGATCACATCAATCTATATATTTCACTGTCAATCCATCATCGACTCACAATATCAAACATCAAACCATTGCCCCACTGGCAGACACATCGAAAATTCACAACAAAACACTCAATATCGATACACAAGCACAACAACAATCATCACGTGCACCACATCAAACATCCTATCACAAGTTAACACTATTGGTAGGCAATATACTCGGGAATTAGAGCCCTGCTCCATGTCCGAGTAACACAGACTCAGGAACTGGAGCCCTGCTCGACGTCTGAGTCATCACAACAATACAAGTCTCACACAGTACCAGTTTCAGGATTCGGAGCCCCCGGGTCGACATCTGAGACCAGTCAACCAACGAGCATCATCGCACATAATCAACTCAAGTTCACACCACAATCATCATCACAACTTTACACCATCAATACCAACAACACATACATGTGTCACATCTCAATATCACATATCATCATAACATACTATATCACGAATGTCGAGAATCCACATATCCATAACATAACTCAAACCACAAATCAAACCATCATTAGAATCTCGAGCCTAAGCCTCAAATACAACTCAAATATCAATTTTTGTAAAACGTGCCATTAAGGCTACTTTCGTAAAAACTGTCCGGAAATCATATGAAATTCATAATTATTCCAAAATCCAATTATTCCAAGTCACAAAGCAAGTTCACATATGGTTCACCCCACATCGTACCAATATCAGGGAATCACACAACAATAGTTAATCACTGAGCCATGTCATCTAAAACACAAAAGCAACAAGTACCCTGAAGCTTACACATTTTCCAAGATACACAATACATACCAACATATAATAGGCATAATTTGACCTCATAATTCAGAACACCTAATAGCCTTACAACTACCTAGGGCTCGTCTACTCGTCTCATCACCAAGCCGTGCACAAGGCTTGCAACTCAGAGGCATGAACTCAACAACTCTGATACCAAGTTGTTAGGACCTGAGTGTACTGTTCTTGTATATTCAGATTGGGTTCTATCACCGGATCTGGTAGCTACTGCTCCAAAGGAGTGTCCACTGTTGCTGGGTCAACTCCTCCTTGGTCTGATGGATGTCTACCAACATTCATGCCTTTAAAATCAAAACACTTTTATTATTTTTCTAAAAAAATAAGAAAATAATTAAATATAACAATTTAGACTTATGTGGATCACATCAGCCTGCGGGTTCCCCCGGTTAGCGTACACTTGTCCCCATGCATTCACCTATGGGAACAGTGATCCAACATTGCACCAGTCCTCGTGCATAGTAGCTAATGGACGTGACCTTTCATGGTGATTCATCGTCTTCTTTCGCCTATTTCGCATGTTAGCCTCTGATTTTTACTGTTCATTAATAAATTTAATTAAATTTGATAATTAAAAAATTGAACAAGTTAAAGAAAGTGAACTTACGATGTACTTGGGAGTCACGAAGTATGCACATATCCACTCCCACCCAACCTTCTGACCACCATCCAGTTCTTGCAGAGGGTTGGAAAGAGCTTTTACCAAGATAGTCCAGTTTTTCCACCAGTCATGGAGCTCGTACTTCCACTCGGCGTACCAAAGCCGCTAGTGCAACCTCATGTATTTCATGAGGGACGTATTCTTAGTATCATTAAAATTAATAATAATAATAATAATAATCATTAAAAATATTTAAAAATACTTACAGACAAGTCACCTTAACAAAGGGCGAGGTGCTCTGAGGATTGCTCCCGGAAAGTTTCACCCATCATGAGAAAATGGGTGTGAAGAATGGCACCCATGTCATGCACCATTAAGCTATGGACCTTGACAGGTGCTTGGCGGAGTCGATCGACGTAAATGATCTCGATCTTGGCATTCATCGACCACCAAATCGTTGAGATGACCTCCCCAGGTTGATCCCCCGCACTCTGGTCATTTTCCCTAAAAATTGGGTAAACATTAGTAAGAAAAATATGAAAAATTATAAATAAAAAATCTTTTAAAAAACAATTATTGACTAACTCACCCTTAAGGATCATTATGGCTGGATCTGGTTCATCCCCATCGACCTGCTTCTCTAAGGGTTTGGGATCAGTACGACGTTGCCTCTGTTTCTTTGAATGTTGTTGACGAGCAGACGTGGTGCCAGGTCGTACACGCTCCTCGATGGGGAAAATCGGGACTGGTGGGACTACCGGTGTGTTAGGTGCTAGTGGAGGGGTTGCATTCACCTTAAGTGTGTCAGGTATCGATGTCGAGCCGACATCCACCCTCGATGTGTTCGGTGCCAACAAACTTGCGACATTCGCTGGTTCCTAAACTGAAGTCGGCAAAGTGCGAGGTCAAGACCTCAAAGTAATCAGTGTGGGTGTCAACATCTATAAAAAAAATCAATAATAAAAAATAATCAATAATTAATAATAAAAGATAATCAATAAAAAAATATAATAAAAAAATAATCAATAATTAATAAAAAAATAATCAATAAACATAATTAATAATAAAAAATCAATTATAATAATAAATAATAATAATAAATGAGCAATAATCAATAAAAATAATTATTAATAATAAAAAAAAATGAATAATAACTAATAACTAATAATAAATAAAATTATAATAATATTAATTAATAATTAATAATTCAATAACATTCAATAAATCCACAATCACCCATAATCCATAATTCACATAACATAATCAACTGAAATCCATAATAATCAATCACAAATAATCCATAAATAATCAACCAAAATATAATCAAAATATTAATAAATACTTATCAAATATATATATATACACAATAACTAATTAAACAATCAACCATATATATATACATATATAATAACTAATAAAAATTTATAAAACTAATAAACAATATAAAGAATATATATATATAAAATAATATAAACATTTATTAAAAAAACTAATAAACATTTATAAAATAACTAATTAAACAATATATATATATAGACATCGTGAAAGAGAGAGAAAGAAAGAGAGAGAAAGAGAGGAAACTTACAGTGGGAGTTTGAGAAAGGAAGTGGCTGCTCCTGCGGTAGCGGCATCAACAATGAGTTGCTGCAGGATGGATGGCTTCACAGTTGTGGGAGAGAGGCAAGTGAGGGAGGGAGAGAGGGAAGTGTTTGATGATAAAAAAAATTGGGCTTGAGGAGGCTGAGGATTCGCGGGTGCAGAGAGAAGTGAGGGGAGGTTTTTCAGAGTCTAAAAACCGAAGAAGAAGAAAGAGGATGAAGAAGAAAACTCATGGGGTTTTAAACATTTAAAGACTCTTGGCCGAAGAATATTCATCGGGTGGTAGTTAAATGATTTGTCACGTAAACTTGGAGGTAAAATTAAAGCGACAACGCAGAAGAAGAAAAGTCTGGTTGTTCTCGGGTTACCAGACGAAGGTTCGTCGTGTAAAATTTGGTGGTAGTTTTGGCAGGTAACTTTCTGATGTTACCCGATGAATTTGTATCCTTACCTGACGATGTTGTCTCTCACCCGACAATTTTTTTACTAGTTACATAAGGGTATTTTTTTTCAAAAAGGTTTAAAATTTTACCCGTAAAATATTTGATGCATATTTTTCGGGTATATTCTTGAAATGTTTGTCGGGTAACATGGTAAAAAAATTTAATAAATGAATTTCCAACTTCCAACCGTTCATTTTGAGCCGTTAAGTGCCTGAAATCCACCATACGAAACTCATTATTTTTCGAGGAGTTTAAGTCGTCCGATTGTAATATAACATTTTGTAATCGTCGATCCAATTCGTACCATTACCTACGCACGAAAACTCAAATCTTCTAATTTTTCGTGTAAATGATCTACGAGTATGTATAATACATGTGAACAGTTTGATCGGTTGAACTATCGAAATAAATTCTTCAAATTTGTAAAAACACCATTTTCAATGAACACTTTAAAACTTTTCAAGAAAAGTTCAGAGGTATTTGCATAATGTTAGCCAATTGAGTTTTGAACGATTAAAATTACATCATCCGACCGTTCATTTTGTGCCGGTAAGTGCCTGGAATCTAGCTATCAAATTTTGTGATGTTTCGACAAGACTAAACTGCGGGATCGTAATAAAACGTTTTGTAATCGTCGATCCGATTCTCACCGTTACCTAGGCCCGGGAATTCAAAATTTTCTAATTTTTTTCTGTGGACGATCTACAAGTATGTACAATACTTGTGGACGGTTGGAACGGTTGAATTATCAAAATAAATTCTTTAAAATTGTAAAAACATCATTTCTTTGAAACTTTATAAAAACCTTACCCAACGAATGTTCTAAAATATTCGTTGAGTAACAGTATTGGAGAACAGCCACCGAACAATTATACCATAAGACCTAAACCCTGAACCCTAAATTATTAAATGATATTACTCGACGAATAGGTTCAAAGATTCGTTTGGGAATATTTTCAGAGAAGAGCCACCGAATAATGTTACCCGACGAAAAATTGGATAATTATCGTTGGGTAATATTTGTGTTTTGTAATTTTTTTTGTTTTGTAATTTCTTTTTGTTTTTTTGTAATTTTTTTGTGTGTTTTGTAATTTTGGTCTTGTGTTTTGTAATTTTTTTTTTTGTGTTTTGGGCCAAAAATATAAACATATGTAGTAATGAATATTATGCATTAATAAAAAAGCCATGTGTGTTTTGGGCCAAACATACAAACAAATTTCAATCGGTTTTAGTTTCACTATCACCCACCCAATCACCCTCGTCATCTGATGTGTTTTCACTAGTGGACTCATCAAAATCACTTTTAATTCGTTATAATGTCCTAAGATTAATAAAAAAAAGCCATTAATCACAATTAGTCGGATGACATCGGTGGTCCGAACTCCATCTATGTGTAGGATGTATACAGAGGAATCCACATCATAAACAAATTGGTCGTCGTCTGCTTCTATCTCTTCTTCATGATAACGATCCTCCAAATCCCAAATATTTCGGTGATTGACTAGCACTAGCTTTTGGATCATACACATAATAAAACTTGTTTCGCCGTACTAGTAAAGATGTATGGATCACTCTAAAACCACCTACTTTTTGTGTTGATAGAGGTGCATAAATGATCTTTAATGACCCACCCTGGAAGACTTGGGTTCGCATCAAACCAATGACACTTGAACATGATGACTGTCTTGCGGTCTGTGTATAACACTTTAGTCACACTTAAAAATCTGCCATAGAATCCTATATCAGCATTTTCCCCATCCCCTAGCACAAAGACCCCGTTGTTTTGCGTAGAAAATTTGTCGTCTCGTTCTGTGCAGATAAATTTACCTCCATTTATGTGACAACCATTATACGTTTGTCCTTGAAATGGGCCGATGGCCAGTTGCAATATTTTTGCATTGAAATTGGGCGAATTGTCATCTTTCAGCTATGCCATCTAGTAAGATATACCAAAAGTGACAGGACTCGTCCCAACTGGACGTCAAAAACCGTACCCGGTCCTGCTCCCGTCTGACAAGTCAACTGAAAGTCTGAAACTACCCTTCAGTACCTGCCAGACAAGGGAATTTTTGCGCCTGTGCCCGCACATACCCCCACCTCTGGAATAGCCTCGATCAACGCGCCACGACCTGAAGGGTTAACAAAACAGAAAAGGTGTGAGTGGACAAAAATGACCTCTTATAAAAACATTTACCAAAATACATTCTTACCCTCCAGTTTTCACAAACTTGCATGCATATCGTAAAACATGAGTAATAGTATGAAATCATTCAAGTATGAACAGTGGACCGATAAAATCAAAACATATTTTCTCATGGTCCACAAAAACTCATGTTCATCAAATCAGTTTAACATCTCAAAAAGTTCACAATTTCTTTAAATCATTTTAACTGCTAAACCACGGTTTCCTCAAAATCATTTTCCATAATCCACGGGACTTATTTCCATATCATGTTGCTTAGAGTCACGTTTATCCCTACAACGCGTGCATATCAATAGGCTCAAGGACCGCTCAAAATCCGAGCATCCGCTGCTGTGAACACATCATCAGTCAGCAATCCGTCGCTGGGAAAAACCTCACCAGCCGACGATCCGGATCTCGTGAACACATCACTTACCGATCCATATAATCCAGCACATCTGATCTGAGTCAAGCCTCCCCTGGGCTGCAAGACAAAGATCGTGCTACGTGACCTCTTCGGGGTAAACACTTCCATCCCGAAGGCGAGCGTTATCTCCAGGGTGCACTCCGGGGAAAAACATATTTTCTCCCGAAAGCCCTAAATATCCGCAACATATCACCATCACAAAAACCAGTGAAAAACAGTTGCATTAAAAACCAAATCATATATCAACACAGGGTCTCAGCCCCAAGTCCCGATTTACTTTATAAATCCGAAAATCATCAATATCATCATGTCATCACATGGAAATACAATTCCAACCAAAATCACAATTCCATTGGATCTCAAGCCCAAAATATCAATATTACGTAAATCCGTGCAACCGTAAACCCGAGTTGCCACGATCACGTAAATCCATGAAATCAATCACTGACTCATAATCTGAGTCCAAATATCATTTTCAACTTCCTGACTCATAACCCGAGTCAAAACATCATTTTCAATCCGGGCTTAGCCCAAAACATCATTTGCACGTTCCTCGTAAAACGTGCCCGAAAGACTGATTAAAATAATCACAAAAATCACGAGAATACCAAAAATCATCAAATTCACATGTAACTCCAAATCCGAGTCAAAATCATTATTTACTTGGGTTCTCACGCCCACAATATCATTTTTAATCAATTTCATAATCTCTCGAAAATCGTGCCAGAATATAATAATATAATAATCACAAAACCGAGAAATCACCGAATTGAAATACCAATCATGCCAAAGCATATCAAATCATATAATAAAGCATTTTAAATCATATATGCATGCATCACAGTTAGAAAACCAAAAGTCCACTCACACACACCGTTCAATACGGTTCGTTTCCGAGCTGCACGTTTTTCCGTAAATTCTGAAAATCACATCTCCTGCCCAAAATCATTATAGAGGGTTACTAACATCTCAAAATACTTCATATAATTTTCCCCAATTTTTCCGGGATTTAAATACGTACTTTTAACGGAATACAAAACTTCGGATACGCGGAACATTACCGAAACGATATCCGATTTCCTCGAAACCAGCGTCAAAATGTTCGTTACATTGAGAGGATCAAAAGTCATGTTGATCGCCCCTCGAGATTCCCGCTCACGCGCCCCCACGCGCCGCCGCAAGCGGCTGCGCGTGGAAGCCACGCGCCGGCTACAGTACTGCTACAGTGCTCCCTCTTCACCCGTTTGTCTGTAAAACGGGTTGAAAAACCCGCGAACAGACCCGGTTCAAACTCACCCAATTCGACACCAATTTAATCCGTTCTTTCAACTGATCCCTTCTAATCCAACTCTAATTGAGTTCTGCAAGTTCAATTACTCGAATCATGGTCTAAATCCTCACGACTCTCGATCGATCCTCGACGGGTTTCCAATTCGGGTTCACCGATTCCGTCCCTGATTTTCAAATTAATTCATATAGTAAGCATCGTGAGAGTGTATTGAACGTTTCTACAAGATCAATTCGATGAATTCATACCTCTAACCCGTCGAACCCAAGCTCGATTTTGAGCTGCCATGGAAGCTCAGTTCTTCCTCAATTCGACACCGTTTCACTTCGGTTTTGTTGCAGAAAGGTTCGTATGGATCCCAGAAGTCGAATTGAATCATCAATTTCGATCCTTACCGTTCATAATTACCATTTCGAATTTCCCTCTAATTTTTCTGATTTTCGAACTGAATTCCCCCAGTGGCCTCTCTGCCTCACGAATTTCTCTCTCAATTCGGCTCCCTCAATCTCCCAATTACACTAATTACACAAATGAAGCCGAACAATCCACTTAACAGATTGCAAATTGGACAATGATGAGGAAATCCATAATTTAGGGGTTAATGTCTAAAGGTGTATGATTATGTTTCCTTTGATTCCCGTTTCTATGTTAGCAGGGGCATGGAAGGTGACAAAGTGACAGATGTCACAATCTGTTAGCAAGAATCAAGGTCAAAAGACCATTTTACCCTCCGTTGGACAAATTACCATTTTGCCCCTAGCTAATTCCATCCTTAATTCTCTCAATTTTCTCTCATGATCAGTTGTGGAAAGGAAATGATGATGGGAAGAAAACTCTCCCCATATTGTGTTTGTTCACGGCTCAAATGAGAGGACAAAGAATAAAATATTTGAGTGATGGCTAATGATGATGATTGAACATAATTAAAGATGATTGAATGATTAAAGAATAATAAAACAATATGATGGTGTTTTCCCCAAAACATGGAGCTGATTTATGGCCTTAAATCAAGGGATGGGTGACACTTGTCACTCATCCGGATGTGTTCAATCATCGGGCACTGTTCATATTAAAATAATATTTTAATCCTGGTTCGTTCGGTTAATCGAGTCCGTTTCCGTGACCCTAACTTCGTCGTCGAATCTCCGATTTCGGCATGCCGCCTGTCATTGAATTCGTATCGACGAGACCTACGTAACGGTCCTTGGCCCTCGTCCATCGGACCTCCCGATCAAAAAGTCAACATTTGGCCCCTAATATGCCAAATTACCAAAATACCCCTCAACTTCCGAACATCATAACTTTCTCTACGAATGTCGGAATTGAACGTGCCACCTGTCTATGAACTCGTGACGTCCCGAACTACGTCACAGTCATCGGTCAAAGTCCATTTGACCGCCCGAACTAAAAGTCAACATTTTGCCCACGCTAGGGGCAAAACGGTCATTTTGCACGTTTCGTCCGTTTTCACTCAACTAATCCCCGATTAGTCATTCTGATTCATAATTAATTAATATTCAATCCCGATATTCGGGACGGGTCATTACAACCTTCCCTCCTTAAAGAATTTCGTCCCCGAAATTCCAACTACTCGTATTCCACAACTACCTCGTGGAGAACAAATGGCCACACAACACGTGTACACCTGTACACCCACTAGCCAACACAGAACTCGTCTGCACTCAGACGTCACATCACAGATGCACGTCGTACTGACTACACTCGACCACATCGAATGAAATTGATTACCAAAAATTGGCAATGTCACCGTTAAGCTGACTCCTTCAGCTTGACAGCCCCACATACTCACTAATGTGCCCTGATCATCGCTCTCATAGAGAGTCACCAAAACTCACTAGTCAGTCCATGCTGACACCGCAAGCCAAACTGTCACTACTAAGCTTTACCACTCTAGCAAAGCGCCAACCAGTAACAAATCAGTGACAACACACCATACTACAACGTCCGTCAATGTAGCACAAGATCAACAACATGATCTCCCCTCGCAGGGCAAACTCAATCCTGCGACAAATACCAACAGCAGTAACCACAACTGTCACCCCCTCAGCGATCCCAGATGCTGGTAAGGTCACGACAAGGTAACATCTCGCCGCAAAGCAACTTGCGGTCACACCAACCACCAACTCACTCATCCTGAGTATACGCATACCGTCATCACACTCAATCAGACGGTGCATCTGGAACACGTTGAACACAAGCCTAGCAGTAATCACACAACTCAACACTAGGGTTATACTAGCCAACCTTGGCTAAGAGCACCTGCTCAAACAATCACTGAAATCATCAGAATCACTCTGCCCAGTGCATCGTGTTCAATGTCCAATTCACGTTCACAACCAAAACCAATGGTATTGGAACTAAGCCAAACACCAACACGTTTATCGACACAACACTGGTACATCCCATGTACCGTCACTAGGTATCAAGTACCCTCGTCTATACGATACAGTACATCATACACCAAGCAAGATCCTACAGCTGGACCCCAGTACTCGACCCATAAACCTATATGGTCGATCCCAAACCAAGTAAGGCAAAAGTGAAAATCCTGAGGGTTTAGCTAGCATCGACAATCCTTGTCCTATGCTACCCAAAAACACCTCGCCAAATGACAACACTCAGAATGACACATCAACGTGTCCACAGGGAAGAGCGCCTAGTTCTCCCGGGATTCGCATCAACCCCGGCCACCACGAGTCTGCAAAGTATCGTACCCCAAACCATGTACAAGGTACATACATCTATCCCTTGACCAGACTACAACCACCTAGGTCATAGTCAAACACGTTCCAATAATGGAGTCTATTTGCCCAAACCAGCAAGAGACAAATCGAAACTCCACCCATTAGCTAGTTCCAATTCCAAATCCGAATTCGCAATTTCGTAAGAAATCCCGAATCCAAACCTAGACATCACATTTTTAATCCATGTCCAAATCCGAATCCGAAATCATTATTCCGTAAGCTAGCATTTGGAATAATCATTCCGCACCCAAATCCAGTATTCCACTTTCAAGTTCTAAAATCGAATCCTGAATCGTCACCCAGAAAGTCGATTCCAAAACCCGAAATCTCATTCACATCCACTTGGACACACCAAAACCGAACCTATAAGGTTGACAAAATCCGACTACTTCGGAAACCTACTCACTCGAGTAATATACCACAAGGGGCTCCACTTCGAAAAGAAGTTCAGTCCCGTCATTTACGACCCACATACCAAAGTAAGAGTGATAAACTCTCACCCAATCTGGATCATCGAAATCACGACCCAGATCCATCACGACATCAGCCAACCATGAACATCACGATCCTAGATTGTCACAATGCCCAAAGTCCACGACATCACAAACCCGATCCACCTAGGATCCACACAGTCAACAACTAGGAACCACAGGGTCTTACACCCTTACTGATTACCTCGTATCTATCCTTTCCATCCCACCTAGGGAAAACCAAGGATGATCCAAAACAATGACACCAATACTCATCCTACGTGGATGCAAACAAAACTCACTGCACTCCCCATGCCATGTAACCCAACATTGTCTGCCACCAAGCAGAAAATAAGAGGTCACCCCTGATGACTTCAGAATACCTAATCCCAATGCGGAAAACCCGCAATCCTCTTCAAACACAACCTCTCATGATTCCGTAGGTCCAACCATGTTGGAACCATCGGACTCGGACACCAACCACGTGTCCCCTTTGGACTGGTTACTGACTCATACCCAACTCGACGATGTCACAACCCGACTCGTGACTCATCGTCAGCACCACACCGGAACCCACACCAGCACACAGACAACAGTATCAGTATGAGCACACCGTGTGCAACACTGACAACCCTGGATCTCCGCTCATAACAAGCGACGACCCCGTACCTTTGCTCGAATAGGAGAAACTCTGCCTCCTTCGCACCTAACAACTCTGGGTACAGTCACCCTGACAACTCATGTGAGAAAAAGAATCGTCCCCTGACGTCCCTCCGATTCTCAACAACCACTCTCGGTTGTAGTGCCTGACATAGACTTGTGCAGACCCAACCACCAGACATCACTATCGAGACTCCACATCCAATGGAATCAAGTACACGTACAACTACCATGTATCCCCACTCTGGGATTCCATCGACATGTACCAACCCCGACTGTGGATTGCAGTTCCACAACTAAAGCTAACATGACTAGACCTGACACAATCGTCACTCGGTCTCGACTTCGAAAAGTCATTAAGAGTCAAACCACCCGCCAGCACACATTTCCGAACCAAACATCCCACCTTAGGTTCCGCGATTACTACCTAGGGTCCCTCAAAACCCGACAGCTCCTGAGACTTAAGATATTACCATGACTCATCTCGAGTCCTAACCGAATTCTTGACTCATTCATCCATGCCATCCCTGGCATACCCGGTCACCCAGCAAATTACCGCCGGTGAACCACATCAATACCACATTCCAAACCTAGGAATACCCCAACACACTCTAGACGTTGGGAACTCACATTTCGCACAAGGAATTACTGAGAATAATCTCATCCTGGGTCCAACCTACCCAATTGTGCTACCTTCCAAGCCTCTGGATCCAATAAATCCAGGGACCCACAAGAATACTGATTCGACAATTAGTAAGCCGTAGTTACACAAATTAATATCTGACCCACAAACCAAGGTCAATTACATTCCGAGATTAATCACAAGGTCTCAAATACCCTAATATACCCATCTCACTACCAGGTCGCGCACGAGGCTCACGTTCCGGAGGTATGGCATGGCAACAGCATCAGCAACCTAGTGCTCTGATACCAACTTGACAGGACTCGTCCCAACTGGACGTCAAAAACCGTACCCGGTCCTGCTCCCGTCTGACAAGTCAACTGAAAGTCTGAAACTACCCTTCAGTACCTGCCAGACAAGGGAATTTTTGCGCCTGTGCCCGCACATACCCCCACCTCTAGAATAGCCTCGATCAACGCGCCACGACCTGAAGGGTTAACAAAACAGAAAAGGTGTGAGTGGACAAAAATGACCTCTTATAAAAACATTTACCAAAATACATTCTTACCCTCCAGTTTTCACAAACTTGCATGCATATCGTAAAACATGAGTAATAGTATGAAATCATTCAAGTATGAACAGTGGACCGATAAAATCAAAACATATTTTCTCATGGTCCACAAAAACTCATGTTCATCAAATCAGTTTAACATCTCAAAAAGTTCACAATTTCTTTAAATCATTTTAACTGCTAAACCACGGTTTCCTCAAAATCATTTTCCATAATCCACGGGACTTATTTCCATATCATGTTGCTTAGAGTCACGTTTATCCCTACAACGCGTGCATATCAATAGGCTCAAGGACCGCTCAAAATCCGAGCATCCGCTGCTGTGAACACATCATCAGTCAGCAATCCGTCGCTGGGAAAAACCTCACCAGCCGACGATCCGGATCTCGTGAACACATCACTTACCGATCCATATAATCCAGCACATCTGATCTGAGTCAAGCCTCCCCTGGGCTGCAAGACAAAGATCGTGCTACGTGACCTCTTCGGGGTAAACACTTCCATCCCGAAGGCGAGCGTTATCTCCAGGGTGCACTCCGGGGAAAAACATATTTTCTCCCGAAAGCCCTAAATATCCGCAACATATCACCATCACAAAAACCAGTGAAAAACAGTTGCATTAAAAACCAAATCATATATCAACACAGGGTCTCAGCCCCAAGTCCCGATTTACTTTATAAATCCGAAAATCATCAATATCATCATGTCATCACATGGAAATACAATTCCAACCAAAATCACAATTCCATTGGGTCTCAAGCCCAAAATATCAATATTACGTAAATCCGTGCAACCGTAAACCCGAGTTGCCACGATCACGTAAATCCATGAAATCAATCACTGACTCATAATCTGAGTCCAAATATCATTTTCAACTTCCTGACTCATAACCCGAGTCAAAACATCATTTTCAATCCGGGCTTAGCCCAAAACATCATTTGCACGTTCCTCGTAAAACGTGCCCGAAAGACTGATTAAAATAATCACAAAAATCACGAGAATACCAAAAATCATCAAATTCACATGTAACTCCAAATCCGAGTCAAAATCATTATTTACTTGGGTTCTCACGCCCACAATATCATTTTTAATCAATTTCATAATCTCTCGAAAATCGTGCCAGAATATAATAATATAATAATCACAAAACCGAGAAATCACCGAATTGAAATACCAATCATGCCAAAGCATATCAAATCATATAATAAAGCATTTTAAATCATATATGCATGCATCACAGTTAGAAAACCAAAAGTCCACTCACACACACCGTTCAATACGGTTCGTTTCCGAGCTGCACGTTTTTCCGTAAATTCTGAAAATCACATCTCCTGCCCAAAATCATTATAGAGGGTTACTAACATCTCAAAATACTTCATATAATTTTCCCCAATTTTTCCGGGATTTAAATACGTACTTTTAACGGAATACAAAACTTCGGATACGCGGAACATTACCGAAACGATATCC
The DNA here is from genome assembly GCA_032719365.1 of Prinsepia uniflora. Taxonomy (NCBI): domain Eukaryota; kingdom Viridiplantae; phylum Streptophyta; class Magnoliopsida; order Rosales; family Rosaceae; genus Prinsepia; species Prinsepia uniflora. The sequence goes on from CM064875.1 coordinate 60,306,147, forward strand.
GATTTCCTCGAAACCAGCGTCAAAATGTTCGTTACATTGAGAGGATCAAAAGTCATGTTGATCGCCCCTCGAGATTCCCACTCACGCGCCCCCACGCGCCGCCGCAAGCGGCTGCGCGTGGAAGCCACGCGCCGGCTACAGTACTGCTACAGTGCTCCCTCTTCACCCGTTTGTCTGTAAAACGGGTTGAAAAACCCGCGAACAGACCCGGTTCAAACTCACCCAATTCGACACCAATTTAATCCGTTCTTTCAACTGATCCCTTCTAATCCAACTCTAATTGAGTTCTGCAAGTTCAATTACTCGAATCATGGTCTAAATCCTCACGACTCTCGATCGATCCTCGACGGGTTTCCAATTCGGGTTCACCGATTCCGTCCCTGATTTTCAAATTAATTCATATAGTAAGCATCGTGAGAGTGTATTGAACGTTTCTACAAGATCAATTCGATGAATTCATACCTCTAACCCGTCGAACCCAAGCTCGATTTTGAGCTGCCATGGAAGCTCAGTTCTTCCTCAATTCGACACCGTTTCACTTCGGTTTTGTTGCAGAAAGGTTCGTATGGATCCCAGAAGTCGAATTGAATCATCAATTTCGATCCTTACCGTTCATAATTACCATTTCGAATTTCCCTCTAATTTTTCTGATTTTCGAACTGAATTCCCCCAGTGGCCTCTCTGCCTCACGAATTTCTCTCTCAATTCGGCTCCCTCAATCTCCCAATTACACTAATTACACAAATGAAGCCGAACAATCCACTTAACAGATTGCAAATTGGACAATGATGAGTAAATCCATAATTTAGGGGTTAATGTCTAAAGGTGTATGATTATGTTTCCTTTGATTCCCGTTTCTATGTTAGCAGGGGCATGGAAGGTGACAAAGTGACAGATGTCACAATCTGTTAGCAAGAATCAAGGTCAAAAGACCATTTTACCCTCCGTTGGACAAATTACCATTTTGCCCCTAGCTAATTCCATCCTTAATTCTCTCAATTTTCTCTCATGATCAGTTGTGGAAAGGAAATGATGATGGGAAGAAAACTCTCCCCATATTGTGTTTGTTCACGGCTCAAATGAGAGGACAAAGAATAAAATATTTGAGTGATGGCTAATGATGATGATTGAACATAATTAAAGATGATTGAATGATTAAAGAATAATAAAACAATATGATGGTGTTTTCCCCAAAACATGGAGCTGATTTATGGCCTTAAATCAAGGGATGGGTGACACTTGTCACTCATCCGGATGTGTTCAATCATCGGGCACTGTTCATATTAAAATAATATTTTAATTCTGGTTCGTTCGGTTAATCGAGTCCGTTTCCGTGACCCTAACTTCGTCGTCGAATCTCCGATTTCGGCATGCCGCCTGTCATTGAATTCGTATCGACGAGACCTACGTAACGGTCCTTGGCCCTCGTCCATCGGACCTCCCGATCAAAAAGTCAACATTTGGCCCCTAATATGCCAAATTACCAAAATACCCCTCAACTTCCGAACATCATAACTTTCTCTACGAATGTCGGAATTGAACGTGCCACCTGTCTATGAACTCGTGACGTCCCGAACTACGTCACAGTCATCGGTCAAAGTCCATTTGACCGCCCGAACTAAAAGTCAACATTTTGCCCACGCTAGGGGCAAAACGGTCATTTTGCACGTTTCGTCCGTTTTCACTCAACTAATCCCCGATTAGTCATTCTGATTCATAATTAATTAATATTCAATCCCGATATTCGGGACGGGTCATTACAAAAAGTGGTTAAGTATCAAATTTCTTTTAGGAACTTATAAATAAAATTTCTACCTTACATGCGTAGAAAACCAACATGGGAATAGTTGTTTGTCCATTTCTGTCCAATAAGACGGATACTTGATCTTCATCAATTCTTGGTACTGCTCGTGAAAAGGTCATACTTTGTCACAGTTGTTTAGTCTGAACTAATAAGTCAAGTTCATGTCCCGATTGGTGAACGGATTTGAGACTGGACCATTGCCAAAAGGTTGGGCAAATACAGATATGGTCTTTGGACATTGACCACTGCCGTTACGTGAGGCCCTGTTGTAGGATGTCTCTACATTCTGAAGGCACATTGCATAAAAAGTGAGCGACTCTTTGCAATGTACGCATCCGCTATAGAGCCTACAAGACGTGTCTTATTGCGGACATACCGTTTATATGTACCTAACATTCTGCAATAAAATACACATTATGAATCACAATTATGAACGACAAGAAGGAAATAGTAACAAAAATAGGAATTAGTCAAACCTCTTGATTTGGTACATCCAACGATAATGCATTGGGCCCGCTAGTTTTGTCTTGACTAGTAAATGTATTAGAAAGTGCACTATTGTATCAAAAAATTTCGGTGGATATATTTTCTCTAGTCAACACATGATGTAGACAATACCTTCATTTATTACTTCGAGGTCTACCTTTATCAACGATCTAACACATAATATATGGAAGAATTGAGACAAATAAACTAGCGTCTCAACAACACCAAGCTCCAAGTACAACCGAATGCTAATTTACATGTCGTTGTAGCAAAACATGATAGTGATGAGTCTTCATACCAGATAAAGTGTCGCTGTATGTGCTATCATTTCATGATATATTACCAGCATACCTGTCAAGAAACTTAACACTTCACAACCACTTTAAGAACTTTTTTTCTTATTTTCTGGGGTGAATGTGCAATTTGGATGAGTCAAGATGTATTTTCCATTGATGACTTTTAGCCACAAATTAGGGCGAATCCCCATTTCTTACATACCTAGCCGTCTTTTGACTTGCCTTCAATGAGTAAAGTAGTTCTCACAACACTTTTATCAACATTCTTCTCGATGTGCATAGGATTTGCGATGTGTCTGATTTTCAATTTAGGCCAATATGACAACCGGAAAAATATGATTTTTTTCGTCCCATATTCCTATTCAGTAGGTTTCGGACCTTGTGTGACAAAATCATGTATACTATTCAATTTAGATAATATCTCATCACTGGATCTTCCTCGGGGTCGAGCCCATAACTCTAATTTTCCATCAAATGAGTCTGACTGCATACGCCATCGGTGATCCTAGGGCAAAAACCTTCTTGAACCTAAGTAGCATACCTTCTATGCCTGACACAATTACGTTGTATTTGAACCACACATAGGACGCGCAAGAAAACCCTTAGTGTTCCACCCTGCCAACATGTCGTAAGCTGGAAAATCAATAATTTTCCACATTACTGCTACTCGTAGAGTGAACATTTTCCCACTAAATTTGTCGCACGCCCGTACACTATTTTCCACAGATCTATGAGCTCATTAATTAATGGCCAAAAATAATTATCGATGTAATTACTTGGGGATTTAGGGCCCAGTTTCAAAGTACTGAGGATTTTAAACTCTTTCTTCATGCATCTCTAAGGAGGTAGGTTATACAGAACCATAACCACTGGCCATATACTATGCAACTTTTCAAAACTCCCGAACATATTAAAATCATTAGTAGCAAGTCCTAATCTGACATTTATTAGCTCCGTAGTAAAATCAGGATATATTTTATCGAATTCTTTCCAAGCCTCTCCATCAGTCGGTTACCTCAATGTATCAACATCAATGCGCTCATTTTTGTGCCACATTATATCCCATGATGTGTGAGATGACGGTGGAAAATAATCCAGCACCTTGTTCGAAATCTTGGTTTTTTCGAAATCTAGGCTCATTACACATGTGAAATGCATCAAGCTACTCGAATTCAACGTAAAATAATGCACAATTATTCTTGCATGCATGGATTTTAACATACCCTAAACCGAGACTCTTCAACAACTTTTTCAAGTTATAATGATCTTTAGGTAGACAATTTTCTTCCGGGAGCATTCGAATGATGATGTCCTTCATGTGATCAAAATGCTTGTATCGTTTGATTATACCCAATTTTCATGTGCATATACTACACAGCTACCCCTAGAACCCAAAACGTTTTACAACCCGGGTGCATTTCACTCTGAGTTTCTTTCAACAATCACTCGCAATGGAGTTCAGATTCTTCGGGTTGAAATCTGGGTGCTTCACCAATTATATCATCATATGCAGGAGGAAAAATATCCGTTAATATCTCAATGACTTAATCATTATCACATCGCTCATTCAAAGTACTTTTCTTCCCGATGAGGTCTAAGAACCGAAGATGTCAATTCAGTAAATATTTATGCGTCGTGATATATTCATTTAGTGTAGTTGTAGACAATCTCATTTTGATCCAAATGATACTGGACCTCATTCAACGATATCCGACCGCAGTTATTACATTTACTACACGAACAAACTATACATCTCTTATCAATGCAATGATTACGTGCAAACTCATTGAAGCTGTCGATCCCATCCATATACTGATCCGCGGATCTATCAAATAATTACATCCATTTTCTGTCCATTATACCCGATTTAACAAAATATAGTCAATGTAAGTGATTGAGTTAATATTGTCACCTAATGGTCTGACAAGTGAACATCAAAACCCGCTCGTCTCCCGATTACTCTTGTCAGGGCCCACACCTAATCCCCCCGGGATTAAAGGCTAAACCCTGATCCCGTCTAACTTACGCATGACACGAAGGCTAAATGGATGTCCAACCTTCATGTGACACGTAAGTCGGACAAGGGATTTCTAATCCGACCGTCCAAAAACATCCGAACTTCCCAGAGTGCGCAAAGTCTACTGTGGATCGTACGTGGGATGTCTCCGACTCTCTCGATCGACAGCCAGCGCCGCAACAACTTGGAGGGTATCGAAAACATGAAAAGACTGTGAGTGGACAAAAATAAAGTATAAGTTTAAAAACAGTTCATAAAACAAGTACATTTATACCCTCCACGCAAAAAGCAATGCATGCATATCAATTCAAGTCATGAATCCACTCATATAAAAAACCATCCAAGAAAAACCATTTGAAAACTCGTATCAAAACTGTGATTCAAATCCAGGCCTCAGCCTCAAATCTCAAATCAATCTCAAATCCAGGAACTCAGTCCCAAAACTCGTCAAATCCACTTCATTCGGGCCACTTCCCAAAACATCAGAAAACCAGTGAAAACCCAGTGAAAAACATCAATCATACAAGTTTACTGGATCTCAAGTGCGCCCGAGTCTTTAAACTCAAAACACAATGCGCAATAGCCAGGCCTTCCCGGGATATCAACGAGTCTTTAAACTCAAAACACAATCACAGGCCTCGGGGGGTATCATATCCGAGTCTTTAAACTCAAAACCATACCGAGCCTTTAAACTCAAAACATCAATCCAGGGCCCTCCCCCCGTAAATCAATCCGAGTCTTTAAACTCAAAACCATTTTCCATTCAACCAATGAAAACCACAGAAAATCTATCTCCGTTTTCGCAACAATGATTCCGTAGCCGGCATCCGGAACCACTATCCCGAACCCAAATCCAGACTTCATTTCCAAACCTCAAAACCAAATTCAAAACATCCTTTCTGAAATCACAAGAGAAATCGAAACCTCGTAAAACTTGAAATTCCATAAAATACATCGAAAATTGTGCAAAACGTAAACCATAAAGATCATAGCTCAAATCATAGAATCAATTATAGAAAAAATATAAAAACATATATGCATGCATCAAGAGTTAGAAAGCAAAGTCCACTCACAGACCATTTCGACGTCGCCTCGATACGCGCGCACTTACGCCGTTCCCGGCCATTCGCTATCCTCGATTTTCCCGAACCTGTCCAAATCCCATAACAAGGTCACTAACTACTTCACAAAGATCATACTAAAGTCCCATAATTTTCCCGTATTTTTAACTATTTTTATCCGAACCCTAAAACCTTCGGACAACCCGAAACATACCGAGACGATGTCCGATTGTCCCGAACTTGTCCCAATAGATTCGTTAAAACATTTCGACCAAAAACCTAGTTAGATGTTTCCCCAGAAACCACCGCACGCGCCTCCACGTGCAGCCCAAAGTGGCTGCGCGTGGGCCTCACGCTCATGTACTGTTCATCGTCTTCAACCTTCTGCTCAGCGGGTTCAGCCCGGTCCAGTTGAACCGAACCGGCGTGACCGGTTTCCCTTCAAAATTAAGTCGTTTTCAGTCCAATCGATCCCCAAAAGCTTTGTCCTACCCCTAGCAAACTATTCCACTACTTAAAACATGACTTAAGGTCCTAAATCGCCCCTGTCAAACTTGAACTCAAAACCCAAAAAATACCAGGTTCGAATTCCGACCACCCGTGGCCACCCCTACGCTCTAGTTCGATCCTTTAGGTTAAACACAACCTCTTAAAGCTACTAGGACCAAGAAAACAACTCGACTACGCCTCAAAACCCACGACTTTACGTTTGAACTAAAACTAGGAAACAAAGGAAACAGGGAAACCCGAGGGACTCACCTGTTCTCTGACCACCACCGTGAACTCCGCCGTGCTCCACTGGGTTCACAGGTCTATCCTCAACCGTCCTAGCCTTCCCTCGAACCTGATTGGATCAAAATGATCAATTATGGTTCACCACGATCCTCGACACCTTTCTGTTTTCCTGAGAAGAATCACACTCCTCTCAGTCTTTCCTCACACAATTCTCACTCACCAGCTTCTCACTTCTCTCTGCTCACACTCACTTGATCACAGAACTCACACTCTCACTGCACTGGGTCGATTCCCTCCCTATGACACGGTCTCTGATTTCTCCTCTTTGCACGACTAACACAACTCAAACAACCCATTTAATTTGAGCCGTGAAAGTGGCTAGAAGCCACCGGAAGACAGCCAGGCGTCACACACCTGCTGGACCAGCCCAAAATATCAAATTAAACCCTGTACACTTGTCCTCAGCTGATTGGCACGCTTCCCAAGGTGAAAAAAGACCAAAATGCCCCTCTTGTTTAATTTTACGGTTTTACCCCTCACGTTCTAGACCCGTATCTCGCTCATCCAATGTCCGATGAAGGCATGCTGCCTGTCGTTGAACTTAGGACAACGAGATCTACCTAATGGTCCTCGGTCTACGTGAAAACCAAGTGTCTAGTGAAAAGTCAACTTTTCCCCCTATTTTAACCAAATTACGGTAATGCCCTCAACCTTCCGAACATCATATCTTCCTCCTCGGATGTCGAAATCAGGCGTGCCACCTGTCTACGGACTCGTGACACCCCAAACTACGTCACGGTCATCGGTCAATGTCCAATTGACCGCCCGAACTAAAAGTCAACTTTTTGCACGTTCTAGGGGCAAAATCGTCATTTCTGTGCTAACGAGCCGAACGTAATCAACTAACCACCGATTAACCCAGTTAATCCACCACTAATCACCTCACTAAGCTTAACTTCCGGGACGGGTCTTTACAATCTACCCTCCTTAAAAGAATTTCGTCCCCGAAATTCCACGGCTCGTTCCCGACACTTGGGGTCTCCTACCCGATAAGCAGCTCTGGAAAGTTCTTAACCTATCATCTCCACCTTAGGTATTTCACAACACTCCTACTACCAGTTCAACACTCCTGACACTCTCAAGTCGAACGTTCCTGTACCTCGTACTACCAACTAAAACTTCATGGTGTACGCAAGGGAAACTCTATGAAAAGAAACAAAGGTATTTTAGAATACTTCATTGTAGAGTACCCGAACAGAGTTCATAGAGTACATCCTCACGTACAACCACCTACCCTTCCGAAAAAAATGACTCAAGTTCTTCCCAGACTCCTGGTCTCTTGGTAACTTCACCACTACCCAACTCACTACTTCACTTGCACGTCCCCAACTGCTGCTCCGACCTCCCTGTCGGAATAAATCAACAAAGTCCTAAAGGCACTCCTAGATTGTGGGTTCTCTTCATTAACCTCATATTGATCAGTTTTCCTTCAACGGAACTCACCACAAGTTAAGGGAGGTTACAAACCCAGGTATTTCAACCACAAGTTTTCCAACTCAAATCTACTAGCCATAGGGCTCTTCATCTTCTACAGATCACAACCACGCTTTCCGCTGCGCAACTCTGATTAACCCACGGCATCCTGGCCGTTCGTCCTGGTTCATGACCTACCCATGGCCATCCTTACCTTGCTCGGTATACAAACCCTCGTCTAGAGCCGTCCACCAGGCAATCACTACCTCGGCTGCACCTAGCAGCACCGTCTCCAATCCGGCCGTAAGTCGACCCAAACCACAAGGACCACAATACCACAAACCTCAATTCACGGTTTCCCTCAGGTACTTCTCACTACCCACGGGGTTCCTCAAATCGTCCCCGTTGTCTGGGTTATCCAAACCCTCAACTTCCATTGGTTCACCACAGCCTTACCACTCGGGTCGTCACACCTGACTAAGACCATCACTAGGGGGAAAATCCCTCGAGTCTCACAGTAGTGCCTCGACCCTGCCATCAAGGCATCCGGCTACTCGTAGCCGCACAATTTCCAAACTCAGCCCAACTGACCAAAGGTCACCAATCCATCCGATCAAAATCCAAACGCCATCCGGCCCAACCAGCCATCATCAATCGGCCTCCTCGGCCTACGTAACTCACTAACTCAACGAGCTACTCTTCGACCCTATGGTCCATCCATCAAGTAACACCAACACCAGCGCCAAGGAACTAACCAGTCCGGCCCTAAGCTGACATACGTCACACCTCATACTGCGTATCGAGCGACTAGCACCCTCAAGCATTGCTATCTAGCCCCCTCGAACATACTATCACTATCTTATCCAAGTTGCTGACGGGCTGTTCCGCATCAAGAAATCACATCCACAGTAGCATCACCCCACCCAAGTCAACGAACCTACGACTATGGGAACCAAACCTCGGGAAGAACATACGGAACCTCACTCTGATACCAATTGTCAGGGCCCACCCCTAATCCCTCGGGATTAAAGGCTAAACCCTGCTCCCGTCTAACTTACGCATGACACGAAGGCTAAACGGATGTCCAACCTCCATGTGACACGTAAGTCAGACAAGGGATTTCTGATCCGACGGTCCAAAAACTTTCGAACTTCCCAGAGTGCGCAAAGTCTACGATGGATCGTACGTGTGATGTCTCCGACTCTCTCGATCGACAGCCCGCGCCGCAACAACCTGGAGGGTATCGAAAACACGAAAAGACTGTGAGTGGACAAAAATAAAGTATAAGTTTAAAAACAGTTCATAAAACAAGTATATTTATACCCTCCACGCAAAAACCAATGCATGCATATCAATTCAAGTCATGAAGCCACTCATATAAAAAACCATCCAAGAAAAACCATTTGAAAACTCGTATCAAAACCGAGATTCAAATCCAGGCCTCAGCCTCAAATCTCAAATCAATCTCAAATCCGGGAACTCAGTCCCAAAACTCGTCAAATCCACTTCATCCGGGCCACTGCCCAAAACATCAGAAAGCCAGTGAAAAACATCAATCATACAAGTTTACTGGATCTCAAGTGCGCCCGAGTCTTTAAACTCAAAACACAATCACAGGCCTCCGGGGGGGGGGGGGTATCATATCTGAGTCTTTAAACTCATAACCATACCGAGTTTTTAAACTCAAAACATCATTCCAGGGACCTTCCCCCGTAAATCAATCCGAGTTTTTAAACTCAAAATCAGATCCAGTGGGTTTTTCTCTTTTTCCGGGTCTTTAAACCCAAAAACATTTTCCATTCAACCAGTGAAAACCATAGAAAATCTATCTCCGAATCCGCAACAATGATTCAGTAGTCGGCATCCGGAACCACTGTCCCGAACCCAAATCCAGACTTCCTTTCCAAACCTCAAAACCAAATTCAAAACATCCTTTCTGAAATCACAAGAGAAATCGAAACCTCGTAAAACGTGAAATTCCATAAAATACCTCGAAAATCGCGCAAAACGTAAACCATCAAGATCATAGCTCAAATCATAGAATCAAGTATAGAAAACATATAAAAACATATATGCATGCATCAAGAGTTAGAAAGCAAAGTCCACTCACAGACCATTCCGACGTCGCCTCGATACGCACGCACTTATGCCGTTCCCGGCCATTCGCTATCCTCGAATTTCCCGAACCTGTCCAAATCCCATAACAAGGTCACTAACTACTTCAAAAAGATCATACTAAAGTCCTATAATTTTCCCGTATTTTTAACTATTTTTAACCGAACCCTGAAACCTTCGGACAGCCCGAAACATATCGAGACGATGTCCGATTGTCCCGAACTTGTCCCAATAGATTCGTTACAACATTTAGACCAAAAACCTAGTTATATGTTTCCCCAGAAACCGCCGCACGCGCCTCCAAGCACCGTCCAAAGTGGCTGCACGTGGGCCTTACGCGCCTGCACTGTTCATCGTCTTCAACCTTCTGCTCAGCCAGTTCAGCCCGGTCCAGTTGAACCGAACCGGCGTGACCGGTTTCCCTTCAAAATCAAGCCGTTTTCAGTCCAATCGATCCCCAAAAGCTTCGTCCTACCCCTAGCAAACTAGTCCACTACTTAAAACATGACTTAAGGTCCTAAATCGCCCCTGTCAAACTTGAACTCAAAACCCAGAAAATACCAGGTTCGAATTCCGACCACCCGTTGCCACCCCTACGCTCTAGCTCGATCCTTTAGGTTAAAAACAACCTCTTAAAGCTACTAGGACCAAGAAAACAACTCGACTACGCCTCAAAGCTCACGACTTTAGGTTTGAACTAAAACTAGAAAATTGAGGAAACAGGGAAAACCGAGGGACTCACCTGTTCTCTGACCACCACCGTGGGCTCCACCGTGCTCCACTAGGTTCACAAGTCTATCCTCAACCGTCCTAGCCTTCCCTCGAACCTGATTGGATCAAAATGATCAATTATGGTTCACCACGATCCTCGACACCTTTCTGTTTTCCTGAGAAGAATCACACTCCTCTCAGTCTTTCCTCACACCATTCTCACTCACCAGCTTCTCACTTCTCTCTGCTCACACTCACTTGATCACAGAACTCACACTCTCACTGCACTGGGTCGATTCCCTCCCTATGACACGATCTCTGTTTTCTCCTCTTTGCACAACTAACACAACTCAAACAACCCATTTAATTTGAGCCGTGAAAGTGGCTAGAAGCCACCGGAAGACAGCCATGTGTCACACACCTGCTGGACCAGCCCAAAATATCAAATTAAACCCTGTACACTTGTCCTCAGCTGATTGGCACGCTTCCCAAGGTGCAAAAAGACCAAAATGCCCCTCTTGTTTAATTTTACGGTTTTACCCCTCAAGTTCTAGACCCGTATCTTGCTCGTCCAATGTCCGATGAAGGCATGCCGCCTGTCGTTGAACTTAAGACGACGAGATCTACCTAATGGTCCTTGGTCTACGTGAAAACTAAGTTTCTAGTGAAAAGTCAACTTTTCCCCCTATTTTAACCAAATTACGGTAATGCCCTCAACCTTCCGAACATCATATCTTCCTCCTCGGATGTCGAAATCGGGCGTGCCACCTGTCTACGGACTCGTGACGCCCCAAACTATGTCACGGTCATCGGTCAATGTCCAATTGACCACCCGAACTAAAAGTCAACTTTTTGCCCGTTTTAGGGGCAAAATTGTCATTTTTGTGCTAACGCCCCGAACGTAACCAACTAACCACCGATTAACCCAGTTAATCCACCACTAATCTCCTTACTAAGCCTAACTTCCTGGACGGGTCTTTACAACTCTGGTTTTGTGGCTCTATCTCATTCGAGAGTGCACATTCTGTATTGTTCTGTTTGCAATCTACGAGCCAAAGTTCCGATCAGTGTAAAATTCGGCAGCATATCCCTGCAGTTCACCAAATGCTCGACGTTGATATTATAAAAAAAAAAAATAACTAGCACGTATTCAGAGAACATTGTATGATGCAAACATACCGAATTTTCCACAACCGAACCCCTGTTCTCGTAGGTCACAAACTATACAGTACATAGTTACACACCCCTAAAATGTCTGAATAAATGGACAATTCAAGAGTCTGTCAATCAACTCGATTCACTGACTCTCGAACGGGTCTAAGATTGTTCCTTAAATTTAATTATACAAAATTAATGAACCCGATTAACTTCCCATAAAATGTTATAAAATATAAACACATTTCACACCATCAAAATATATGAAAAAAAAAGTTTATCAACTCGATTTACTGACTCTCAAACGGGTATAAGGTTGTTTCTTAAATTTAATTATACAAAATTAATGAACACAATTAACTTCCCATAAAATGTTATAAAATATAAACACATTTCACACCATCAAAATATATATAAAAAAAAGTTTATCAACATATTTTTTAATTTCTTAATTTCCTAAGAAACTTTTTATTTTTCAAATTTCCTAACAAATTTTCTAATTTCTTAATTTCCTACATATTTTCTATTTTCCTAATTTCCTAACATATTTTCTAATTTCTTATTTTTCTAACATATTTTATAATTTCCTAATTTTCTAACATATTTACTAATTTTCTATCACATTTTATATTTCCTAATTCATAACATACTTTCTATTTTTATCTTTTCCTAATAAATCTTCTAATTTCCTACACTATTTCTACACAATTAACCAACAATTTCAACATATTTTTTAAAATAAAAAATAATTTCAAAATCTCCAAAATTAAATACATACCTTTGTACTAATTGTAGATGGTGTGATGAGAAGATGAATTAATAATATTGGTGGAGAATTTATTTAGTGAAGATAGGATTTGTGAGAGGGGGAGAGAGAGAGTGAGAGAGAGAGAAAGAGAGAGAGAACTGTGAGCTGTGAGAACAAATGCAGGTAGGGAGGAAGAATAGTGTATTGGCTGTGTTAAATGATATTAGACTTTTGCCCGAAAAATGTATTCGTTGGGCGCAGTTTAATGATTCATCGGGTAAGGGTAAAATTTTGGCGCCAAAACGATTTTCTCCCGCCAAATACCATTGCCGACGGAAATATTCGTTGGGTAACCATGGTCAACGTTTTACGTTACTCGGTGGATAAAACCTAGTAATATTTGTAGGTTTTATTATGTTACCCGATGAGCATGATTTTGTCATCGGGTAACATGTAAACTTTTAGCGTGCAAATTTTTTTCTTTGCGCCATTAGTTTACAAGACGGTAGTGTAATGTTCTTCTGGTAAGGTTCATTTTAATGACGGAAGTTCTTTTGTCGGGAAAAATTCAGTCGGGTCGCGAAAGTTTTCTTGTAGTGTACGCTACGAAGCATTGTTAGGAATGGTATATATGTCTCTTATTTATGCAAAAATCCTCTATATTTTCTTTAAAAACAAATTGCATTTTAGCATACTATATTTAATTTTAGCATACTATATTTTGCATTAAAATTCAGAGTTCTATTTGAATTTTTCAAATATTTTATCAAATTTATATTACAAAATGTATATTAAGAAGAAGTAGTGGGATATGAATGTCTGTTACTTATGAAGAAAAAAAACATTGTCTAGATCTCCATATATTTAATTGTAAGAGAAAATAAAAAAAGTTTGATATGAATGTCTACACTGTTCATAAGATATTTTGTTTTGTCACCAAAGATGTTATTACCTTTTTATGACCAAACATTCATAATTTTATGATTTTTTCAGAAATTCCAATTTTTTTATAATAAAGTTTTAATCAATTATTATATTCATAGTCTAGTAAATATCAAAATATCGTCGAAGGAAGACGAAGAGAATGACTGGGCCTTTTGGTGGTGGTGGGTTTGCAATTTGCAATGAGGAGAATCAATTTGGAGAGGAAGAAGAAAAAAGAAGTTGTGGCTCCTGAGCTTTGGGCTGGTTGAATAGTCTTAGGTATACTGCCCATCCAGCTCACTTATTATCTATCAATTTAAATATTTATTTTTATTTTAGTTAAGATTTGAGGTAAGTGGATAAATCAAGAGGAACTCCTTTGAAACAACGTACAATCACATTAAGGTTACGTTTGGTACTCCGTATAAGAAACTGAATAGTATAATATAATACGAAATCAGTGTTTGGTATTAGTCGTACTAATTAGTCACCATATAAATTAATACGGTTGAATATCTTTATACCGTCCAAACACACTAAAATAATATTTTTGAAATTATCCATATTAAATAGTCAGATGATTAATAATCTAGAGTGTAATAATAATAATAATAATAATAATAATAATAATAGTAATAATAATAATAATAATAATAAAATAGAAATATAATAAAAAAATAAAAATTTAATAAATACTATAATAATAAAATAATAATTAATGATAATTTAATAAATATTAATAATGATAAAAATAATAATTAATAATTAATAATTAATAATTAATAAAAATGTAATAAATAGTAATAATAATAACTATTATCAAAATAAATAATAATAATAACATACAGAGACGGGGGGCTGCCTTAGGCTTGAAGGGTTATAGCCCTTCCCACCCAAGGTGCCTTCTTTTTCAATTATTGGATTAACCCATCCAATAATAAATATTTAGCCCAATTAACTTAGGTTTTAGAAAAAAAAATTAAAAAAAAACTAACAACACACAATTGAATAATATAATAGCAACCTCAAAGGTTCAAAACCAAAGTGAAAAGTAGATATCAGCAAACCATGCACCCCATTTCAACATTTTTTTTTCTTCAAATTTATCTCACAATTTTGTCTCCTTTATTTTCTTCAAAATTTTATTATGTTTATCTACGATCAAATATTCGAAGCATAAAATATTACTTTTTAATATTAGTTTTAAATAGAAATTGAATGAAGAGTTTTGGTTTTGGAAATTTGAGTATTAGAGGGTTTTTTCTTTTGAGTTACGATAATTTGAAATTTTGAAATTGAAATTGGGATTTTTGTATGAGTAATTGAGACATAAGGTTATGACTATAAGGGTTGTATTCGCATTCGCATGCTAGTTTCTATTGTGGGAAGCAAAATTAGTAAATGATTTGTTAATTGTTTATATTAAATGTTTGATTTAATTTGGTAAAAATCTTCACTCTTCTCGAGTTATGTCAAATATTGATGAAAATAACTTTGATAGATAAGTGTAAGAAAGAATCAATGTGATATGTATTGACTTTTCATGTTTCAATAGTAATGAAAATTTTCATCTATGTGAATTAGAAAGAATCAATTTCAAAATAAAATAAGTGATGGATCTATTGATTATATGACCCTCCACATTGAAAGATATTTTACTTATACTAATAGTAACGAAAAGATAATAGAGGATCTTGACACTCTTAAGCTTCGAAATGTACAATTTAAAATTAAAAAGTGATAATTTGTATTTGCAAATTTAATTATGATTTTTGTTGTAATTATTTTTTTTTGCAATCAAATTTTTATTTATATATATAGATGTATTTGAGGGGTACGACTCATTTTGTTCTTATGACTAGATGTATTTTTTTATTTATATTTATTAATAAAATTCATTTGTACCGTTGAGTTTTTTCTATATCTAAGGTGTAAGTTAGCCCATCCGAAATTCAGGTTCAGGAACCGTCTCTGATAACATACATAATTAATATTTAAGATATAATTATTTCGTATCAACTATTATAATATAATCCGGCCAATATAATATAGTTGGTATTCTAATCCGACAAAGTACCAAATATTCGATCAAATAGTCAGTTTATCCGATAAATAGATTAATATATCTAACTGAAATAATCAGTACAATACAACATACCAAATAAGTGGATCCAAATAAATATTGTTTTGTATATAATTATTGCACCGTTTTGAGAGCCAATGCGGGCGCCCTATTGCACGCCATCCACTCAATCTTATCATAAGATTCATAACTCATAAACACATCTTGGACATTTCAATGGCCTATTGCGTATATATAAGGTCAAAAGGCAATGGAGAACTTTGAATGGTAATTAATAGAATGCGTTCACAGTTGTTATATTTGATTGACTGTACTGGTCAGGACTCAGGAATTATATATCTAGCAATCCACGTCGTAAACGATTTGATATCGATTTAGTTTTTTACAAACCCCCGCCTAATTTTAGATATTTAAATAAATGTAAAGTCAAAATTATAAACTTTGAATTCAAAGTAGATAAATGAGACGGTCGAAATAAATTAATTATATTAATTAGTCCATTTTATATGGCAAGATGAATGCTACATTAATAAAATAAATCACTGATATGATTATTAATTTACATATTTATTTTTTGTGATAAATAAAAAGACAAATCAATTACAGCATTAAGTGTGTTAAATAATATATCTAATTAAATATATTCGAGTAGAAATGTGATTCTTATATTTGACAAAAAAAGAATTTGTGGCTCATTTATAATATCAAAAATAAAATAAAAGCACCTACAACATTATGTTATATTCTAGATACACCTAACAAAAATTCCTACTATTGAGTTGTTAGAACTTACTGTAGACTATCCGCGAGAAAAGATTATGAAATTGACCTTCTAGATTAGCCCCGTAGAAAAATTATGCAACGTTGAAGACTAGCCCTGTAGAAAAGTAAATCACCGGCAAAACTTCTTCCGCTTTATGGAACTTTCGCTTAATCTCTTTAGTTGTCGATGACGTACGTCGAATTAATTTTGGCCTGGTAAATGCATGCACCAGCGTTGATCGTGCCAATTAATTAAGAAGATGTTGACCGAAAAATATGGTATTTATTTGGTCCCCTAGCGATAGCTCGGTGACACAACTTCATCAAAACTTTGTTTCTGTGTATGTGTCAAATGGCGGAGCCAAATAACTCAGTGAAAGTACTAGAGGTTTGCAGGGTGGCTCCACAATCGTGCTCAGCAGAAACCCTAGAGTTCCTTTCTGATTTAACTTTCTTTGATCTTCTCTGGCTCAGATTTCCACCTATCCAACGCATATTCTTCTATGAAACCTCCGCTTCATCCGACTCCATAGTCTCAAAACTCAAAGCCTCACTCTCCATCACCCTCCAACACTTTCTACCACTAGCAGGAGCCCTCATTTGGCCTCAAGATTCCCACAAGCCCATCCACAAATACCGCAAAGGCGACGCCGTTTCAGTCACGATAGCTGAGTCTGATGCTGATTTCAACCGTCTAATTTCAATTAATGAATTTGTCCAGGCCAAAAAGTACCAACATCTTGTACCCCAATTGGAAGTGTCACATGAACGAGCATCGGCCATGGCATTGCAAATCACTATTTTTCAGAATCGCGGGTTTTCGATTGGAATATCCACGCACCATGCAGCCCTAGACGGCAAATCCTCAACCATGTTTTTCAAATTATGGGCTCACATCTGTAAACATGGAGACATGCTATTGTCGTTAAAACCATTTTACGGGAAAATGGTCGTCAACGACAGAGCCAGGCTTGAATCAGTGATGTCAAACCAGTTTCTAAATCTGAACGGACCCAACAATCGAAGCTTGATGTGTACGGTCTTCCAAAATCCAGTGCCACTAGATTCAATTCGAGGCACCTTCGAAATGACGACCGCAAGAATTGAAGCAGTGAGGGAATTTGCGGCGAAAAAAATGGACGAGAACCAACATCATGACTATCAATCCGTTCACATGTCACAGTATTCAATAACTTGTGCCTACACATGGGTTTGCTTGGTCAAAGCCGAGGAAATAAAATGTGACAAAGTAGTCATGATTATTGGCGTTGACTGCAGGTCACGCTTAGACCCTCCTCTACCTGCCAACTATTTTGGGAACTGCTTAACGGGCCAAGTAGTAGTTGCAGAGAGAGCAGGACTATTGGGAGAAGATGGGTTCGTTGTAGCGTTGAATGCCATTAGTGACGCCATTAAAGGGTTGCAGAAGGATGTACTTTTGAATGGATTAGAAAATTTGGTTCCAAATTTCTACGGTGGTGGGCAGAGACAGGGTAACGAAGATAGAGTATTTTCCGTTGCTGGTTCGCCTCGTTTTAAGATTTATGATACCGATTTTGGATGGGGAAAACCGAGGAAGATCGACGTTGTTTCGATAGAAAGGACAGGAGCCATATCTCTTTCTGATAGCAGGAATGGTGATGGAGGTGTTGAGATTGGTTTGGTGTTGAGAAAGCCAAATATGGATGCTTTTGCTTCTCTGTTTGCTGAGGGCCTCGAAGACCTGCTTTGAGAGTCCAAGGCTTATCAACAACATATATTCTTTTTTGTTTTTGCAGTTCTAATATCCTCTGGGGGAATAAAGTCGCACAATCTTAATTTTCATGTACTTGTGAAAACGTTTGAAAGAATAGCAACCGATGATCGTAAGCTAGTAAGCATCATATTTTTAAGATTTCACCGCTCAATGAGATAAATAGTCAAGTCACTCTATTTTTATTCAGGGTTCAATTGGTTATTTTCCCTTATTTCTTGTACTTTTTGTTGTTGTTGTTGTTGTTTGTTGATGCACAAAATGTGTCAACTTAAAGGACGAATACTGCTCAGTTATGTGTTTTTGGATAGACTTGCAAATAAGATAACTAGTTGGTCGGTCAAAGATATGCACCGGTGTGGTACCCGTCTAAGAGTATTCTGACGCCCAAGTCAATGGTCGATCTGCGTGTATAGGGAGTTAGTGCTGAATAGTAATTCTGATGTAGAAGTGAATAGTAAATGTTTAGTTATCTTTATGAGGAAAAGTGAACTCCTCTTATGAGTGTAATGTTGGTAATAAATTTATTCTTCCGATGTGAGACACGTGGAAGGACGAGGTATATCCATGTGTCAGTGTTGTCTAGATCGAGCTAGGGATTTCTTATCAATGTGGGCTTGGACCCTTGAGTTTTGTAGAAGTGTGTTGGGCTAGAGGTATTGAGCCTAATGGGTCTGGACTGATATGATATCAACAAAAATCCCTCAAGTTCTCGACCGAGATGGAATTTATCGGTTGGGGGCTTGTAAAAAATGCCCCAGACCTTGAGTGGGTATGTGCCTCTAGTCTCCCAAGTCCCCCAAGGGAGGGAGGGTACCAAGCAGAAAGTGTCATTGGTGTGCATGGAGTTGAACCAATCGATGGACCAGCGGGATACCGATTGAGAGACCCGTGCTGGGTGGGTGGGTGCGGTCTGACCTATCGGTGCTAGCCAGTCAGTGTTGGCATCATAGGTAAGGAGTCGTCAAGGTGGCATGGCTCGGTCGCTACCTTTCGGGCTTCTAGCGACGTTTGGGTGCCCATGGTTTATGTAGGGACGTGTGCGACCAGTGGGAGTTGGATAGCTATCGTGGTAATAAATGTTGTGAGTATTGAGGTGACCTTTTGGTATGCCGACTTAGCAACTCTATAAATAGGTGGAAAAAAGTTAGACCAATTATTCACTTTCACTTTTTTTACGCGGGTGCCTTAGTGAAATTTTTGCGCTGTGGATTAGGTGATTTCCAGCAAGGCGTGTACGGTAGAGCTTGTGGTGGGGCGGTTTTCGGTGAGGACAACCGTCGTGGATTAACAAGGTATGACCACTTTTATGCTTCTTTTTTGATTAAATGTTGTTTTTTGGGATGAACTAGGGATAAACCAGGGAGGGGGGAGGGTCGGACATCAGTTCGATCTGAGGAGCAGAGTGGTTGGTGACCAAAAGTCGTTTGTCTTTCTCTTTCCCTAGATGCTCTGTTGTTTGACAGGGATAACGAGTTGAATGACGTCCAAGATTATGTCGATGAGGATAGTCATAGTGCAACATCCTCGACGGAAAAGATTCCGTTGGTGGAAGTCATACCGAGCTTGAAGATCAACAAGAAGACCCGTCGAGGTGATCAGTCCAATGTGTCGACGTCTGGGTGGTTTGGTGCCAAGGAAGAGGTCGCTCAGACAGGTATGAAGCCGTCTGGGAGCACCAGAGCCGTCTAGGCGACAAGTGTCCGAGAAGCCAAATCAATTATGGTGATTGGTACACTGGCCGAGGAGGAGTCAGAGGAGGAGGATGTCCCAACTTCCTTGGCCATACAAATAGCCAAGTTTACTGTGGATGGGCTCAAGAGTAAAGAGATGAAGGCGATTTTCGAGAAGTTTTGGTTGCCTTGGAAAGTGCCGTTTGATGTGGAGTTAAGGGTGGTGAAGCCCAATGAGTTGCCAAGCTGTCCCCCCCGAGGGGTTTTCGCTCTTCTACCCTGAGCTATTCATACATGTGGTCAAGTTCCCACTACATCCCTGGTTAAAATCGATGGTGTGGAGCCTGGGGGTGGTGACACGACCCATCACAATCCCACTGGGATTAACACAGGATGTGTCATGCTCCCGTTTGACACGAAGTGTCAGACAAGGGATAATTCATACCTCGGCCCATACGAGGCTCCTAGAGAGCGCCAAGATCGGTGGAGGAGTGCAATGTCTCGGTTTCCGCTACAGTCCGCATCTGTGATCACCTTGAAGGGCATTAAAATCATTTAAAAACTGTGAGTGGACGAAAATCAATAAGTTCATAAAAACACATTTCATAAAAATATTTATTCCTTTCACTAAAAAGTATGCATGCATCGAAAACAAGAAATCAAATCATTTACTTAAATAATTCATTAGGGCCTTAGCCCAAAAACCGTAAAACCAAACATGAGTGAGAACTCAGCCCAAAATCGTAGTATAGTAAAATTCGTAAATTCAAAACCAAGTGGGCCATTGCCCAAATCCATAAACACAAATCCATAGACACCGAAATACCATTTCAAAAATCCAATAATCCATATTTACCACATAAGCATCCTTGGCATCCCAAATTTCAAGCGTCCCAGATGCTTGATGTCCCAGACGTCATATCTCACGGTATAAGCAACGTGTGCTACCCGGGGTCTCGCCGGGTCCATATCTCTGACATCCCAGATGTCTGACGTCCCAGACGTCTAATCATAGCAATCTTGCTCCTGAGTCACTATACGGTCCGGTCGCTTCTTATAATGACCCCTCGCAGGTAATGCACCGTGACTTCCCTAGTGTCCCAGACACCTGGAGGAGACCATCCACAGATCCTCGTATCAAGATAGTATATAGGAAACAGTTTTATAAAGTCATTTCAAAACATCTCAAAGGGCCTTGCCCAGAATTTCCATAAAACATCACAAATCCATTTAGGGTCCCCGACCCGAAATCACGTTTATGAAATATAGGGTCCCAGACCCAAAATCACGTTTATGAAATATAGGGTCCCAGACCCGAAATCGCATTTATAAATCACAACTAGGCCTCATGCCCAAGTTCATCTTTCCAAAACCAAAACCATTTCATCAAAGCATCACCGAAACCACAAGCACGTAAAACCACATTATAAAATCGTAAACATCGAAATACGTGCAAGTATAGGATTACCTCGAAATACATGCAACCATGTAAATCACCCAAGCCACAATCAACACTATAAAAATCATATATATAAAACATATAAAACAGTTATGCATGCATCACAGTTTAGAAAACATTGTCCACTCAGACCGTCCTACGCTGCTGTCTCGATACACGTGTCATACGCCCCTTCCGAGCCATATCACTATCACCGGGACTTCCAAACCTATCCAAACCATACTAGAGGGTTATTAACTACCTCATTAACCTCTCAATGAAGCCCCATAATTTTCCTGAATTTTTAAACGTATTTTACATTGGCTTTAAACCTTCGGACACCCAAAACTATATCGAAATGATGTCTGATCCACACGAAACCAGTCCCAAAATGTTCGTTACAACGAATAGATGATTTCACATGTTTAAAACTTTCCCAAAATACCCCCCACGTGCCACCAAGCGCTGCCCAAAGGCGTTGCGCATGGGCCTCACACGTCTAGGCACTGTGCATCTTCAACCTCTAGTCGACCGGTCCAGACCGGTTCGACTGTACAGTCGGTCCAACTAGACCGACATGCCCGATTCGGGCCAATTTTGACCCTTTCTTCAACCCGTTTCCACTCCAATTTTCTCGTAAACCTTCCTCTAATCATTCCCAATCGATCCATGAATTAAAAATATGAAAACCAAGTCCGAAAACCATGCCTTCAATTTGATTCTTGAACCGGCCGTCCATTCCCCACCGTGTTTCCAAGATTCCGGCGTTCGTATACCACCACTTCAAGTCCATTAGGCCCCTTGCAACCTCCAAAACACTTTCCCATCAATAAAACCATTCCAAAAACACCCAAAATCCAACTTCCAACTTTGAAAACCAAGACTTACCTTTCATGGCTTCTCCGACCACCCTCCACGACGGCTTGAACCGTGGCCACCATCTTCATCGTCTCACCTTCATCTCTCTCTTTTATTCACATAACAAGCAAAGATAATGGAAATTGAAGGGCCATGGGAATGGGTTTTGCACGGTCACAGGTTGGAAGAAAATAAAATGATAGATCGAGGGGAAAATAAAAGCATCCCACCGTGTGGGGAAATGGGCCAATCAGATGGGTGACACTTGTCGCTCATCTGGTGGTTCCTTCTAGAACCTTCCCCAATCAAAACATGCCACTTGTCCTCTTTCTCGATTTTCGTGCAATTGTGCCGCTTTCCTTTTTAGACCCGTAACTTCGCCGTCGATCCTCCGATTTCGACGTGCCACCTGTCTACAGAATCGTGACATCCCGATCTATGTTACGACCATTGGTCCATGTACGCTTGACTTCCCGAGTCAAAATTCAACATTTGCCTAATTTTAGGGGCAAAACGGTCATTTTACACCGTCCGTCCAATTTCACTCAACTAATCCCCGATTAGTCATCCTAAATTCATAATTAATTAATATTAAATCTCGATATTCAGGACAGATCGATACAAGTGGCGGTAGGTTAGCTTAATCCGAACGTCTAGATTATCCTTATCAGGCTGTATGATGCCTTTCAGAGGGCAAACCTATGGTCGCCGATGTATGCCTAAGTGGTGCACTTGTACGAGTTCGCTCAGCAGTAGCAGAGTAAGGGCTGGGTGCACGCTCGGTGCAGAGACCAAATGTCACGAGGGGAATACATTTACGGCATGTCGTCGTCCCAGAAAATGTACAAGATGTACACCTTTGTCGATGGGAACTGGGAGGAGAGGGCATCCCGTCAGCGTTCTAGGATCTTAGCAATGAGTATCGGTCCAGTGATAGTTGTATTTTTGCGTTCTTTTTATGTCTGTTGTTGTACTGATCAGTATTCCGTTGACTGATCTGATTGTGTGCAGGTCAAGAAGAAATTCAGTCTGACCTGACGCCATCAGACGTTCTTCAAGTTCCGCAGACATTGCTTGAAGTCAGCCTGATTCCAAACTTAGTTAAGAATGAGTTGTTTACGTTTTACTCATTTTTCTAATGACCTGGTCGGGATGCTGATATATGTGTTTGTCTTGCAAGTTATTCCTAAAGACGCCAATGGGCAGATTAACAAAGCGGCAAAGGAAGTTTTTGATGCAGTGGAGCATGCGATGGCTAGCTTGGATGAGAAACATGAGGAGGCCGAGCCGACTATGACTCCTCCCCAAGAGCCCGTCAGTAAGAAGAGAAAAGAGGCGCCGAGTGATAGCTCGGTGTCAAAGAAGAAGGGGACCCCGACAATCAGTCTGAGGGCATCTAAGAGATTGCAAGTCATCATCGGCATGTTGATTTGTTTAACACCCCTGACATTTGAGAAATGAAAAATGACCATTTTATCCCTAAATCTCAAAGTGTTGACTTTTGACTAAAAAGTCAAAGTGCTGAATTTTGACTAAAAAGTCAAAACGTTGATTTTTTACTAGGACATCTTTAATAGACTTCGAAAATACTATTATGAAGGTCTCGGCCTTATGAGTATATAGATAGGCGGCATGCCAAAATAGAGTTAGAATAGTTTCGATATAGGTCCAAAATGGTTAAGGGTAATTTGTAATTTTGGCATTGGGGTAACTTGGTAATTTCACCATTTGACATGTGATTCATATGAGTATTCTACAAAACTTTAAATGTTTCTCTCCATGCACTCATCAACCAACCTAAGGAGTGTTTAAATATATGTGTGTCTGACTTTCAGTGATTGGAAAAGGCAAGAACCAAAAATACCCCAACCTTCTGCCTGTGAGGTAAAGCAGAGGGAAGTTGTCAGGACCCACCCCGGTTTCACCTCGAAATCCGAGGTAAATCCTGCTCCCGTATGACACCCAACACCAAGACTAAAGTAACTCACGAAAACCACCAAATACACTGTCAGACGCAAGAGAATTTAAAACACCTCGATGTCAAAGTTTTACGGAGCATAGAACTAAATACAAAAGAAAACAAAAACCGATAACAAGTACACGCACACGGAAAAATTCAAAGCACTATGGGGTCACTATCGCACACGCTATGTCTCCGACGCTGTCTCGACGTCAAAACCCCGCTCTAGCTCCACGACCTAGAGGGCAATTTTAAAAGCAGAAGGTGTGAGTGGACCATAAACAAAAATAACAGTTTCAAAAACCATTTCATAATAAAACTAGGGTTTTATCCCTCCATTTTGAAAACACACATGCATAGCCCATTTGCCAAAACCAGTTATAAATCACGTAAGGATTGTCATAAAAACAGGATTGAAAGCAGTTATAGAAATCACATCAGAACATCATAAAACCATATTAGAGAACATAAATCTCAAGCAATCATTATCCGATCAAACCTGTTGGATATATCAGAGCCTTTAAACTCCCGAGTCTTTAAACTCAATTCAGGCCTCAATAATATCCGAGTCTTTAAACTCCCGAGTCTTTAAACTCAACAGGCCTACGGGGGAAATATCAGTATATCCGAGTCTTTAAACTCAATCCGGGTCTTTAAACCCAATCCGGGCCTGTCCCCCGTCAATCACAATATCCGGGTCTTTGAACCCAATAACCAGATCCAGCAAATCCAATCCAAAACCTTTTGAAATCCAATTCTAAATCCATATCCAAACCCGAATCCGAAATTACTGGTCCGATGCCCTTCCCAGCATCCAGAACCGTTATTCCAAACCCAAATCCGAAAATCCACTTTTCAACTTTAAAACCACATTCCGCTTTTCGAAATCCGATTCTAAAACCGAAAATCCTTGGTCATTGAAATCATGTTCCAAAATCCCTTTATAATCATTATTTATCATTTATCATTTGAAATCCCGAAATTAGAACCTCATAAGCATAAATCAACCTTTTATCGTAAAACATACTAAATGCGTTATTTTCTCGAAAAACGTGTAATTATGCAAAACGAACGTAGCATATTCCATAATCATGAAATCACATGTAAAACCATAAAATAAGTAAGTAAAAACAGTTATGCATGCTCGTGTTTAGAGAAGGGGTTCACTCAAAGATACCGGGCACTCAGTCGCGTCCCGTACGTCCCGTACGTCTTCCTCAGCCTCTTCGGGGAATCCTGATCCTGTCACAAGTCACCAAAGTCCGTTACTAACACGTCTACTAAGACTCTCCTAATTTTTCCCCAAAAATCCCCAGGTCCTAAACGTAACGAACTGAAACCCTAAACCTTCAACCTCGCGAAACTAACTCAATTCGACGTCCGATTAACCCGAAACCAATTCCATTAGACTCGTTACAACTCATAGACCAAAAAATATGTTGACCGTTTTCCCCAGAACCGCCGCACGGGCCCCCACGCGCCGCCCAAAGTGGCTGCTCGTGGGCCTCACGCGCCTGCACACAGGGTACTGTTCACCGTCTTCTACCTTGGGCGAACCGGTCTGAACCGGCGTTCCCGGTTCTCCGTCGTTCCTGCTCTGCTCCTTTTTCCTCCCTTTCTTCACCATCTACATCGTCCAGTCCTAAGCTACCCGTTCCCCTCACTCAAACACCTCGACACCGTCCCTAACTCGTCGATTCAAGCTCGAAAACAAAAACCCGTACACCCCTGTTTTTCCTCCCGGCTACCCAAGTCACCTCCCGTCACTGTAACGACCTTAGACGACTCCTAGGGCCTCCCTGAGTCTCACACAACTCACCAAAATCCTCGATTCGCACTCAACACCCATGATTTTGAGTTTGAAATTCACGGAAAAACAGGGCAAGTTAACAAGGATGAGGAATTACCTGTTGCCGATCGCCGCTGTGCTCACCGCCGCACTCCCTGGAGTCCCCATAGCCGTCCTCGCCCCCTGTCGAGTCCAATAGCACTCACACACGACCACACCACCACCACGATCTCTCACCTCTTCTGTGTTTTCTGATTTCCCGTGAACTCTCCCTACCTTCTCACTCACTCACGGTCACACAACCCACTCCAGTTCACTCCTCCACTCTCCCTTAACCTCTGTTCACCCTCACCAGCTCACAACACTCGCACCTTCCTGGCCATCGATCGATTTGCTCACCGCCTCACTCTGTCTCTGTTTTCTAGAATGCATGGTTAACAGCCCCCAATTATTTGGACCCGTGAGAGATCCTAGAAGCCACTAGGTCCCTGCCACATGTCACAATCCTCTCAACCCTCTCACAAGTGTCTCAATCTCAACCGTCCACTTGTCCCAATCTGTTGCACAATCCCCAATGTGCAAAAGACCAAAATGCCCTTCTTTGAACCCAAAATTACGATCATGCCACTACCTTCCTAGACTCGTAACTCACACGTCCTAACTCCGATGAACACGTGCCACCTATCGTTGAACTCAGGACAACGAGATCTACCTAACGGTCCTAGGTCAACATACAAAAACTCGAACGTACGAAAAGTCAACTTTTCCCCCTATTTTAGCCAAATTACGATAATGCCCCCAACCTTCCGAACATCATAACTTCCTCCTCGGATGTCGGAATCGGGCGTACCACCTGTCTACGGACTCGTGACATCCCTAACTACATCACGGTCATCAGTCAATACCCAATTGACTACCCAAACTCACGGTCAACATGTTTCCCAAACCAGGGGAAAAATCGTCATTCTGCACTATCGGACCCACCGAAACCAACTAATCACCGATTAAGCTCACTAATCCCATATTAATCACTGTCTTAGCCCTAATTTTCGGGACGGGTCGTTACAGAAGTGGGGGAGAATTAGGAAAAAAGGAAGAAGAGAAGTAGAGAAGGAAGAAAGGGATGGAAAGAGGATGGAATCAGTGTGAAAATCGTGCGCGAACGCCATGAACCATGGGCATGAAGTCAGGTTTTCAGGTTCTGGGACATGAACGTTAAAGATAGGAATTCTCATGTGTTCCTGGCGTTCCTAAGATCATCCTAAGCTCAAAACGATGAGATTTGGGCATTGGAAAAGCTAACATAATGACAGAGGAGCCATGGCCGAATGATGGAATGTTTAAACCTTAACATTATGTACGTTTTCTCCTATTTGAATTCCATAGAACTTATCCTTGGATTGAGTAGATACTTTTCGGTTATTAGAACGCTGGATTTAGACGTGTAAGTTGAGATACGATCGGGTCAAGGATGCGGGTCAGACGACCCGGTTGCAGGAAAATGAGTCAACGACCCAAGGTTGAAGGTGACCACTGAGATGCGTGTGAATCCCACACGCAGAGACCTTTCGGTAGCGAGTGGCTGCGCGTGCGGCATTGTCTGGGAAAACGATCAACAAAAAAATGTTCCTTGTTTTTTGAGTTTAATGGTCCAAGTTTCGAGTTAATTATTGGACCTCGTATGAGGAAGTTATACTCATTCAAAGTTATTAGGTTCATATAAACATTCTTAATTAATTCTAAAAATTGGGGATAATTAAGGGATTAGTCATTAACCAATCTTGATTATAATTGAACTGTCTAATATAATTTATGGTGAGATATAGTGAATAGGATAACTAATAGAATTATGGTTTGATTATTATATATTTGATTGTGTACAAGGAATTTAGTATTTAGTATTAGTTATATATATATACACTTGTGCTTAAATGTAAAAAAAAAAACGATTTGGGCAAGGAAAAACGAGGTGAGATGAATACTATTCTTTCATGATGAGGATGATTATCTTGAAGATGACATGTATATGATAATGTACAACGATGTTCATTTGAATAAGCCCGACTTGTAAAAGTTTTCGTCACAAGACAGGGTTAGTGGGTTAGATGTGGGTGGTAACCCCATAAGGACGAACTAAATTTGCTTAATTGAATAAAATTTGGACATGCTTATAGTTAGTAATATCACTTATCTGACAAGAGTTGTCAGACAGGAGCAGGACCGGTCCAATTTTTACGGAAACTTGGGACGAGTCCTGTCAATTTGGTATCAGAGCATAGGTTATTGAATATGTTAGGGTATGTTGATTCGATTACGTTTTTTAAACTGGTGTTTTGATCATCACATGAACTATTGGAAATGTACGGTTTATAAGCCAATTTGGTTTGGAATTTTGGTTTGATTTATCACGAGAGTTAAAGATGTTGTGTGATCTATATAAGGTAATGGAAAGTTAAGTTAGGATTTTGAATAAGCTGTAAAAACTTTAAATGGAAATTACGATATGTGAATTTGAATTCGGTACTAAATTCATATATTTAGTATATCTGACAATTTTATGAATTATTTGGAAGCATATTTTCCACATTGGACAACGGATTTAACTCAAAAAACGAGCCTAAAATTATTTTATGATTTGCATGATAATAATTTGATTCGAGTGGAAATGTTCATGATCATAATATTTTTAGTAACGTTTGGATTTTGAGATTTGGATTGGTTTATGAAATCAATGTGTGATAGCTTTCATGTAAAAATTTGATAAAGTTTACGGAGGTGTTAATGGTGCATGTTTACGAGGTTTATGAAAAGTGTGATTTGGGTTTTGGGCCTAGAATTGGAAAAAAAAGAATGAGTTTGTTTCTAGAAACAGATATATGTTATAGATATGTGAACTTCGATATTTGAGATTAGTGGTGAAAGATCAATTAGAGTTGAATAAGGTAGTGCCCAGATGTCTAGAGTACATCTCTATTTTCTTGGGCTAGATATGAGGGATACGCTCAGACATCCAGATCGGGGTTTTGTTTTCCTGAGCGGTTGTTTAGTCTCAGATGTCCAACGCATGACTCTGTTTCCTTAAGACTATTACTTGTACTAGTATCGAGACTTCTAGAGTCGGGCCCTATTTTCCTTGGATTGGTCCATACCCAAGCTTCCAGAGCAGGGCTCTGTTTTCCTGGGTGACACCTAGACGTCCAGAAGTGGGTTCTATTTTCCCGGGCACTCGGGTGTCCAGAGCGGGGATCTGTTATCCCGCGTGAATGATTTGGCCTACTAGTAGTGACGTATGATTATGTGTATGCTACCCAGACGTCCAGAGCTGGGCTCTGTTTCTCTGGGCACTTGGACGTCCAAAGCGGGGCTCTGTTTTCTCGAGTGGTTGAGAACTATGATGAGCGCTCAGATACTGTATTACTAAGAAGACACTCGGATGCTGTATCCCTGAGTGGTATGCTGACCAGCAATATAGTTATAACCCGAGAAATGAGTTTTAAATGGTACACTACGCATAGTGATATTATGCATTAAGTGAGTAGTTGAGCACTTGATTGGTCAGTCTGGTCCTAAGGGTGCAAAATGAAATGAGGAAATATGGGAGATTGGATAATAAGTAAATGTAGTAATATTGTGCATCAAGGATGGGTTGGCTAAACGTGGATTGTGTGACAAGGATTTGATGTGTATGATTGTTGTGCTGATTTGCATGCCGGTTGTCATGAATTTTGATGTTTTATGACATGAAACGTTGTGATAACTGTCCGAATGGTGGTTTTCACAAGACTTGCTAGTGAATTGCTATTTAGTTAGGTTTGGTAAGGAAATAAGTGTGTGACTTGTGCACGGATAAGGAAAAATTGTGTGGGTCCACATAATAAGTGACTCGAAGCTGGAAAACCATAGTATTTATCAGTGTATTAGACCCAAATCTAATAATAAATACGTTCCAAATAGAGTTAGTAATTGAGGCATCAAGATGATGAAAAGATCTTGTATTAGGTCTGATGCGTGTAGTGGTGACCTATGTGAATTGACATTTGATTGATTGTTGTTTATTATTCATTGTATGCTTATTATCGGGGCATAATTATAGTCTGATATTAAGATTTAGTGAGACACTAGATGAAATTTGTATATTTTTCGGACAAGGTTATTTTGTGATGTCTTATACGGTGTGACTAAAATTAAGTGTTATGGTATGATTATTGAGATATTAACTTGATTATAATTTTACATGATACTTATAGGGTATCAAGGATGGTTGTATTGTATATAACCATTTTGAAGACCTGGTGGTAGCTGTGATGGTTACACATGACCCTAAAATGATTACATGATAAACTGTTGCGTAGGTGGTAACCACTCAGATGTATGTCAAAAGTTGGGTAACTTAAACCCACCAAAAATCCTTCTCGGGTTTCAGTGATTTATTTGAGTATTATATTATTTTGCGTTTTATAAGGTGTTGGTATAAAGTATGTTTTGGACCTCGGGCCCGATTTTTGAATATGGTTTAGATTGTGGATGTGATACGTAGCATATTTGGATGCTTCTTGAGTATGTGATTCGGGTATCAAGCATAATTTTGAAGTTTGATTCAGCTCTAAAATTTTGAGGAAAAATTTTTTTAAGGCGGAAATTGTAACACTCCGGACATTCGAGAAATGAAAAATGACCATTTTACCCCTAAAACTCAAAGTGTTGACTTTTGACTAAAAATTCAAAGTGTTGATTTTTGACCAGGACACCTTTAAGAGACTTCAAAAATACCGTTATGAAAGTCTCGGCCTGCTGAGTACATAGAAAGGCGGCATGTCAAAAATAGAGTTCAAATAGTTTTGATATATGTCTAAAACGGCTTAGGTTATTTGGTAATTTTGTCATAGGAGTAAATTGGTAATTTCACCATTTGACATGTGATTCATATGAGTATTCTACAAAAATCTAAATTTTTCTCTCCTTGCACTCATCCATCGACCTAAGGAGTGTTTAAATATATGAGTGTGTGACTTTGAGGGATTAGGAAATGAAGGAACCAAAAATACCTCAACCTTCCACCCGTGAGTTAAAAGCAGAGGGAAGTGGGGGAGAACTAGGAAAAAAGGAAAGAGAGAAGTAGAGAATGAAGAAAGGGAAGGAAAAAGCAAGGAATCAGTGTGAAAACTGTACACGAATGCCATGAACCATGGGTATGAAGTCGGGTTTTCGGGTTTTGGGACAGGAACGTTAAAGCTAGGCTTCTCGTGTGTTCCTAGAGTTCCTAAGATCGACCTAAGTTCAAAACGATAGGATTTGGACACTGGAAAAGCTACCATAATGACGGAGGAGCCATGGCCGAACGATGAAATGTTTTGACCTTAACATCAGGTACGCTTTCTCCTATTTGGATTTCATAAAACTTATCCTTTGATCGAGTAGATGCTTTTTGGTTATTAGAACGTTTGATTTAGACTTGTAACGGTTGAGATACGACCGAGTTAAGGACGCGGGTCAGACGACCTAGTTGCAGGAAAACGGGTCAACAACACAAGGTTGAAGGGGACCACTGAGACGCGTGTGAATCTCATGCGCAGAGGCCTTTCGGCTGTGAGTGGGCGCCTGTGCGGCATTGTTTGGGAATATGGTCAACACCAAAAATGTTCTTCCTTGTTTTATGAGTTTAATGGTCCAAGTTTCGAGTTAATTGGTTATAGCATGAGGAAGTTATGCTCATTCAAAGTTAGTAGGTTTTATATAAACCTTCTTAATTAATTCTAAAAATTGGGGTTAATTAAGGGATTAGTCATTAACCAATCTTGATTATAATTGAACTGTCTAATATAATTTGTGGTGAGCTATAGTGAATAGGATAACTAACAGAATTATTGTTTGATTATTATATATTTGATTGTGTACAAGTAATTTAGAATTTAGTATTAGTTTTATAAAATACTTGTGCTTAAAGATAAAGAATTGATTTAGGAAAGGAAAAACAAGGTGAAATGAATACCATTCTTTCATGATGAGGATGATTATCTTGAAGATGACATGTATATGATAATGTACAACAATGTTCATTTGAATAAACCTGACTTGTAAAAGTTTTCGTCACAAGACGGGGTATTTGATTGGACGTGGGTGGTAACCCCAAAATGATGGACTAGGTTTGGTTAATTGAATAAAATTTGGACATGATTAAAGTCAGTAATATCCCTAATTTGACAAGAGTTGTAAAACGGGAGCAGAACCGGTCCGGTTTTCACATAAACTTGGGACGGGCCTTGTCAACTGGTGCCACCATGGTGTTGTTCAAGCTGGATTACCTGCTAGAGGGCTCAATGGCCGAGCGGATGGAGAAGTCACTCCTCGTCGCTTCCCTTGTAAGTGTTCAGTTCAGTTTTCACTTGTACATATTTTTGTTGCTTTCGTAATTTTTCTAAACTGTCCTCGATCTGTACATTCCCTCGAGGAGATGTTCATCAACTACTCCCATGCTCTGAAGCGGGTCATCGTAGCTAACAAGGAGAAGACAAAGTGCAAAGATCAATTAGTGGCTCTTGTTTTGGAAGTCTCAGGAGACCAAGCTGGCCATCAAAACCAGGGCCGAGCTGGAGCGAAAACTTCAAGTCCAACAGAAAATGCTGAAACATTAGAAGCCCCAGTTAGGCATGTACATGGAGGAGGTTAGCACAGTTCGGTCGGCAGCCGAGGAGGCCGACCGCCTGAGGGCTGAACTAGAGGAAGCTGAGTGTCTGAAGGTGGAGGCCGAGTGCCAGAGAAAGGATGGCTAGTGCTTGAGAGCCTAGGTGGTAGACCAAAAGGGGGAGGTGCAAGCTCTTCAGGAAAAGCTTGCATCTGCCAAGTTTGAGGATGTGGTTGAGTTCCTCCAAGTCGAAGGAATTTGAGTGTATACAAGACGTGACAGGACCCATCTCGATCCCCCTGGGACCACTCGGGGATGTGCTTTGCTCCTGTTTGACATTAACCCAAGAAAGTGTCGAATATACCCTTAACGGTTTTTAAAATCAAAAATAAAGTTAAACAAACAAAAATTCAGGTTCTACATTGTCAGATCATGGATAATACGATACAAAAGGTGAGCACCATTGTTAGGTTACAAAATAGTGCTCGACCTACCCCAAACAGGTGTACAGGTACGCAACGATAATAACTATGCCTCGTCCTCTAGATCTGCCTCTACCTCAATGTCACGACCTGCAGGGGTCAAAAAAACAATGAAGAATGAGTGGGCCGAAAATAAACAATAGTTCAAAACCATTTATAAGATAATAAAGATAAGGATATACCCATCTGTTTTCCAAACATGCATGCATTCGAGTCAAAACATATGTATAATAACTGAATTGTATAATCATATAATCTCATATAGTAAAATGTACGAAACAATCATAATAGTACACTGTATACCCTAATCCTGACATCCCAGATGTCCAATACTGTCACGGTCCTAAGGCTACGCGTGCCACCCGGGGTCTCAATCCCGAATATCCTCTTGGGTCCACTAGTGTCCGAGTATTCCTGGATCACTGCCCAGGGTAAACCAATAGCAATCCTGATCCTGGACCTCTCGGCGATTTTTCACGTAGAGCGGCCCCTCTCAGGCAATGCGCTGTGACCACTCTAGGGTACCAAGTGACCGGAGGAGACAATAATCCAAAGGTCGGTATGTACAGTGCAATAGTATAAACCAGTGAAATCCTTGTTTTACTCCAAAACCAAACACTATATATAATCAGACGGGTCTCATGCCCAAAACAACGTGATAAGTATAAATCATCCATAAATAATACTCAGAATAATTCAAATCCAATCATATAGTAATATAGTGAGAACATTTATGCATGTAATCCATTTAGAAATCAGAATCCCACTCACACACGGTCCTTACTGCGCAATCAAGCCGCCTAAACCTGTCCTGAAGCTAAGTCACAGTCTCCGAGCCTGTCCAAACACATCTAAAGGTCACTAACGGACTCTACAAGTTCAAACCTACAACCCTTGAACAATCTCAGCCCGGGAATGCGTCTCGAACATGTTTCCTGAGGCTTTAACCCCCAATTTTACCTATCAAGCGATCTCTGATCGACCTGAAAGTACCGTCATTGGATCCAGATCGTCGAAACCTTTAAAATAGGACTAGTCACCTCTTGAAAAACATGCCCACACGCCCCCACGCACGGGCCAAATTAACTGTCAACGGTTATGTCAACAAAAAGTCAACGCTGATGTCAGGTCAACGGTCAAAGTCAATGATGATGTCACTGCTAACGTCAGCCTGACGTCATCTGACAGTGTTAGGTCTGATACCTGGCAGATTGACATGTACCACGTGTCAGCGTCCAGTTGGTCCACGTCACTAACATGTTAGTGTTAACTAGGCACTGACATGTGACACGTTTCGACGTCCTATTGGGCCACCTGGCCTGACAGTTTGACAAGTGATGATGTCAGCTGATGACATCATCACCTTTAACCTCTCGACGGGTCTTCTGAAATGGGTCGCGTAGACCCATGACTCTGTTTTCTCAACCATTTTCGATCTGGTTTCTTCCTAGATGTTCATCTCAACCTCTCTAATCGATATGTACAATCAAAACTAAGAAAAACAACTTAAATTATACCTGTAATTCAATGAACAGTAGGTCATGAATTTCCCCCGTCGATTTCTCTTAGCCTCGACCACCCCTAGCTTCGAAAACTAGCCCACTAAGATCGTCTTTGTCTCTAGAACAAGTTAGGGTCCATTAGATTGATCGACACACCTCCTAAAACCGATTTGCATTTTTGAACTAAAATGGGTGTTTTAGGTTTTACCTTCTCGTCGTGGTCCGCCGTGCACAGCCTCATCGTTGTCCTTCACGTCCTTTTTCGCCTCACTCTGTCTGTCCCAATGATGATCAATCAGAGATGATGGAAAAGTTGAAGGTGAGGTTATGGTGTTTGTAGTGTTTAGGTGTTTTTGGGTCACGGTTTAGAGGAATGATGAAGATGAAAAATGAAGTGAAGATGGTAATTGTGGGATGGATGAGTGACACTTTTCACTCATCCAAGGGGTCCCACAAATATTCTTATCCAATCAAAATCTTCCAAGTGTTTAAAATCCCAGAAATCATAAATAGTGATATTTTCACTTTAGTGACCACAACTTTCCCGTCGAACATCCGAATTCGACGTGCCACTTGTCTACGGACTCGTGACGTCCTGATCTACGTAATGATCATTTGTCAAAGTCCAAAAAGTGTTCTGGGCCAAAATCAACAATTCTCCCTTTTTAGGGGTACAACGGTCATTTTACAAGAAAATTCTAAATTTACCAAATCATAAAAGTTCGGGGTGTTACAAGACGACTACGCCGTGTTAGCTAAGATGAAGGTTTATAGGAACATCTTCGTTGAATATCCTGACTTTGACTTGGGAACCACTTCTTGGCTTGGTTTCCGGATGACCTTGTAGGTTGTGTCGGTGAACAACTGGGCACAAGGTGACGAGGAACAAGGGAAAGAAAAGACCGAGGCTTCTAGTCAGACCTCGATATCAAAATTGACTCCCAAGTGTTCTGGGCTGACTCATCCCCATCTCACTTGAAATGTTAGAGCAAGTATTTTTGTGTCCGACTTGTGTGTCGGTGTAGCATAGGTTTTTCTTTTCTATGTGGTTTTGTAATCTTGGCCAATTGAGAGGTCGTTGGCCCATTTAATGAACAAAAATGTTTTTTTTTTGTAAGTAAATTTTTCTAAGTGTCGATTGATCTGACCACTGTTCGGTGTTTCATGTACTTAGCTATTTTGAGTGTATGCCTCGGACCTACACGATGCCTATGAGGGTCAGGAGTTTCATCAACAGCAAGTGGGTGGAGACAATCACACAGAGTTGGTTGATCAGACCATATCATAGGATAATGTTGTAGGTATTTGGGTAGTCGACCAGCAAGAAAGGGGCCAGGACGATGACACGCTTTAGATTCTCCCCGATCGAGATGGGAAGGTTGGTTGTGCCAACCGAGACGACCGAACAGCAGTGAAATCGAAGAGTGGGGTCGGGGATCAATCTAGATCGACCTCCGGATGCCAAGTTGAATGTACGCATCCATAAAGATGACATTGACTGAGCTGCCAGTGGCGATCATGATTCGACCCACGTCAAAGTTGAAGATGAGTGCCCGGATGACGATCTGGTCATCGTGTAGGTAGATCACTCCGTACTTTTCCTTCTCCAAGAATGATATGGTTTTTTATCCGGTCTTCATGACCTTCCTGTCTCTGCCCTCCTCGACGTGGAAGACCTGATGGTTGTGTTGAACGGTGCAGATGAAGTTTTTCTTGGCTCAGTTAGTTGCCAAGAGTAAGGAAATATAGGTACCTCTAGTAATAGTGTTGATCTGGGGATGTCGGGACTGTTATGGAGCTTTCTGTAAGAACTCGTTGATCTTGTCGTCTCGGACTAGTGCTTCCACCAGATCGCTGAAGTCCATGCATTGGTCAATGCTATGACCGTTGTGCTTGTGGTACTAGTAATAAATGCTAGTGTTCTTTGGTAGTCAGGCAGTGGCTGTGACCTATGCCAGCTTAGGGATCATGTCGTCCACGTTCATCAGAACATTCTCGTAAAAAGTGTTCGGGAGCGTGTAAGTCTCATAGTTGGACCAAGGGGGTGGCTGCTCAGCATGATTATCGTTCTGCCTATTTTCCGATCGGTGTTGGCCCTACTGATAGTTTTGATAGCTTTAATTCTTTCCCTTCTTCCCCAGGCTCTAGAAGCAGGAGTAGTCCTTCCTCTTCCCGCTTGGGGAGTGTTGATTGTGGTTTTGGTTAGAGGTCGGCTGTTGAGGGGGATGCTGGGTGCTAGAGTGGCTCGATTTGTATATGTTGACCGAGTCCTCAGTGCTAGGCTGATAAGTGTTGGGCTGATAAGTGTTGGCCGGTGTAGCGTTGCCTTTGTTGGTCAGTTGCTCTGCTTTAGCATGAATGCCTGCCTGTTTCATCAACTCATTATAAGTAGACCAACCCCGGGTATCTGCGGCGTACCTAAAATACAATTAGCACAGACCGCCCTTGAAAGTGATGAAGGCAGCCTTGTCGTCAATCTCGGCACACTGAGAATAATCGTGGTTGAACCGAGCGGTATAATTCTACAATGGCTTGGTTTCCCCATGCTTTAGAAAGAATAGGTTTTCGACTGAGAACAGTCGGTCTGCTTGAATCATGAACTGGTTCAGAAAGATCGTTGCGAGATGATCGAAGGAGTTGATGGAACTGGCCTCTAGTCGATAGAATCAGTTGATGGTTTCCTCGGTGAGGATGGAGCTGAACACAAGGCACCGAGCCTCATCGGTTAGATCGGTGAAAATGAGGGCTGACGGATAGCTATTGAGGTGGGTCATCAGGTCTTCCTTCCAAGCGTAGAGTGAGATTTTGAGCGGCTTGATCTCATGGTCGTGCTAAAACTAGCTGATCTGGTCGGTGAAGGGGCCCAAGCTGGCCTTACCCTAAGTCGGTGTCTATGGGGATCCCTTTCCGTCCTCAAGGATCCTCACTCGGTTGAGTAGCTGCTGTACTAGATGGTCGACACTAGGGCCTTAGCTCCATGTATGATGATTGGCGTGCTGAGCGGGTTGGTGGAATTGCCGATGAATGGATGTTCCCATGTGCTCTTTGGACCGATGGTTGCGTGAAAGGGGGGGGGGGGGGGAGGGGGGACGCATACTGGCGATCATCGCGGAAGACTTTGGTTCCCTGTTGGCCTTTCCAGGGCACAATAGGAGCTTGGGTGATTTTTCGACCAGTGTGGCTATGATGGCAGCCTTATTCTTCCCAGTTGCATATCGGACTCGCTCGGCGCTGCTAGCTCAATCGACGATGACACACTTGGTTCCGCGAGCCTCGTCTTGAGCCTAGCGAGTAGCTAACTCAGCCTGTGCAACCTGGAGCTGAGCCATCACACCAATGTACTGTCTGCTCAACTCGATGTATCGGAGCTTGACCTAAGTGTTGTTGGTCTTGATCTCGGCCATGTCGCACTGTAATTTTTCCAGCACTCTGAAGACATTGACAGAAGCGTCCCTTGGTGTCCGATCTGGTGCGAGTGTGACTTCACCGTTCGTGTGAACTTACATGTTGACCGGATGGCAAGGAAAAACGATGCTAGGCTCGGTAGATTAGTTGACAAACTTAGTCAAAATTCCCACAAGCAGCGCTAAATTGTTGATACACAAAATGTGCTAACTTAGAAGACGAATGTTGCTCAGCCATGTGTCCTTGGACAGACCTGCAAAATACAATAACTAGTCGATCGGTCAGAGGTAGGTACCATTGTGGTACCAGCCTAGGGGTACTTCGACACCCAAGTCAGTGGTCGGTCTGTGTGTATATGGAGTAAGTGGTGAATAGTATTTCCTAGGTAGATGTGAATAGTAAATGCTTAGTCACCTTTATGGCGAAAAGTGAACCCCTCTTGTGTGTGTCATATTGGCAATAAATTTATTCTTCCAATGTGGGACAATAAGCATTCATTGTGAGACCGACAGTGTTGTCCAGACCAATCTAGGGCTTTCTTATTAGTGTAGGCATGGACCCTTGAACTTTATAGAAGTGTGTTAAGCAGAATTGCATACTAAAAAAATTCATCTAAATTAAGATGATTATCAATTCTTCTTCCCTTTTTCGATTACAACGACATTCTCAAATTCCGACTTCTTATTATTGCCCCACCCATGGATGAAAAAATCGGTGGATATCGGCAAAATTTCGCCTATAATTCATTAAAATTGGCCGGCGACACATAAAAGGAGGGGGGGGGGGGGAGAAATTAAGCGAAAATTCGTTATTTTTTGTTTGTTTTAAGCCCATATATCTCATTATTTGATTAAAACGATCGATATAGGACCAAATTTTATGAAAATCAGACGTAAAATAAGTGAATTCAAGTCGGGTTATGCTGCCAGATCGCAAAAACCCGAATCGCAGACCCGCGGGAGGAAGGGGATGACTGTTAAGAGTGTAAGTTTGTATCCTTTATATCTTATACGGTGCTTATATTTTCAATTAAACTGGGTCAGCTGAGTTGGTTTGGGTTTCCCCAGGCACATTTGCTTTTTTTTTTCCTTTCGTTTTTTTCCAAATTTCAACTTTGTTTGTCATTTTTTTTTTCAATTTAAAAACTATCAATTCTTTCCAATTTTCGAACAAAGATTGACTCTATTTTTTCATCATTTTTATTTTCCAATTTTAAATATATTTACTCATTTTATAATTTCTCTTCCATTGAAATTTTTTATGCTTATTGTTATATTTTTAATTATATTAACATTCAATTATAGTAATTCACTTCAACTTATGGTTATGTTCAAATTTTATATTATTAGTCATCTTTAGCACCCTATTATATTATATTATTAATCATGTTCGGACCATATCGGCCTAGACCGACTAATGGGCCCAGACCCACCAGAAGGCCCAGTCTGCTACCAAATACATCAGCCCAGACCGACTTTAGAGCCCAAGCCCTCCGTGACAAGACTCATCCCGATTATCCCTCGATAGTCGTGATGAATACTGCTCTCGTCTGACAATAACTACAATGTAGCAGAAGTAACCAAACTTATATACACACACCACACAACAAATCCCAAAAACATTGTCAGACAAGGAATAGTTAAGTTTTACAGAATAATGACGTCACAAGTTTGACTAGACAACGACATTACAGAGCATAGGTACTATTACAGATAGGGATCAAATTCCTACTCTGTAGAGAGTCTGAGTGCGCAACGGTCTACTTATTCTTTTGCCTCGCTTGCCTCGTTTCTAGCCCCCGTACCTGTGCACTGGCCTGGAGGGTAAATAAAACATTAAAGGTGTGAGTGGACAAAATAAACTTTTCTAAATACCTTTACCGAAACTCAAAGTTTCCCCTCCAGTTTTCAAAAACGTGCATGCATATCATAAAACACAAGTAATAATAAGAAATCAATCAAATATGTTCAGTGGACCAATAAAATCAAAACATTTTCCTCAAAATCACGGGACTTATTTCCATACTCAGTTGCATATAGTCACGTTTATCCCAACTACGCGGGCAAATCAAATAGGCTCAAGGACCGCTCAAAATCCGAGCATCTGTCGCTGTGAAAACCTCACCACCCGACAATCCGGATCTCGTGAACACATCACTTACCGATCCATATATATATCCAGCACATCTCTGGTCTGAGTCGAGCCTTCCTCGGCTGCATGACAACAGGCCGTGCTACGTGACCTCTTTAGGGTAAACACTTTCCTCCCGAAGGCGAGCGTTATCTCCAGGGTGCACTCCGGGGAAAAACATATTTCCACCCGAAAGCCCTAAATATCCGCAACATCTCATCATCACAAAAACTAGTGAAAACAGTTGCGCTTGAAATCAAAATCATTTTCTATACAGGGTCTCAGCCCCAAGTCCCGATTTACTTTATAAATTCGAAAATCATCAATATCATCATGTAATCACATGGAAATACAAATCCAACCAAAATCATAATTTCATTGGGTCTCAAGCCCAAAATATCATTTTCACGCAAATCCGTGCAACCGTAAATCCGAGTTACCACGATCACGTAAATCCATGAAATCAATTCCTGACTCATAATCCGAATCCAAATATTATTTTCAATTTCCTGACTCATAACCCGAGTCCCAAACATCATTTTCAATCAGGGCCTAGCCCAAAAACACCAATTTCATCATTTCTTGAAAAGCGTACCAAAATATAATATAATAATCATAAAATCGAGAAATCACCGGATTGAAACATAAATCATATCAAATCAAAACAAATCATATAATAAGGAATTTTAAATCATACATGCATGCATCACGGTTAGAAAACCAAAAGTCCACTCACACACACCGTCCGGATTGCTCAGCCTCGAGCTGTTCACTTTCTTCCGACGTCCCGGGAATATTCCAGCCTGTCAAAGAAAGTGATTTAAGGTTACTAAACTATCATATGGTCCTCATATAAGAATCCCCTAATCGTCGGAATTTTATAATATTATTTTAATATAAATTAAACGTGTCGGGTACTCGGAACTACTCTGAAACCATATCCGATTGACCCGAAACCAACGCGGATAGGTTCGTATCATCGAGAACATCAAGTTTCATGTTGATCGCTTTGCCGGATTCCCATCCACGCGCCGTCACGCGCCGCCGCAAGCGGCTGCGCGTGAAAGCCACGCGCGTAGCACAATACTGCTACAGTGCTTCGTCATCGCCCGTTTGTCTGATAAACGGGTTGAAATACCCGCGATAGAACCCGAGTCAATCTCACTCAATTCGGCCTCAAATCAATCTGTTCTTTCAACTGATCACATCTAATCCAACTCCATTTAAGTTCTGTAAGTCCAATTACCTCAACGAATGTCTAAAACTTCACGACTCACGATCGAACTTCGACGGTCCTCCTATTCGGGTTTCTCGATTTCGTCCCTGATTTTCCAATTAATTCATTTAGTTAGTCTCGTGAGAGTGTAAGGAGCGTTTCTACAAGTTCAATTTGAGAATTCCTTACCTCTAACTGGTAGAACTGAAGCTCGATTTTCAGCGGCCATGGAAGCTTCTGTTCTTCCCCAATTCGACACGATTCCTCTTCGTTTTTGTTGCAGGGAGCTTCGTTTTGATCCCAGAAGCTTAATTAAATCCTCAATTTCCCTTCTCCTAGCTCACAAATTCGAATTCGAATTTACCTTGATTTTTCTGAATTTTCGAACTGGGTACACCTGTCACCTCTCAGTCTCTCGAGTTCAATTTCTCTCAATTCAGTTTCTGAATTACACAAATAACAATGAGGCTGAGACAATTGGAGTTATCTGTTGTTAATTTGATATGATTAGGACAAACCATAATTTATGGGTTAATGTCCATATGATTATGTTTCCCTTAAGACCCGATCCCATGTTCTCTGGGGCAAGAATAAGACAAAGGACAGGTGTCATTGTCTGAGCATGGTTAAAAGACCATTTTGCCCCTGGTTCGACAAATTACTATTTTGCCCCTAGGCTTCCGTGACCCGTAACTTGGTCACCCGAACTCCGTTTTCGACGTGCCGCCTGTCGTTGTACTCAGGGCATCGAGACCTACCTAACGGTCCTCGAATCATGTGAAAATTAGTTGTCAAACAAAAAGTCAACATTTGCCCTCGAACTTCCGAATGTCATAACTTTTTCCCTGATCGTCAGAATTGGAAGTGCCGCCTGTCTATGGACTCGTGACGTCCCGAACTACGTCACGGTCATCGGTCAACGTCCGTTTGATTCACCAATAAAAAAGTCAACAATTTGACCATACTATTCACAAGGGTAAAAACGTCATTTATTCATCATTTTACAAAATTACATTTTCTGAATTTCCGGGGCTTTACAACCTTCCCCCCTTAAGAAATTTCATCCCCGAAATTTCAATGAAACAAATACGGGTACTGCTCTTGCATCTGTGTCTGAGGTTCCCACGTAGCCTCTTCCACGTTCTGATTTCTCCAAACAACCTTCACTAAGGGAATCGTCTTTCGTCGAAGCACTTTATCCTTCCGGTCTAAAATCTGTACAAGTTGTTCTTCAAAGCTTAGGTCTTCTCTGAGTTCAACGGGTTGTTCCTCCAACACATAGGACTCATCATACACATATTTCCGCAGCATTGACACATGGAAAACATCATGGACCCTAGAAAGCTCAGAAGGTAATGCCAATCTGTAGGCCACCCGGCCAATTCTTTCAACAATCTCATATGGTCCAATGAAGCGGGGGCTCAATTTTCCGTGTCTACCGAATCGTACTATGCCTTTCCAAGGAGATAACTTCAAGAATACCCAATCTCCAACTGCAAATTCAAGATCTCTGACTCGGGGGTCCGCATAACTCTTTTGTCTATCTTGAGCTGTCTTGAGTCTGTCTCGGAT
Organism: Prinsepia uniflora; assembly: GCA_032719365.1. NCBI lineage: Eukaryota > Viridiplantae > Streptophyta > Magnoliopsida > Rosales > Rosaceae > Prinsepia > Prinsepia uniflora. Next base: position 60,348,917 of record CM064875.1, read on the forward strand.
GAGTTTTACTTTCTCCGTCGTTAAGTCTATCAATTCGGATTTAGACAATTTCCTTTCGCCCACCTGAGTCCAACACAAATGGGTTCTGCACTGTCGTCCATATAAGGCTTTATAAGGAGCCATTCCAATAGTCGCTTGGTAACTATTGTTGTAGGCGAATTCCATCAATGGTAGATGCGACTCCCAAGTACCCTGGAATTGCAAAACACATGCTCTCATCATGTCCTCCAAGGTCTGGATGGTCCGTTCCGATTTCCCGTCGGTCTGAGGGTGGAATGCCGTACTAAAATGCAATCTCGTCCCAAAAGCTTCCTGTAAGCCTTGCCAGAATCTGGACGTAAATCGTGGATCTTGATCAGATACAATAGAGACAGGAGTGCCATGTAGTCGAATAATCTCGTCAATGAACAGTCTGGCATACTGCGTCAACTGAAAGTCTTCCTTTACAGGTAGGAAATGTGCTGATTTGGTAAGCCTATCCATAATTACCCAGACTCCATCGTGTCCTTTAGGCGTTCTGGGAAGTTTAAACACAAAGTCCATTGTTATATGATCCCATTTCCATTCCGGGATCGGTAGTGGTTGCAGTGCTCCATAGGGTCTTTGCCTTTCAGCCTTTACTTGTTGACATACCAAGTACTTACTAACATACTCTGCAATCTCCCGTTTCATACCTGGCCACCAATAATGCTCTCGTAGCGTACGGTACATTTTAGTCTCACCTGGATGCATCGCATACGCCGAACTATGGGCCTCTTCCAGAATCTCCTTCTTTAATGTCACATCTTCGGGCACACACAGCCGTCCGTCCTTTACTAAGGCTCCATCCTTTCTAATTGCAAAATCCTGCCGTTCCCCCGCATCAGCTTCAATTCGGAGGACACACAAGATAGGGTCTTCAAATTGGGCTTCAATGACTTGATCAATCAGAATCGGTCGTACCTGGAAACTAGCCAGCAAGCCACCTTGGTTATCAAATCCCAAAGCAACTCCAGTCCTCCGGAGTTCAACCAATAAAGGCAAGCGCACCATTCGTAGATGTGCCACAATATGAGCTAATTTCCGACTCAATGCATCAGCTACAACATTAGCTTTTCCAGGATGGTACTCAATCGTGTAGTCATAATCCTTAATTAGCTCCAACCATCGTCTTTGTCTCAAATTCAATTCCTTCTGTGTGAAAAAGTACTTTAAACTTTTATGATCAGTGAAAAGTCTACATGTCTCACCATACAAGTAATGTCTCCAGATCTTCAGGGCGTGTACCACCACAGCTAATTCCAAATCATGGGTAGGATAGTTACGTTCATGCGGTTTCAGTTGTAGAGAGGCATATGCAATCACCCTTCCATGTTGCATTAACACACACCCCAATCCTTGTAAGGATGCATCACTGTACACCTCAAACTCCCCACTATCATCCGGAAGGGTTAAGATAGGAGCAGAGGTCAACCTTTTCTTCAGTTCCTGGAAACTTTGCTCGCAGTCTTCACCCCAAACGAACTTGATTCCTTTCCTGGTTAGGCGGGTCATTGGGGCAGCAATCGCAGAGAATCCTTCCACAAAACGTCTTTAGTAACCGGCCAAACCCAAAAAGCTTCTCACTTCGGTCACTGTCTTCGGCTGCTCCCAGTTTTTCTATCGCTTCAATCTTCTGGGGATCAACATGAATTCCATCCACGGAAATCACATGTCCCAGAAAACCAACACTAGTTAACCAAAATTGGCACTTACTCAGTTTGGTAAAAAGCTGGTTCATCCTTAGCGTATCAAGCACAATCCTCAAATGCTCCTCATGTGCCCTCTTACTGCTTGAATAAACTAGAATGTCATCAATGAACACAATAACAAATCGGTCAAGGTACTTCCGGAATACGCGTTTCATCAAATCCATGAATTCCGCAGGTGCATTAGTCAATCCAAATGGCATCACCAGAAATTCATAATGACCATATCGAGTTCGAAAAACTGTTTTTGGAATATCCTCCTCTCGAATCCTTAACTGGTGATAACCAGAACGAAGATCTATCTTCGAAAAATACTTGGCTCCCCTTAATTGATCAAACAGGTCGTCAATCTGAGGCAAAGGGTACTTATTCTTTATCGTAACTTTATTGAGTTGCCTGTAATCCATGCATAGTCTTAAACTTCCTTCCTTCTTTTTCACAAACAATACTGGGGCTCCCCAAGGCGATACACTCGGTCGAATGAACCCCACATCCACGAGATCTTGCAACTGTACTTTCAACTCCCTTAACTCAGCCGGTGCCATCCGATAAGGTGTCAAAGAAATAGGTCTTGTACCAGGAATTAGTTCAATAGTGAACTCAATCTCCCGAGAAGGTGGTAATCCTGGTAAATCCTCAGGGAACACATCTGGGAATTCACACACTACTGTGATATCCTCGGCCTTGGCTGGTGCATCCCGTACATCAACAACATAAGCTAAATAACCCTGGCAGCCCTTCCTAAAAAATCTATCTACCGAGAGGGCTGATATGACGCTAGGGGGCAACACCCTCCGATCTCCCTGAAATATCACTTCAGGTAATCTAGGGCTCCAAAGTACCACCCTCTTATCGAAGCACTCGATAGAGGCATGATGGGTTGTCAGCCAATCCATCCCAAGGATAACATCAAAATCACACAAGTCTAGGAGTATCAAATCAACCACTAGATGCACATCCCCTATCACAATAAAGTATCCTCGTATCACATGGTTTACTACATACAACTCTCCAGTCGGTGTACCGACTCCCATCTCACACCCGATCGCAGAAATCTCTCTATCTGCTAACAATGCATACTCTCGAGAAACAAAAGAATGGGTAGCTCCCGGGTCTATTAAAGTACGTGCATGATGACCGAAAATAGTAAGCATACCTGTCACTACCTCCGGGGCTGCCCGGGCCTCCTGTTGAGTCACTGCATAGACTCGAGCCTGTGGTCCCGAAGTCCGACCACGCCCTAGTGATCCACCAGATCCACCATGAGTCCTGCCACCTCCTCTCCCACTTGTAGCATTTGAAGTCGAGGTTGTACTAGGGCCCCTCTCAGTAGAGCCCCATCCGGTACCACTACTACCGACCAATCATGGACAGTCTCTTTTGAAGTGACCCGGCTCCCTACAGTAAAAGAAAACAAGAACATTTCCTTGGTCATTACTCTGTCGGTCAGTGGATCCCACCGATGCCTCACTAAACTGTGCAGTCGCTGGAGGTCGATACCCAAATGTCTGTGTGCCCCCACCTCCATAACTCGGACGAGCGCCACGAGGAGATCCAGAGCCATAATTACCTCTCTTGGAGGACCCCTGGTTCGCAGATCCCTGGTACTGACGGTCCCGGCGTCGACCAGCACCTGAGTACTGCTGTCGTACAGGCAAGGTCACCTCAACTCGTGCAGCTGCATCGGACAATTCTCGCAGCGTGGCATAAGTTCCACCAGTCACAGCTCCCCGGATGTCATTCCTCAGTCCTTGCTCAAACCTTCGGCACTTGTCCTCCTCATTGGCTACGTATAGAGGAGCAAAACTGGACAGGTTCAGGAATTTTTGCTCATAGTCTGCCACTGACATGTCCCCCTGATGTAGTTGTAGAAATTCAACCTCCCTAGCATTTCGAAATGAGCGAGGATAGAACTGATCCAGGAAACGATGGCGGAAATCCTCCCAACTCAGGGTGCGGGCATCCATCCCGGTCAGCTGCAATCCACGCCACCATCGGTAAGCTTGGCTACTCAGTATAATGTGGCTAGTGGAACCATATCTCCTGGTGGACATTGTATAATCTCGAAAATCCGCTCAAATTGAGTAATCCACTGATAGGCCTCTTCTGGGTCAGTCTGGCCAGTGAATCTAATGGCCCCTAAATGTTGAGCTCTCTCTACGTCTGGACCCCCAAACTCATCACCAGGCTGTGTACGGGGCTCGCGTCTCGTAGGCATATTGTGATGTTCTGTAAGAGAAACATATCAGTATCACAACTCGTGCATACTAATGTGCAAGACTCAGACCGTAACCTAATGCTCTGATACCAATTTGACAAGACCCATCCCGATTATCCCTCGATAGTCGTGATGAATCCAGCTCACGTCTGACAATAACTACAATGTACAAGAAGTAACCAAACTTATATACACACACCACACAACAAATCCCAAAAACATTGTCAGACAAGGGATAGTTAAGTTTTACAGACCAATGACGTCACAAGTTTGACTAGTCAACGACATTATAGAGCATAGGTACTATTACAGATAGGGATCAAATTCCTACTCGGTAGAGAGTCTGAGTGCGCAACAGTCTACTTATTCTTTTGCCTCGCTTGCCTCATTTCTAGCCCCCGTACCTGTGCACTGGCCTGGAGCGTAAATAAAACATTGAAGGTGTGAGTGGACAAAATAAACTTTTCTAAATACCTTTACCGAAACTCAAAGTTTCCCCTCCAGTTTTCACAAACGTGCATGCATATCATAAAACACGAGTAATAATAAGAAATCAATCAAATATGTTCAGTGGACCAATAAAATCAAAACATTTTCCTCAAAATCACGGGACTTATTTCCATACTCAGTTGCATATAGTCACGTTTATCCCTGCTACACGTGCAAATCAAATAGGCTCAATGACCGCTCAAAATCCGAGCATCTGTCGCTGTGAAAACCTCACCAGCCGACAATCCGGATCTCATGAACACATCACTTACTGATCCATATATATATCCAGCACATCTCTGGTCTGAGTCGAGCCTCCCTCGGCTGCACGACAACAGACCGTGTTACGTGACCTCTTCAGGGTAAACACTTTCCTCCCGAAGGCGAGCGTTATCTCCAGGGTGCACTCCGGGGAAAAACATATTTCCACCCGAAAGCCCTAAATATCCGCAACATCTCATCATCACAAAAACTAGTGAAAACAGTTGCACTTGAAATCAAAATCATATTCAATACATGGTCTCAGCCCCAAGTCCCGATTTACTTTATAAATTCGAAAATCATCAATATCATCATGTAATCACATGGAAATACAAATCCAACCAAAATCATAATTTCATTGGGTCTCAAGCCTAAAATATCATTTTCATGTAAATCCGTGCAACCGTAAACCCGAGTTGCCACGATCACGTAAATCCATGAAATCAATTCCTGACTCATAATCCGAATTCAAATATTATTTTCAATTTCCTGACTCATAACCCGAGTCCAAAACATCATTTTCAATCCGGGCCTAGCCCAAAAACACCAATTTCATTATTTCTCGAAAAACATACCAAAATATAATATAATAATCATAAAACCGAGAAATCGCCGGATTGAAACATAAATCGTTTCAAATCATAACAAATCATATAATAAGGCATTTTAAATCATATATGCATGCATCACGGTTAGAAAACCAAAAGTCCACTCACACACACCGTCCGGATTGCTCAGCCTCGAGCTGTTCACTTTCTTCCGACGTCCCAGGAATATTCCAGCCTGTCAAAGAAAGTGATTTAAGGTTACTAAACTATCATATGGTCCTCATATATGAATCCCCTAATCGTCGGAATTTTATAATATTATTTTAATATAAATTAAACGTGTCGGGTACTCGGAACTACTCTGAAACCATATCCGATTGACCCGAAACCAACGCGGATAGGTTCGTATCATCGAGAACATCAAGTTTCATGTTGATCGCTTTGCCGGATTCCCATCCACGCGCCGTCACGCGCCGCCGCAAGCGGCTGCGCGTGAAAGCCACGCGCGTAGTATAGTACTGCTACAGTGCTTCGTCATCGCCCGTTTGTCTGATAAACGGGTTGAAATACCCACGATAGAACCCGAGTCAATCTCACTCAATTCGGCCTCAAATCAATCCGTTCTTTCAACTGATCACATCTAATCCAACTCCATTTAAGTTCTGTAAGTTCAATTACCTCAACGAATGTCTAAAACTTCACGACTCACGATCGAACTTCGACGGGTCTCCTATTCGGGTTTCTCGATTTCGTCCCTGATTTTTCAATTAATTCATTCAGTTAGTCTCGTGAGAGTGTAACGAGCGTTTCTACAAGTTCAATTTGAGAATTCCTTACCTCTAACTGGTAGAACTCAAGCTCGATTTTCAGCGGCCATGGAAGCTTCTGTTCTTCCCCAATTCGACACGGTTCCTCTTCGTTTTTGTTGCAGGGAGCTTCGTTTTGATCCCATAAGCTTAATTAAATCCTCAATTTCCCTTCTCCTAGCTCACAAATTCGAATTCGAATTTACCTTGATTTTTCTGAATTTTCGAACTGGGTACACCTGTCACCTCTCAGTCTCTCGAGTTCAATTTCTCTCAATTCAGTTTCTGAATTACACAAATAACAATGAGGCTGAGACAATTGGAGTTATCTGTTGTTAATTTGATATGATTAGGACAAACCATAATTTATGGGTTAATGTCCATATGATTATGTTTCCCTTAAGACCTGATTCCATGTTCTCTGGGGCAAGAATAAGACAAAGGACAGGTGTCATTGTCTGAGCATGGTTAAAAGACCATTTTGCCCCTGGTTCGACAAATTACCATTTTGCCCCTAGGCTTCCGTGACCCGTAACTTGGTCACCCGAACTCCGTTTTCGACGTGCCGCCTGTCGTTGTACTCAGGGCATCGAGACCTACCTAACGGTCCTCGAATCGTGTGAAAATTAGTTGTCAAACAAAAAGTCAACATTTTTCCCCTTTTATCCAAATTACGCAAATGCCCTCGAACTTCCGAATGTCATAACTTTTTCCCTGATCGTCAGAATTGGACGTGCCACCTGTCTATGGACTCGTGACTTTCCGAACTACGTCATGGTCATCGGTCAACGTCTGTTTGATTCACCTATCAAAAAGTCAACAATTTGACCATACTATTCACAAGGGTAAAAATGTCATTTATTCATCATTTTACAAAATTACATTTTCTGAATTTCCGGGGCGTACAATCTGTTGGTCAACACGTCGTCCCAGACCGACCCATAGGTCCAGCCCTCTACTAGTACCGTACCACAGGCAAACTCTGGAGGACCACCCTCCGTCGGTCGGTATGTCAGGCCCAGAGCAACCTGAGGGTCCAGTACCTCTGCCCAACACAAACCCAAGGGGTGCAGGCCCACTCAAACAAGCAAACCCTAGTAAGGCCAGGCCAGCACCGACACGTGGACGTCTCCTACACGTGTTGGCCCCACAGTAGCTAATATTTGTCCCAAATCGAGAGAATATATTTGTTATACTCACCACACTTATACAAAAGGAGTCCATTTGGCGTATAAAGATAATGCGGCATTTACTATTGATAACTACTTTAACAGTACATTTATTACCACTCCTTACCACTCAAACCGACCACTGATTTGGGTGTCGGAGTACTTTTGGGCTGGTACCATACCGGTGCCTATACTCTGACCGACCAACCAAATTTCTCCCTTTTCAGATCTACTCCAAGGCACGTGGCATAGTTGCATTGGCTCCCTAAGTTGGCACATTTTGTGCATCAACAGTTTGGCACAGTCTGTGGGAAACTGGCTAAGTTTGCCCTCCACTCTACCGAGCCAAGAACGACGTTACCCTCCCATCCTCCTGGCATGCAGGACAACATAGATGGCAAAGTTACACCCTCACCTGGTCGAGGGCCAAGGGACACCTCTCCCGAAATGTTCGTTACATCGATTACATCATTTCATATGTGAACACAAGCCCAGAAAGGGGACCAGGCGCCGTCCAAAGGGGCTGCGCGTGGGAACCACGTGCCCTACTGTTCGTTTTCTTCAACCTTCAGTCATTCGATCCAGACCGGTCCGGTTGAGCCTGAATTGGCGCTCACATTTTTCCCCCATTTTCCCACCATTTTCACTACCATTTGACCCATTAGCTTCGTCCCATTCAGCCTAATCGATCTAGCTAGTTTCAACATGAAATCGGGACGTGGTTCTTACCTTCCAAAGCAAGCACGCAAACCCGTGCATGCAACCACATACCACCATTGATTCTAACTATCTCTAGTCCTTGTTCTTTGTCCTTTACATTTGTTTTGAAGTCCAAAACACAATCCAATGCACCAAACAAGTCAAAAACAACAAAATCACATGTTACCATTTTTGAATGTAAACTGGAATTCAACTTTGATGAACAATTTATCACCGTGGCCACCACTGGCTTTCCCTCAGCTCCCTGATCAACTTTGATGAACAATTTATCATCAAAGGATCATGTTTACAGGAATTGGATTCTCACGAGTTTTCTCCATCCCCTGTTCTGTTTCCTACGGTCCAACCACCGACCCTAGTGGCTATCATGAGCACACCACCACCTTCCTCACCATTATATCTCGCTGTTTCAGTCACTCGTCATGGCCAAAGGACAAATTTTGAGGGGTTCAAGCTTGGATCACACTTCCACACTCATATCTATTCTGTTTTTCATTTCAACCCATGCAAAACCATAGCCCATTGTTTTTTAAAATTGTGTGAGGCGGCTGGGAGAGTTCCACAAGCCTCTAGATAGGGCCAGGTGTCCAACTTTCTGTGGGCACAATTCCCAAGAATAGCCAAATGTCCAATTATAACTGGGCACAACAAAAAGATCAATTTGCCCTTGCCCCTACAAATTACCATTTTACCCCTAACATATTTTAACCAAAACCTGAGCCATCCAAAATCTGATGACAGCGTGCCGCTTGTCGTTGTACTCAGGGGATCGAAAGCTACCTAACGGTCCTCAAACTACGTGATAAAAACTTGTAGAACAAAAAGTCGGCAAATTGCCCTTTTTCAACCAAACTACCCCCGTATTTTTAAATATCATAACTTCTTCCTCGAACGTCGGTATTGGATGTGTCACCTGTTTGTGGACTCGTGACGTCTCGAATTACGTCACACGTATTTCCCAAAGTCCGTTTAACCGCCCGAATAAAAAGTCAACGATTTGCTCTACCTAGGGGTAAAACTGTCATTTCGCACCGTCCGTCCGAAATCACCGACCTAATCACCGATTACGTCCACTAATCCATCATTAAGTACTAATCCAATCCTGATTTCTCAAACGGGTTGTTACACGAGCCCTTTCACAGATCAGATCACTTTTATCTAGCATGGTCACACGATCAAACCGCTCAAGATCCCCCTCTACACAGGATAGACAAATCCAATCAACCACCTGAACAACTTCCAGTCAGCTGTCGCCATCTCGAGCTTGACCGATGAGGCCTGTTGCCTAGTTTTTAGTTCCACCCTCACCGAGGGCGCAATCAACTGGTTCTACCGACTGGAACCCAGCTCCATAGACTCCTTCGCTCAGCGCATGAAGGTCTTCTTGAACTAGTTCATCATTCAGATCGACACGCTCTTATCGGCTGATGACCTTTTTCTCCTAAAGCACTAGGAAAAAGAGACGCTGCGCGAGTACGCCGCCTGCTTCAGCTTGGAGTACTCTCGGTGCACCGAGTTAGATGAAAAGACAACCTTTTTCACGTTCAGGGGTGGTCTGAGCGAATCCCAATTTAGGTACACTGCACATACCCAAAGTTGGTCAAATTACAATGAGCTGATGCAACATGCAGATATTTACGTCAAGGCCGAGCTACTAACTAGCAAGGGCCAATGAGCACCACCTACCAACCCATCATTGGGAACTCGATTGACACACATCAACCGAGCCATTCCAACCCCCAGTTTGCTCCTTAGCAAGCCGCTCCGAGCCAAAACCATCACCAAAATTCCCCGAGGGGGAAAAGGAAGGACTACACCTCTTCCTACAGCCCGGTGAAGAAGGGGAAGCACCACGGCCACCACGGGCACCATTAGGGGCAGGGCTAGCAAGAGCAAAGACTCGTTCACCATCGAACCGAGCACCCTCCCTCTCGGTCCAAGTATGAGACCTACACGATTCTGAAAACCTCCTACGAGAATGTACTGATGAATGTGGAGGATAAGATTCCCAAGCCAACCTGGGATCCTAGTAAAGGTCAACCGGATAAAAACACTGGCGCCTACTGCTAGTACCACAAGTACAAGAGCCACAATATAGATCAATGTGTGGCTTTCAGGGATTTGGTGGAGGCACTTGTCCGAGATGACAAGATCAACCAGTTCTTGCAACATGCTTCACAACAGGCCCCACACCCCCAGATCAACACCATCATCGACGGTACTTCCATCTCCTCGCCACTGGCATCGAACCGAGCTAGAAGGGACTTCCTACGAAGCATGAGGCACAATCAGTAGGTTTTCCAAGTTACGGAAGGGCGAGCTCGGAAGGTGGCACCTACCAGCTGGGAGGCTATATCCTTCTCGGAGGAGGAAGAGCATGGGGTAACCTACCCACTCGACGACCTGCTCGTCATCCGAGCCATCATCAGTCACTTCGATGTTGGTCGGATCATGGTTGACACGGGCAGCTCTGTGAACGTCATTTTCATGGAGGCCTACAGACAGCGTCAGCTCAATGAGACCGAGCTAGACCGATCACCTTCACCACTGTTCGAGTTCACAGGGGACCCTATTGTCCCGGTCGGTACGGTCAACCTTCCCCTCTTGGTCGGCAAAAATCTGAAGCGGACCACTGTCCTGGTCCCCCTTCCTCGTGGTCGACTGCCCGAGTCCCCATTGCTCTGATCATCTCTTCCAGGAAACTCCGACCGTGTTTCCAGGCGCATGCCATCATTGTTCTGACCAACCGGCCGCTACGCCAAGTACAATAAAAACCAGACACTTCCGGTTGGCTCCTCAAATGGGTAATCGAGCTCAGTGAATTAGACATCACCTTCTCCCCCCTAACTACCCAAGAAGGGGCAAGCCGTCGCAGATTTCATCGCCGAGTTCACGTACCTACAAGCCGCGCCAGAGGCACCTGCCGACACAGCATAGGCATCCATGTCCAGACCTGCCATGGACGCCAACCGACCTACCTAGTTCTTCCACGTAAACGGTTCAGCTTGTCAAAGCGGCTCCGGTGTCGGGCTCGTCCTGACCACCCTGGACAAGCAACGACTGGAGTATGCGCTTCGTTTTATGTTCAAAGCCTCCAACAACGAGGTTGAGTATGAAGCTCTGCTTGCCGGCCTCCGTTTGGCCAAACACATGCAGGTTGAACAGATACAGGTCTACATCGACACCCAACTCGTTGTCAATCAGGTCAATGATGAGTATGAATCCAAGGACACTTCCATGACACAATAAAAAACCCTGGCTCAGTCTCTCCTGAATGGTTTTCACGCCCACACCATCACACGGATCCCCGACCTGAAAACAGGCATGCCGACGCGCTTACCCGCCTCCCATCGTCCTTGGACGAACAGACCGGTTGGTACACTCCAGTCGAAGTCCTGCATCAACCAAGCACCTCATTTACTTTGGTCTTCTACGTCGACACCAGCTCAACCCGGATGGCCCATCTCGTCCACTTCCTTGCCGACCGGAGCTTACCGGCGGGCCGAGTCAAGGCCAAATGAATCTTTCGATAGGCTGCTCAATACACCCTTATCACTGGTCAGCTATATAAATGCGGGTATACCCTCCCTCTGCTCAAATGCATCGATTCATCGATCGGACAACTCCTCATGAACTTGGGGGACTTTTATTCATTCAATATTGGCCCAGACAGACCAAGGGGCCCAGACCCACCAGAAGGCCCAGTCCGCTACCAAATACATCAGACCAGATCAACTCTAAAGGCCCAGCCCTCCGTCGATCGGCACGTCGACCCAAACTAACCCATAGGTCTAGCCCTCTGCTAGCACCGTGCCACATGCAGACTCTGGAGGATCACCTTCTGTCGGTCGGTATGTCAGGCCCAGACCGACCTGAAGGCCTAATACCTTTGCCCAACACAAGCCTAAGGGGCCCAGGCCCACTCAGACAAGCAAACCCTAGTAGGGCCTGGCCAGCACCGACACGTGGACGTCTCCTACACGTGTCAGCCCCACAACAACTGACATTTGTCCGACATAGGGAGAATATATTTATTATATTCACCACACCCATACAAAAGGGATCCATTTGGTGTATAAAGGTAACGAGGCATTTACTATTGACAACTACTTTAATAGTACGCTTATTACCACTTTTTACCACTTAGACCGACCACTGGCTTAGGTGTCGGAGTACCTTTGCGCTGGTACCACACTGGTGCCTATACTCTGACTGACCAACCAGCTTTATCACTTTTCAGGTCTACTCCAAGGCACGTGGCAGAGCAGTATTCGCTCCCTAAATTAGCACATTTTGTGCATCAACAAATCATATATTTATTATATCAAAGTCATTTTATAGTTTTTATTAATCCTATATAACTATTATTAGATACTTATGTTTTTCACAAAATTTCATTCCAAATTTTTAATTGTTAGACCGAATTTCTGTCGTTTTTGTTGACTGTAAACGATATCGATATTTGGGATGAGATATCCATAAATTTAACTAGAAATATATCCGTCGATATCGATATCGATATTTTCATCCTTACCACCGCTCATTCGCAGTTCCGCTTGCAGCTCCAAATCGACGGATTTCACCTTTCCTCTGTTTTCTCCCCTGGACCCCTACCCTGCTACGCATTTTCACTCCCATTTTTCTACTTGCACTTTTTTCCATCCTTCTTTTACCTTTTTACTCTAAAGTCAATCCACCCCTTCAGCTAGGGTAAGCTGTCGCTGGTACCTTTTTGCTGTCTACAAGTCTTTACCCTTGCTTTCTTATCTTTTTTGTTTTCTTTTTTTCTCTGTATTTATAATGCTGAGTGCATGCGATCTGATCTGTGAGGTTTTGAGCCCTAATCATCCAATATTTTTGTTGAGGGTTGCAAACTAAATTTCTTTAACTGTAGATCTTCTAGTATTATATCCGCTATTGTATCTGGTGGTTCTTCAAACTTCAAACCAAATCAAAGCTTGAGGGAACCGAAACCTCACTCGAGCAATACAATTTTTTTTAGTTTAGTTTTAGTAGTTTCCTTGTTTATTTTATAAAACTTTGAGCTACATTGCCAAGTTTATCTCTAATTTTTTACAGAAAATTAAGAAGTACGTAGAAAACAAAGGTCAGGACCATTAATTAGCATGAATATAAAAGTACTTGGAGTACGATGGTAACTAAATTACGGTATAGTTACACTGGCGACAACAACTATAAACTATTTGTCAATATGTTACTTTAGAAAGAAAAAACCAAAACAAATTTGGTGTTTCCTCCCAGCGTCCCGTCTTACACATAGGAGTCAATTGCCATATATATACCACAAAAAGGTTATCAATAACATTATGGTGCACTATATTAGGTGGGGCGCTACCATATTTTGCAAGCTCTAAGAGTCGTACGTACATGATAACATGATGACGATTCATGGGCCACAAATAATTGAATCTCCAATTGGACGTCAGCTATGTGTTTGTGGGCAGAAAAAACACCTACAAACCCAAATGTACGTAACTCAAACCATGAGCAATTTTCTTCCCCAATGGCACACCCAAATAACACTGTGAAAGTGATTGAGGTCTGCAAGGTGGCTCCTCAACCACCAAGCTCAACAAACATCGCCGCACCACCACCGTCACCACCACACACCCTTCCTTTAACTCATTTGGATATACTGTGGCTAAGATTTGCACTCGTTCAACGCCTTTTCTTCTACGAAATTCCAAATCCAATCTTTGATGAAAACTTCTTCTATTCTACTCTCATTCCAAAGCTCAAGACCTCACTCTCTCTCACCCTCCTACATTTCCTACCTCTAGCAGGAAACGTCATTTGGCTGCATGACTCCCCCAAACCCTACCTCACTTACACCCAGGGAGATACCGTTTCACTCACCATAGCCGAGTCTAATCATCATGGTGACTATTTCACCCATCTTTCAAGCATTAACAACTTTGTTCAAGCCCATGAATACCATCCTCTTGTGCCCCAATTGGCCGTGACACATGAAAAAGCGACCGCGATCGCATTACAAGTCACAATCTTTCCAAACAAAGGATTCTCAATTGGAGCTTCCATGCCCCACGCGATCCTAGAAGGTAAGAGTTCAACCATGTTCGTAAAATCATGGGCTTACATATGCAAACTTGATGATTATGAATATTGACACAATAATATTTTGTTACCGGACCAGCTCAAAGAAAATTCTGACAGAACCCTAGTCAAAGACCTGGCAGGGCTGGAGCCAATTTTTGTGAACCAAATTCTAAACCTAGGCGGACCCAACAATCAAAGCTTGAAATTCACCCAATTTCAGTCTCTTCCACCAAATCCTACTTGAGGCACCTTTGTCCTCACACCCGAGAAAATACAAGCATTTGTTGGAATATAAGTTGTACACTGGTGTGACTTGGCAGTGTTCCTGCTGCCAACTCGAAGAGGACAGGTGTCAAAAGCAAAGAAAAAGAGTGAAAATGAGAAATTGAGTGAGGTGGATTCTGTTAGAGGGTGTGTGACGTGTTAGTGTGGTGCAGTGCATAAGTTAAGGAAATGTCACTGTCACTTGTAACTGTCATGCAGTGAGTGTGAATAAGTGAGTGAGTGAGTGAAATATATGCATTGTAACCGTCCATTTTATGAATTAATGAGAAGAGAAAAGTGGTACAGAGAGATTAGAGAGAGATTCTGATCACTGTGATACCAAGAACAATCCATTCACATTCATCTTGCATTTTATCAAACACCTAGAGTGCATTCTGCAATTCTGTGAGTCTCAACAGAAATGCTTGATCAATTCAATCCAAAATTGAGATATATATATATATATATATATATATATATAGAGAGAGAGAGAGAGAGAGAGAGAGAGAGAGAGAGAGAGAGAGAGAGAGAGAAAGAGAGAGAGAGAGAAAGAGAGAGAGACCTATCCTAAACCACACAGGCTAATCCCGTCCATTTCAGCTAAGGAGTTCAAGCTTAAAAACTTACCTGTGAAACCAATGGAACAGTGCACTTGGAGTTGTCGACTGTTTCCTCTGTTTGCCTGAGATCCAATATGGTATCAAAGAATGTTGATCTGCTTATTTGGGGCGTCTTATTGTATTGATGCTTCTGTGATTTGAAATCGATTGAGCACGAGAAGAAATCTTTGTGACAGTCGAGTTTTCTTCGAGACCAAGAAACTGATGGCAGGAGTAGGAGATCCCAAGTTACCTGTATTCAAAGGAGAGAACTATGACTTTTGGAGCATCAAATTGAGGATAGCATTGAAGGCTTGTGATCTGTGGACTATTGTTACTCAAGGGTTGCCTGAGCCTGAGTATGATAGTGAATATGAGGAAATTGAACAAGATGTAAGTCATGCAGATTTGATCAAGAATGTTAAGGCTCTGAATCTGATTCAGAACTCAGTATCAGAGGAGCTCTTTCCAAAGATCTCAAAGATTGATATTGCTAAGAAAGCATGGGATGTTCTTAAGAAGGAGTTCATAGGGGATTCTAAGGTAAGGGCTGTAAAACTTTAAGCTCATAGAAAGGATTTTGAATATACTCGTATGAGACAAGATGAAATTTTTCTTGCTTATCTTTCTAGACTATTGGTTATTGTAAATCAAATGAAGACTTATAGAGAAGAAATCACTGAGAAAAGACTTACACAAAAGATACTGATTAGCTTAACTAAGACATATGATTCCATAGTTTCAGTTCTAGAGGAAACTAGGGATTTAGACTTGGTTAGTGTTGAGAGCATTTTTGCTTCCATCAGAGCCTTTGATCAAAGGCTATAAATGCACAATGAAAGTGAGATTGAGAAAGCTTTCACAAGCATGAACGTTTCTGGAAAGTCTCAAGGACAATCCAGAACTAGTTCCTAGAAAACTAAGAAGTTTCAGGGTAGACCAGGGCCTAGACCTTGGAATTCTGATAAAGCTAAAGAAAATGTGAAGCAGGAAGGACCTGCAGAAACTCAGAGAAGAGAAGTTGTAACGACCCGTCCAAGATTTCGGGATTAGATTAGTGATTAATGATGGATTAGTGAAATTAATCGGTGATTAGTTGGGTTATTTCGGACGGACGGTGCGAAATGACGGTTTTGTCCCTAGAAATGGGCAAAATTTTGACTTTTGATTCAGACGGTCAAATGGACTTTGGTTGATGATTGTAACGTAGTTCGAGACGTCAAGAGTCCATAGACAGGCGGCACGTCTGATTCCGACGTTCGAGGAAATAGTTATGCCGTTTGGAAGTTCAGGGGCATTTTGATAATTTAGCCTCAAGGATATTTTGGTTCTTCTGTTGCCTTGGGAATTGTGCCCAGTGGAATTAGGACACTTGTCCCTTACTGGAAGGCTGTGGAAGCCTCCTTTACCGCCTTAATTTGGTTTTAACTTTAGAGTGTGTGTGTGTGTGTGTGTGTGTGTGTATGCACGAGTTGAGTGGAAAACAGAGAAAAACAGAGTCATTTGTGTGTGAGTGAACCCGTGAGAAAAAATCCCTATAAACTCCTTTAATTTCCCTTCTTCGCTTGTGAGAGAAGATGATGGGATGCTTATGGTGGTGATCACGACGGTGGCAGTGGACCGTGAGAGTGAAAACAGAGGACTTGTGAAACCGTGAAGAACCAAGCCGTCAAGCTCTTCAAAACTTCATCCTTTGCTAGTGCTTTGTGAACAAGAAAGAACGAGGGTGGTGCGACGAGTGTGATGGTGCCTTCGTGATGTGTCGTCGTGGACGGTGGCCGTGGGATCCATGCGCGGGTAAGTCTTGGTTTAAAAATGGAATGACGGGTTTTAGTGAGTATTGATCGATTATGATGATTGGAAGCTGTCTCTAAGGGTCCCAGAGATGGATTGACTCCAAAACCAAGGCTGGAGGTGGCTGGGATCGTGCAGGTACGATGGTCGAAGGTGGGTCGGTTTGTGCTTGATCAGGCATGTATTCTTCAGGCCCTACTATCATGTGTTACATAGCTAGATCGATAGGAACTCTTGTAACGAAGATTTAGGACTTAAAATGGGTGGAAAAGGACGAAAATTGGATGAATTATAGCGTTGAACTGCACATGCCGGTTCGGTTAGACTGGGATGAACCGAACTAGTCTAGACTCGGTTCGGCGGGAGGTTGAAGATGACTGTGTTAAGGTGCGTGAGGCCTACGCGGAGCCCCTTTGGGAGGCGCGTGACACAGTATCTGGGGAAGTGTTCAACATGACTTTTTATCGTATCGATGTAACGAACATTTTGGGACTAGTTTTGAGTCGATCGGACATCGTCGCAATATGTTTCGAGATGTCCGATGGTTTAAAGGTTAGGTTAAAAATAGTTAAAAATTCGGGACAATTACGGGGACTTAGTAGAAGCATTATGAAGTAGTTAGTGACCTTAGTATGCGATATGGACAGGTTCGGGAAGTCCGGTGATAATGGATTAGTGGGAAAGCGTGATTGCACGCGTATCAAGGCAGCAGCAGGAATGGTCTGTGAGTGGACTTTGCTTTCTAACTTATGATGCATGCATAAATGTTTTGCTACGTTTTCTATATGTGATTTCTATGTTTATGATATGATATTGACGATTTATGTGTTTGCACGTATTTCGAGGAATTTTACGTAATTGCACGTTTTACGAGATTATGGTTTTATGATGTGATTTGATAATGGTTTCGATACTATGATTTTGCGGTTTGAATTATGATTTGATTTCAATGGTTTATGAACTGATTGAAAAAGTTATTTCGTTAAACGTGATTTCTGGATTTGGATTCGGAATGATGATTTCAGATTCGAATTGGGATTCAGAATGATGATTCTGGATTGGATTTGGAAATGAATTTATGGATTTGGATTTGATAAAATGGTTTTGTATTGGATTTTCTAGATCTGGTATTGGGTTTAAAGACCCGGATATGATATATGATGGGAGCGGGCCCGGATATGTGATTGGGTTTAAAGACCCTGATGGAGTTTAAAGACTCGAGAGTTTAAAGACTCGGATATTGTGATTTCCCCCGTAGGCCTATTGAGTTTACAGACTCGAGAGTTTAAAGACTCGGATATATATTGAGTTTAAAGACTCGGATAAATCCAGCAGGTTCGATTAATGGAAATGTGTTTTAACTGTGTTTCATTTTTGTGATACACTGATGGTTTTCTAATGGTTTCCAGATGTTTTGGGCTGTGACCCGGATGATATGGATTTTGATGGTTTTGGACTAAGGCCCGGGATTTGAGTTCCCGTACTTGTATTTGATTAATGGTTTTGGGCTAAGGCCCGAGATTTGAGAAAAGAAAATGATTTCGGTTTTCATAAACAGTTTTTATTATCTTGGAAATGAAATGGTTTTCTTATGCTGAAAATGAACTGATTTTCGAATGTATGCATTGGTTTTACGAGGAGGGTATAACTGTCTTTTCTTGTGAAATGTTTTATAAACTTATTATTTATTTTTGTCCACTCATAATTTTTTCTATTTTTTGATACCCTCCAGGCCGATGCGGTGTGGGCTGTTGTTAGGAGACGGAGACATCACACACGCGATCTACAGTGATGCTGTGAACTCTGGTTAACTAATCTTGGTTTTTGGTAAGTTGACTTGGGATCCCTTGTCTGTCTTGCGTGTTCCACGGAGGTTGAACGAATGTTTAGCCTTCGTGTCGCATGCAGGTTGGACAGGAGCATGACTTATCCATTAATCCCGAGGGATCGAGGGTGGGTCGTGTCAGAAGTTATGAGGGTTGAAGGGTGGAAAAGTGAAGTGTTTCAAATGCTCAAGGTTTGGTCACATGGCAAAGAACTGCCCAGGAAAACAATATGCTGCATTTTTTTGCTTAGAAAGCTGAAGAGGCTGAGGGGAGTATGTTTTATGCTTGTCACTCAGCATCAATAGAACATGATGAAGCTGTTTGGTACCTGGATAGTGGATGTAGCAACCATATGACTGGTCATGAGTCCTTGCTAACCAACATTGTAGAAACCTAAATGTAAAGGTAAAAATGGGTACTGGAGATCTTGTTCAGGTGGTAGGAAAAGGTTCCTTGCTTGTTTACATTGATCAAGGGGATAAATACATCAAGGAAGTCATGCTTGTGCCTGGATTAGATGAAAACCTATTGAGTGTAGGGCAGATGGTAGAACATGGGTACAATTTGGTGTTTGGAAACAGATTTTCTGAAATCTTTGAAGATGGGACTTTGAGACAAAGAGTGGCTAGAGTTCCTATGATAGGAAGTAGGTGTTTTAAGCTTTCCCTGAACTATGTGAATTTCAGAACCAAGGAATTTGAAACAGTTGAGGGTCTAAAGGCTAGTACTGAAGAAGGTTCAAAAGTGTGGCACTTGAGGTTTGGTTACTTAAACCTTGCAAGTCTGAGACAACTCAAACATAAAGATATGGTGATTGGATTACCTAGTCTACATGGAGAAAAAGGTGTGTGTGAAGGATGCATAGCTGGAAAACACCATGTCAGTTCCTTTGATACTCAAGGGGCTTGGAGGGCATCCTCACCATTGGAACTCATACACACAGATGTGTGTGGTCCCATGCAAACAGAAACAATAGGAGGTAATTTTTATTTTCTAACATTCATTGATGATCATTCAAGAATACGTTGAGTGTATTTCTTAAGACAAAAGTAAGGGGTTCTGAATGTGTTTAAGAAATTCAAGGCTATGATAGAATTGCATAGTAGATCAAGAGTCTAAAAAGTGACAGAGGTGGAGCGTACTTGTCTAATAAGTTTCAGAAGGTTCTTGATGAAGCAGGAATTGGAAGGCAACTGACTGTGGCCTATTCTCCTTAACAGAATGAGGTAGCTGAAAGAAAGAACAGAACTATAGTTGAAATGGCTAAGTCAATGCTTCATTGCAAGCATTTACCCTATGTGTTTTGGGGTGAAGTAGTTAACACTGCATTATATCTTCTGAGTCGATGTCCTACAAAGGCTGTACTGAACAAGACCCCATTTGAAGTGTTCTCAGGAAGAACACCAGGAGTGACTCACCTAAGAGTTTTTGGATTTTTATGCTACATGCATGTTCCAAAACAGACCAGGCAGAAGTTGGATGAATCCAGCAGCAAGGGAATTTTTGTTAGCTATGGGAGCTATGAAAAGGGTTATAGAGTTTACAGTTTGGAAAGCAGGAAGGTTATTGTGTCCAGGAGTGTGATTTTCAATGAGAAAAGTCACTGGAATTGGGAGAAGCTTGAAGAAGTTTCAAGTTGCATTCCTCTAAGCTTCACTGTTGGAGATTCTCAGATATAACCAACAATACCCCTGTGAAACTAAGAAGCTTAAGTGACATCTATGCTAGATGAAACATGAGCATGATAGAACCAGAATGTTTCAAGGAAGTAGTCAAGGAATCTGCTTGGAGAAAAGCAATGGAAGCTGAAATAGAGATGATTGGAAAGAATGGAACATGGGAACTTATGGAGAGGCCTATAGCTAAACCTGTGATAGGTGTCAAATGGGTATTCAAAACTAAATTGAATCTAGATGGATCTGTACAGAAACACAAAGCCAGATTGGTTGCAAAAGGGTATGCACAAAAATCTGGTGTGGAATTCAATGAAACTTTTGCTCTAGTAGCAAGGCTGGACACAATAAGAGTTTTGATTGCTTTAGCAGCCCAGAAAAGATGGGAATTATTTCAGCTAGATGTGAAGTCTGCTTTTCTGAATGGTGTTCTAGAGGAAGAGGTGTACATTGACCAATCTGAAGGGTTTCTGATTCAAGGAAATGAATCTAAGGTCTATAAGTTGCATACTAAGCACCAAGGGCTTGGTATGGTGAGATAGACTCTTACATACTAAGCTGTGATTTTGAAAGAAGTACTAGTGAGCCTACTTTGTACTTGAAAGGAAAACAAGGTGTGGGAACTTTGATTGTGTATATCTATGTGGATGACATAATTTACACAGGTGATAGCAAAAGGATGATGGTTGAGTTCAAGCAAGATATGATGAAGAAGTATGAAATGACATATTTGGGGCTTCTACATCATTTCCTAGGGATGAGAATCCTACAATCTAGTGATGGGATCTATATCCACCAAAGAAAGTATGCTGCAACTCTTCTTGAGAAGTTTGGACTCAAGGACTGCAAACCTGCGAGCATACCAGTGGCTACTAGTGACAGATTACAAAAGGAAGATGGAAGTGGGATAACAGATGAAGAAGTGTATATGCAGATTGTTAGAAGTCTGCTCTATCTTACATCTACTAGACCATATGTGATTTTTGCAGCAAGTTTACTGTCACGATTTATGCACAATCCCACCAAGAAGCATCTTGGGACTACCAAAAGAGTTCTAACATATGTTCAAGGGACCCTGAACTATGGGATTAGATACAAGAAATGGAAGGTTGCTATCCTAGTAGGTTTGTGTGATAGTGATTGGGGAGGCTCTATTGATGACGTGAAGAGTACCTCTGGTTATGCTTTCACACTAGGCAGTGTTGTGTTTTCATGGGCTTCTGTAAAATAGTCCAGTGTGGCCCTCTCAACATCAGAAGCTGAGTATGTTAGTACCTTTGAGGCAACTTCTCAAACTGTTTGGTTAAGATTTTTCCAAGGTGATCTAGGAGAATAGCAGATAGAAGCTACTCCTCTCATGTGTGATAACATGTCTGCAATTGCTATGGCCAGGAACCCTGTGTTCCACCAGAAGACCAAGCATATTCATAGGAGATGGCATTATATAAGAGATGCAATACATAATGGTGAAGTTTCCATTCAGTATTGCAAGTCTGAAGATCAATTAGCAGACATATACATTAAGGCTCTTCCTAAGGAATAGTTCTACTACCTAAGGGATCTACTAGGAGTAATACCAGTGAACACCTTAGAAGGGGCTGTTGGAATATAAGTTGTACACTGGTGTGACTTGGCAATGTTCCTGCCGCCAATTCGAAGAGGACAGGTGTCAAAAGCAAAGAAAAAGAGTGCAAATGAGAAATTGAGTGAGGTGGATTCTGTTAGAAGGTGTGTGACGTGTTAGTGTGGTGCATAAGTTAAGGAAATGTCACTGTCACTTGTAACTATCATGCAGTGAGTGAACAAGTGAGTGAGTGAGTGAAATATATGCATTGTAATCGTCCATTTTATGAATTAATGAGAAGAGAAAAGTGGTACAATAAGATCAGAGAGAGATTCTGATCACTGTGATACCAAAAACAATCCATTCACATTCATCTTGCATTTTATCAAACACCTAGAGTGCATTCTGTAATTCTGTGAATCCCAACAGAATTGCTTGATTAATTCAATCCAAAATTGAGATAGAGAGAGAGAGAGAGAGGAGAGAGAGAGAGAGAGAGAGAGAGAGAGAGAGAGAGAGAGAGAGAGAGAGAGAGAGAGAGAGAGGGGGAGAGAGAGAGAGTCCGATCCTAAACCACACAGGCTAATCCCGTCCATTTCAGCTAAGGAGTTCAAGCTTAGAAACTTACCTGTGAAACCAATGGAACAGTGCACTTGGAGTTGTCGACTGTTTCCTCTGTTTGCTTGAGATCCAATAGCATTAAGGAAATTGGTGAAACAAAATCAATATGTTCATCAATCGGCCCCACATTTGTCAACTTTTTGTGTCACATGTGCCTACGTATGGATATGCTTATTAAAATCTGAGGCAATAGAAGTCGAGAAATTAGTTGCGATGGGGTTTACGATAAACTGCATACCTCGATTAGACCCTCCTCTACCAGAAAATTATTTCGGGAACTGCATAACCGGCGTCACAATAATTGAAGAAGCAAAAGGGCTTGTAGGAAGAGAAGGATTGAATGTGGTAGTTAATGTAATTAGTGAATCTATAAAAAGTTTGGAATCAAAATATCTCTTCAATGGTATAGAGAATTGGATTCCTTGGTTGTGCCCTGTGGTGCCTAGTGATCAGAAGGCTCTTACTGTTGCTGGTTCGCCTCGGTTTGAGATTTACGACACCGATTTTTGAAGGGGAAGGCCGAAGAAGGTGGAGGTCGTTTCCATAGAAGGGACTAGAGCAATGTCCCTCGCAGAATGCACGGCAGGTGGAGTTGAGATTGGGTTGGTTAAGAGTAAACATCGGATGCAAGTTTTTGCTGCTTTGTTTTTTAAAGGCCTTGAAGATTGTTCTTTGAAAATTTAGAAAAGATCACGACGGAAGATTTCAAAAGTCTTTAATTTGGTATATTTCAGCAACGATTTCAATTTAATTAGTGTTCTTTGCCATTTGACTTCTCTTGTGTTATTGTGGGTTTGTGAACTTAATTGGGCGTGTTTGATGAGGCATAGAATTTTGAGCAAGGTACAATGTTGAACCAATATGTGTCTTGACATTAGTATGTTCGAATTTTTTATTTTCTTTAAAAATTCTGCATATTGTTATTTATTTTGACGTACTTACCATCTAACATGGATCAGCTCACACTTCTGCATAATAATTTAATGCTATTTTTAGGGGTGCAATTCCGCCGGGTTGGGCGAGTTACAAATTCGACCTTAATTCGGATTTATGTGAATTAAGGCCAATATGGGTCGATGCGTTCGGATTTCAACCAAACCCAATCCGATTAATGCTGTAGTTACAATACAAGAAAATTTGAAGGGCCCGATGAGATTTTGCCTAACGAGGTAAATTTCGTTGTTAAAATTATGTTTGCCTGATGAATATATGAGGCTCGTCGGTAACTTTATGGCACAAAGAAAAATAATTCGCGGGCTAAAAGTCTGCATATTATTCAAGGAAAAAAACGTGCTCGTCGGGTAACAAAATCAAACCTGATGAATATGATAGATATTATTTGTTGAGTAATGTGAAATGTTGACCAATGTTACCCGATGCAGGATTTGGTCGGCTATCATCTTTGGCGGGAAGGAAATTATTTTGGCGTCAAGATGTTAGGGTTACCCGAAAAGTCATGAAATGTTGCCCAACAAACCTCTTCGTCGGGCAAACTACTAATATCATTTAACACGACCAATTCACTATTCTTCTTCTCCACCTACATTTTTTCTCACATCTCTCTCTCTCTCTCTCTCTCTCTCTCTCTCTCTCTCAAATCATGTCCTCACTAAATTAATTCTCCACCAATATTAATTAATTCTCCACCAATATTATTAATTCATTCTCTCATCACACCATCTCTTATCACTACAAAATATTTAATTTTGGTATATAATTTTGGAGATTTTGAAAGAAAAAAAATTGGTAAAAAAATGTTGAAATTTTTGTTTATTTGTGTAGAAATAGTGTAGAAAATTAGAAGATTTATTAGGAAAATATGTTATGAATTAGGAAATATAAAATGTGATAGGAAATTAGAAAATTAGAAAATATGTTAGAAAGTTAGAAAAATAGAAATATGTGATAGGAAATTAGAAAATTAGAATATGTTAGGAAATTAAGAAATTAGAAAATATGTTACAAAATTAGAAAATTAGAAAATATATTAGGAAATTAGGGAAATTAGGAAACTAGAAAAATTTAGATAATATTTTTTTTCCATATATTTCGGTGGTGTGAAATGTGTTTATATTTCATAACAGTTTATGGGAAGTTAATCGGGCTGATTAACTTCGTATAATTAAATTTATGGAATAGCCTTAGACCCGTTTGATATTAAGGATCCAACCAAATCAGAAGAGATTGAGAATCAATCTCAATCTCCATGATCGGCTGGCCCTAGGTCAACCAGGAATCTGTACTCCTTTTGTACATACTTAGCTAGTTTCTTTTCTTCCAAGTTAGGCCTAGTTTAGCTAGTTTATTTCCTTCCTAGTTAGGTCCAGTTCAGACATATATATAGATATATATATATATATCTCTTCCACTATTGTACATCTAATTAATTAAGAAATACAGAAGTATTCTCAATACATTTTATGGTATCAGAGCCCTAAAAGCTCCACCGAACAAAACCCTAGAAAAAAAACACCCAGAAACAAACCCTAATCCATGGCCGCCCAACCCACTACCGCTGCTGCTCAAACCACTGCCACCCCTTTCAATCCTACCCTCCCACCAACCATCGGTGACCCAAACCCTAATTTACCCGCCCTCATCACCAGTAATACTGCCGCCCAGCTTCCGGTCAAGCTCACGGCCAACATTTTTTTCCCTTGGCATGCCCAGTTCCATGCCCTTCTTCACAGGTATGATTTAATGGGTTTCGTGGATGGCTCTCATCCCTGCCCACGAGCAACTGAACCTGCGCTCCGAACCTTCTAGGTCCACCAGGACCAGCTTCTTCTCCACTCGATTTTGGCTTCAGTTTCCCCTCAAGTCATCACACTCATCGCTGCCGCCAGAACCTCTGTCGCTGCATGGCAGAGCCTAACCCATATCTATGCAAGCAAGGCCCATGGCCGTGTGCTTGGCATCAAGGAGCGACGTACTCTTCTTCGTCGTGGTGACCGCCCCGTCTCTGACTACCTCCAAGAGGTTCGTCTTCTCTCCGATGAGCTTGCCGCCATTGACACCCCTCTCTCTGATGATGAATTGCTGCTTCATGTCCTCAATGACATGGGCCCCAAAATCAAGGACATTACGGCGGCTGTCCGTTCAAGGGACACCCCTGTGTCCTTTGAAAACTTGCATGACATGCTGGTTCAACATGAGGAACCACCAATCGAGAAGCTCCTTCATCCCCTAGTCCTCCCATAACAGCCCAAGTGTCCCAGGCTCACCGTGGCCACACTTCTAGCCGTTATTCACAACCTTCTTCCGGCAGTCGCCCCACTTACCACCAACAGGACAACCACCACCCTTCTGGTCATCGAAACTCCATCAATCGCCACTCCAACCAGCTTGGTAATGGCTATCGTGGTTTCTGTCAGCTGTGTGGTGTCCAGGGCCACATTTGACAGGACCCGTCCCAACTGGACGTCAAAAACCGTACCCGGTCCTGCTCCCGTCTGACAAGTCAACTGAAAGTTCGAAACTACCCTTCAGTACCTGCCAGACAAGGGAATTTTTGCGCCTGTGCCCGCACATACCCCCACCTCTGGAATAGCCTCGATCAACGCGCCACGACCTGAAGGGTTAACAAAACAGAAAAGGTGTGAGTGGACAAAAATGACCTCTTATAAAAACATTTACCAAAATACATTCTTACCCTCCAGTTTTCACAAACTTGCATGCATATCGTAAAACATGAGTAATAGTATGAAATCATTCAAGTATGAATAGTGGACCGATAAAATCAAAACATATTTTCTCATGGTCCACAAAAACTCATGTTCATCAAATCAGTTTAACATCTCAAAAAGTTCACAATTTCTTTAAATCATTTTAACCGCTAAACCACGGTTTCCTCAAAATCATTTTCCATAATCCACGGGACTTATTTCCATATCATGTTGCTTAGAGTCACGTTTATCCCTGCAACGTGTGCATATCAATAGGCTCAAGGACCGCTCAAAATCCGAGCATCCGCTGCTGTGAACACATCATCAGTCAGCAATCCGTCGCTGGGAAAAACCTCACCAGCCGACGATCCGGATCTCGTGAACACATCACTTACCGATCCATATAATCCAGCACATCTGATCTGAGTCAAGCCTCCCCTGGGCTGTAAGACAAAGATCGTGCTACGTGACCTCTTCGGGGTAAACACTTCCATCCCGAAGGTGAGCATTATCTCCAGGGTGCACTCCGAGGAAAAACATATTTTCTTCCGAAAGCCCTAAATATCCGCAACATATCACCATCACAAAAACCAGTGAAAAACAGTTGCATTAAAAACCAAATCATATATCAACACAGGGTCTCAGCCCCAAGTCCCGATTTACTTTATAAATCCGAAAATCATCAATATCATCATGTCATCACATGGAAATACAATTCCAACCAAAATCACAATTCCATTGGGTCTCAAGCCCAAAATATCAATATCACGTAAATCCGTGCAACCGTAAACCCGAGTTGCCACGATCACGTAAATCCATGAAATCAATCACTGACTCATAATCTGAGTCCAAATATCATTTTCAACTTCCTGACTCATAACCCGAGTCAAAACATCATTTTCAATCTGGGCTTAGCCCAAAACATCATTTGCACGTTCCTTGTAAAACGTGCCCGAAAGACTGATTAAAATAATCAGAAAATCACGAGAATACAAAAATCATCAAATTCACATGTAACTCCAAATCCGAGTCAAAATCATTATTTACTTGGGTTCTCACGCCAACAATATCATTTTTAACCAATTTCATGATTTCTCGAAAGTCGTGCCAGAATATAATAATATAATAATCATAAAACCGAGAAAATCGAGAAATCACCGAATCAAAGCATCAATCATGTCAAATCATAGAAAATCATATAAATAAGCATTTTAAACCATATATGCATGCATCATAGTTAGAAAACCAAAAGTCCACTCACACACACCGTTCAAAACGGTTCGTTTCCGAGCTGCACGTTTTTCCGTAAATTCTGAAAATCACATCTCCTGCCCAAAATCATTATAGAGGGTTACTAACATCTCAAAATACTTCATATAATTTTCCCCAATTTTTCCGGGATTTAAATACGTACTTTTAACGGAATACAAAACTTCGGATACGCGGAACATTACCGAAACGATATCCGATTTCCTCGAAACCAGCGTCAAAATGTTCGTTACATTGAGAGGATCAAAAGTCATGTTGATCGCCCCTCGAGATTCCCACTCACGCGCCCCCACGCGACGCCGCAAGCGGCTGCGCGTGGAAGCCACGCGCCGGCTACAGTACTGCTACAGTGCTCCCTCTTCACCCGTTTGTCTGTAAAACGGGTTGAAAAACCCGCGAACTGACCCGGTTCAAACTCACCCAATTCGACACCAATTTAATCCGTTCTTTCAACTGATCCCTTCTAATCCAACTCTAATTGAGTTCTGCAAGTTCAATTACTCGAATCATGGTCTAAATCCTCACGACTCTCGATCGATCCTCGACGGGTTTCCAATTCGGGTTCACCGATTCCGTCCCTGATTTTCAAATTAATTCATATAGTAAGCATCGTGAGAGTGTATTGAACGTTTCTACAAGATCAATTCGATGAATTCATACCTCTAACCCGTCGAACCCAAGCTCGATTTTGAGCTGCCATGGAAGCTCAGTTCTTCCTCAATTCGACACCGTTTCACTTCGGTTTTGTTGCAGAAAGGTTCGTATGGATCCCAGAAGTCGAATTGAATCATCAATTTCGATCCTTACCGTTCATAATTACCATTTCGAATTTCCCTCTAATTTTTCTGATTTTCGAACTGAATTCCCCCAGTGGCCTCTCTGCCTCACGAATTTCTCTCTCAATTCGGCTTCCTCAATCTCCCAATTACACTAATTACACAAATGAAGCCGAACAATCCACTTAACAGATTGCAAATTGGACAATGATGAGGAAATCCATAATTTAGGGGTTAATGTCTAAAGGTGTATGATTATGTTTCCTTTGATTCCCGTTTCTATGTTAGCAGGGGCATGGAAGGTGACAAAGTGACAGATGTCACAATCTGTTAGCAAGAATCAAGGTCAAAAGACCATTTTACCCTCCGTTCGACAAATTACCATTTTGCCCCTAGCTAATTCCATCCTTAATTCTCTCAATTTTCTCTCATGATCAGTTGTGGAAAGGAAATGATGATGGGAAGAAAACTTTCCCCATATTGTGTTTGTTCACGGCTCAAATGAGAGAACAAAGAATAAAATATTTGAGTGATGGCTAATGATGATGATTGAACATAATTAAAGATGATTGAATGATTAAAGGATAATAAAACAATATGATGGTGTTTTCCCCAAAACATGGAGCTGATTTATGGCCTTAAATCAAGGGATGGGTGACACTTGTCACTCATCCCGATGTGTTCAATCATCGGGCACTGTTCATATTAAAATAATATTTTAATCCCGGTTCGTTCGGTTAATCGAGTCCGTTTCCGTGACCCTAACTTCGTCGTCGTATCTCCGATTTCGGCATGCCGCCTGTCATTGAATTCGTCTCGACGAGACCTACGTAATGGTCCTTGGCCCTCGTCCATCGGACCTCCCGATCAAAAAGTCAACATTTGGCCCCTAATATGCCAAATTACCAAAATACCCCTCAACTTCCGAACATCATAACTTTCTCTACGAATGTCGGAATTGAACGTGCCACCTGTCTATGAACTCGTGACGTCCCGAACTACGTCACAGTCATCGGTCAAAGTCCATTTGACCGCCCGAACTAAAAATCAACATTTTGCCCACGCTAGGGGCAAAACGGTCATTTTGCACGTTTCGTCCGTTTTCACTCAACTAATCCCCGATTAGTCATTCTAATTCATAATTAATTAATATTCAATCTCGATATTCGGGACGGGTCATTACAACATTGCCAAGCGTTGTCCCCAATTTCCCACTCCCTTGACTTCTCCTCCCATGGCAAACTCGTCCACTCAAGCTCATTCCAGCAGCTGGCTTCTGGACTCGGTTGCCTCACATCATGTTACCAACACCACTTATCATCTCTCAGATGCCCACTAGTACACTGGCCTCGATGAAATCATCATTGGTAACACTAAGGGTCTTGGTATCTCCCACAAAGGTTCAACCAACTTACCCTCTCTCACTTCCCCTCCCTTCACTCTAAAAAATGTTTTACATGTTCCCTCCATGACTACAAATCTGATTTCTATTGCTAAATTCAATCAACAAAATTGTACGTCTATTGATCTTTTTCCCCACTCTATTCATGTGAAGGATCTCGGCACGAGGGCGGTTCTCCTACAAGGCCGAAGTAGGAATGATGTCTACGAATGGTCCTCTGCCTCCATTCAACGACCTCAAGCTATGGTGGGTGTGGTGGTCACCCCTAATCTTTGGCATCGCTGGCTTGGCCACCCAAGTTCTAAAGTCCTCCAATCTGTCCTACATAAGTTTTCCATTAATGTAACTCCTAAGCTTCTAGAAACTGTCTATAATTCATGCCTTTGCAATAAAAGTACCTGACTACCATTTGGTGTCTTTTCCCTAACTTCCTCTCGTCCCCTAGAACTTATTTACAATGATGTATGGGGCCCTGCCCCTTACCTTTCCTGACAGGACCGCCCCCAAAAAGGGCATTGTTAACCATGAGCCTCACGATCAGCCTCGATCAATGCGCCACAACCTAGAGGGTCAATAAAAATCAAAAGGTGTGAGTGGACAAAAATAAATCAGTTTATAAAACAATTACGAAAAGACGTTTTTACCCTCCACGTAAAATTGATGCATGCATACAAAATTTTTTTCGTAATCCGTTACATTTTCAACATAAGAAATCCGTATATGAAAATCAAAAACATTTTCCTTTTCTTAACCTTCGGGTCTTAGCCCGCAATCATAAACTCAAGGCCTCAGTCCAAAACCACGAAATCAAAATCCAAGCATACAACATAAACCAAATCCATCAACCATATAAACCGGGCCACTGCCCAACACATCCGAACATCATAGAATATCAATGAATCACAATCAATCAGTTTGCTGGATATCAAGTGCGCCCGAGTCTTTAAACTCAAAACCATGCGCGTCAACAGGCCTCCCCGATATTTCAACGAGTCTTTAAACTCAGAACATAATCAATAGGCCTCGGGGGTATCACAATAACCGAGTCTTTAAACTCACGAGTCTTTAAACTCACGAGTCTTTAAACTCATTAAGGGCCCTCCCCCGTTATCAATTAATCGAGTCTTTAAACTCAAAACGTGCTCCAGCAATAGCACCGGGTCTTTAAACCCAAAACAATTCCCAACGGGTCTTTAAACTCAAAACCTTTTTCAATCACCACAATGCGGGATCCATCCCGAAATCACATTTTTCACAACAGGACTCATGGTCCGAATTTCCACATTCAAATCCCCAAATCTTACTTCACAAACAGAGTCAAATCATCATTAAACGCGGGGCATGTATAATCATACCAAATCACTTTATTAAATTCTTTTCCATTCCCGAATTCGAATTCGCAATAATGATTCTGTAAGCTGGCATCCGGAAACATCATCCCGAACCCAAACCAAGAATCCGTTGTCAAACTTCCGGAAACCGAAATCTCGTTCATCAAAATTACTTTTATGCCCCGAGCATCAAGCCCGATATCACCTTTTTCAAAATCCATTTTAAATCCTTGAAATCACATCATTTTTCAAATCCCAAGGTCACAGCATCAAAACCACAATCATAATCACCAAAATCACGATCAAACCACAACATACTCGAAATCTCGTAAAAAGTGCAAAACCATGTCATTCTCAAAATACGTGTCAAAACTGTAAACCATATTCACAACCGAAATCAAAACATCTTAAAAACATGATACGCACCAAGCATATAAAATCATTCATTAAATCATCATCCAAAACATAAGGGAAACCATATCTCGAAATACGTGCAGTTTCGTGTGCATATCAAAAATACGTATAAATACGGGAATCGAAATCAATCACAATTCATAATCATAATCATAGAAATCATAGAAATATTTATGCATGCATTATATTTTGAAAGCAACGTCCACTCACACACTGTCCTTAGTGCTCGGTTTCGCGTTGCACGCGTTCCTGTAATTCCCGGCATTTTCCAGAATCTCGAATCTTGTCCAAGCTAACTTCTCAGGGTTACTAAGGTCTCAATTAACAACATACTAATTCCCTGTAATTTTCCGGGATTTTTTGACATAATTTAACTTAAGGCCTTAACTTCCGAACCCTCAAAACTATCCCGAACGACCCCCGATCGACTCGAACTTAAACTGAAAGATGTTAAATAAACTGAGATGATCAATTCACTAGTTGACCGTGATTGGAGACTGTGTCTCACGCGCCGTCACGCACCGCCCAAAGTGGCTGAGCATGAAAGCCACGCGCTGCTACAGTAACACGCTACAGTGTCGCCATCTTTTCCCGTATTCCTGCTAAACGAGTCCTCAACCCGCGACATGACCCGGGAAATTACCCCTCAATTCACACCCTAAACCTTCCCTTCTTCCACCTAATCATTCCTCATCATGTTAATTTAGGATCCCATACTATAATTACCTTCAATTAGCCCTAAATCGACCAACTCGAACTCGAACGTCCAAACGGGTCGAAGTACGAAACGCACCCAAATCGACTCCATTCCCAAATTAACTTAGAAATGAGTTTTAAGGGACCTAGACGAACACTTTAGCACTGTCAATTTTAGGGAACATTACCTGGAGGTTGTCGACTTCAAGCTCAAAAATCTCAGAAACTAGGGGCTTCCGTTCATGGCCATATGGTGATCAGTTCCCTTCAATTTTCGTATGGTCGAGTTCGAAATGAACCCAGGAGACTAATCGTGGTCTCAGCTTGGCTCCAAACCGCCCACCAAAAAACTTTCGAATTTCCCTCCAAGAGTTCCCAAGTTCCCCGATTCTGTTTCTCCCTCAATATCAGCTCTCTCTTCTCTCCACAATAGCCCTCTCGACTCCATCTAAGTCCCTATGTTTAATCCCGTATTTTCCAGCAACCAAGGCACACTCGGTCCCACTCTGTTCTCTGTTTCCCGCAAAGGACCCAAAACCAATTTACAAAGCCTCTTGTGCTCTGATCAGTTCAAACCACCACTCGTTCATGTCCCAATCCCACCAGACTCTCTCTGCCCGTGCACACTCTCAACTCCTGGCCACTGCTCTACTTTCTTTTTTCAATTCCACACACCATCACTTGTTTCCCACACACACACACACACCACCCGTGCACGCCTAGCACATTCTCAGTCCTCAATGTCACTAACATGATAAATAAATCTCCCCAATGTCACTGACCTGGTTAAACAATTGTGGGATTTCAGAACACACACGGCACGGGTGCTCAGCCCTCTGTTTCACGGTTCAAACAGTCCCCTTGCAGGAAATTACCATTTTGCCCTCACTTGGAAAATTACCAAAATGCCCCTCACGCGTCCTAGACCCGTAACTTGGTCATTTGAACTCCGATCGAAGCGTGCCGCCTGTCTACGGACTCAGGGCATCAAGACCTTCCTAATGGTCCCCGGTCCTCGGCCATCGGACCTCCCGATCAAAAAGTCAACATTTCCCCCTTTTTTATCCAAATTATGAAAATGCCCTTGAATTTCCGAACGTCATAACTTTCACCTCGAACGTCGGAATCGAACGTGCCACCTGTCTATGAACTCGTGATGTTCCAAACTACGTCACGATCATCGGTCAAAGTTCATTTGACCACCCGAATAAAAAGTCAACGTTTTACCCACGACCAGGGACAAAACGGTCATCTTGCATCGTTCGTCCGATTTCGCCCAACTAATCACCGATTAGCCCCGTTAATCATGATTAGTTACTAATATAATCCCAAATTCCGGGATGGGTCGTTACATTTCCATGGACAAAAACTCATATTATGTCATCTTCGTGGACCATTTTACCAAATATACATGGCCCTATCCCCTAAGAACAAATCAGATGTCTTCTCCACCTTTGTGGATTACAAAACCCTGGTTGAAAAATAGTTCTAGCAAGCCATCTTGTCCCTCTATACTGATGAAGGAGGTGAATTCATCAAACTAAAGCCATTCCTGTCTTCCCACGGCATCAATCACCTCCTCATCCCTCCTCACACCCCTCAACACAATGGGGCTGCCGAAAGGCGACACCGTCACATTACCGAAACAGGTCTTACTCTCCTTCACCATGCCTCCCTTCCCTTGTCCTACTAGACATATGCCTTCAGAGCTGCCGTGTATCTCATCAATCGGCTGCCCACCCCCTTCCTCTACCAGAAAAGTCCCTATGAAACACTCTTCCACCACCTCCCAACTATTTTCGCCTACGCACCTTTGGGTGCCTCTGTTTTCCTTAGCTCTGCCCTTACAATCCAAACAAACTCCTACCTCGTTCCACCCCCTGTGTCTTTCTCGGCTACTCTCTAAACCAGAGTGCCTATCTTTGTTATGATCCATCCACCCAGAAACTCTATGTCTCTCGTCATGTGCAGTTTGATGAGTCCTCTTTTCATGGTTCCCCTTCCTCCTCCCAGAACCCACCGGTCACTCCTCCCCTCACCCAAACCTGGCTCTCCACACTTGATCCTGTGTCTTTGGTTCCTGTTCACACTACCACCTCACCATCAGCAGCGATCACACCACCCACCACTCTGACGGACACACCTGAGACATCCTTCCTGCACGGTCTTGCATCAGAATCCTCTCATGCTCTGCTCCTGCCGCCTACCTCCACCAGACAGCCCACAGACTACACCTCCACTCAGCGACCCAGTTCTCCAGTCCCGCACCACCCACCTCACAGCCCATCCCCTGCTCCCGCTCCACCATCTGACAGCACCTCTGCCCCCCCTCTCCCCAGCACCCCCCCCCCCCCCCCTCCTTACCTACAGCCGTCGCCCTCCTCGCCCCCACCCCCCTTCACCACCGCCAAGACCTGTGTCGACTCACCCAATGCTCACTCGCACCAAAATTGGCACCGTACAACCTGTCCTCAGCTATGCCCTTACTGCCAACACCCAACTCCATCCCCCCTTGGTTGAACCAACCTGTATCTCTCAAGCTAAGAAGGACCCTAAGTGGTGGAGTGCCATGTCAGATGAGTTGAATGCTCTCATCCGCAATGGCACGTGGGATCTTGTGCCTCTAGCCCCTCACCAAAACGTGGTAGGTAAGAAATGGGTTTTTCGCATCAAATGCACTCCTACTGGTGAGGTGGACAAGTATAAGGCCCGTCTAGTGGCTAAAGGGTATCATCAACGTTCTGGAGTTGATTTTCTGGACACTTTTAGCCCCATGGTCAAGCCCCCCACTATTCTGCTCATCCTCCACCTCGCTGTCACCAATGGCTGGCCATTAAGGTAGCTTGATGTTAACAATGCCTTCCTCCATGGCACTCTACAAGAAGACGTTTACATGGACCAGCCAACTAGCCTTGTTGACACCCTTCATCCTACCTACGTATACAAGCTACACAAAGCACTTTATGGCCTTAAACAGGCTCCACGGGCTTGGTACAAGGAGCTTCACTCCTATCTTTTTAATCAGGGCTTTGTTAATGGCCTCTCGGATGCTTCCCTGTTTCTCCAAAGGCAAGGCTCTCACACTCTATTTTTTATGGTTTATGTGGATGATCTAATTGTCACAGGCAGCAGCTCCTAGCTCATCACTAAGTTCATTCAAGCTCTGGATGTTCGCTTCTCTGTCAAGAACCTCGGGCCCCTACACTACTTCCTAGGTGTCGAACTCCTCACCACTTCCTCGGGTCTGTTTCTTTCCCAGCATAAATATGTCCAGGATCTACTGCACTCTGCTCAGATGGACGGTGCCAAACCTGTCTCTACTCCCCTAGTTGTCTCGTCTATTCTAACCCTAGTGGATAGTACTCCACCCGCTGATGCATCCATGTTCAGACACATTGTTGGAAACCTATAGTACCTCAATCACACAAGACCAGACATATCCTATGCTGTCAATAAGCTATCCCAGTTCATGCATGCCCCTACAACTCTCCATTGGCAAGCTCTCAAGTGAGTGATGCGCTACCTCAAAGGGACCATTTTCTTTGGCCTCTGCCTACAACGTGGGACCACTAATCACCTCTATGCCATCTCTCACTCCTTCAACCATCTCCATGCCTTCTCTGATGTGGATTGGGCAGGAGATCCAGAAGACCGCAAGTCAACCGCAGCTTATCTGGTCTACCTAGGTGGCAATCTCATATCCTGGAGTTCTAGGAAGCAAAAAGCCGTCTCCCGGTCTTCCACTGAGGCCGAATATCGCGTGGTAGCTTCTACTACTTCAGAACTGATTTGGGTTTAGTCCCTCTTACATGAAATTGGCCTCACAGTTGAAGGAAGTCCCATTATCTCTTGTGACAACATTGGCACCACATTTTACTGTGCCAACCCTGCACTCCACTCTCGCATGAAGCATGTGGAGCTTGACTTTCAGTTTGTTCGTGACCATGTCACACGTGGCCTCTTCTAAGTCTCTCATTTCACTACAGATGACCAGCTTGTAGATGCTCTCACCAAGCCACTCCCTCGACCACGTTTCCAGCTTCTACGTACCAAGATTAGTATCATGGATGGCTCCACCATCTTGCGGGGGCGTATTAAGGATACAACCAAATCAGAAGAGATTGAGAATCAATCTCAATCTCCATGATCGGCTGGCCCTAGGTCAACCAGGAATCTGTACAGATTCCTTCCTTTTATACATACTTAGCTAGTTTCTTTCCTTCCAAGTTAGGCCTAGTTTAGATAGTTTATTTCCTTCCTAGTTAGGTCCAGTTCAGACCTGTATATATCTCTTCCACTATTGTACATTTAATTAATTAAGAAATACAGAAGTATTCTCAATACCTTTTATTTGAGAGTTAGTAAATCGAGTTGATTGACTGGCTCTTGAATTGTCTATTTATTTGGTCAATTTGGTGGTGTGCAACTATGTGCTGTATAATTTGTGGTTTTCGAGGTCAGGTTTCGATTGTGAAAAATTCGGTATGATTGTATCTCAGAATATTCTCTCAATGCGTACTAGATATATTTTTTAATTGCTACGTCGAACATTTGGGAAACTGTAAATCCATTGATTGAAACTTTGGCTTGTAGCAAATCGAACACCACATAATGTGCACTCTCGAATGAGATAGGACCACAAAATCGGAGTAATAAAGAGAAAAGCGGATTTTGATATTCACTTGTCAAGCCATTATGCGACAAAATTAACTCAATTACTTACATTGACTATATTTTGTGAAAACAGGTATAATAGAAAGACGCTGGATGCAAATGTTTGATTGATCTTCAGATCAGTATATGGATATATGGGATTGGCAATTTCATTGATTTTTCACATAATCACTGCATTGATGAGTGACATATAATTTGTTTGTGCCGTAAATATAATAACTACAGTCGGATGTCGTAGAACGAGGTCCTGTATCATTTGGATCAAACTGGGATCGTACACAACTACATTAATTGGATCTATCACGGTGAAGAAATATTTACTGAATTGACATCTTCGGTTCCCGTGCCCTATCGGAAAGAAAGTACTTTGGATGAGCAATGTGGTAATGATCAAATCATTGAGATATTAACGGATGCTTTTCCTCCCGCATTCGATGATATGGATGGTGAAGCACCCATGTTTCAACCCTGAAGATTCTAAACTCCATTTCGAGAGATTGTTGAAAAAAACTCAGCATGAATTGTACCCAAGTTGTAAAAAAATTTGGTCCTAACTAGGGGCAGTTGTGGAGTTGATGCACATGAAAGTTGAGTAT
Source organism: Prinsepia uniflora (assembly GCA_032719365.1). Lineage (NCBI taxonomy): Eukaryota > Viridiplantae > Streptophyta > Magnoliopsida > Rosales > Rosaceae > Prinsepia > Prinsepia uniflora. The sequence continues at coordinate 60,386,097 of CM064875.1, forward strand.
AATCAACCGAAAAAGTATTTTGATAACATGATGGACATTATCATTCGAATACTCCTCGAATAAAACTGTCTCCTACAGATCATTATAACTCGAAGAAGTTGTTGAATGATATCAGTTTAGGGTATGTCAAAATTCATGCATACGAGAACAATTATGCATTATTTTACAGTGAATTCGAGCGACTTGATAAATGTGCCGTGTATAATGTGACAGGACTCATCCCAATCCCCTTTGATTATCGTGGGATGTGCCCTGCTTCTGTCTGACAAACTAACTCGGTACAATAAAAGTACCAAATCCTACCCTGAAAGGTATTTGGATGCGCAACGGTACTCTTTATGCCCCAATTTCAGTATCAACCACTATTTTTGTGCCACGACCTGGACGGTCAATAAAACAGTCAAAATGTGAGTGGACAAAAATAAACATTTTCACAATACGATTTAAGAAACAATTACAGTTTTTCCCTCCGTTTTATAAACATGCATGCATAGAAATCAATTGTATGAAAGTATTTCAAATCATGTATAACCAATACTCGATATCCATGATATCCATAACCAGTAACTGTCACGATGTCATATGCTACACGTGCAACTCGGAGTTTCATCTCCGAGTATATCCCTAGAATCTATGACGTCCATGGTGATATCATAATAGAGTGTCTACCCAGGATCTACGACATCCGGGGTGATATCATAATCTCACACTCTCGAGACTGAGCCTCTCCTCGAAGCTACTCATCTTAGTCAGTGTACTGTGACTACTCTAAGATCTATGACGTCTAGGGGAGACAATCCAATTCACATAGGATGGTATATATGGAACAGTCACCAAATTCAGAAGAAGGAAAAAAGTCATTTTAAAGCCATTTATGTCTCAAACAAGTCAAAACATTATACAATTGGGCCTATGCTCGAGACATAACTTCACAAGCCTTTTCCACAAAACCATCAGAAAACCGTGTCCAGAACTCACTTTAAAAATCCAGATTTATCCAAATCGGTCCTACCAAATAGGTTTTTCAAATCACCTCAAATCACAGTGTTTATTCAAATCTCCATTTGACTCCAAATCTAAGTCAAAACCGTAATCCAGTTGGGTCTCAAGCCCAAACCACCATTTTCACGCAAATCCGTAAAATCTTTCATAAACTGATAATTAAATCCACAACATCATCAAGTAATGATATCAAATCATTTCAACTCAAATCATATAATAAAAAATTTAAAACATTTATGCATGCATCACAGTTACAAAATAAAAGTCCACTCACACACTATCCAAGCTGCGTTCTTAATATTCATGTCGTAAATCATACCGAAGCTAGTCCAAAATCTCCGGGCCTATCCAAATCACATCTGAGGGTCACTAATTTTCTATACAAGTTCATACAACAAACCCTCACAAAACCCAATAAAGTAAATGTGTCCCGAACACGCTTCTCGAGGCTAAAAACCTCTAAATAACCTATCAAACGGTCTCTAAGTGACCCAAAACTACCACCATTTGATTCAGATTGTTGAAACCTTTCAAACAAGACTAGTTTAAACTTGAAATTCATGTACACACGCTTGCACACGCTAGTCAAAGTTCGATCAATGCTGGTCGTCGCTAGTTAACGGTGGTCAACGACGGTAAACGCTCACGTCAGCCTGACATCTGATAGGTCTGAAAACCACTGACAGCCTGCCACGTCAGTAGCCACGTCAACTCTGACATCTCTAACACCCTACCACATGGTGCCACTCCACTGGTCCACGTGGTCTGACAGGATGACGTGTACTGCCACGTCACTTGCCACGTGACTCTAACAAGTTGCCACGTGACACCACCCCACTGATCCACGTGGTCTGACTTGTCTGACATGGCATCACCTCATTTACCACGTGGACTGACAGCGATGACGTAGAATGCCACATCACCGTCTCCTACCTTCAGAAGGGTCGACTCATGAACCTGTAACGGGTCAACCGACCCTCAACCTTGACTCGACTCATTCTTCCTCCTCCGACCAGTAAAACGTACCATTTTTTGAACCATCGACTCGTAATCGACCTAGCAATTGATCTATGAACTTAAAATGGGAAGAAAGTACCTTGAATGCTTCAACCGAGCTTGATGATTTTTGGCCAATTTTCAAACTTGAAGCGCAGTCGATTCCAGCTGCTTCCTTCCACGTTTTTTGTTCATGTAGACTCATCCAATCCCTAAGAACCATTCCCAATCATCAGAACGGTCTAACAACTCATCCAAACCAATTCTAAAATCAAACCCAAACGGGGTTTCTAGTTTACCTAGTTCTTGGATTCCAGGCTACTCTATCGTGCCTCCGTCGTCGTCCATCGTCACCGTCAGTCTCTCCTCACTCTCAATCTCTCTCAAGCAGCACAAATGGATGAAGGAATGATGGTTGTGGGAGGTTTGTGGGTTTCGGGAAAATAAAGAAGGAAAGAAGAAGATGCATGACTTAGGGACAAGAGCCAATGGGATGAGTGACAAGTGTCATTCACTGTCAGGACCTGACCCTCCTCTGTCAGGTCCCGACTCATCTAGCACGATGTTGTCCTCTTTGGGCCTCATTTCCCTTGCCCTCACGATTTTGTTTTCGGGAGCTCATGGTGCAACTTCCCAGGGGGTCACCCATTATGGAATTGCACCAGCCTTAACTCGCTTAACTTTGGGGTTCCAACCGAACCCAAAACCACTGAGCTCCCAAAAGGCCTCGTTCTAGATAGGCGTGTGCCTACACCTTTAAGGCACACCACCATTCCCCTCCCAGACCATTCCCCTCGCAGGAATGTGAGATTGTTCACAGTTCCCTCTAGGACACGGGTCTTACAATCCACCCCTCTTAGGGCCCAACGTCCTCGCTAGCACACTTCCCCGGTTGGGTCTGGCTCTGATACCATTCTGTCAGGACCCGACCCTCCTCTGTCAAGTCCCGACTCATCTAGCACGATATTTTCCTCTTTGGGCCTCTTTACCCTTGCCCTCACGGTTTTGTTTTCGGGAGCTTACGATGCAACTTCCTACGGGGTCACCCATCATGGAATTGCACCAGCCTCAACTCGCTTAACTTTGGGGTTCCAACCGAACCCAAAGACACTGAGCTCCCAAAAGGCCTCGTGCTAGATAGGTGTGTGCCTACACCTTTAAGGCACACCACCATTCCCCTCGCAGAAATGTGGGATTGTTCACCGTTCCCTCAAGGACACGGCTCTTACACTCACCCATTATTCTGTTTTGGATATTTTTTGCCCAATTAAAACATGCCAACTGTCAACGTCTCATAAAATGTGAATAGTTCATAAATTCATCTGTGACCCATAATTTTCCTGTCTGAAGTTCGATCTCGGCGTGCCGTCTGTCTACGGACTCGTGAACTCCCGATCTACGTAATGGGTCTTGGTCAAAGTCCAAATAATATCTTGGGTTAAAAGTCAACGTTTTCCCTTTCCAAGGGTAAAATGGTAATTTCACATTTAATTTTATAAATTTACATTTTCTAAAAAAATTTGGGTTGTTACATAATGAGCCTAGGTTTCAAAAAAAAAAAGCAAGATTCCAAACAAGGTGTTACGTTATTTTCCAATGAAACTAAGGCTATAACGATTCTATTACAATCGGATAACTTAATATTCTCAAAACATCACGATATTTGATTGATGGATTTTAGGAACTTAACGAAAGAAAATGAACAGTCGGATTATGGAAATTTAATTGTTAGAAACTCAATTAGGGTAATATTATGAAAATACCTTTGAACCTTTCTTAAAAAGTTTCTAAGTGTTGGAGGAAATGGTGTTTTTTCAAATTTCAATCATTTCTTTTAATAATTCAATCATCCAACTGTCCACGTGCATTGTACATACTTGTAGATCGTCTATGCGAAAAATTAGAAGATTTCGAATTCCCGGGCCTAGGTATCGGCGCAGAACGAATCGACGATTAAAAAACATTCTATTACAATCAGACAGCTTAATTTTCTCAAAACATCACGATATTTGATAGCTAAATTTCAGGCACTTAATGACACAAAATGAATGGTCAGATTATGAAATGTTAATCGTTCGAAACTTTATCGGGTAATATTATGAAGATACCTTGAAATATTTCATTATGTGTCAGTGTTACCCGACAAATATTCTTGAAATATTCTTCGAGTAACATTAAAACCGTCGGGTAACGTCCACACATTTGTCGGGTAATACCTGACCAAAATTCGCCTCCCAAATATTCTTCAAGTAACATTAAAATCGTTGGGTAACGTCTACACATTCGAAGAATTCTTGAAATATTAATCGGGCCAGCCTAACATCGTTGGGTAACATGTACATATTCGTCGGGTAAGACTTGACCGCTCAAAAATTGCGAAAATTTAAAATTACATCCCAAAATTTCGCAAAAATTTGAATTTACCGCCCAATTCGATGTAAAATTTTGAATTTACTGCTCAATTGTACCTGACGAATATTCATCGAGTAACATCAAAAAATCAGAGCTTTCCCCTTCCACACTGGCTCTTTGATATTTCCATCAACATTGTTCGACGAATCATCTAAAATATGACGACGAAGCTTCGTTGAGCAAAAGTCTCAAATCAATTAAAATAGAGACAGCCCCCTTTCTTCTTCTTCTTCTTCTTCTTCTTCTTCTTCTCCGCGATTCCTCTCGCTCCAACTCTCTCTGTCACTCTGATAATGCTTAAACTACACATTAAATTAAACACGTAATTTGAGCGTTATGCAATTTAAACCCTTTTTGTGTAGATATAGTATTAGTAAATAGGGATCGTTCTTAATCAGGAAAATTAGGGAACATTAATAATGTGTTAGTGAGAAAGAATAAAGAATAATCAAAGAATAAAATAATTAATGAATAAAAGAATATAGAATAAATGAATTAAAGAATTAAATGAATTAAAGAATTAAAGAATTAAAGAATTAAAGAAATAAAGAATAAAGAATAAAGAATAAAGAATAAAAGAATGAAATGAGGGGGTTTTGAAAGATTGTAATTTAAACTAAATTTTAACCAAACTAAGAATTAAATACAAATTAACAATTACATTATTTTAAAACTACTCCTAAAATAAACATCCTTTAAACATAATTTTTACCAACACTCTAACATCATGCTTATATTGAACCAATCACGAAATCCTACCTTCATCATCTCCATTACATGCATACATTTTCCATATTATAAATGCACTGAACAACGGATTATTACTTACAATATGATCTATCTTAAGTTTGTGATTTAATGCACCGAACAACAGTCAAACATTAAATTTCTTCAACCCTATTCTAAATGCCCCGAACAGAGGATCAACATTTAGCTTCGAATTGAAGTTTAAACACTAAAACATATGAAGTAAAAGAAATTCAGAAAGTAAAACACATGAAGATTGTATTCATACTTACGAATGTTAGAAAGAAAATATCAACACATATATGGAATTATAAGTAAAACTAAAACAATAACAAGAATTTAAGTAGAAAAGATGGTTTTCACAAGAATCACCTAACAACGGCAGGAAACTTGTGAAGATGGAAGAAGAAATACGAGAAATTTGGTCTTAAAAGCTCTTGCATTGTCATAGAATTACCTAGCCTTAGATTTTTCTTAAGGAAAACATATAAATGTATATAAAGAGAAGTTTAAGAAAATCTAAGAACAAAATAAAGAAAATGAAGCTAAGATCAAAAATAAAGAAAATGAAACTAAGATAATTAATTAAAAAAATTACAAATGGTCCCCAAAAAGGTCTCTCAAAAGAGAGGAAAAAAAAAGAACTAAACAAAGAAATAAAATGAACTAAGAAAAGGGGAGAAATCGGAAAAATAGGGACCAATGTTACATGAAATGGTCTCCCTATTTATAGAGGGAGTGCCAAAATTAAATATAAAATTAAATACAATCAAATGATGAAAAATGATGAATTTAATCCTGGATTGGAGTTGGAAAATCTACTGAAAATGCAGTTGGAGCAGGTTTGAACTCGATATCACTGTGTAGGGGCGCAAGGCATGGATTCGGTGAGCAGGCGCCGAGCTGGGCTGAAAGGACTTGATGGCTACTGCTGACAGGAGCAGGTGAGGTCAGCGTGGGACGGTTGAATGGACAGAAGATAGATCGGCGCCTGATGCGCTGACAGAGGAAAGGCGCTCAGCGCACGCGTGCTGAGCTGGAGGGGGCACCTTCGGCAGGTTTGCGTTGCAACAGAGACCACTGGATCGGTAAACGAGCACCGAACGGCCTGGGACCTAGGTTGCGCAAGTTGGGCCGATTGTTGGGCTTTGAGTATGGGTTGGGCTGCTGGGTTGCTTCAGTTGGGTTTGCAATTTTGGGCTGCAACAACTTGGGCCTAATTGCTTGATTTTTGGGCTTCAGCAAATTGGGCTGAAGCTTGGGCTAAGAGATGAGTTCAGTAGCTTCCCACGGAAATGCTCTCGGAATTTCGGTGGCTTCTCTTATTTTGTGCATAATTTCATCGTTATATATCCGATCGAGACGATTCTTTCGCCAAAACGCTCCAAATTCCAAGCTTTATTTATTTCTACAAAAATCCCACAAAATATATTATTTTCTCCATTTTTTTATTTTAATATTAAAATTTATGTATAAAAGGGTATAAAATAATGTTTATTTGAAGACCTATCACACTCCCTCAAAAACCCTTGCATGACTCACACTTCTCTTTCTCACGCACTCTTTAAAACCCTCGCATCTCGTCGCCCACACCATCGCAGTGCCGGTGTCAGCCCCTCGTCGCCCCTACCAACGTGATCCCCTCGTCGCCACCACCGTCTTGAGCCCCTTGTCGCCACTTCCTCTCTCTCTCACTTCCATATCTGTATGTTCTTTCTCTCTCTATACATATATATATATATATATATACATATCTATATACATATGAGCCATTCTCTGCAGGGCAATGAATGCCAAGATCGAGATCATTTACATTGCTCGGCTCCACTCAGTACCAGTTCATAGCTTGATGGTGCATGACATAGGAGCCATTCTTCGCACCTGTTATCTCATGATGGAAAATACCTTCAGAAAGCAATACTCGGAGCAACTCACCTTCTGTTGGGGTGCCTTATCTGTAATTATTTTAATTGTAACGACTCATCCCAGATTTCGAGATTAGATTAGTGAGTAATGACAGATTAGAAAGATCAATCGGTTATTAGTTGGGTGATTTCGGACGGACGGTGTGAAATGACGTTTTTTCCCCTAGAATGGGCGAGGCGTTGACTTTTTGGTCGGGCGGTCAAACAAACTTTGGTAGATGACTGTGGAGGAGTTCGGGACGTCACAAGTTCATAGACAGGTGGCACGTCCGATTCCGACATTCGAAGAAGACGTTATGACGTTCAGAAGTTCGGGGGTATTTTGGTAATTTGGTTGAAAGGGGCAAATTATTGACTTTTTATATGACAAGTATTTTTCATGTATTTCGAGAACCATTAGGTAGGTCTCGATTCCCTGAGTACAACGACAGGCGGTACGCTGTCATCGGACTTCGGACGGCTCAGATTTTGGTCTAAATGCCTTAGGGGCAAAATGGTAATTTGTGTGGCAGTAGGGGTAAAACGGTCTTTTTTCTATTTTGTGTAAATCCTGATCAATGGGAGGAGGACATCTATCCCTGGTGGGATATTTTTCACCTGGATCAGTAGAATATGGACATCTGTCCATTCTCCAGTGGCTTCCAGCCTATTCTCACTTTTGAACGATTAAAACAAGGGAGAAGCTTTAGTCGTGCTGGTTTATATGGTTTTAGTCGAGAGTGAAAGGGGACTATATGTGTGTGTGTGTGTATGTCTGAGTGAAACCCAGCGGTGAATGGTGATGTAAGAGTGAAGGAAACAGAGAGAAGCTAAAGTTGGGAAAAATGGAGAAACAGAGTAGTTGTGTTGTGGGAGTGAAACCGTGAACCCAGCCCATACACAACCCCATAACCTGTACCTGAGGGGGTTAAGCCGTGAAGAGAAGAGAAAGGGAGAGGTTGAGCAGAGCGGGGGAAACCAGAAAACAGTTATGACCCGGGAACCTCTACAAACCCGTGAAATCCAAGTTTCGACAATCACCCTCAAATCGGACTTGATGGTGCTAGGGACTAAAGGGAAGTGAACCAGAATGATGAACTGGCCAGGACGGTAGCCACGGCGGGGTTCGTGATGGCGAGGAAAGGACGACACCTGTAAGGCCCTTGTTTGAGTTCGAACATGGCAAGTCTTGTTTCGTGGGTGATGATCAAATTGATTGCTGGCAGAATGTTCTGAAGGTTCAGGTATGTCGACTAGGATTGGAACCACGACCAATGGTGGCCGGAAACCTAAGAACACAACGGAGGAAAAATCAAAATTTTAAGGTCGATCGGGAAGGTAATCCCTAGGCTCTGTTTTTCAGTTTTAGAGTCATGGATCAATTGTAGAAGGTAGGACAAAGGGAATAGAAGAAAAAGGAATGAAATTGGACTGAAATTAGGCATTAAACCGCCCTCGCCGGTTCGGGCTGGATCGGGTTACAATGAACTGGACCGGACCCGGTTCACCAGAGGTTGGAGATGAACTATACAGCCGCGCCGGAGGCCCACACGCAATCCCTTTGAGCGGTTCGTGTGGCCGCGTGTCACATATTTTGAGGAAGGTTTCAACACGACTTTTAAAGTATTCGATCTAAAGAACATTTTGGGACTGGTTTCGAGTTGATCGGACATCGTTTCAATAGGTTTCGGGATGTCCGAAAGTTTAAAGGCTAGGTTAAAAATAGTTAAAAATTCGGAAAAATTACGAGGCTTTAGTATAAACTTTGTGAAGTAGTTAGTGACCTTAGTATTTGATTTGGACAGGTTCGGTAAGTCCGGTGATAGTAGATTTGCCGAGAACAGCATAATTACACGTGTATCGAGGCAGCAGTGGGAATAGTCTGTGAGTGTACTTTGCTTTCTAACTTATGATGCATGCATAAATGTTTTATATGTTTTCTATACGTTATTTCTATGTTTATGATTGTGATATCTCTAAGTTGTGATTTGCACCTATTTCGAGATATTTACGTAATTGCACGTTTTACGAGATTATGGTTTTATGCTGTGATTTGATAAAGGTTTCGATACTATGATTTTGGAATTTGAAATATGATTTGATTTCAATGATTTGTAATGGATTTTGAAACGTGATTTTGGTTTTGGAATCAGATTTCGGAAATATGATTCGGGATTCGATTTTGGAACTTGAAAAGTGAATTTTTTTGGATTTGGACTCAGAATGATGATTCCGGATGCAGACTTGGCTTCAGAATGATGATTTCGGATTTGGATTTGGAAATGGATTATGGATTTGATAAAATGGTTTTTAATTGGATTTTCTGGATCTGGTATTGGGTTTAAAGACCCGGATATGATATGTGACGGGGGAGGGCCCGGATATGTGATTGGGTTTAAAGACCCGGATTGAGTTTAAAGACTCGGGAGTTAAAAGACTCGGATATTGTTATTTCTCTCATAGGCTTATTGAGTTTAAAGACTCGGATTATATTAAGGCTTGGATTGAGTTTAAAGACTCGGATATATCCAACTGGTTCGATTGATGGAAATGGTTTTCAAAAGTGTTTTCAAATATGTTTGGATTTCTGTGATAATTTGATGGTTTTCAATAATAAAGGTTTTCAAATGATTTCCAGATGATTTGGGCTAAGGCCCAGGATTTGATAAAAGCAAATGATTTCTGGCTTTTGGTTTCATAAATGGTTATATTAGCTTGAATATGAAATAGTTTTATGAAATGGGTTTTATATGCATGCATTGGTTTTTAATGGAGAGTCTAAATGACTTTTCTTATAAAATGTTTTAGAACTTGTTCTTTATTTTTATCCACTCACGGTCTTTTCTGTTTTTCGATACCCTCCTGGTTGTTGGTGCAGTACAGGCTGTTGTAAGAGAGACGGAGACATCACACACGCGATCCACAGTAAGGTTGCGAAATTTGGTTAACTGAGGTGGTTTTTGGTACGTTAACCTGGGTATCACTTGTCTGGCTTGCGTGTTCCATGGGACTAGAACGGGTGTTTAGCCTTCGTGTCGCACGTGAATTAGACGGGAGCATGACTTAGCCCTTAATCCCGAGGGATTGGGGTGGATCGTGTCATTAATAATTTATTGCAGGTAAATTTTCAATATGACACTGCAATTGCGACTCTCATGAAATACGTGAGACACCACTGGCAACTACGATACACCGAGTGAAAGTGCGAGCTCCACGACTGGTGGTTGAGCTGGCCTACCCCAAAGGAAGCTCGTGCTAATCCTCCACAGGAGTTGGAGGGTGATCGGGAGATTGGGTACAATTAGATATGCAAGCATTTTGTGATGCCCGAATATATCGCAATGTTATGCTTATTAAATTGTTCAATTTTTTAATCGTACTTTTTCATTATTGAATATTATTATTTTTAGTAATGAAAAGAAAAAATCGGAGGCCAACAAGGGAAATCGGTAAAAGAAGACGTTGAACCACCACGGAGGGTCACGTCACTTAAAGGCCAGACATGAGGACAGTTGCAATGCTGGATCGTTATTCCTGGAAGTGGAGGCTTGGGGACAAGTGTACGCTGGCCAGGGGAACTAGGACGCTGATGCAATTCACATAAGTTTAAATATGTATATTTAATTTTATAATTATTTTCTTATTTTTTTTAAAAATTAATAAATGTGTTTTGATTTTGTAGGTGGGAATACTGATAGACGACAAGCAGACCCTGGAGGACTTGACCTAGCAATAGTCGGACACACCTTTAGAGCAGTAGTTGTCAGATTCTGAGCGATCGAGGGCGATTCTGAAGCGATAGTTGGGTCGGCGTCTAGGAAAAACATTCGGGGATCCAGCAAAGGGCTGGAACGACACATATCGACTGACTCCAATAGTTCTTCTAGGGGTGTTAATCCCGAGGAGTACTCGGAGTTCAGGCACAATTACACTACCCTCCAGACCGAGACCACAAAGCTGAGGCCCACAGAGCTGAGACACATCCTCATCCATCAAAGCAACAGCTTGCTCAGTCCGAAAAAAATTCAACACCTCGACCCGCCCTACCCACAGATGGCCATTTCTTATATTTCATTGTAAAAACCATTTCATCTTAATTATGTTTAAAACCATAGTTTAATATTTAATATATATATATTTTTATAATTCCATATTTGAATTTTATCTATTTTTAATATTTTTTAGATTTAATAAATATTTAATTAATTAAATAATTTGAAAAATATATAATTATTATGAAAAAGTTATTAACATAAATAAACAAATTATTCAATTTAGCCCAACGAAGTTGTATCGTTGGGCAAAGATTAATCGGTGGACTATGACGGAACATCTCTCTAGCCGTTCAATTTCCTGACGAATATATAAATGTTGCCCGATGAATATTCTTCCTTCGGTGGTGGACCGCCGAACTGTTCAGCAGTCATGTCGCCCGATGAGCATGACTTCATCGGGCTTAATACGTTGACTGGGTGTTACTCGAAGAATGGTCGCCGACAGTGACTAATTCAGGTAAAACTTCTGTTACCTGACAATAATCATCTATTCGTCATTAACAATTCTGGCCCAATGACTGCTGCTCTACGAAGGGTTGCCCGACGGTAGATCGTCAGGTTTAAGTTTACCCTATTAATATTTGTTCTTACCCAATGACTCTGATTCACTGGGAAAAAAGTAGTCTCTTGTAGTGTTAAGTTCATATTGAATTTGAAGATGTTTATTCTAAATTTAAAACCACCTAATTTGATTAAATATATCAAGTTAAATATAATTGGATTCACGTTGAGAGTAATATTATTTGCTTCGTTTTAAATTTAGTAGTTGACTCATTTATTTTATAAAAATTTGAGAAGATTAATGCAATGAGTACCACTTATAATTTTATTTTTTTTTGTATTGCAACTTAAAGCTGGAGCATGACATGTCAAGTGATGTCATTATTTTAAATTTCCTATCTCAAAATTAAAATTAAAACAAAATCAAACATTAAAAGAAATTAAAATACAAAATCAATAAAATAGAGAAGATATCAATTGTCTCCGTCCTAAAAAAGTTAAGCCGGCCCTAAGAATTTCATAGAATCAAATCATCTTCTTTTCAGAAAATCATAAACCCTAAAATTCATGCCGATCTACTCAATTTTGACATTAAAATCCATGAGTACGACCTCGCTTTAATTGTCTTTGATGACGTCGCTTTCATCCCCTATGTAGGGAAAGATGCACAACTAAATAGATAATTATAATCATCATGATCAAAACTTTTCCCACTCTCAAAATAAATTGAGTAAATAAAAATAGATAATTATAAAGCGGAAATAAATAGGTGAAATAGAACACCGAAATTTAACGAGGTTCGGCAGTGTGCCTACGTCATTGGATAGCAACTCCAAAATTATTTCAATCTGAATAATGGGATTACAATTACAATCTCACTTAATGGTGGATACACAACTCTCTCTTGGATTCACTCAAGAAGATTTGACTTTCTCTCTTAAAGTGGCTATCACTATATTACCCACACATGAGGAACTCTCTTCACTTTAGTGGATCACTTATTGGTTGAAGGATGATTGAGAATGCTCAATCCCTCTCCTTTATATAGGGATGGATGGAAGGAAGCCATCAATGTAGAGTCATGCATAAGAATTAGCTTCAATTAATCTCATGGTAATTCCCATAAGCATAATATTCTCCATCAATAAGTGCTCACCCTTGTTTTTCAGCATGTGTAAAAACCTAGACAATATTTCATATATGCACAATCCATCACATGTGCATTGAGATATCAAAGTCTAATAAATTTTGAGAACACCAATATCATAGTAACTCTTCTACACTTAATAGAGCGATTGACCCATCAATTTCTCCCTTCCCGATTTAATTGGAGGGCACTATGATTGACACGATCCATCCCAACTGGACTTTGATAACCGTGTCCGGTCATGCTCCCGTTTGACAAGTCAATTGAAGTACCGAAAGTACCCTTCAGCACCTGTCAGACCAGGGATAACTGCACTGATTTCCGCTCATGCCTCCACCTCTCGACCAGCCCCGAACGTTGTGCAACGACCTGGAGGGTCATCAAAACAGAAAAGGTCTGAGTGGACAAAAATAATGTCATTTAAAACAATTTCGAAACACATCAGTTACCCTCCAGTTTATCAAACCATGCATGCATAGGGAAAACATATGAATCACAATTACCGGAGTTCCAACCAAATCACATAACAAGTCAAATCTTGGCTCGCAGGCCAAAACATATGAAAACAGAATCGCCTGGCCACACAGACCAGAACTCGTACTCAATACCAGTACGTAATCACAAATAACATCAAACAACATTATGCACAAGTTCACAACCAATACAAATAGTCACACAGTCACATCCGCACTACGCGTAGGCCAATCTCGATAACTGCACTTAGGCACCATCCGAGTCGTATCCATCATGTCTGGGGACTGCACCCGCACCATCTAGACTTACCACAGACCCGGGAACTGCACTCACGCAACATCCGAGTCACGTCTAGGAACTCCACTCGCACCATCCAGCACATGATCCAGTATCCAGTATCCACAATCATAAACACAATTCATACCACAATACATATCAATCATATCTATGACCTCAAGTCATAGGCATTCCCGACAGGGTTTCAAGCTCAAATACCAATTATACGTAAATCCGTAAAATCACATCGAAAACATTAAAATAATCCAGAAATCATCGTTGACTCACCAATTTAGTTAAAATATCCTTTTCAAAACCTTTTTTACTCCGGGCCTACCCCAAAACATCACCAATTTAGTTGACTCTCCCGAAAGACCGATTAAAATAATTATTAAATCATAAATAAGCATGCCACTTCATCAGGACATCATTGCAATTCAAATCAGGCAATCAATCATGTAAAACATTTAACTATGCATGCATCATGGTTTATAAAACAAACGTCCACTCACACACCGTCTAAACCGCTCGCTTCCCAAGTTGCACACGTTTCTGTAATTCCCGACAGTTGCCAGGAATCTCGAATCCTATCCAAAATCATTACTCAGGGTTACTAACAACTCAATTTACATCATATCAATTCCCCATAATTTTCCGGGATTTAAATATTATTTTTAAAATAGAACATAAACCTTCGGACCCTCGAAACATTATCGAGACGGTGTCCGATTGACTCGAAACCAACTCTAAAATGTTCGTTGCATTACATAGAGTAAAACACATGTTGAACACTTCCCCAGAAACCTCACCACGCACCCTCACGCGTCGCCACAAGCGGCTGCGCGTGAACAGTGTCGTCCCTGTAACCCGACTGCCTGTTATACGGGTCTGCAACCCGCGGTGCAACCCGATTCATTCCTAGCCAATTCGACCCCAATTTCATCGTTTCTTTCACTAATGTTCATCTATTCAATCCTAATTAAGGATCAGTAAATTCAATTTCATGAAAGGGGTTCTCAAATCAGTCGACTCGAAGTACATACCCGACGGGTTCGAACTCGGGTCCTACCCCATTTCACGCTGTTTCATTAAATTGATCGCACAGGGAGCATCCTATATTCATTGTAAACACAAATTTGAAACCAATTTCACGATTGCTTACCTCCAATTACTCGAACTCAACCTCCACAATTCGCGGACGTCGCAGGGTTTGTTCTTCGGGTTTCGTTGACAATTTCATTCGAATTCAAGGCTGGTTCAACTCGTTCCAATCCCAGGAAGCTCAATTCACAATCAATTTCCCTTCTTAACGTCTCAAAGATCGAATTCGATATAATGTTTTGTGGGTAGTTTCTCGGGTTTCTTGATTTGGTTTCAGCCGGGTTGGTTCTTGGTTTCCCTCTCGATTTTTCACTCTGTTTTCACTGTGGCTTCCTCTTACCGTCTCATGCACTATCTCCTGGCCTCCTTCACTGATCAATTTGATCGAATTATACAAGGGAATTTGGGCGAGTTCGTTTGTTTGTATTAGGCATTCAAAGCCACTAATTAACCTTACCAAGTGACAGATGTCACAATACAACAAATCCTCATCCAATTTTATGAGCCCAGGTGTCCTTAATCAAGTTAACACATCACCAATAGAGCTGAATCAGCCAAGACTAATTAAATTACTATTTTACCCTTACCATGATAAATTACGAAAATGCCCCTCACAAGTCTAGACCCATAACTTTCTCGTCCGAACTCCGATTGACGCATGCCGCCTGTCTACGGATTCAGCGTCCCGAGACCTATCCAACGGTCTTTCCGGAAAGTCCAAGCAAGGTTTCGAACAAAAAATCAACTTTCGGCCCCTTGTTCCGGACATCATAACTTTCTCCCCGAATGTCGAAATCGGACGTGCCACCTGTCTATGAACTCGTGACGTCTCGAACTACGTCACAGTTATCGGTTAAAGTTCGTTTAACCGCTCGAACCAAAAGTCAACTGTTTTCCCAATTCCATGGGCAAAATCGTCATTTCCTACAACTTTTTCCACATTTTCCTTTTTCGAATTTCCGGGTCGTTACAACCTTCCCCCTTAAAGAATTTCGTCCCCGAAATTTGGTCACGTTATTTATTAAACAAACACACAACAGTACAACTGTACAAGAATATAGATGACAACAACGACATAATAACAGATAACAAGAATCACAACATCTACAGCCACTCCAAGATCTGGCAACACTCTATTACAGTTTCCAAGGTCTACGTTTGTGAACTCGAAGGCCGACCCCGACCTGGTCGCCGGGTTCTGGAGCTACTGGTACTTGTCAACATTAGTCCTTGGTGTCGACCCACAGCTGTACGATCTGTCGCCCTTTGATTCGACCGGTAGGGACATTCTCTCCTAATATGACCACGCTCTCCACAATGAAAGCAAGTGATTGGTGTACGCTATGATGGCGATGAAATCGAAACGCTATCCGATTGTTCTGAGGTAAGGGGTCGTGACATACCTCCTCGAGTATCTTCTGGGTTATCTCCTTGACTCGTACTTCCGGTACTCTGATGCTCTAGGTAGCGTCCCGAGCTTCTATCGCGCACTTGAATGGGTAAAGTCGCCTCCACTCGAGTAGCAGCATCTGATAATTCTCGCAGGGTCAAATACGAACCTACCGTCACAACGCCTCGTATTGCATTCCTCAATCCCTGCACAAACCTTGAACACTTATCTTCCTCAGTTTACATATACAGAGGAGCAAAATTTGATAAGTTCAAGAATTTCTGCTCATACTCGGCCACTGATAGATTCCCCTGCCTCAAGTGAAGGAACTCAACTTTTTTAGCATCTCGGAAGGATCAGAGGTAAAATTGATTTAAAAAACGATTTCGGAAAGCCTCCCACGTCAAAGTATAAGCAGTTATGCCAGTCATTTGTAACCCACGCCACCATTGATAAGCATCACCACTCAACATAAATGTGGCTACTAGGACCATATCCTCTGGTTGACATCACATAACCTCGAAAATCCGCTCAAGGTGAATAAGCCATTCGTAGGCTTCTTCTAGGTCCATCTGGCCCGTATATCTAGTGGCCCCCAGACTTTGGCCTCTCTCAACGTCTAGACCCTCACACTCATTATCAGGCCGTGCACAAGGCTCGCGTCTTGGAGGCATGACAGACCAGTAACCCAATGCTCTGATACCAATTTGACAGGACCCGTCCCAACTGGACTTTGATAACCAAGCCTGGTCCTGCTCCCGTCTGACAAGTCAACTGAAGTCCCGAAAGTACCCTTCAGCACCTGTCAGAACAGGGATAACTGCACTGATTTCCGCTTATGCCTCCGTCTCTCGACCAGCCCCGAACTTTGTGCCACGGCCTGGAGGGTCATCAAAACTAAAAAGGTGTGAGTGGACAAAAATAATGTCATTTAAAACAATTTCGAAACACATCAGTTACCCTCCAGTTTATCAAACCATGCATGCATAGGGAAAAACATATGAATCACAGTTACCGGAGTTCCAGCCAAATCACATAACAAGTCAAATCCCGGCTCGCAGGCCAAAACATATGAAAACAGAATCACCTGGCCACACAGACCAGAACCCGTACTCAATACCAGTACGTAATCACAAATAACATCAAACAACATTATGCACAAGTTCACAACCAATACAAATAGTCACACAGCCACATCCGCACTACGCGTAGGCCAATCTCGGGAACTACACTCAGGCACCATCCGAGTCATATCCATCATGTCTGGGGACTGCACCCGCACCATCTAGACGTACCACATACCCGGGAACTGCACACACGCAACATCCGAGTCACGTCTAGGAACTGCACTCGCACCATCCAGCACATGATCCAGTATCCAGTATCCACAATCATAAACACAATTCATACCACAATACATATCAATCATATCTATGACCTCAAGTCATAGGCATTCCCGACAGGGTTTCAAGCTCAAATACCAATTATACGTAAATCCGTAAAATTACATCGAAAACATTAAAATAATCCAAAAATCATCGTTGACTCACCAATTTAGTTAAAATATCCTTTTCAAAACCTTTTTTACTCCGGACCTACCCCAAAACATCACTTGCACACTTCCTCGAAAAACGTGCCCATAAGATCGATTAAAATAATCATTAAATCACAAATAAGCTTGCCACTTCATCAGGACATCATTGCAATTCAAATCATGCAATCAATCGTGTAAAAAAATTTAACTATGCATGCATCATGGTTTATAAAACAAACGTCCACTCACACACCGTCCAAACAGCTCGCTTCCCGAGCTGCACGCGTTTCCGTAATTCTCGAAACTTGCCAGGAATCTTGAATCCTGTCCAAAATCATTATTCAGGGTTACTAACAACTCAATTTACATCATATCAATTCCCCATAATTTTCTGGGATTTAAATATTATTTTTAAAATAGAACATAAACCTTCGGACCCTCGAAAAATTATCGAGACGGTGTCCGATTGACTCGAAACCAACTCTAAAATGTTTGTTACATTACATAGAGTAAAACACCTGTTGAACACATCCCCAGAAACCTCACCACGCGCCCTCACGCGCCTCCGCAAGCGGCTGCGCTTGAACAGTGTCGTCCCTGTAACCCGACTACCTGTTATACGGATCTGCAACCCGCGGTGCAACCCGGTTCATTCCTAGCCAATTCGACCCCAATTTCACCGTTTCTTTCACTAATGTTCATCTATTCAATCCTAATTAAGGATCAGTAAATTCAATTTCATGAAAGGGGTCCTCAAATCAGTCGACTCGAAGTACATACCCGACGGGTTCGAACTCGGTTCCTACCCCATTTCACGCTGTTTCATTAAATTGATCGCACATGAAGCATCCTATATTCATTGTAAACACAAATTTGAAACCAATTTCACGATTGCTTACCTCCAATTACTCGAACTCAACCTCCACCATTCGCGGACGTCGTAGGGTTTGTTCTTCGGGTTTTGTTGAAAATTTCTTTCGAATTCAAGGATGGTTCAACTCGTTGCAATCCTAGGAAGCTCAATTCACAATCAATTTCACTTCTTAATTTCTCAAAGATCGAATTCGATATAATGTTTTATGGGTAGTTTGTTGGGTTTCTTGATTTGGTTTCAGCCGGGTTGGTTCTTGGTTTCCTCTCTATTTTTCACTCAGTTTTCACTGTGGCTTCCTCTTCCCGTCTCAGGCACTATCTCCTGGCCTCCTTCATTGATCAATTTGATCGAATTATACAAGGGAATTTGGGCGAGTTCGTTTGTTTGTATTAGGCATCCAAAGCCACTAATTAACCTTACCAAGTGACAGATGTCACAATACAACAAATCCTCATCCAATTTTATGAGCCCAGGTGTCCTTAATCAAGTTAACACATCACCAACAGAGTTGAATCAGCCAAGACTAATTAAATTACTATTTTACCCTTACCATGATAAATTACCAAAATGCCCCTCATAAGTCTAGACCTATAACTTTCTCGTCCGAACTCCGATTGACGCATGCCGCTCGTCTACGGATTCAGCGTCCCGAGACCTATCCAACGGTCTTTCTGGAAAGTCCAAACAAGGTTCCGAACAAAAAGTCAACTTTTGGCCCCTTGTTCCGAACATCATAACTTTCTCCCCGAATGTCGAAATCGGACGTGCCACCTATCTATGAACTCGTGACGTCCCGAACTACGTCACAGTCATTGGTCAAAGTTCGTTTGACCGCTCGAACCAAAAGTCAACTATTCGCCCAATTCTAGGGGCAAAATCGTCATTTCCTACAACTTTTTCCACATTTTCCTTTTTCAAATTTCCGGGTCATTACAATGATACTAGCTGCTCTTTAGCAAAACTCATACTTATCCTTCTGTAATGGCTTTATCATCATATATTGACTGTTATTGTCAATATGAATTTTCTCAATTTGAAGTTGTGTGGATTCCAACACTTCACAAATGCATTGATATCTAAGATGAATGTGCTTTGACCTTGAGTGAAGACTTGAGTCTTACTACAATGAATAGGACCCTGGCTATCAACATGAAGAAATATTTTTTCCGTTCTTAGGAATCTCTTCATCCACAATAACTCATTGCAAGTTTCTGTAGTAGCAATAAACTCTACTTTTGTAGTTGACAGAGCAACACACTTCTGTAATTTAGATTGCCAGGAAAAAACTCCCCAAGAAAAAGTAACCAAATAACCTGAAGTGAATTTTCTTGAGTTAAGTTGTCCAGCATGGTCTGCATCTGTATACCCAACCACTTATGGCTTTCCACTTCCAAAAAAAAAACATTTTGGAAGTACCTCTGGGATATCTAAGGATCCATTTCATTGCTTTCTAGTGTTCTCCGCCTAGTTTGGATAAAAATTTGCTAACAACATTGACTGCCTGCGTTATATCTGGTCTGGTCCACACAATCATATACATAAGACTTCCAATTGCTGAGGCGTATGGCACAGAGTTCATCTCTTCCTTCGCTTTGTCACTTGTAGACACAACTTGAAGTTAAGCTTAAAATGATTAGCAAAATGAGTCACAATTGATTTTTCCTTGCCCATGTTGAATTTCTTCAACACCTTCTCGATATATCGTTCTTATTATAACCACATCTTCCCATTATTTCAATCACAATAGATATGCATACTGAGAATCTTCTTTTCTGCTCCTAAGTCATTCATCAAAGACTTGCTGAGTTCTTTCTTCAACTTGCTAATCTGGTCACTATCACGACCGATGATCAGAATGTCATCAACATATAAAAGAATTAAGTGTAATAAATTCTCCATCAGAGTACCTCTTGACAAAAACACAATGGATAGAAGTGTTCCTATGGTATCTATGTTTGATCATGAAGGAATCAAACTTCTTGTACCATTGGCGTGGTGTTTGCTTCAGTCCATCCAAACTCTTCTTTGGTCGGCATACTAGGTCTTCTTTTTCTGTAACTTTGAAACCTTCTTGCTGCTCCATATAAATTTATTCTTCAAGATCTCCATGAATAAGTCTAGTCTTAACATCTATTTGTTCAACTTCTAGATTCAAACTAGCAACCAAACCAAGTTGTACTCGGATAGACCTCATTTTCACTAATGTTTCGAAAATCACCTCAAAGTCAATTCCCTATTTTTGACTGAAGCCTTTCATAACTAGTCTTTCCTTGTATCTTGGTTGTGAGCTGTTTTCTTCTATCTTCAACTTATACACTCACTTATTCTTGAGTATTGTTCTTCCCTTCGACAATTTCACCAAATGATAGGTGTGGTTCTCACACAAGGATTTCAACTCATCTTTCATGGCTTTCAATCACTCCATTTTTTTTCTCATGGATCATAGCTTCTTGGTAGCATTCCGGCTCTCATGTATCTGTTAGCAACACAAATTGATCTGTAGAGTATAAATTGTTGGGCTTTCGTTGTCTGTCCGATCCTCTCAACTGTGGCTCTTTAGGAGCTTGATCTTCTTGCACATATTTAGATATAACATTTTCATCATTATTATTAACAATAGGCGTAGCATTATTTTTCTTAACTAGATCTCTTCCTTCGTCACGAACATTGGACTTAGGATCTGGATCTAGGTAGACTTGATATTCTTCCGAGCTGTTTGAGTTCGCCCTCTTCTAGATATTTTCAACCGTTTGATCTTCATAGAAAACCACATCTCTATTTCGAACAATCTTCTTATTAACATGATCCCACAATTCATACCCAAACTATTCATCTTCATAGCCTAGAAAAATGCCTCTCTTTGATTTGACATCATGCTTGGACCTTTCATCTTTTGGGATGTGAACAAATGCTCTACAACCAAACGCCTTCGATTATTGATAGGACACATGCTTTGTGCCCCAAAACTTGTTCGGCTACATCGCCATTTATTGGAGCTGAAAAGGATAAATTGATCACGTGCACTAGAGTCATCAGTGTTTCACTCCATAAATTCTTTGAAAACTTAGAATGAGATAACATGCTTCTTATTCGCTCAACGATCAGTCCATTCATCCTCTCGGAAAACCCATTATGTTGAGGGGTGTTTGGAACTGACCTTTCATGCCTGATCTCATTATTCTTGCAATAGGCTTTGAAGCCTCCCATATACTCTCCACCATTGTTAGAACAGATACACTTAAGTGTCTTGCCATTCTCATGTTCAATAGTGGCATGGAATTACTTGATCACTTCGAATAGTTTATCTTTGGATTTGATTACCTAGGCCTACACTTTTCTGAAATGATCATCAATGAAGATAACAAAGTATTTTTCACCACCAAGTGTGTTATTAGTCATAGGCCCACAAACATCAGAATGAGAAACATCCAGTAGATTGGGTTTTCTAGTTGTAGCTTTATAATGAAATGAAGCTCTATGTTGTTGTCCAACCAAAAAATCAGTGCATTGATCTAGATGTGTACTTTTTTCTTTCAATCGGGTTAATACTTATCTTTTGGCAAGAATTTGCAATCATTTCCCACTTATATGACCTAAACATTTGTGCCATAGCCCAATCACCGAATCTGATTGGCTGGTTGCTGCATTGACATGCTGATTGCTGATCTTGCATGTATCATATAAAGTGTATTCTCCTTTTTTTTCCTTGCTAACACTAAAGAGCCTTTGATGAGCTTCTATTTTCCACCACCAAACACATTGGTGTAAACTTCATCATCTAGCAAGACGAGAGAGATCAAATTGAGACGTATGTCTAGAACATGTCCATATTCTTGATAACTAAGGAGCACCCTATATTGGTCTCAAGAGGTACTTCTCATCTTCCCACAATCCTAGACTCTCCACTTGTAAAATGTGAAGAACTCCTTTCGGAAAGAAACATGGAATGATGCGCCAGAATATATAATCCAGCTTGAATCTTGATAAATTAGATTAATAAAACTCTCATCATAAATAATGATTGCCTCATTGCCTTTAGAAGCGGTGGAGATTGTATCTTTGGTTTCATTCTTCTCATGGCTACATTTCATTGATCTTTCTTGAGCATTCTACATTCTCTCTTCATGTGACCCTTCTGACCACAGTAGTAACATTCTATCTCCTTCCTTAGTCTGTAGGTGGCCCTAGAATAATCTCTTGACTTGTCTCTGGAGTGGTCATGGTTGTGGAATTTTCTTTGAAAATTTCTTCCACGATTCTTTGTAAAAAAGGCCTCCGACTCAGTTGATATCCCTTGTTCATTACTCCTCACTTCTTCATTTAATTGTTCTTAACCAACGATAGAGTAAGAACACATTTAGGAGCGGAGTTTCTAAAGGAAACCATGAGAGTGTTCCAGGTATCCAGTAGAGAGTTAAGCATCAAAAAGTCTAGCAACTCATTTTCAAGCAAAATTGAGAGTCGATTAACCAATTCTTGGAAATCGCTCAAGTGTTCAGAAACACTTCGACCGTCTTTGTACTTCAAGTTCACCGATTGATGAATGAGCAAAGCTTTGTTTTAAGGAGTCTTCTTCTCGTACATCGACGTCAATTTTGTTAGCATTTGGAAGGCGTTAGTTTCTTTTGAAAAAATGTTGAAAGACACTTTGGTCGATCCATTGACAAATTTCTCCAATAGCTTTCTGGTTTAGAAAGGCCCAATCATTTTCAAATTTGTCTTCTGGTCTCTCTTCATTGCACAGCAATACCTCGTCAAATATTTGCAATAGAGGATGTCCTCCGTCTGTGGTCTCCATAAAGGATAATTTGAACAGATGTGTTTAATCATTGTTGAGGATGTTGAGTTTCACGATTCTGCCATCACGAACAACATGCATGTGTGGCTCGAATACCACATGTTATGAAAGATACACAACTAAATAGATAATTATAATCAAGATAATCAAAATTTTTCTCACACTGAAAATAAATTGAATAAATAAAATATGCAGAAATAAAGTGGAAATAAATATGTGAAAGAAAATATCGAAATTTAATGAGGTTGAGCAGTGTGCCTACATCCTCAGACACAGCTCCAAAATTCATTCACTAATGAATAGTTAGATTACAAATACAATCTCACTCAATAGTGAATACATAACTCTCTCTTGAATTCACTCAAGACACTTTCTCTCTTTATATCATAGAAGTTATCTCTATATTTCTCACACAATGAGAAACTCTCTTCACTTTAGTGAATCACTTGTTGCATGAATGATGATTAATAATACTCGATCCTTCTCCTTTTTATAGGAATAAATGAAAAGAAGTCATAAATGCATAGTCATACATAAGGGTTGACTCAAATTAATCTCATGGGAGTTCCCATAAGCATAGTATTCTACATTAATAAGTGCTCAATCTTGTTTTCAAGCACATGAAAGAATCTAATAAATATTCCATCAATGCACAATCTATTACATCAGCATTGAGATATTAAAGTCTAGTCAATTTTGAGAACGCCAATATTATAGTAACTCTCCTCCACTTAATGGAGGGATTGACCCATCACCTTCGACCTTCTTCATTCTCTTCCTTGCCCTAATTCCTATTTGATTCTCGAGCTTGGGAGGTATCTCACCCCAACAATATAAAAAAATTGGGGGATTTTATAAGGTGCTTGGATTTCGCGAACATGGATTCGTATACATACCAAGGGACTCCATGCAATGCCTGCTAGAATGTAATCAAAAGCATCTTTTTGAGACTCCTAGTCGTCGTTTGGTAATTGACACGTATTGCTTGTTGGAATTTCTACATGACTTAGTCCTATTTTTTTTTTCAAATATTAGAGGCAATTAAATTGAGGTCATGTTCAAAGAGCTTACAATTTTAATGGAAAGAAGAGTAACTAAATTTTAAGGTTTATAATTTTATGAAAAGGAGATTATTTGATTCTATGAAATTCTTAAGTTGAAGTTTTTGGGAAGGAGACGATCGATCTTTACTCTATTTTATTTATTAAATTTTTTTAATGTATGATTTTGTTTTACTTTTACTTTTAATTTTTGAGATAAATAATTTAAAAAGATGACATGGATTTTCAAGACATATGCCACACGTGATGTAATACAAAAAATGGAATTGTAGGTGCTATAAATCCGTAGCGTTATTCACCAAATTTAATCATTTTTAAAGAGTAATAAAAAAAAAAATGACCGCACCATTAATAAGAAAATAATTTGGAGCATGGTGATAAATATATTATCGTATAAAGAAAAAACCTAAACAAAAGTTTTTTTGCTCCTGTCATTATATTGAACTATACATCATTATATTTCTCTACAAAGAAAAAACCTAAACATGAGTTTTTTGCTCCTGTCATTCCCTTTCTTATATAAGAGTTAAATGCATGATCTTTAATACAAAAGTTAAATGCACTCATCAATAACATTTATCGTGATTGGTGCACATGGACGTACAGTCGGTGAGGCGGTCAGACAGTACCACATATCATGAAGATTTCTTGAACCACATATCATGAAGATTTCTTGGACCACAAATAATTGAATCCCATCTCCATTTGGATGTCAGCGTGCTGTGTATTGTCGGCAAAAAAAAATTACCTACAGAGTACAAACCCAAAAGTACGTAGCTCGAAGCTTGTGTAATTTCTTCCCCAATGGCACACCCAAATAACTCAGTGGAAGTGATTGAGGTTTGCAAGGTGGCTCCACAACCACCTAGCTCACCGAACTCCACCGCACCACCACCATCACCACCACACACCCTTCCTTTAACTTACTTGGATATACTGTGGCTAAGATTTGCTCCCGTTCAGCGCCTTTTCTTCTACGAAATTCCAAATCCATCCTCTCACACAAACTTCTTCCACTCCATTCTCATTCCAAAGCTCAAGACCGCACTATCTCTCACCCTCCAACATTTCCTACCTCTAGCAGGAAACATCATTTGGCCCGCTGACTCCCCCAAACCCTACCTCACTTACACCCAAGGCGACACCGTTTCACTCATCATAGCCGAGTCTAATCATCATGCTGATTATTTCAACCATCTTTCAAGCATTAACAACTTTGTTGAAGCCCATGAATACCATCCTCTTGTGCCCGAATGGCCGTGACAGGTGAAAAAGCCGCCGCGATCGCATTACAAGTCACAATCTTTCCAAACAAAGGCTTCACAATTGGAACTTCCACGCACCACGCGATCCTAGATGGTAAGAGTTCAACCATGTTTGTCAAGTCATGGGCTCACATCTGCAAACTCGATGATTATGAATATTTTCACAATAATATTTTGTTACCGGACCAGCTCAAACCATTTTATGACAGAACCGTGGTTAGAGATCCGGCCGGGCTGGGGCCAACTTTCGTGAGCCAACTTCAAAACTTGGGCGGGCCCAACAATCGTAGCTTGAAATTCACTGCGTTGCAATCTCTTCCATCAGATCCTATTCGCGGCACCTTTGTCCTCACACGCGAGAAAATACAAGCAATAAGGCAATCGGTGAAACAAAATCATCATGTTCATCAATCGGTCCCATTTTTGTCAACCTTTTGTGTCACATGTGCCTACGTATGGGTTTGCTCAGTAAAATCCGAGGAAATACAGGTCGAAAAATCAGCGATGGGTTTCGCTATAGACTGCAGGTCTCGCTTGGACCCTCCTTTACCGGAAAACTATTTTGGGAACTGCATATCCGGCATTATAATAGTTGAAGAAGCAAAAGGGCTTGTAGGAGAAAAGGGACTGAATGTGGCAGTTAATAAAATTAGTGAATCTATAAGAGGTTTGGACTCAAAAAAGCTCTTCAATGGAGCAGAGAATTGGATTCCTTTGATGTACCCTGTGGTTCCTAGTGATCAGATGCCTCTTAGTGTTGCTGGTTCGCCGCGGTTTGAGATTTACGAAACTGATTTTGGATGGGGAAGGCCGAAGAAGGTGGAGGTCGTTTCCATAGAAGAGACAGGAGCGATGTCCCTCGCAGAAAGCAAGGTCGACGGTGGCGTTGAAATTGGGTTGGTTATGAGTAAACATCGTATGCAAGTTTTTGCTGCTTTGTTTTCTAAAGGCCTTGAAGATCTTTGAAGTTTTAGAATATAGTATAGTATCAGTATCGGGATCACGACGGAAGATTTCACAAGTCTTGTAAGTTGACAATTTGCTACATGTTACCAGTATTTGTTGAATGCAGTGAAAGAACCATGTTCTAGGTTGTGAAGTCAATTAAACAGTTTATGTACGTCATATGATTACTATGAACTAGTAAATTGGATCGTGGATGACAATAATCTGTTACGTAGTTCAATTCAGGATAGTGAGCCTATTCTTCACTTCTTCGTTTCTAATATATCTATTACATAGGTAATTTGATTATCAAGAACATGTAAATTAAATCAGAAACAGGAGCATAATTCCTTAATTAAACCTCAAGACTAGCCATACTTGATTGACCAACCCTTTAACTTCATATATTCCACAAGCTTACACTACATTGCTTTATGGAATAGAACGCAAACTTAAATCATTATGAAAATCATTCCATTTGAAAGGATATTAAACCTATTAGAGTGATCAAGAAGATCATTATGAAAATCATTTTTGAAATAACAATACATTTGCAAATTAAATCAAATCATTAAACCATAAAACCCACATATATATATATATATATATCAAACAAACTTAAAGCAACGCAGCAAACATAGGGGAAGAGAAGCCCTGATCACTAAACCAATTGAATCATTAAGAACATCAGTCCATTTGCAAATAAGAGTGTTCAATGATATCGAAGTAGAGCCAACACACTCCGTGGTTAGATAACACACTCCATGAAAATCAGAATGTTAATATAGCAATACAGCAGCAGCACACTCCAAACACACTCTGTAGTTACAATTTCTGTATTCTCATTACAATTTGTAATTATCAATAATTAGAAATTCTCATTGTAATTAGCACCTTATACGAGAATCTGTCAGATAAGCTATATGTTACCAAACAACATTCGTCCTCCAAGGCTCACCGCCCACTCAAACTGACAGGACCCGTTCATAAATCACTTTGATATCTGCACCGGATCCTACTCCCGTATGACAAACGGCACAAAAAATATCAAACTTGCTCTCAAAACTTGTCAGACAAGGGATACTCGTAATTCATCACTGTTCATGCATACGCCTCTCGTCTAGTCTCGATTTTCATGCAACAGTTCTAGAGAGTTACCAAAACCACGAAAACGTGTGAGTTGACAAAATAATATTTTAAAAAATAGTTTGAAAAAATAACTTTATTTATCCTCCATTTTATAAAACTATGCATGCATATGAAAAAAACTAACAGATCTTGTAAAGAGGAAACCATGAAATACGTGCAAATATCAAGAAATCAACTCATATATGAAAATATATCAAAATACCACAGCAATGATCACACACAACCAACCCATCTTCAATGCTCCGGGAAAAAAAATGCCTGAATGTCAATCATCATAAACCGCACTACCGATAGGCAAACCACTTGGGAAATAGTGCCCAGCTCTGGACGTCCGAGTGTGGACCGACCTAAGAAACATAGCATAGCTTTGGATGTCTAAGTCATAGTCCAATCACAATACGAGTCTCAGAAAATAGTGTCCAACTCTGGACGTATGAGACTAACCAAATAACCCGCTCAAGGATATAACACTTGAGCGCTAACCACAAAACCCGCTCAGGGATACATGATATGAGCACCCACGAGCATTCCGAGGAGGGTTGTCCACGAACACAACAGGTTATAAATATCGAGAAAAATATATGTTTATAACACATCAATTTCTTAAACCAAATCCACATTTCAAAATCCGGGTCTAAGCCCAAAATACAGTTTAGGCAATACCTCGTAAAATATGCATTTATAATAATTTCCGTAAAATCATCAAAAATCATAAAATCATTTAAAAACCATAATCGAACCATCATCATATAAATCATATAATAAAGTGATTAAAATCATTAAATATGCAAGCATAATAATTTAAAGAAAAAGAAAAGTACACTCACACACCGTCCACGCAGTCGAATTCGAAATTGCACTCTCATCCATAAATTTCGGGAACTTTATTGCTTGTCATAATTCATTATTAAAGGTCACTAACGTCCCAAATATCCTTACATTTAATTTTCCTAATTTCCAGAATTAAATATGAATTTAAAACTATGCATAACCCTTTGGATAGTCAAAATTTCCTCGAAATGATGTTTGTTCGTCTCAAAAACCGTACAATTGGATTAATAACATCGGAAACATAAAGTTTCATGTTGACCGGATGGCGGAGGGCTACCACATGTACCGCCACACACCGGTGAGGTTCTTTGCAAGTGGTCGTCATGTGCAAGCAGATGCAGTCGCACCTGCACTCACCTTCAACCCTGGGCAGGCCGACCCGCGAGTTTGAGTGCAGGACCTTACCCAGGCGACTTCAACCCAATCCAAACTCACCATTTTCACATCAATTTTTATGTTTTAAACATCGAAACACTTCTAACCTATCCTAGAATAAGTTCTATGGTGGCCAAATCACAGAAAATAATTTAATAATTAGAACCATAACTTTAAAGGTTCGGCCAAACTTACCATCCTTCCTTTCTAGTTTTCCCCCGCGTCCAACCTTCGTGTTCCTATCTCAAAATGATCATAGGAACTCTAATAGGATGTCAGTAGGCTGCGTTTACGAGCTAAGGAGCTTCTAACGGCCCAACAACAGATTTTCCGACTCTCTAGTTTATCGAGTCTGCAGGTTTCCTAGATTTCTCTCCTATCCTTCACGTTTTTTTCTCATTTTCTTTCCATGTTCTCCCTTTCCTTATTTCTTTTTCTTTTCCTGCTTTCTCTCATTCTTCTTTCCATCTCTCCCTGGTTATTTCTTTCTTCCATACTTCGTTTCTCATTTTCGGTCTCACTCCACCGAATTTCCCCCCACACACCAACTTCATCAATATATATATATATATATGTCGGTGGAAGAAAGGAAATTAGGAAGGGAGAAGAATATTATAGACTACCTTAGACCCCTCTTGTAAAATTACCAAAATACCCGTATACCAAAATTACCAAAATGCCCCCAAACCATTTAGACCCTAAATGAATGCATTCGATCTCCAATTCCAGCATACTGCCTGTCTACGAACTCAGGAGTCCGAGGCCTACGTAATGGTTCTCACGAAATTTCCAAAAAGTGCCCAGGACAAAAAGTCAACATTTGACCTTATGAGGGCAAAACCGTCATTTCCCTTTTAATTTTCAAAAATTACCTTTTTTGAATTTCTAGGCCATTACAACCTACTCTCCTTTAAAAAAATTGTCTTTGCAATTCAAACAAACAAGTGTGGGTACTGTGCCCGCATTAATGCCTCGGGCTCCCACATGGCTTCCTCCACGTTGTGATTCCTTGACAACACTTACACCAGCGGACTTTCAGCACAATACTTTATCTTTTCCGATACCATTCCCAGGGGACTGTAAGGCAAAAGCCTTTTATCATCTCCCCCAAGATCTGAATAGTTTTCTCGGACTGACCATCTGTCTAAGGGTAAAAGGTAGTACTGAAATGCACTTCGTTCCAAAAGGTCTCTACAAATCTTGCTAGAAGTTTAATAGAATTCCCATATCTCAGTTGGACATAATTGATTTCGGGATCTCGTGTTGTCTTTTAGCCTCATCAAGAAACAATTTCGCGTACTATTCCATGGGAAAATTTTCTCTTACTTGTAAGAGATGAGCTAACTTATACATCTATCCACGATTACCCAGACCTCATCCTAACTTTTTCGGGTCCTTAGAAGTTGAAGTATAAAATTCACCATCAAGTAATCTCACTTTCACTCAGGAATCCGAAGCAACTACCAAGTTTCCATAAGGATTTTATCTTTCAGTCCTTTGCCTTCGTGCAAGTCAAGGTATCTATCCATAAATTTCATCATCTATCATTTCATGCTAGCCTACCAAACATATTTTCTGAGAGTAAAATACACTTTGGTTCATCTAGAGTGTATCAATATACATCCTAACCACGCACGAAAACAGTCAGGAAATCCAGAATTAGTACTACCCATTTTCGGCCTTCTGACTCGAAATTTCATTGTACGGGGTTTCACAACATTAACCCAAACTTACACCCTACTAATGTACCGTAAAGCTTGCCTCTACTCCGTTGGCAGCATCTAATAGTTTTCTAAGGGTAATGAAAGATCATGTAGTCACATCGGCCCTAATTTCATTTTGTAGAACTAATTCAAATTATCAATACTTGATTGCCTCAATGTTTAACATCATCGGGCCCACAACAACTCGAGCTCCTCCCGAATTCTTATTCGATATTTGAAACTGTAACTAACATTTTCACCTTTCGGTTCCTTCTCGAGCCTTATTTCTTAATTCCAACTCCTTTCAAGTCCTACTCCAACATTTGTAATCCATGCCACTACCAACATGCCTAGTCATCAAGTAAAAATATCATTAGTTACGTCAGACCGACAAAAAATGTTTTTGTTATTTCAACTTTTTAAATACTCACTTTAGCCAAGGGACTCATTTATCTATCCTATCTGGATCCAATGTACTCATAAACATTGTAACTTTAGTCACTATGTTCTCTCACTATCCAAACTCACATAGTTCCTCTTGTACTAGAGCATAATATCCAATATCCGACCGATTAATCATGGGTCTATTCCAG
The DNA here is from genome assembly GCA_032719365.1 of Prinsepia uniflora. NCBI lineage: Eukaryota > Viridiplantae > Streptophyta > Magnoliopsida > Rosales > Rosaceae > Prinsepia > Prinsepia uniflora. Next base: position 60,417,230 of record CM064875.1, read on the forward strand.
CCCATGTTTGAATACTCGTCTCATTACCAGGTCATGCACGGGGCTAGTATCTTAGAGGCATGATATTTATCACCAACCTCGCTCTGATACCAAGTTAATAGGGCATGTTCATAAATCACTTTGATATCCGCACCCGGTCTTGCTCCGACTGTTAAACAACACAAAAATACCGAATTTACCCTCAAAACGTGTGAGTGTACAAAACAACATTTTAAAAAAAATAGTTTGGAAAACATAACTTTATTTACCCCTCCATTTTATAAAACTATGTATACATATAAAAAAACCGACAGATTTTGTAAATAGTAAACCTCGAAATACGTAAATATCAATAGTTAATCAACATCAAGTAATGAACTCATATATCAAAATATATCAAAATACCTCATTAATGATCACACACAACCAACCCATCCTCTAATCTTCAATATCAATCATCATAAACCGCATTACCGGTAGGCAAACCACTCGATAAACAGAACCGATGAGTTGTCGAAAGGAAAAATATAACTATCAAGGAATTTGCAAGAAGTATGTTAAAGGCAAAAGCTATGCCAAATAGCTTTTGCGCTGAAGCAGTAGCAGTAGCATGTGCTGTCTACCTTTTGAATCGTGCATCATCCAAGAGTGTTGTAGATAAGACACCTCAAGAAGGTTTGAGTAGCCTTTAGCCTAGCATTAGCCATTTGAGAATATTTGGCAGCATAGTTTATTCTCACATTTCTGATGAAATAAGGAGGAAATTGGATGAAAAGTCAGAAAAATGTATTCTTGTTGGGTACAGCAAAAAAGGAAAAGCCTACAAGCTATTTCATCCATTGACTAACAAGATTATTGTTAGACTTGATGTAAAGTTTAATGAAGAAGTAGCATGGGATTGGAGTGAAGTTGAAAAATAGAATTCCATTTTGCTGGAAATTGGGTCTAAAGATTCAGATATATCCTTTCTTTCACCAACATCATTGGCACCACCAGAGCCTTCACCAGCCCCATGATCATCGACTAGTGAGGAAGAAATAATTCAAAGAAAAGAAAGGAGGTCAACTAGGTACCATCAACCATCTACAAGGTATCCAACTAGTGATTATGTTAAGGTTACTAATGGTGGGACAAAGTTTGCTCTATTTGTAGATGCATACCCAATTACCTTTGAAGAAGCTTCAAATGATGAGAAATGGGTGAAGGCAATGGATCAAGTGATTGATTCCATCAAGAAGAACAAAACATGGGAATTTGTTGATCTTCCTAATGGAAAGAAACCCATAGGAGTGAAATGGGTGTACAAAACTAAATTGAATGCTCAAGGAGAAGTTGAGAAGTACAAAGCTCGCATAGTAGCTAAAGGCTACATGAAAAAACATGGAATCGACTACAATGAAGTCTTTACTTCGATGGCATGCTTTGATACAATTCGAATGTTGTTAGTTCTTGCTGCGCAAAATCATTGGAAAGTCTTTCAAATATATATGAAATCAGCATTCTTGTAAAGGATTTTGGAAGAAGATGTTTATGTGACTCAATCTTCTGGTTATGTGCAAAAAAATGAAGAAACAAAAGTGTACAGATTGAAGAAACCCTTATACGGATTAAAGCAAGCTCCAAGAGCTTGGTATACTCGGATTGATGCAATCTTCCAAGAGTATGGGTTTCACAAATGCCTGTATGAACATACTCTCTACACCAAGAAAGGCTCTGGGGGTGAGATTTTGGTTGTTTGTTTATATGTGGATGATTTAATATTCACTGGAAGTAATGCTCAAATGTGTGAAAATTTCAAGCTGAATATGTAACAAGGATGTGAGATGACAGACCTTGGTTTGCTTCATTTCTTTCTTGGAGTTGAAGTAAAACAAGATGCGAATGGAATTTGTATTTCTCAAAAGAAATATGCTAAGGAGCTGCTGAAGTGATTTAGGTATGAAGATGCAAAATCAATTGGTACACCAATTGAAGTTGGGATTAAAATGGGAAAGAAATATGGAGTGAATATGGTTGATCAAACTCTCTTTCGAAGCCTGGTAAGTGGCCTCATGTTTTTAACTGCAACAAGACCGGACCTTACATATTCAGTCAGCTTTCTTAGTCGTTTTATGGAGTCACCAAGGGATGTTCATTGGGAGTTTGGGAAAACAATTCTAAGATACGTGGCTGGAACTGTCAATTATGGGCTACATTATCATGGTGTTGAAAATCAGAATTTGTTAGGCTACAATGATAGTGATTTTGGTGGAGATGTGGATGATTGCAAAAACACTTCCGGTTATGTTTTCAGCATTGGTTCAAGTGTTGTTTCATGGTCTTCTAGAAAGCAGTCAATCATGGCACTCTCAACAACAAAATATGAATATGTTGCTTTTGCTTCAGCAGGTTGTCATGTGAGGTGGCTAAGGTCTATCCTTGAAGAAATGAGTCAAGTTCAAGAAGGTCCTACAATGTTGTTTTGTGACAAAAAATAGGCCATATGCCTATCCAAAAATCCAATGTTTCACTGCAAGAGTAAGCACATCAAGATCAGGTTCCATTTCATTTGTGAGTTTATCAAAGATAAAGAAGTTCAACTTCATTACTGCAAGTATGAGGATCAACTAGCAGACTTGTTTACGAAGCCATTGAAGAATGATCTATTTGTCAAAATGAGGAGTTTTATTGGAGTAAGAGAAGTCTAGCTTAAGGGGGGCTGTTGAGAATAATCTAGATTTCTCTACAATATGGTTATGGGTAGATTAATCTAGAATTATCTCCTAAGTGGTGATTGAAGTTAATTAAGTTTATGAGTTGTCTTATGGTATTTTCTATGTGTCTTTTGATTGTCTATGTGTTTTTTTGGTTTCTCTTTGTCGCATTAATTACTATGTGGGTGAGTCTATTTAAGTTTGTGCTTGTATGTTGTTGTGGAGTAGTGAAGTGTATTTAAGAACAAGTTTGCTTCAGATTTTACTAATTTCCTCTTCTCTAGAAAATACCATAAGACAACTACACTCTAATCCACATCATATACATCCCAGGTAACCAAATTCTCTAAATTTACTTCTTCGTTTAAAAAAATTGGACAAATTTTTTATTAAATTTCTTGTTCAATTGTGTTCTTGCAGTTTATGTAGTACCTGCACCAAGGAAAGTGATGGCCTTGTTCTTGAACAAGCTAGCTTCTCCGATGCCTGGTCTCGATGTTGTTAACACCGACGTCCCGCTTGATATTCTACGCAAAGATATGAGAACAAACTTGAACACATTGCTTTTAGTCGAGAGTTCTATATACATGTAGGAAGAACTGTGCATGTAAGACCCGTGTCCTAGAGGGAACGATGAACAATCCCACATTCCTGCGAGGGGGATGGTCTGGGATAGGTTGATTGTAACGACCCATCCCGGAATTCGGGATTAGATTAGTAACTAATCATGATTACTGAGGTTTAATCGGTGATTAGTTGGGTGGAATCGGACGAACGATGCAAAATGACCGTTTTGCCCCTGGTTGTAGGTAAAACGTTGACTTTTAATTCGGGCGGTCAAATGGACTTTGACCGATGACCGTGACGTAGTTTGGGACGTCACGAGTTCATAGACAGGTGGCACGTTCGAGGTGAAAGTTATGACGTTCGGAAGTCCAGGGACATTATCGTAATTTGGATGCTATGGGGGAAAAAAGTTGACTTTTTAGAATACGGTTGATGTTCACATTACTCGAAGACCGTTAGGTTTGTCTCGAAGCCCCGAGTACAATGACAGGTGGCACGCTTGAAACGGATATCGGGTGACCAAGTTACGGGTCACGGAAGGTGAGGGGCAATTTGGTAATTTGCCAAGTGAGGGCAAAGGGTAAATTGGCCATTGTTTTGGGACAGCCATGTGCGGCGTGGTCCTCCTTTCAGAAACAGAGCATGGGTTGAGGAAATTGGTTGGTCTGCCCAATGAATTGATTATTAACTGTTAGTGGCATTGGGAGATGAATGTTTGGCACTGCAGACTTAGTGTTAGGCGTGCTGGGTTGTTCATACGGTGGGGTGTTTTGGGCAGTGCACGGGCACGACGCCGTGTTGATTTTTGAGGAAGCACAGGGATCGTGCTGGCGGGTGCTCAGTGTGGGTGAGAGTGTTTGAGTGGAATTTGAGGCCACGGGTGACTTGGAGTGGGTGGAGCAGAGGTCGAGTGGTGTCTGTGCGGGAAACAAGACGCTGGGCTGGTGCCATGGGAGCTGAGAAAAACATAGACATTGATCAGGCCATGATCGACCTTTCCAAGGCCAAATTGAGCGAAATTGTGAGCAAGAAGGGGATCCAGGAGGTGAGAGTGGAGTGTTGAGATTGAGAGAGGGAGGAATGGGATGAAAATTGTGAGAGAAGAGTCCAAAATCCGAAACGGGTTCTTGAGGGAGTGAGAGTCCAATTTCAAAATGTAGGCCAGCCCATGGTAAATTAAAGATTCATTGAGTCTTCTGGGATCATTCCCAGTCGATCCAGTGCAAGAGGCAAGTTAATTGCTGCTGTTTTGGCTTCGAACGGACTTGGCGACTGAGGGGAAAACCGAGCTTGAGTCGTGGAGTTGGAAGGGTTTAAGGGGGAAATTGGCCTGAGGAGCAAACTTATACAAACCCTATGAAGCCTCTGAGTGGATTAATTTCAAGAAAACAAACGAAAATGGTCGAGATTGATGAACGAATAGTGTTCGTCTGTTCTTCGATGTCCATCGTCGAGTCGTGGGTTTTTAGGTAAGTTCTTACAAACCTAATGTTACAGAACAGCAATTAGACTTAAACTGAAGATGTTTGATTACTCAATTGAAGGGATAGAGGTTGGTTTGGTAGGAATTGGAACGGGTTATTGAGCGGGTTACCGGACCCGTTTCGTAGTGGAATCGGGTGAGGAAGGTGAACAGTGTATGCACTGTAGCAACGCGTAAGTCTCACGCGCAGCCACTCACGGCGGCGCGTGAGGGCGCGTGGGTCCGATTTTCGAGGTAATTCCAACATGAGTTTTGTCCTACACTTTGTAACGAACATTGTAACGTTGGGTTCGAAATTATCGGACACCGTTTCGATGTTATTTCGAGGGTCCGAAGGTTTAGGTTACGTTTTTAATTAACGATTAATTCCCGGAAAATTATGGGAAATTAGTATGTTGTTATTTGAAACCTTATTGACCCAGGAATGTGTTTTCGGGCAGGACTTGGGTTTCCTGGAAAATGCCAGAAATTACGGGAATGCGTGCGGCGCGAATCCGAGCCTTAAAATTGGTGTGTGAGCGGACGTTGCTTTCAAAATTTAATGCATGCATAAATTATTTCTATGATTTTATGATTATGATTATAAGTTGTGATTGATTTTGATTTCCGTATTTATACGTATTCGATTCCCATATTTATAAGTATTTTTACTATACATGTGAAATTACACGTATTTCGAGACTATGGTCACTCGTGTGCTTAATGATGGTTTAATGAAAGAAGTTATATGAAATGGGTGTAAAGTGATTTAAGAAGGTTGTTCATGATTTGCGAGTGTGACTTACGATTTTGACACGTTTTTCGAGAACGTTCCGGATTTGCACGCTTTACGAGATTTCGAGTTATTGTGATTTGATCACTGTTGATGTTTGAATCTGGAATTGAAATGAGACTTGTGATTTTGAGGATTCTAAAAATGGGTTTTGAGTATGTTTTGCTTGGATCGTGATTTTGGTGATTGTGGTTGTGGTTTTGATGTGTTGAAAATGAGATTTGAGAAAGAAGTGATTTCTAAGAATTAAAAAGGATTTGAGAAAGGTGATTTCGGGCTTGATGCTCGGGGCACAAAAGTAACTTGATTTACGAGATTTCGGTTTTCGGAAATAATAAAGCAGATTCTTGGTTTGGGTTCGGGATGATGCTTCCGGATGCCGGCTTACGGAATCATTGTTGCGAATTCGAATTCGGGAATGAAAAAGGATTTAATAAAGTCATTTGGTCTGATTTTGCATGCCCCGTGTTTCATGATAATTTGATTATGTTTGTGAAGTATGATTTGGGAAAATGAATGTGGAAATTCGGACCATGGGTCCTGTTGTGAAAAATGTGATTTCGGGATGGATCCCACGTTGTTGTGTTTGACAAATGTTTTGGGTTTAAAGACCCGTTGAAAACTGTTTTGGGTTTAAAGACCCGGGTGCTATTGCTGGAGCACGTTTTGAGTTTAAAGACTCGGTTAATTGATGACGGGGGAGGGCCCTTAATGAGTTTAAAGACTCGTGAGTTTAAAGACTCGGTTACTGTGATACCCCCGAGGCCTATTGATTATGTTCTGAGTTTAAAGACTCGTTGATATCCCGGGAAGGCCTATTTATGCGCATGATTTTGAGTTTAAAGACTCAGGCGCACTTGATATCCAGCAAAATGATTGACTTGTGGTTTATTGATGATTTCTGACGTTTCGGTTGAGTTGGGGCAGTGGCCCGGTATGTGGTTGATGGTCTTGGATCATGTTGTGCGTTTGGTTTTGACTCGTAGTTTTTGGCTGAGGCCCGGTGTTTATGATTGCGGGCTAAGACCCGATGGTTGAGAAAGGAAAAATGATTTTGAGGTTCATACGAGTTTTTCCTTATGTTGAAATTTGATACACAGTTTTTCTTATGTGGAAAATCTTAACCGATTGCGAAATGGTTTTTGTATGCATGCATTCGTTTTTACGCGGAGGGTAAAAACGTTTGTTGTAACTGTTTTGCTAAACTGATTTATTTTTGTCCACTCACACCTTTTGGTTTTTATTGACCCTCCAGGTCGTGGCGCGTTGTTCGAGGCTGTACGAGGGGTCGGAGGCATGAGTAAGTACGTGTGGCTATCCCTGGTTTGGCAAGTACTGAGGGTAACTTGGGATTTTCAGTCATCTTGCCAGACGGGAGCAGGATCGGGCACGGCTATCGATGCCCCTTTCAGGGGCGGTCCTGTCAATTTGGTATCAGAGCGCTAGGTTGCTGATTCTGTTGCCACATCATGCCTCCAAGCGTAAGCCTCGTGCGCGACCTGGTAGTGAGACGAGTAGGCGAGGGTGTTTGGGACCTCGTGTTAGATCTCGGGTGAGATTGACCCTGGTTTTTGGGTCAGATGTCGGGTAGAGTGCGCTGTGAATTGCGATTTGTTAGACGTAGAATTGTGTGGGTCGTAAGGATGAACGAGACCGGTGGCTGGAAGGCCGCATTTTTGGGCAAATTGTACTTTCTCTTAGGCCCTATTGGTCGAATAGGAAGTGGTTGAGCATTGGATATTGCTCGGGGATTGTGTATGTCAGTGATGACATGATTGGTTTGGTATGAGATTGGACTCAGGAGTAGTCAAGATGTGGATGTGGGACTCACGATAAGTCAGGACTTGGGGTTAGGAGCGTGAGGTGAGTCATGATATGGTGTCAAGGCTTGAGTGGAGCCAGAAAGGCGGAGTGAGGAACGTTTGGCACTTAGGATGCCAAGGACCGATTTATGTTCATTTATTGGATGAGTTAGGAAATTATGGCTTGGTTTTGTGGAACGGTGGTTTTGTGGAGATAGCTAATTGTCGTGGGTGCTTGGTGTAGTGGTAGTGGTTGAGGATCAGGGAGCGTTCAGGGAACGTTCATCCATCCTGACGTGGATTGTCGGGAGGGTGGTACCCATGGTTGCGGGGTACGAGTAGTGATGCGGGATCGTCGCTCGGTATGAGCGGAGATCCAGGGCTACCCACTGTGCACACGGTGTGCTAGTGTGGACGTTCGTATGTTAGCGCTGGTGCTAGTGTCAGTGAGTGAGATTGTGTTGAGCCACGAGTTGGGGTGTGACTCTGTCATGATGAGAGGGCGTTGGTATTTGAGATTTAGTAGTGGTTGACTCATGGACTGGATTGGATCCAGCGGAGATTATGAGGTATTGGAGTAAGTCCCAACAGTGACGAGGTGACAAGAGTTGAGTAATTCCCAATCGGAATCGGTGTATGTGCATAATTAGTCATTAATTGACGTGAGGTCTGAGTATTGGGGCTGATTGTGGACGCGTGGCTGTCCAAGTGAGTTACAGATGTAGGGAGTCCGGCGGTTGGACTTGACATCTCATGGGGAGTGTGCTTATTTTCAACGTGGGTGCAATCTTAGTTCCAAGGAGAGTTGTGACTGTGGGACGAGAGGAGTGCTCGTTTCCGCATTGGTATTAGGTATTCCGAAGTCATTAGGGGATGACTTCTTATTTTCTACCCTGGTAGATGTTGATCACGGATACCAGTACGATGAGCGTGTGTTGGGTGGTGGACCCATGTGTGTTTTGGGGTCATCGGGTGGAGTTGCATTTCTCGGGGTTGGGGTAAATGGGATTCCCATTTTCTGCTTGGTGGCAGACGATGTTGGATATTCGGTACGGTGGGTGCAGCGAGTTATGTTTGCACTCACAGAGGAAGGATGTCGATGACATCGTATCGGATCATCCTTGGTCTCTCCTAGGTGGAGTGGCAGGGATCGATATGAGATAATTGGAGGGGATCCACATAGTGGATGTGTTACGTTGTTGAGTGATTGATTGGAGGAGAAAAGAGTTGAGGAATGTTGGGTGGTTGACAAGAAATCTAGTGGGTGTAAGACCCTATTATCGGGTTCCGGGTGGATTTCCAGCTGTGAGCATGTGCGCATCCTAGGTGGATCTGGTTGATGAGGTTGTGGGCCTTGGACGTGGTAACGAATTTGGACTGTGATCGCCTTGATCGGGCTAGGTGGAGAGCTTATCGCTCTGTCGTAAATGTTTAGAGATGAGGATAGTGGGATTGAACTTCTTTTCGAAGTTAATCCGTACTCGAGCGAGTGGGAATGTTTAGCTTCTTTTCGAAGTCAATCAGATGTGACGTGGTAACCGTTGAGCGAGTATAGATTCGGGGTTGGTGCACCTCGGTAATTGTGGGGAAGATTAGATGCCCTTTCGGCATGGCTTTTTACGCCTTGGTGAGCGTGCATGGATTGGTACATCTTGTATGACGTGTTTGGGGGTTGATTTTGTGTTACTGGTCGGGTGGCCATGGGATCTAGAATGGATGATGAGTTGGAATGATCAATTTGTCTAGTATGAGATTGGACAAGAAACCCGAATGTTAGGTTGTGATTGACTGTGAACCTTGTAGTGGACTTGTTGGGAGATGGGTGTACGTACCTTGTACGGTGTACGAGGATTGGTACCGGACAGGCCGAGTGGTATCTAGTGACGGTACGTGGGAGGTACCAGTGGTGTGGTTGTACGTGTTGGCTTCGGCTTAACTCCGACACACTTGGTGTTGTTGTGAACTGGAATTTGAGCTTGATATATGCCGCAGGGTTGGGCTTGCCCTGCGAGATGAGATCGTGTTATCGATCTTACGCAACTTTATGTGACACCAATTGGTCGTTGATTGTCGCTTTACTTGGGTGGTAGAGCTTAATGGTGACAGTTTGGCTGGTAGCGTCAGCACGGACTGACAAATGAGATTTGGTGACTCCCAGTGGGAGCAGTCATCAAGTGATCATTTTCACTCGAGGTGGTCGAGTGTGGTCGGTACGACATAAGACTATGATGGGGCCTCTGAGTACGGATGAGTTTAGCTGGTGTACGAGTGTACACGTGTTGTGAGGTCAAAATGTTTTCCACGTGGTGGAGGTGGAATGAGCATAATTGGAATTTCGAGAACGGAACTGGTTTTAGGAGAGGGGAACGGTTGAGTTTTGATCGGTTGGAATTTCGGGGACAAAATTCTTTAAGGGGGGAAGATTGTAACGACCCATCCCGGAATTCGGGATTAGATTAGTAACTAATCATGATTACTGAGGTTTAATCGGTGACTAGTTGGGTGGAATCGGACGAACGATGTAAAATGACCGTTTTGCCCCTGGTTGTGGGTAAAATGTTGACTTTTAGCGGTCAAATGGACTTTGACCGATGACCGTGACGTAGTTTGGGACGTCACGAGTTCATAGACAGATGGCACGTTCGATTCCGACGTTCGAGGTGAAAGTTATGACGTTCGGAAGTCCAGGGGCATTATCGTAATTTGGATGCTATGGGGGAAAAAGTTGACTTTTTGGAATACGATTGATGTTCACATGACTCGAAGACCGTTAGGTTCGTCTCGAAGCCCCGAGTACAACGACAGGAGGCACGCTTGAAATGGATATCGGGTGACCAAGTTACGGGTCACGGGAGGTGAGGGGCAATTTGGTAATTTGCCAAGTGAGGGCAAAAGGGTAAATTGGCCATTGTTTTGGGACAGCCGTGTGCGGCGTGGTCCTCCTTTCAGAAATAGAGCATGGGCTGAGGAAATTGGTTGGTCTACCCAATGAATTGATTATTAACTGTTAGTGGCATTGGGAGATGAATGTTTGGCACTGCAGACTTAGTGTTAGGCGTGCTGGGTTGTTCATACGGTGGGGTGTTTTGGGTAGTGCACGGGCACGACGCCGTGTTGGTTTTTTAGGAAGCACAGGGATCGAGCTGGCGGGTGCTCAGTGTGGGTGAGAGTGTTTGAGTGGAATTTGAGGCCACGGGTGACTTGGAGTGGGTGGAGCAGAGGTCGAGTGGTGTCTGTGCGGGGAATAAGATGCTGGGCTGGTGCCATGGGAGCTGAGAAAAACATAGACATTGATCAGGCCATGATCGACCTTTCCAAGGCCAAATTGAGCGAAATTTTGAGCGAGAAGGGGATCCAGGAGGTGAGAGTGGAGTGTTGAGATTGAGAGAGGGAGGAATGGGATGAAAATTGTGAGAGGAGAGCAAAATCCAAAACGGGTTCTTAAGGGAGTGAGAGTCCAATTTCAAAATGTAGGCCATCCCATGGTAAATTAAAGATTCATTGAGTCTTCTGGGATCATTCCCAGTTGATCCAGTGCAAGAGGCAAGTTAATTGCTGCTGTTTTGGCTTCGAACGGAGTTGGCGACTGAGGGGAAAACCGAGCTTGAGTCGTGGAGTTGGAAGGGTTTAAGGGGGAAATTGGCCTGAGGAGCAAACTTATACAAACCCTATGAAGCCTCTGAGTGGATTAATTTCAAGAAAACAAACGAAAATGGTCGAGATTGATGAACGAACAGTGTTCGTGTGTTCTTCGATGTCCATCGTCGAGTCGTGGGTTTTTAGGTAAGTTCTTACAAACCTAACGTTACAGAACAGCAATTAGACTTAAACTGAAGATGTTTGATTACTCAATTGAAGGGATGGAGGTTGGTTTGGTAGGAATTGGAACGGGTTATTGAGCGGGTTACCGGACCCGTTTCGTAGTGGAATCGGGTGAGGAAGGTGAACAGTGTATGCACTGTAGCAACGCGTAAGTCTCACGCGCAGCCACTCACGGCGGCGCGTGAGGGCGCGTGGGTCCGATTTTCGAGGTAAGTTCAACATGAGTTTTGTCCTACACTTTGTAACGAACATTGTAACGTTGGGTTCGAAATTATCGGACACCGTTTCGATGTTATTTCGAGGGTCCGAAGGTTTAGGTTACGTTTTTAATTAACGATTAATTCCCGGAAAATTATGGGAAATTAGTATGTTGTTATTTGAAACCTTATTGACCCAGGAATGTGTTTTCGGGCAGGACTTGGGTTTCCTGGAAAATTCCAGAAATTACGGGAATGCGTGCGGCGCGAATCCGAGCCTTAAATTTGGTGTGTGAGTGGACGTTGCTTTCAAAATTTAATGCATGCATAAATTATTTCTATGATTTTATGATTATGATTATAAGTTGTGATTGATTTTGATTTCCGTATTTATACGTATTCGATTCCCGTATTTATAAGTATTTTTACTATACATGTGAAATTACACGTATTTCGAGACTATGGTCACTCGTGTGCTTAATGATGGTTTAATGAAAGAAGTTATATGAAATGGGTGTAAAGTGATTTAAGAAGGTTGTTCATGATTTGCGAGTGTGACTTACGATTTTGACACGTTTTTCGAGAACGTTCCGGATTTGCACGCTTTACGAGATTTCGAGTTATTGTGATTTGATCACTGTTGATGTTTGAATCTGGAATTGAAATGAGACTTGTGATTTTGAGGATTCTAAAAATGGGTTTTGAGTATGTTTTGCTTGGATCGTGATTTTGGTGATTGTGGTTGTGGTTTTGATGTGTTGAAAATGAGATTTGAGAAAGAAGTGATTTCTAAGAATTAAAAAGGATTTGAGAAAGGTGATTTCGGGCTTGATGCTCGGGGCACAAAAGTAACTTGATTTACGAGATTTCGGTTTTCGGAAATAATAAAGCAGATTCTTGGTTTGGGTTCGGGATGATGCTTCCGGATGCCAGCTTACGGAATCATTGTTGCGAATTCGAATTCGGGAATGAAAAAGGATTTAATAAAGTCATTTGGTCTGATTTTGCATGCCCCGTGTTTCATGATAATTTGATTATGTTTGTGAAGTATGATTTGGGAAAATGAATGTGGAAATTCGGACCATGGGTCCTGTTGTGAAAAATGTGATTTCGGGATGGATCCCACGTTGTTGTGTTTGACAAATGTTTTGGGTTTAAAGACCCGTTGAAAACTGTTTTGGGTTTAAAGACCCGGGTGCTATTGCTGGAGCACGTTTTGAGTTTAAAGACTCGGTTAATTGATGACGGGGGAGGGCCCTTAATGAGTTTAAAGACTCGTGAGTTTAAAGACTCGGTTACTGTGATACCCCCGAGGCCTATTGATTATGTTCTGAGTTTAAAGACTCGTTGATATCCCGGGAAGGCCTATTTATGCGCATGATTTTGAGTTTAAAGACTCAGGCGCACTTGATATCCAGCAAAATGATTGACTTGTGGTTTATTGATGATTTCTGACGTTTCGGTTGAGTTGGGGCAGTGGCCCGGTATGTGGTTGATGGTCTTGGATCATGTTGTGCATTTGGTTTTGACTCGTAGTTTTTGGCTGAGGCCCGGTGTTTATGATTGCGGGCTAAGACCCGATGGTTGAGAAAGGAAAAATGATTTTGAGGTTCATACGAGTTTTTCCTTATGTTGAAATTTGATACACAGTTTTTCTTATGTGGAAAATCTTAACCGATTGCGAAATGGTTTTTGTATGCATGCATTCGTTTTTACGCGGAGGGTAAAAACGTTTGTTGTAACTGTTTTGCTAAACTGATTTATTTTTGTCCACTCACACCTTTTGGTTTTTATTGACCCTCCAGGTCGTGGCGCGTTGTTCGAGGCTGTACGAGGGGTCGGAGGCATGAGTAAGTACGTGTGGCTATCCCTGGTTTGGCAAGTACTGAGGGTAACTTGGGATTTTCAGTCATCTTGCCAGACGGGAGTAGGACCGGTCACGGCTATCGATGCCCCTTTCGGGGGCGGTCCTGTCATTGGTGGTGTGCCTTAAAGGTGTAGGCATACACATATCTAGCACTAGGCCTTTTGGGAGCTCAAGTGGCTTTGGGGGGGATTGGAACCCCAAAGTTAAGCGAGTTGAGGCTGGTGCAATTCCATGATAGGTGACCCCCTGGGAAGTTGTACCTTGAGCTCCCGAAAACAAAACCGTGAGGGCGAGACCCAAAGCGGACAATATGGTGCTAGATGAGTCGGGTCCTGGCCGAGGAGGGTCGAGTCCTGGCAATTTGGTATCAGAGCTAGACCTCGACCGGGAATTGTACCAGCGAGGACGCTGGGCCCTAATGGGGGGTGAATTGTAAGACCCGTGTCCTGGAGGGAACGGTGAACAATCCCACATTCCTGCGAGGGGGATAGTCTGGGAGAGGTTGGTGGTGTGCCTTAAAGGTGTAGGCACACACCTATCTAGCACTAGGCCTTTTGGGAGCTCAAGTGGATTTGGGGGGGATTGGAACCCCAAAGTTAAGCGAGTTGAGGCTGGTGCAATTCCATGATGGGTGACCCCCTGGGAAGTTGCACCATGAGCTCCCGAAAACAAAACCGTGAGGGCGAGGCCCAAAGCGGACAATATGGTGCTAAATGTGTCGGGTCCTGACCGAGGAGGGTCGGGTCCTGACAGTGCCAATTTTCTTTCCTTCTTCTCTTGTTTGGGTTAGGAGGCGTTGGTTCTTTGGCAAAATTTGGGTGTCCTAATTCTCCATTAAAGAATTGTTATAATTAATTAGGGTTTATTCTTCCTTAATTTAATTTAATTTTTCACATTTTATGCTTGATATTAAGGATGGATAATTAAAAAAATTGACATATTTGTAATTTTTTTTAATGACATAGATTGCCAAGTGGTGTGCTTATTGCACATATATATATTAGGATAGGAAAATCTGGAAATGTAGTTGGTGCCTTTAAATATTATTGTAAAAATAATAGCACAATTAACAGTTTGATATTGCGGAGGTAGAATAATATTCCACGAATATCATGTGCGGGGGTTTATTAAGTTATTATCTGCGTATGAATCTTTAATTATAGAATAAACTGTCCAATTGTGTGTGGAGAGAGAAACGACACCCAGTTATACCCTAAATCTTTCTAAAATTACTATTATGCCCTTACCGTTTCAGACTGTAACTTCTGCCCACGGACTCCAATCCTAATGTACCATCTATCTGCGAACTCATGAGCTCGAGACCTAAGCGACAGTTAAAGAAAAACACCCAAAAGTATCTCCAAGGAAAAGTTTACTTATGGGGCCCTTCTAAAACAAGGGTAAAATCATTCTTTCCCAAATAAATTCCCAAAATGACCCTAATTTTCGGTCCGGATTATTACAAAATAAGCTTTACCGGACGAATGTAGTTATACTTCACAAAAAGGCCTAGCAATGTAATGTGTAATATCGAGCAATACATGTTTGTCATGCAAAGGTCTTTCCCAAACAATAGTGTATAGAACATTTGAAAAAAATTCTATGGGCTTGAAGCTTTGCCCAATGAATATTGGTATTCCGTCCGCCTAATATTTTCTACATTGGGTGAATGTCGCCAAAGTTGTAACAACTTTTCCCGATAAAATAATGTAACTTCATCGGGCAAATCTGTCAGAACACATTTGCTCCGACGAATTAGCAAATATTCGTCAAGCCATACATACCCGATTGATTTACATAAACAACAGCTTTAAATTAAGTGTGAAATGAATCGACCATCTGACCGTTACTAATTATTGAATTTTTGCTTGAGAGATTGAAAAGAATGGAGAATAGTTGTCTATATTCAATGAATGATATTGTTGTGCAATGTAAAAGTCTTATACAAAACGTATCAGTTATTCTAGGAAATTATAAACTTATTCTAGAAAGCTTCAATCTATTCCAAGTCAATGGACAGCTATGGCTAACTACACTGATTTCTAGTAACAAGCAAACCTCAATAGTTGACTTGATCTTTGTCTTTAACACGCCCCCTCAAGTTAGAGTGTGAATGTCAATGACACCTAACTTGCCAAGATGAGTTTGAAACAGAGGTGTCGGCAATGGTTTAGTAAAGATGTCAGCCACTTGATACTTTGTACATGAGCTATTTTGATTTCTCCATTTTGAATTCTTTCACGAACAGTATGACAATCTAACTCAATGTGCTTGGTCCGCTCATGATAAACTAGGTTGGATGCAATGTAGAGTGATGCCTTGTTATCACAGAGCAGGATGGATGGTTGTTTGTGGTCCACTTGTAAGTCCCGTAACAAATACCGTAACCAAGTACGTTCACAAGTGGTCGCTGCCATGGACCGATATTCAGATTCAGCAGAGGACGTTGAGACGGTGATCTGCTTCTTACTTTTCCAAGAAATGAGTGACCTGCCAAGGAAGATACAGTATCCAGTAACTGAGCGCCTTGTAAAAGGGCATCGAGCCCAATCTGCATCACAGTAGGTAGTTAAGTGCAGAGGTTCATCTGCTGGAAACACTAAGCCTTGGCCGGGAGCACCTTAGAGGTAGTGGAGGAGCCGATACGCTGTGTCTAAATGATGCTTTCGAGGCTCCTGCATAAATTGACTGAGTGTGTTTACAGCATAGGTGATTTCAGGTCTCGTTATCGTGAGATATATTTATCTCCCAATGAGGCGTCGGTGACGTGTGGGGTCTTTGAGAGGGTCACTACCAGTAGGTGTGAGTGCAACACTAGCTTCCATGGGAATTTTTGCAGGTTTTGCACCAAGGAGTCCAGCATCTTCTAGGATGTCTAGTGTGTATTTCTTTTGACAAAATGAAATCCCAGCTCTCGATCGTGCAATTTCAACCCCTAGAAAATACTTCAAGGGTCCAAGATCCTTAATTTTGAAACAAGTACCGAGGAAGTGTTTAAGTTCACATATGGCGCCATCATCATTACCAGTAATTATCATGTCATCAACATATAACAAGATAACAGTAAAGGAATTAGCACGAGCTTTTGTAAACATGGAATAGTCTGTCCTGGATTAAGTAAAGCTAATATGTTGTATAGCAGAAGAAAACTTACAGAACCAGCTCCGAGAAGCCTGTTTGAGACCATACAAGGATTTGTGTAGACGACATACAGTTCTCTCCCCCTGTCGTTGGAACCCAGGTGGTGGAAGCATGTATACCTCTTCATGGAGGTCCCCGTGAAGGAAGGCATTTTGGACGTCCATTTGGTGGAGAGGCCAGTTGCGGGTGGATGCAAGGGTGAGGAGACATCGGACAGTGATGAGCTTGGCAACAGGGGCAAAAGTTTATATGTAATCGAGGCCCTCTCATTGAGTGAAACCTTTGGCAACCAAGCGAGCTTTGTATCGCTCAAGAGAACCATCTGAGTGATATTTGATCTTGAAAACCCAATGACAGCCAATCGGACGGTGGTCGGTCGGTAAAGGAACTAAAGAACAAGTGCAGTTTTCTTCTAGTGCTTTAATTTCAGAATTCATGGCAGAGATCCAATGAGGATTGTGTCGGGCCTCTTCATAAGTGCTGGGTTCAGCCAACTGAGAGATGTTATTGACAAAGTGCTGGTAAGGCTCAGAGAGAGAAGATTGAGAGACATACCGAGAGATGGGATACTGAGTGCTAGACGTGGCCGGAAAAGGAGACCCGGTGGCAAGCAAGGCAGCATGGTGGAGGTGGTAATCTTTGAACCGTGAGAGGGGGGGCAATGGCGCGGGTTGATTTGTGAAGGGGTGGGACAACAAGGGGAGGAAGTGGTGGTGAAGATGGTGCAAAGTGTTGTTCTGTGGCATCAAGAGAACGTGGGGAAGGTTGGGATAAGGGCGTGGATTCGGGATTAAATTGGGGGGTCAACTGGGTGTCGGTGAGTGTAGAAGATAAGGGTGGGTCAGGGTTGGTCGAATTGGGGGGAGGGGAAGGATTTAATGGAGATAAAATTAGTGGGTCAGGGAGGTTTGAATTGAGGGGAATGGGGATATTTGATAAAGATAAGGGTGGTGGGGTAGGTGGGCGTGAATTAGGGGAAAGTGAGACGTTGGGTGTGAAAGGTGGGTCCCCAGATTCTGTGGCCGTGAGATTTGGGGGGTTAGCTGATGAATCTAGGGAGATATTTGATGGAGTGTGGGTGGGAGTTGGTGAGGATAAGACGCCAAGGGTGGGTGAGGGAAGCACAAGGGTGTCAGTTTGGTCCTCAATGGGTGATGTAGAAAAAGGAAAATGATTTTCATGGAAAACTACATCACGAGATGTCAAAAATTTGTGGGAAGTTATAGAGGCAATAACCCTTTTGTCCCAATGGATAGCCAATGAAAACACACCGACGAGCCCTTGCATCGAATTTGTGTTTGGGATGGAGGTTGGTAGCATATGATAAACATCCAAAGACACGTAGGTGGGAATAGTCAGGAGGTGTTTTGTGCAAAAGGTCAAAGGGTGATTTGTGTTGGAGTAAAGGTGTAAGGAGATGGTTAATAAGGTAGCATGCAGTGTATAAACTCTCTCCCCAAAAATGCAAAGGGATGTTGGCCTGAAAACGAAGGGCCCGTCCCACATTTAAGAGGTGGCGATGTTTGCGCTCGACGGTACCATTTTGTTGTGAGGTGTATGGACATGAGTGTTGAAAGAGTGTCCCTTGATTGATGAAAAAGGTTTGAAGGGATAAAAACTCACTGCCATTATAGGCCCTTAAAGTTTTAATGGGAAGATTGAATTGGGTTTTGACCCAGGAGAAAAAGGATTTGAGCACCCCTTGTCAGTCAGATTTAAAATGTACAAGATGAATCCATGTAAAACGTGTAAAATCATCGACAATGGTAAGAAAATAACGGGCACCGTTATGGGTGGGGGTTTTGTGGGGGCCTCATATGTCGCAGTGAATTAAATCAAATGGTGCAAGTGATTGCATTGAAGTAGATGGAGAGAAAAATAAACGGGTTTGCTTTTCTAGGGGGCAAACATCACAAACATGATTTTGATCACAGACAATTTCTGGGATTTTATTCGAAAGGAATTGAAGAGGTGCATGAGAGGGGTGTCCCAAACGTTGATGCCAAAGATGGGCAGTGTGGTGGACATGAAGAGAAAAATGCGGATTATGGGTGGCTTTGAGGTAGTAGAGCCCATTAAATTGCTTGCCTAGGCCAATCATCTTCCCCGTACTCACGTCATGCACAACACAAAACTTGTCAACGAAATACACCATGCAATTTAAGCCTTTGGTCAGTTTGCTTACAAATAACAAGTTCACATGAAATTGAGGCACATGAAGAACACCATCAAGAGTTAAGGTGTTCGACAATTTAATCGAACCAATATATTTAATTGCTGTTTTTTCTCCATTGGGTAAGCCCACAAAATCATGATGAGTGTCAACTTTGTTGTGGGTGGGTGTGAAACAAGAAATATGATCCGAGGCTCCACTATCGATTATCCAATATGAGTTGGAATTGGAGTCAGGCTTTGAAAAATGACAGGTAGACAAAAGATTACCTGCCGTATTTACTAATGAGAGATTACTATGTTTGTTTTGCAAGAGGGCTCGCAATTGATTGAATTCCTCAGAGGTAAAAGTAAGGCTCTCGTTGGGCTTGCTGGCTAACACTGGTTGACAGGACCCACCCCGATTATCACCTCGATAATCGGGAAGCATCCTGCTCCCGTCTGACAATCAAACCCAAAAGACCGGAAAACTAGTTAAAATTACAACACACCCATTGTCAGACCAGGGAGATTAAACAAATACATCCGACTGGACGTCAAGTCCACAGTTTCACAGAGCAATATTACAAAACAAATTAAAGAACAAGTCTTACTCTGTGAACTAACTACTCCGCAACGGAAAACTTTATGCCTCCGCCTCTGCCTCGGCGCTTGCCCCCACGCTTGTACCACGACCTGGAGGGAATTTAAAACAACAAGGTGTGAGTGGACCGAAACATAAGTTTAACAGGAAAAACAGTTTTTCCGAAATCGGGTTCGCCCTCCAGTTTTGTAATCCGCATGCATAACCGAATATTCAAAATTGTGTATTAAACTTTTGAAAACTCTTTTTCCGAAACACATGAAAAACGTTACAAGGATCGTCATAACTCATGTAAAACCATTTAATAATACCAGATTCCAGAAACCGTCATTTTGAAACATTATTTGCACAAATCAAGTAAAACGTAAATCAAAAATCATGATTATGCCGTTGGATCCATCCGAGTCTTTAAACTCAACATTAGGCCTTCCCGGGATAACAACGAGTCTTTAAACTCAAAACACGATTAGTAGGCCTCGAGGGTATCATAATAATCGAGTCTTTAAACTCACGAGTCTTTAAACTCAATTTTCGGGCCCGCCCCCAACATCAACATACCGGGTCTTTAAACCCAAAACCAGATCCAACCATCAACCGGGTCTTTAAACCCAAAACCGTTTTTAAAACACAATAAACCATGATTCATCACAACTGTTTTCCAACATCATTCTGAAATCGTATCACAACATAGTAGGACTTAGGTCCGAAGTCACATGCAATTTCCAACACATGCAATTTCTGAAAATTACTTCACAATATGATCAAACATCATAAATCTGAAACATGCATATTCATAACCAGGTACTTCATCAAAATCATCACGCATGCATAGGCAAAAACCGAAATCTCGAAATGCGTGAAATACGATAAATATCTCGAAAAACGTGAAAACATGTAAAACCGATATATCATCTCACCATCATAAAATCATATGTAAAACCATGAGATAAATAAGCAAAATAGTCATGCATGCCCAATTTAGAAATCAAAAAGCCCACTCACTGTCTTAGGACACGTCAATCGCGTCCCGCGCGCTCCTCCGTAGCTTCGGAAGTGTCCGGGCCTGTGAAAACGTACAAGAAGGGTTACAAACATCCCAAAATAACTCGTAGGATTTTTCCTAATTTTTCCGGATTTTTCGGCGAAAATAACTTAAAGACTTAATCTTCCGGACTCCCGAAATTATCCCGAATGACTCCCGATCGATTCGAACTCTAAAGATAAAATGTTAGTTAGACTGTAAGGATTAATTCTCATGTTGACGGTGATCGGAGTTGACGTCACACACGCCGTCACGCGCCGCCCAAAGTGGCTGCGCGTGAAGGCCACGCGCCAAGCTACAGTGTCATCTCCCTTACCCGAACAGCCTGCTAAACGGGTCTGATACCCGCGACTCAACCCGATCAGTTAGCCCTCAATTCTCAGTCAATTCTACCCGTTTTCAATCCTATTATCTTCTCTAACCCATTTATTTTAGGTCTGCATCAATGGTTAACCTCGACTTACACCAAATCGACCCAACCCAAGCTCGAACAGTCGAACAAGTCGACTCCTGGAACTCACCCTACACGGTTCCATTCCCAAATTAACTTCACCAGTAGCAATAAGGGACCCATACGCACACAATGGCACTAACAATTTAGCTCGCCGTTACCTGGAAGTCGTCGTCCACAGCACTGGTTTTCCCCTGAAAATGAGACTCAGGTTCCCGGCCAAACTGTCCTCCTCCTCCTTCAATTCTTGCACGGTTGTGCACGAAGTGACCCCTGAAGTCTAACACGGCCTTTGGTTTCGATCAACAGGCTCCAGAAATTGAATGAGATTTTTCCCTCCAACTGGTTTTTCCTTCGAACTGGACCTTGGGTTCTTGGGCAATCCGTGCTCGAATCCCTTCAATTCTTGCACAGCTGAGACTCTGTCACTCCTAGAAGACTCACGGTGTGTTTAGATTGATCCCTCGACCCTTAGAAATTGAACTCTGCGATTTCCCCCCAAAAACCCGAAACGGTTGCTCACGGTTTCTCTCACAATCCCTCTCAAGCTCAGCTTCCAAATTGAACCAAAATGATCCTAACTCCAACCTCACTCCATTCCCATACTCAGTTATTCGATCGGTGTGGCCAACAGCCCGTGGGAGACCAACTGAGGCCTCTGAAAACGGTTTCCCGCATACACAGAGACCACAGCCATTCTCGTTCCTCCCGTGCACTCAGTCTCTGCCCAGACACGCATGGCTGCCTCCCACAACCTCAAAATCCATAAACTAAACCCACTCACCAGTCCACTTAGCCTTAAACAAATGCACGCTCAAAAACACCACGGCCGCACTCTGCTTCTCACGGTGGTGCTACAGTAACCACCGTGAAATGACCAAAATGCCCCTCTGTGCAATAATTACCAAAATGCCCTCCAACATCCGTGACCCATAACTCGGTCCTCCGAGGTCCGTTTCAAGCGTGCCGCCTGTCGTTGTACTCGGGGCGTCGAGACGAACACAACGGTCTTCGAGTCAAATGAGTATCAATTGTCAAACAAAAAGTCAACTTTTTCCCCTTATAATGCCCAAATTACGATAATGCCCCCGAACTTCCGAACATCATAACTTTCACTCCAAGCGTCCGAATCGGACGTGCCACCCGTCTATGAACTCGTGACATCCCGAACTACGTCACGGTCATCACTCAACGTCCGTTCGACCTCCAAATCAAAAAGTCAACAAATCGACCACACAAACACAAGGGTAAAAACGTCATTTTATTCAATATTTATAATATTACATTTCCAGAACGTCTGGGGCGTTACAATCTCCCCCCTTAAGAAATTTCATCCCGAAATTTCAAGGAAACAAGTAGGGGAACTGTTCTCGCATCTGCGCCTCGGGTTCCCATGTGGCTTCCTCCACATTCTGGTTCCTCCAGAGAACCTTTACCAGAGGAACGGTCTTCCGACGTAGCACTTTATCCTTTCGATCCAAAATCTGTACCGGCTGTTCCTCGAAGCTCAAATCATCACGAAGTTTAATGGGCTGTTCCTCCAGTACATGAGATGCGTCAAACACATATTTCCGCAACATCGACACATGGAAAACATCGTGGACCCTCGAAAGCTCTGGCGGTAGTGCCAGCCGGTAGGCCACCGGGCCAATCCTCTCGGTAATCTCATATGGTCCAATGTAACGAGGGCTCAATTTCCCTCGCCTGCCGAATCTCACCACACCCTTCCAAGGGGACAATTTCAGAAATGCCCGATCTCCGACCGCAAACTCTAGATCTCGAATCCGATGGTCCACATAGCTCTTTTGTCTGTCCTGGGCTGCCTTGAGCCGATCCCTGATGAGTTTGACCTTCTCGGTCGTCAGTTCCACCAATTCGGATTTAGTCAACTTCCTTTCACCCACGTCCGTCCAACACAATGGAGTTCTGCACTGCCGTCCGTACAAGGCTTCGTACGGAGCCATCCCAATGCTCGCCTGATAGCTGTTGTTGTAGGCAAATTCCATCAAGGCTAGATGTGACTCCCAAGTGTCCTGAAATTGCAAAACGCAAGCTCGCATCATATCCTCCAATGTCTGGATGGTCCGATCAGACTGGCCGTCAGTCTGAGGATGAAATGCAGTACTGAAACGAAGTTTCGTCCCAAATGCTTCCTGCAGACTCTGCCAAAATCGAGAAGTAAATCTTGGGTCTCGGTCAGAAACTATTGATTCTGGAGTACCGTGCAAACGGATGATCTCGTCAATAAACAACTGGGCCAACTGTGTCATCCTGAAGTTCTCTCGCACTGGCAAGAAGTGAGCTGATTTCTTAAGCCTGTCCACAATCACCCAAACTCCATCGTGATCCCTGGGTGTCCTAGGAAGTCCAAACACAAAATCCATCGTCAAGTGATCCCATTTCCATTCTGGAATAGGTAGTGGTTGCAAGGCTCCATAAGGTCGTTGTCTCTCAGCCTTCACTTGCTGGCAAATCAGACACCTGCTGACAAACTCGGCAATCTCCCGTTTCATCCCCGGCCACCAGTAGTGCTCTCGCAAGGTACGATACATCTTGGTCCCACCAGGATGCATCGCGTAGGCCGAACTATGAGCTTCGTCCAAGATCTCCTTCTTCAGTGCCTCCACGCCGGGCACACACAACCGTCCTTCTTTTAGCAAAGCTCCATCCTCCCTGACTGTAAAATCTAGCCGTTCACCGGCTTCCACTTCAATCCGAAGTACACATGAGACAGGATCTTGAGATTGAGCCTCAACGATCCGATCGACCAGAAGTGGTCTCACATGAAAATTAGCCAGCAAGACACCTTGGCCATCCAAACCCAAATTGATAGGACGTTAAATAAGCATTATTTTATATTATTTTATACCCTTTATACTTGACTTTTAATATTAAAATATTAAATAAATTGATAAAATAAATTATTTTGTGATTTTTATGTTTAGAAAAATAAAGGTTGTAATTTGGAGTATTTTTGGCGAAAGAATCGTTTCGTTCGGAATTATAACGAATAAAATATGGACGAAATTCGGTGGAATAATTAATTTAGTTATATTTTAATTAAATTAATTAATGCAGCCCAACCCCAATTTTTTATGCAGCCCAAACCGGTTTGTTCAGCCTGGCCCGTGCAGCCCAGTTCCTCCAGCCCACGCCCGCGTCCCGCGTGCAGCCCAGCTTCGCCCAGCCGCGCAGCCCGCGTCCGTGCGGCCCAGCCCAAGCCCAAACCGCTCCAGCATGCGCCTGCCGAGTCCATGCTGTCACGTTCGGCGCGCGCCTGCCGAGCTGCTGCCCTCCTCTTCAGCACCGCCCAGCCGAATTTTCTTCCCTATTTTCCAGCAGACTCCCACTTAATTTCCAGCCATTTCCAACAACCTTCCAACCCAATTTTACAACTTTACAACTCAAACCACCTCTAAACATCATCACAAATCTTTATTACTCATCATTCCATTATTCCATTTTTTTTTATTGTATTTTTATATTATTTTTGGTAGCTTTCTCCACCTATAAATAGGAGTTGATTTCACTTGTTGAAAACACTTCCAAGTAGCACAAAATTGAGCTTCTTTTAGGAGAAATCTTGGCAAAATAGTTCCAATACAATTTTGAGAGTTCAAGTCCAAATTTCCTTGTTTAATCTTCTTCCATCTTCATAAGGTTCCAGCCGCTGTTCGGTGTTCCTTGTGAAAAACAATCCATTGTTCTCATCCAATCTGAAAAGTGTAACATTTGCTCTCCATTCTCTTAAACTCTCTTATTTGTTATTGGTTCTAATTATAATGCAATATATGTATTGGTTTCTCCTTCCTATCTTTTGTGAAAATTGAGTATAATCTCCATGTGTTTTACTTTCTAAAAATCATTTACTTCTTACATTTTAGAGCTTAAACTTCATTTCGAAACTAAATGTTGATCCGCTGTTCGGGGCATTTAGAGTAGATTTGGAGAGATTTAATGTATGACCGCTGTTCGGCGCATTAAATCACAAACTTAAGGTAATTATATTATAAGTAAAAATCCGCTGTTCGGTGCATTTATAATATGATTAATGTATGAGGAAATATGAGTTTGTGAAGGTATAATTTCGTGATTAATTCAAATATTTGCAATTGTAGTATGTTGTTGAAGTTTGTGTTTACGGGAAGTCTACTTTGTGCATAAGTTAGAATAGAAATAGAATGAGTTTATCTATACTTTTACTTATTTACATAATTACAAACCTCTTCAAAACCCCCCTTGTTTATTCTTTATTCTTTTATTCTTTGATGCTTTTATTCTTTCATTCCTTTATTATTTAATTTATTGATTCTTTGATTAATTAATTCCTTTATTCTTTGATTAACTAAGTCCTTTATTCTTCTATTATTTCATTCTTTAATTCGTTAATTTATTAATTCTTTGTAATTCATTAATTTATTATTATCTTGTTCATCTATTCTTTAATTTATTAATTCTTTGATTGTTTAATTCTTTTATTATTTAATTCTCTAATTCATTATTCTTTTATTCATAATCCACTAACATATTATTAATGTTCCCTAATTTCCCCGGTTAAGAACGATCCCTATTTATCAATACTACATCTACACAAAAAGGGTTTAAATTGCATAACACTCGAATTACATGTTTAATTTAATGCGTAGTTTGGGCGTAGTCAATTTTTGGCGCCGTTGCCGGGGAAATTGAAAATCATTTTAATTTGTTAGTGTATGTATATAAATTGTGCATATTATACTTGTTTATAAATTTTATTTTTGTTAATATTATATTTGTTTATAACATTTACTTACTTGTTTATATTTTATTTATCCATCTTATTATTGTTCTTATTATGTTTGTTTATAATGCTCATACTTTACTTTTTCTTAATTTCTAATTTATACTTGTTCATAAATGTTAATAATTTTTATATATATTTGTTCATAATAAATTTGATACTTGTTCATAAATGCATATTTTATATGTTCACTTTTCTTTACTTTTATTTTATATGTTCATATATGCATATTTTATATATTCACACTTTTTCTTTATTCCCTTAACTTTAATTATATTACATCAACTTTATTCCATTAACTTTCTTTTAATTTTATTACATAACCTTTATGTTCCACTAACTTTATGTTTACACTTATTTTATTTTTATGTAATCAATTATTTGTTTATGTCTTGTTAAACTTTAAATCTGAAATGAAAAAAAGAAAATTCGGAATAAATAAAAAAAAAATTAAAAAAAATTTAAAAAAAAATTAAAAAAAAAAATTAAAAAAAAAAAAAATTTCCTATTAATTGTTTTAGAGTTGCATGAATCTCTTAGTCCCTTTTTCTTCAAAATCTTACTTTCGGGAACAGGTAGTGCCCCTCTTATTTACTTTCTCCTTAACCCTTCATGATGTGTGGATTTCATCACCACATACCATAGACTCGAATCTATGGACATGAGGTTGGGGCGGAGTTTGTAAACACTAGGGTTTGGTAATTCTCTACGTCATCATTTGGATTAATTATGGTGTCTAGGAGAGTTATGACTGGTGACAAGTTTTGGATTAAGAAAGGGAACACCAATGGAGTATATGCCAAGCTAGCCTCGGGGTGCTCTTAAAATTATCCTTGCTTCTCGCGTTACATCTATCTCAACTGCCATGATTAATGTTGAATGGTGGAATGGTGGTTATCAGTACGCGCAGGCCGTACGCCCAGGAAAGTACTATGAGAAGCGGAAGGGGAAAGTTATTCATGACACTCTAAAACTCTACTTATTGCATTATTAGTTTGCATTTGAAACTTGTGTATTTTCTTTCCATTAACGTAACTTTTTGGTAATTCTGGTTTCTATTTATGTGCTATTTTATGCAAATCTCTACTATCTTACACTTATTATCTTTTCTTGTGTATACTTGCCTTCTAACTTAGAGTTTTGTTTTCATAGAGGTACGAACTTATGAATGCGTGCTCATCAATCTAAGCTTGATCGGCTGAGAAGACAACTTGACATCTCACCAAGCAACGCCACATTCAGAGACGCACTTAAGCAAACCAGTTCGTTCGAACCTCCATCCCCAATATTCGGTGATTCCAAAAGCGAGAAGAGTAATTCAGAAGAAGAACAGATTTTCGGAACACCGATAACCATGGCACGAAACCTGAGTATCCGGGAGCAGACATGTGCAAACACAAATGGCACTACAGACTTCTGCATCCAGTATCCCGAGCCTCGAACCAACAAGAAAGATATTGAGCTTAAGAGTGGAGTTCTTCATCAACTACCCAAGTTCCGTGGAATCAGAAATGAAGATCCACACAAACACTTAACGGAGTTCCAATTCATCATTAGTAGTATGTGTCCGGATGATGCGGACTTGGAAATCATGAAGCTGAAAGCTTTCCCATTGTCCTTGGAAGAAAGAGCACGGGTATGGCTTTTAAGTCTCCCACCCAATCATATTGACTCTTGGGAGAAGTTGGTTCAGGAGTTTCTTACCAAGTACTTCCCTGCCTCAAAGATTACGGTCTTAAGAAAAGAGATCACTGGAATCAAGCAGAAAGAACATGATGAGAATTTCAGCCAGTACTATGAGAGGTTTAAGGAACTTTGTGCTTTATGCCCTACTCACGGGATCACAGAAGGCTATCTTTTAACCTACTTTTATGAAGGACTCAAAGGTTGGGATAGAGGACTGCTCGATGCTGCAGCTAATGGAAGTTTCTTAGCTCGGAGCCTAGTAGATGGTCGTGCACTACTTGAAAGCCGTGCACTCAATGATGCACAATACGAAGGTGCCGATCCCATTTCTAGAAAGGTACATGAGGTAAGTTCCCATGCTATAAATGATTCAAAGTTAGATAAAATCACCTCTATGCTTTCGAATATGCTTGAGCTAAAGAAACAGGTAGCTCCAGTTTGTTCCATATGCTCTCAAGGCCATCTTGAGGAACAATGTCCCTACACTGCAAGGGAAGAAGACTCCGGAACTGAAATGGCACACGCCATTGGAGGCTATCAAGGAGGGCCAAGGACCCAAGGTTACAGTTGGAGAGATCCGAACAATGTCTTAAACCCTCAGCACATGTCGACTGGGCCAAACCGTGTCCCAGACCAGTTCCCAAGGCCCACATGGCAACCAAGGCCCACATGGCAACCAAGGCCCCCGGTCCCATTTTCTAACTTTTCTCATAATCATGCAAATAATCATACTTCCTCATCTTCTAATCCTGATTATGATAAAATGCTGGCTGCTCTTTCCCAAGGGCAGCAAACACTAATGGCGTCAACTCAGGCTCTTGTCACAGGTCAGCAAAATCAACAAAAAGACATCGCTGATCTCAAGGACCAAATGGGCAAAGTCGTGGACTTCATGGGTAAGATCCAAGCTAGCGGGGTGCTTCCACCTCAACCTACGCCCAACCCAAATGTAAGACCTGAAGCCAATGCAATCACCACTCGAAGTGGTAAAGTGCTCGGAGAAATAGAACCAGATCCAGCCGTTTCTGAGGCTGAAAAGCACAAGGTGGCAACTAAGACCACCATGACACAACCGCCAGTTCAACCTACCCACACACAAGGTAATAACCCAATCCCTTCAAGTTCGGTTGTTACTAATTCCCCGTTTGTGCATGCACCATTTCCAAGTAGGCTTGCCAAATCTAAGAAGAATGAATCCGATGAGGAAATCTTGGAGATCTTCAAAAGGGTGCAAATCAACATGCCCTTGATCGAGTGCATCAAACAGGTGCCGAAATACGCAAAATTTCTGAAAGAGTTATGCACTCCAAGGCGCCAGACGAGGGAGAAGGAGGTTGTGATGGTGAGTGAAACAGTTTCTGCTGTAATCCAGCGTCGGCTACCCCCAAAGTTGAAGGATCCAGGGAGTTTTTCTGTTCCCTGCGTGATTGGTAACAAGTCATTTGATAAAGTCATGCTAGACTTAGGCGCATCCATTAATGTTATGCCATATTCACTATATGTTGCCCTAGGTCTAGGTAAATTACAGCATGACGATGTTATCATTCAGTTAGCCGATCGCTCTAATGTGTATCCTAAGGGATACGTAGAAGATGTTCTTGTGCAGGTTAACCAGCTCATCTTCCCAGCTGACTTTTATGTCCTAGACATGGAGGATTCCCCTACGAATCAAGCTCCACTAATGCTGTTGGGAAGACCATTCATGAGAACTGCCAAGACAAAGATTGATGTGTTCAATGGAACATTAACTATGGAAGTAGACGGAGAGGAGATTGGCTTCAACATTTTTGATGCCATGAGGTACCCTAGTTCCGCAACTCATACTACTTTTTCTGTTGACGTGTGCACTTCTCTCGCAGAGAAACATTTTGATTCAATTCGAGAAGACACACTCAACATGATAATCCAGAAAGGAGTTGGCCTAACGCAATCAGGGGACGCCTTGGTTGAGGATACGGATTACGAACTAGAACCTCGAATTTGGGATGAAGTCATGACCCTAAATGAGACCCCCAGAATGATGAATCATCAGGTACCCTCGTCATCTCCAATCAGTACTAATGCCACTCCTCCTTCAGTGATTCAGGCCCCAGTTCTCGAGCTCAAAGTTTTGCCTGACCACCTGAAGTATGCCTATCTTGGCTCGGACGACACTCTGCCCGTCATAGTGTCTTCTGCACTAACCGAGTCACAGGAAGATAGACTGGTACAGGTCTTGACAAAGTACAAGACAGCCTTTGGATGGACTCTGTCAGATATCAAGGGAATCAGCCCTACAACTTGTGTGCATCGAATCTTACTGGAAGATGATGCAAAACCCTCTCGCGAAGCCCAACGTCGCCTCCATCCTCCGATGATGGAAGTTGTGAAACAAGAGGTCATCAAACTCTTGGACTGTGGTGTCATCTACCCAATTTCAGACAGTAAATGGGTCTCACCAGTCCAAGTAGTCCCAAAGAAAAGTGGAGTCACAGTTGTTGCGAACAGTGAAGGAGAGCTAGTGCCCCAGCGAACAGTGATCGGATACAGAGTCTGCATCGACTATCGACGCCTGAACAAAGCAACTAGGAAGGATCACTTCCCTTTACCCTTCATTGATCAAATGCTTGAAAGGTTAGCAGGTCACTCCTATTATTGCTTTCTTGATGGTTATTCCGGGTACAATCAAATCTGTATCGCTCAAAATGACCAAGATAAAACGACTTTCACTTGTCCTTTTGGCACTTTTGCCTACCGAAGAATGCCTTTCGGTTTATGTAACGCCCCAGGTACTTTCCAAAGATGCATGCTTTCTATTTTCTCTGAATACGTCGAAAAAATAATTGAAGTATTTATGGACGATTTTAGTGTCTTTGGGGATAGTTTTGATGCATGCTTAGAACACTTAGCACTTATCTTACAAAGGTGTGTCGAAACTAATCTGGTACTTAACTGGGAGAAATGCCATTTCATGGTTAGACAAGGGATAGTCTTGGGCCATATTGTCTCTGAAAGAGGAATTGAAGTCGATAAATCTAAAGTTGATACTGTGCGCCACTTACCCTCTCCCACTTCGGTGAGAGGAATCCGTTCATTTCTTGGTCACGCAGGATTTTACAGAAGATTTATCCAAGACTTCTCCCACATTGCAAGGCCCTTGTGCCGACTGCTTCAGAAAGAGACACCCTTCGTCTTTGATGCAGACTGTCAGGAAGCTTTTGAGAAGCTTAAAAATCTCTTAACCACTGCCCCCATTCTTTGTGCCCCTGATTGGTCCTTACCCTTTGAACTAATGTGCGATGCCTCTGATTATGCAGTTGGAGCCGTACTCGGACAAAGGCGGGATAAGAAGCCCTACGCCATCTACTATGCATCCAGAACCTTAAATGATGCCCAGATGAACTACACCACTACAGAAAAGGAGTTGCTTGCTGTTGTATTTGCTTTAGATAAATTTCGTTCTTATCTACTTCGAACTAAAGTCATTATTTACACTGATCATGCAGCACTGAAGTATCTCCTAGCCAAGAAGGAAGCGAAACCAAGACTGATCCGATGGATTCTTCTTCTTCAAGAGTTTGACATCGAGATTAAAGATAAGAAAGGCGTAGAGAACGTGGTGGCGGATCATTTGAGTCGCATTGCACATGAGCGAGATCCTGTGGCGATTCAAGAGATGTTTCCAGACGAACAACTCTTCAGAATCGAGGGAGGTACTCCTTGGTATGCTGATATTGTCAATTATTTAGTCACCAAGCAGTTGCCCACCACCCTCTCCCGTGCACAAAAAGATAAACTTAAGAAGCATGCTAGGCACTATATTTGGGATGAACCTTATTTGTGGAAACACTGTGCAGATTTATTGATTAGGAGATGTGTCCCTGATATTGAACATAGGTCAGTCCTAGAGTTCTGCCATAGCCATGCTTGTGGAGGCCACTTTGGATCTAGAAAAACTGCACTCAAAATCTTAGAATCTGGACTATATTGGCCCACACTTTTTAAAGATGCACATTCATTTTGCTTAGCCTGTGATAAATGTCAGAGATCAGGAAACTTAGGACGCAGGGATGAAATGCCACAACATTATGTTCTTACTGTTGAAATATTTGATGTTTGGGGTATCGATTTTATGGGTCCGTTTCCTCAATCTAATGGCTATCTCTATATCTTACTTGCCGTTGATTATGTATCAAAATGGGTGGAAGCTAAGGCCACCAGGACTAATGACTCTAAAACTGTTGCAGAATTCCTCAGAACTAACATTCTTTCCAGGTTTGGGATCCCGCGGGTCCTAATAAGTGATGGAGGAAGTCATTTCTGCAGCAAGACCATTGAAGCTTTACTGAAACGGTATGGTGTCACTCATCGAGTATCTACACCTTACCATCCTCAAACGAGTGGAATGGCGGAAGTCAGTAATAGAGAAATCAAGAAGATACTAGAGCGAACTGTGGGTCCTAATCGAAAGGATTGGAGCCAACGGTTGGATGATGCACTTTGGGCATACAGGACGGCCTACAAAACACCTATAGGAATGTCTCCCTATAGGTTGGTGTACGGAAAAGCATGTCACCTTCCGGTGGAACTAGAGCATAAAGCATGGTGGGCCGTCAAAACGTTCAACATCAAGCTAGATGACGCCGGTCTGCATCGGAAGCTCCAGCTGAGTGAGCTTGAGGAAATAAGAAATGATGCATTTGAAAGCACTCTGATCTACAAGGAAAAGGCAAAGGCATTTCATGACAAACAGATCAGGAGTAAAGCATTTGACATTGGCCAGAAAGTTTTGCTTTTCAACTCTCGACTCAGACTCTTTCCTGGTAAGTTATGTTCTAGATGGGTGGGACCTTTTGTTATCACTAATATTTTTGCCCATGGAGCCATACAGATAAAACACGTTGGAACTGGAAAAGAGTTCAAGGTCAATGGCCATAGATTGAAGCCTTATATCGAGGAAATTGGCGAACACGATGTGGAGTCAGAAAGAGTGCTACGACGTCCCATCAGATGAACTAAATTTGGTCTAGGCTGGATGGACGTTAAACTTCAAGCGCTTGTTGGGAGGCAACCCAATGTGTTCGCGAGTGTGAAGGAGTCATCAACACAGATTTGCTTTCTTTCAACCCTTCACTCTCTTTTATGTTTTTCTTTCTTATTTCATTTTCTTAAATCATCTTCCTTACTTTGATTCTATGTTTAAATTACTTCGTATTTTCCTACATTGAGGACAATGTAGAATTTAAGTGTGGGGGAATGGTTTACAAATTTATTTGTGTTAATTTTCAATTGTTTCTTTCTTATTTGTGTTAATTTTCAATTGTTTTATTTCTTTCTTCAAAAAAAAAAATAAAATAAAAAAATAAAATTTGAGTCTTTTTGTTTTAAACGTAGCGTTTTTACGAGTCATCAAGTTGCCCTTTAACTTGTCAATGATATAAGTGAATGGAAATGATTATGTTATGGCCATAAAGATAATCACTACAACTTGAATTTGTTTGTTAATATTTTGTGATTAAGTGTTACTACTTGAAGATAATGCATGTAAATTGGTACATAAATAAGCATGATATGATAAGTATGAATCATTTGAACCTTATGTGAGCTTTAGAACTTATATACATCTTTGATGAGTGATTCATAAGTTCTTTGTTTAAATTGATATACATATGCCTCATAACTGCTTGCCATAGCTTTTAATGAACTCTAGAGCACTAGAACTTATTCTATGTGATTTTCAAAGCTTTTAAGTCAATAAATTCTCTGATTTTGGAAATGATTAAGGCATTAGGGTTAACACCACAAATTCAAACATCCATGTTCCCTATTTTGTGCGCACAAGTTGCGACCCCCTTAGTTTTACCCCTTTTGAGCCCACATTAAGCCTTTCTTTCCTCACCATGATTATCTAAACACTTGAGCTTAGTATAGACATCTTTTACCTTTGTTCCAAGGACTCGGTTGAAGACATAATGATTATGTAAAGAGAAAATGATGATATTGAAAGACTTTTATGTGTATTTTGTGGATTTACTTACTCAAACATTGTTGTATTTTTGACACATGTTATTACCTTGATATATGAAAAAAAAAATGAAAAAAAAATAATAATAATAATAAAAAAAAAAGAGAAGAAAAAAAAAAAAAAAGAAAGAAAGATATATTTATCAAGGTAATAAGGTTTGATTATGAATATTTGAGTTAAGTCCTTTACATTTGTAAATCCGGCACAAAGAATGAATTCGAGGCCCAACAAGATGAAATGTGGCCTATGTTCGAAGGAATGGATTACTGACATCATTGCACTAAGGTTGGGAAGTTATGATACGTTTTGGGAGTCTATTGAGTCTTGGAACGAATTTGAGCACCACTTGTCCTATATATTCCTTGCCTCTAAACTTAGCCCCATTACAACCTTCGTAAAGACCTTATGATCCTTAAGATGGTAAATTTTGATTAGTTGAGTCAATCACTTGAGTAAGCTTATGGTTTTGGTTCATTTGTGCAAGTATGTTTTGTTTTTATCTTGAGGTGTTTGTTTGAAATTTTGCAAAAGTACTTCATTTCGATTATGTGAGTATTTCTCACATACTTTGAGTGCAAACACAAACCCTCACAATTTGAGTGAATTTATGAGTGCATATCCTTGTGAGTTGATTCATACTTGTCTTATTCGTGCAGAACTCCATTTCACCATATTTACTCATTATCTTACTTGTTGAACATTTTGTTACCATATATTAACTTTTGAATTCCATTTGCTTAAATGTTTTAAGTGAAAATCTTTTATGCCATGATTATAACAATGAAATTTGAGACAAATGGTTAAGGGTCTACTTGTTTTAAATTCGTAGTTTGATTTTAGTATTTGCTAGGGACTAGCAAAGTTTAAGTGTGGGGGTATTTGATAGGACGTTAAATAAGCATTATTTTATATTATTTTATACCCTTTATACTTGACTTTTAATATTAAAATATTAAATAAATTGATAAAATAAATTATTTTGTGATTTTTATGTTTAGAAAAATAAAGGTTGTAATTTGGAGTATTTTTGGCGAAAGAATCGTTTCGTTCGGAATTATAACGAATAAAATATGGACGAAATTCGGTGGAATAATTAATTTAGTTATATTTTAATTAAATTAATTAATGCAGCCCAAACCCAATTTTTTATGCAGCCCAAACCGGTTTGTTCAGCCCGGCCCGTGCAGCCCAGTTCCTCCAGCCCACGCCCGCGTCCCGCGTGCAGCCCAGCTTCGCCCAGCCGCGCAGCCCGCGTCCGTGCGGCCCAGCCCAAGCCCAAACCGCTCCAGCATGCGCCTGCCGAGTCCCTGCTGTCACGTTCGGCGCGCGCCTGCCGAGCTGCTGCCCTCCTCTTCAGCACCGCCCAGCCGAATTTTCTTCCCTATTTTCCAGCAGACTCCCACTTAATTTCCAGCCATTTCCAACAACCTTCCAACCCAATTTTACAACTTTACAACTCAAACCACCTCTAAACATCATCACAAATCTTTATTACTCATCATTCCATTATTCCATTTTTTTTTATTGTATTTTTATATTATTTTTGGTAGCTTTCTCCACCTATAAATAGGAGTTGATTTCACTTGTTGAAAACACTTCCAAGTAGCACAAAATTGAGCTTCTTTTAGGAGAAATCTTGGCAAAATAGTTCCAATACAATTTTGAGAGTTCAAGTCCAAATTTCCTTGTTTAATCTTCTTCCATCTTCATAAGGTTCCAGCCGCTGTTCGGTGTTCCTTGTGAAAAACAATCCATTGTTCTCATCCAATCTGAAAAGTGTAACATTTGCTCTCCATTCTCTTAAACTCTCTTATTTGTTATTGGTTCTAATTATAATGCAATATATGTATTGGTTTCTCCTTCCTATCTTTTGTGAAAATTGAGTATAATCTCCATGTGTTTTACTTTCTAAAAATCATTTACTTCTTACATTTTAGAGCTTAAACTTCATTTCGAAACTAAATGTTGATCCGCTGTTCGGGGCATTTAGAGTAGATTTGGAGAGATTTAATGTATGACCGCTGTTCGGCGCATTAAATCACAAACTTAAGGTAATTATATTATAAGTAAAAATCCGCTGTTCGGTGCATTTATAATATGATTAATGTATGAGGAAATATGAGTTTGTGAAGGTATAATTTCGTGATTAATTCAAATATTTGCAATTGTAGTATGTTGTTGAAGTTTGTGTTTACGGGAAGTCTACTTTGTGCATAAGTTAGAATAGAAATAGAATGAGTTTATCTATACTTTTACTTATTTACATAATTACAAACCTCTTCAAAACCCCCCTTGTTTATTCTTTATTCTTTTATTCTTTATTCTTTTATTCTTTGATGCTTTTATTCTTTCATTCCTTTATTATTTAATTTATTGATTCTTTGATTAATTAATTCCTTTATTCTTTGATTAACTAAGTCCTTTATTCTTCTATTATTTCATTCTTTAATTCGTTAATTTATTAATTCTTTGTAATTCATTAATTTATTATTATCTTGTTCATCTATTCTTTAATTTATTAATTCTTTGATTGTTTAATTCTTTTATTATTTAATTCTCTAATTCATTATTCTTTTATTCATAATCCACTAACATATTATTAATGTTCCCTAATTTCCCCGGTTAAGAACGATCCCTATTTATCAATACTACATCTACACAAAAAGGGTTTAAATTGCATAACACTCGAATTACATGTTTAATTTAATGCGTAGTTTGGGCGTAGTCACAAATCAATGCTATTCTTACGGAGTTCAACCAAAAGTGGTAAATGAACCGTCCGTAGATGTGCTACGGAATGCGTTGACTTCCGGCTTAGAGCATCAGCCACCACATTGGCTTTTCCCGGGTGGTACTCAATCGTGCAATCATAATCCTTAATTAGCTCTAGCCACCGTCGCTGCCTCACATTTAACTCCTTCTGAGTGAACAAGTACTTCAGGCTTTTGTGATCCGTGAACATTCTGCAAGTCGCACCATACAGGTGATGTCTCCAAATCTTCAATGCATGCACAACAGCAGCTAACTCCAAATCGTGCGTAGGGTAATTGCGCTCATGCGGTTTCAACTGGCGCGAAGCATAGGCGATCACTTTCCCATGCTGCATTAGTACACATCCCAAACCCTGTAAGGATGCATCACTGTACACCTCAAATTCCCCACTGTCGTCTGGAAGGGTCAGTATAGGAGCAGATGTCAACCTTTCCTTTAGCTCCCGAAAACTATGCTCGCAATCGTCATCCCACTCAAACTTGACTCCCTTCCGCGTCAGTCGCGTCAACGGGGCAGCAATGGTAGAGAAACCCTCTACAAACCTCCTGTAGTAACCAGCCAAACCCAAGAAACTTCTGACTTCAGTGACGGTCCTCGGTTGTTCCCACTTCGCCACTGCCTCAATTTTCTGAGAATCCACACTGATCCCGTCCGTTGAGATCACATGCCCCAAGAAACTCACGCTCGTCAACCAAAACTGACATTTGCTGAGCTTCGCGTACAACTGATTTTCCCTCAAGGTACCTAGCACCATCCTTAAGTGCTCCTCGTGCGCTTCCGCACTCCTCGAGTAGACCAGGATATCGTCGATGAACACGATGACAAAGTGATCCAAGTAAGGCTGCAACACTCGGTTCATCAAATCCATAAACGATGTAGGTGCGTTGGTCAAGCCAAACGGCATCACAAGGAACTCATAATGACCATAACGGGTCCTAAAGGATGTCTTGGGTACATCCTCATCCTTAACCCGCAATTGATGATACCCAGAACGTAGATCAATTTTGGAGAAGTACTGCGCTCCTCGCAGCTGATCGAACAAATCATCGATCCGAGGCAACGGGTATTTGTTCCTGACTGTTACTTTATTCAGTTGCCTGTAATCGATGCAGAGTCTCATACTCCCATCCTTTTTCTTCACAAACAACACCGGGGCTCCCCAGGGGGATACGCTCGGTCGAATAAATCCCATCTCAAGTAATTCTTGTAACTGCGCCTTCAATTCTTTCAACTCGGCTGGCGCCATACGATACGGAGTCTGAGAAATAGGTTGCGTACCTGGAACCAGATCAATAGTGAACTCAACATCTCGATGCGGTGGCAATCCCGGTAGATCCTCCGGAAAGACATCCGGGAACTCCCGTACAATCGGTATATCCTCCACCCTCAATGGTGCAGCTCGTGAATCCATCACTCGGGCTAAGTATCCCTGGCACCCCTTCCTCAACAACTTACTTGCCTTCAGGGCAGATATCACTCCGACAGGAGTTGCTCGCTGAATTCCCTGAAAAGTGGTTTCCGGCAACCCCGGGCTCCGAAAGGTAACCTTCTTATCGACGCATTCGATAGAGGCATGATGGAGCGTCAACTAATCCATACCCAAGATGACATCAAAGTCATGCAAGTCCAAGAGTATCAAATCTGCCACCAGACCAACATCACCTACCATTACGGGGCACTCCCGCAACACTTGATTCACCACAAACACATCTCCGGTGGGCGTACTCACTCCCATGTCACAGTCCAGTGCGGACACCTCTCTACCCGCCAACAACTCACAGTCCCGTGAAATAAATGAATGAGTAGCTCCGGGATCAATTAAAGCACAAACATCATGTCCAAAGATCGTGAGTGTACCTGTCACAACACCAGGCGCTGCCCTGGCCTCCTGCTGCGTAACAGCAAAAACTCGGGTCTGTGGTCCAGCTGCTCGCCCACGGCCCCGGCCCCTCTGTCCATTAGCCGCTCCGGTACCACCTCCTCGAGTGCTCCCAGTCCCAGAAACTGCAGCTGTGCTCCGTCCCTGCTCTGCTCCACCCCGACCTGCGCCACCACCCTGTGGCAAAGATGGACAATCCCTCCGGTAGTGGCCCCGCTCGCCACAGAAGAAACAGATGACACTGGAAGCATCTCGAACAAAACCACCACCCTGTCGTCCCGTGGAAGCAACAGAAGTCGCGCTCGCCTGCGGAGCAGTCTGCGCCCTAGGCGCTCGGAATCCGAAACCCTGATAGTTACCAGGCCTGCCATAACGATCATTGCCTGCAGATGAGGCTCCACCATAACGTCCCTTCTTCGAGGCTCCCTGACCATACGATCCAGTATATGAACGCCCGCGACGTTGTCCACCACCAGAATACTGTGGACGTGTCGGGAGACTAGCCTCAACCCGCACCACGGCATCAGACAACTCCCTGAGAGTAGCAAAAGCTCCGGCCGTCACAATGGCCCGTATCTCACCCCGTAGACCAAGCTCGAACCTACGGCACTTCTCAGCCTCAGTAGATACAAAGGTAGGAGCAAAACGAGCTAGCATCTGAAATTTCTGTTCATACTCAGCTACGGACATGCTCCCCTGCTGGAGCTGCAGAAACTCGGTCTCCCTCGCATCACGGAATGAACGGGGATAATACTGATCCAGAAACCGTTCACGAAAGGTCTCCCAAGTCACTGTACGGGCATCCCAACCCGACAACTCCAGAGTATACCACCACTCACAAGCAGATCCATCAAGTAGAAATGTAGCCAACACCACACGCTCCTCAAGAGGACAGTGCATCACAGTAAAAATCCGCTCAATCCGAGAAATCCAACGGTGAGCATCCTCGGGATCCGCTCCACCACTGAACACTGTAGCCCCAAGACGCTGGGCTCGCTCGATCGAAGCGTTCTCGGCATCGCCATTAGGTCGTGGAGGGGGTTCGCGTCGCGGAGGCATGGCCGGTCGTCCTTCTCTGAAAGAGGCATAAGTTAGTACAATAATCAAGGCACACCCGAGTGCCGGACACGAATCGTAAACCTAGGCTCTGATACCAATTGACAGGACCCACCCCGATTATCGCCTCGATAATCGGGAAGCATCCTGCTCCCGTCTGACAATCGAACCCAAAAGACCGGAAAACTAGTTAAAATTACAACACACCCATTGTCAGACCAGGGAGATTAAACAAATACATCCGACTGGACGTCAAGTCCACAGTTTCACAGAGCAATATTACAAAACAAATTAAAGAACAAGTCCTACTCTGTGAACTAACTACTCCGCAACGGAAAACTTTATGCCTCCGCCTCTGCCTCGGCGCTTGCCCCCACGCTTGTACCACGACCTGGAGGGAATTTAAAACAACAAGGTGTGAGTGGACCGAAACATAAGTTTAACAGGAAAAACAGTTTTTCCGAAATCGGGTTCGCCCTCCAGTTTTGTAATCCGCATGCATAACCGAATATTCAAAATTGTGTATTAAACTTTTGAAAACTCTTTTTCCGAAACACATGAAAAACGTTACAAGGATCGTCATAACTCATGTAAAACCATTTAATAATACCAGATTCCAGAAACCGTCATTTTGAAACATTATTTGCACAAATCAAGTAAAACGTAAATCAAAAATCATGATTATGCCGTTGGATCCATCCGAGTCTTTAAACTCAACATTAGGCCTTCCCGGGATAACAACGAGTCTTTAAA
Organism: Prinsepia uniflora; assembly: GCA_032719365.1. Taxonomy (NCBI): domain Eukaryota; kingdom Viridiplantae; phylum Streptophyta; class Magnoliopsida; order Rosales; family Rosaceae; genus Prinsepia; species Prinsepia uniflora. The sequence continues at coordinate 60,456,731 of CM064875.1, forward strand.
CTCAAAACACGATTAGTAGGCCTCGGGGGTATCATAATAATCGAGTCTTTAAACTCACGAGTCTTTAAACTCAATTTTCGGGCCCGCCCCCAACATCAACATACCGGGTCTTTAAACCCAAAACCAGATCCAACCATCAACCGGGTCTTTAAACCCAAAACCGTTTTTAAAACACAATAAACCATGATTCATCACAACTGTTTTCCAACATCATTCTGAAATCGTATCACAACATAGTAGGACTTAGGTCCGAAGTCACATGCAATTTCCAACACATGCAATTTCCGAAAATTACTTCACAATATGATCAAACATCATAAATCCGAAACATGCATATTCATAACCAGGTACTTCATCAAAATCATCACGCATGCATAGGCAAAAACCAAAATCTCGAAATGCGTGAAATACGATAAATATCTCGAAAAACGTGAAAACATGTAAAACCGATATATCATCTCACCATCATAAAATCATATGTAAAACCATGAGATAAATAAGCAAAATAGTCATGCATGCCCAATTTAGAAATCAAAAAGCCCACTCACTGTCTTAGGACACGTCAATCGCGTCCCGCGCGCTCCTCCGTAGCTTCGGAAGTGTCCGGGCCTGTGAAAACGTACAAGAAGGGTTACAAACATCCCAAAATAACTCGTAGGATTTTTCCTAATTTTTCTGGATTTTTCGGCGAAAATAACTTAAAGACTTAATCTTCCGGACTCCCGAAATTATCCCGAATGACTCCCGATCGATTCGAACTCTAAAGATAAAATGTTAGTTAGACTGTAAGGATTAATTCTCATGTTGACGGTGATCGGAGTTGACGTCACACGCGCCGTCACGCGCCGCCCAAAGTGGCTGCGCGTGAAGGCCACGCGCCAAGCTACAGTGTCATCTCCCTTACCCGAACAGCCTGCTAAACGGGTCTGATACTTGCGACTCAACCCGATCAGTTAGCCCTCAATTCTCAGTCAATTCTACCCGTTTTCAATCCTATTATCTTCTCTAACCCATTTATTTTAGGTCTGTATCAATGGTTAACCTCGACTTACACCAAATCGACCCAACCCAAGCTCGAACAGTCGAACAAGTCGACTCCTGGAACTCACCCTACACGGTTCCATTCCCAAATTAACTTCACCAGTAGCAATAAGGGACCCATACGCACACAATGGCACTAACAATTTAGCTCGCCGTTACCTGGAAGTCGTCGTCCACAGCACTGGTTTTCCCCTGAAACTGAGACTCAGGTTCCCGGCCAAACTGTCCTCCTCCTCCTTCAATTCTTGCACGGTTGTGCACGAAGTGACCCCAGAAGTCTAACACGGCCTTTGGTTTCGATCAACAGGCTCCAGAAATTGAATGAGATTTTTTCCTCCAACTGGTTTTTCCTTCGAACTGGACCTTGGGTTCTTGGGCAATCCGTGCTCGAATCCCTTCAATTCTTGCACGGCTGAGACTCTGTCACTCCCAGAAGACTCACGATGTGTTTAGATTGATCCCTCGACCCTTAGAAATTGAACTCTGCGATTTCCCCTCAAAAACCCGAAACGGTTGCTCACGGTTTCTCTCACAATCCCTCTCAAGCTCAACTTCCAAATTGAACCAAAATGATCCTAACTCCAACCTCACTCCATTCCCATACTCAGTTATTCGATCGGTGTGGCCAACAGCCCGTGGGAGACCAACTGAGGCCTCTGAAAACGGTTTCCCGCATACACAGAGACCACAACCATTCTCGTTCCTCCCGTGCACTCAGTCTCTGCCCAGACACGCATGGCTGCCTCCCACAACCTCAAAATCCATAAACTAAACCCACTCACCAGTCCACTTAGCCTTAAACAAATGCACGCTCAAAAACACCACGGCCGCACTCTGCTTCTCACGGTGGTGCTACAGTAACCACCGTGAAATGACCAAAATGCCCCTCTGTGCAATAATTACCAAAATGCCCTCCAACATCTGTGACCCATAACTCGGTCCTCCGACGTCCGTTTCAAGCGTGCCGCCTGTCGTTGTACTCGGGGCGTCGAGACGAACACAACGGTCTTCGAGTCAAATGAGTATCAATTGTCAAACAAAAAGTCAACTTTTTCCCCTTATAACGCCCAAATTACGATAATCCCCCCGAACTTCCGAACATCATAACTTTCACTCCGAGCGTCCGAATCGGACGTGCCACCCGTCTATGAACTCGTGACATCCCGAACTACGTCACGGTCATCACTCAACGTCCGTTCGACCTCCAAATCAAAAAGTCAACAAATCGACCACACAAACACAGGGGTAAAAACGTCATTTTATTCAATATTTATAATATTACATTTCCAGAACGTCCGGGGCGTTACACTGGTTCTGTTTCAGAATGGTTGACAGTGGCCCTTTTATTTTTGGGCTTGATATTTTTCCCATGCCATTTATGGCCCACGGGAAACCCATTGAGATAAAAGCAACTATCAATTGTGTGAGTGTCACCATCACAATGAGAACATTTGAGAGTTCTTCGTGGTTTAGGGAAAAAGTCTCCTTCTCAGTTGTGACCAGCACGGCTCAAGTTGGTCTTGGTGGTTGTAGAGTGACTTGCTTGCTGCCCAGTTTGTCGACTAGCCACATTCATTTGCCTCTCGTGTTGGAGGATTAAGCCGTGGACTCGTCGTGTGTCAGGGAGTGGCGACATCATCAAGATTGAGCCTCGGATGGTGGCATAAGATTCGTTGAGACCCATTAAAAACTGCATGACTCTCTCCTTCTCTTCTCTGGATGCTCGCAGCTTGGAACCATCACAATTGCAGATGACGGGTTCATGGTATGAATCTAATTCATCCCATAAAGCTTTGAGCTTTGTGTAATATGCTGAAATCGACAGGTCTCCTTGTCGATTTTCTGCAATTTCTTGATGGATTTGATAAATCCTAGAATCATTGCTTTGTGAGAATCTCTCCTTGAGATCATTCCATACGGCTACTGCACTTGTGCAATAAAACACGCTGCTTGCGATGTTGGGATGTAGAGATGGTAAGATCCATGACAAGACCATGTCATTGCATCTTTGCCAAAGAGGAAACCTGGCATCGGCATCATCTAGTAACAAGCAAATCTCAATAGTTGACTTGATCTTTGTCTTTAACAGAGATGTCATTGAAGCAGGTGGAGAAATCGTTGAAGGCTTGGGAGAGTTGGAGATACTCTTCGTCGGGCCCGGAGGAGGCAGACTTGGCGGGTTGGTGATGTTGTATGTTCTTAAGTAGTTTCATAGTAACAAATTCTTGCTTCGGACAAGTTTGCCCCTTCAGCTTAACGAAGATCTGTGAAATTTGACATTTTATGGGGGCAACATTTTATGGGGGCACATTGGACAAAAATCGTGTTCATGAGATATCTTGGGTGAAAATTGTGTTTATGGAACATTTTGAGACATAACTTGATCTTCAAAGGGCATATTGAGTAAAAAGTCTATTTTTTTTTATAAGTTTGTCCTTAGAAGTTACACATAATTACAAATGAGCTTATGTTTTTTAACCTTATGTTGGACTTTTTTTTAATATTTCGGTGGAAAAAACAACTAGCACTTACATACAAAAGGAGATTGATGAAGTCCATCTTAAGTGGGTAATTTTTTTAGGAAACTATGTAGCGTAGGCTAGTGTAGGTAGCATGAAATAACTTGTTACAATTGAATTGCATGTACTTTCATATATTTTTATTGTCTTTTTGGCTTTAAGATGATTTATTTATAAAAAAACAACGCTATATAGATTTGCTTTAAAGATTTATATGTAATTTTGTTTTCTGAAAGAGTTTATATATGTGACTCAAAGTAATCTATAACACAAATCAAATCATTAAATATGATAATAGTTTCAAAAACTAGCCTTATCTCAAACGACATTGAAAATATATCGTCTACAATTAACATATACAACAGTTTTATTAAAAATCATCGTTTGATTATATTCTAAACGACAGTTTTCACATTCTATACGACGATTTTTAAATTCTATATGATATTAATCAGACCACGGTTTTTATTAAAACCCGTCATCCTGATTTGGCTTTAGACGACAGTTTTTTTAAAAAAAAAAATTTGTCGTCTGACTAGGTTTTAGATAACAGTTAATAAGTGTCATCTGTTATTACTCAAATAGACATCGCTCACATATACGGCGTTTAGTTATACATTCAGAAAAAAAGTTTTTAACTGACATCTAGGATTTTTTTGGCATAATGTCAAAGTGTACATCACTGTTGGATAAAAAATATCAAACTTTAAAGATCTAAGAAGAAATTCTAAAAAAGATTGACACCCCAAATATTGATCGATACAAATTATTTGATTCACGTATGATTTTCTAATTTATTATAGGAATTTCTATATACAGCTAGCAGGCATCACTTCGGGGAGCTTCACCCACATGATAACCTTTCCCTTATTTTATGTAGGCGGGCATTATTTTCCTTATTTTAGGTTTCCCTACATGGAGACAACAACTTCCAAAGTTATAATCTAAACAAAAACTAATCTTTCTTTAATAACTAATAGTTGTTTTTTTATTAATATGGCAGATTTTTAATATTCTCACGCATATCAAGTTAAGTCTTTTAACTTTTAGCCACTAGAAATCGTGGTGTACCTAAATTATGGAAGAAGATGAAAGGATCTCGTGATCGCCCCATTGAAAATGATATATCAGCTCAACTCACTGCTGATAAAAAGGAGCAAAACGATATGAATCATAAGAATTTAATAGATAGCTCAATTCAGCAAGTGGTAGTTGAGGTTTGAAATGGAGGTCGATCGGCAATGTAGATCACATCAAAAAACTAATTAATGAATGATGAGTGGAAAGATCGTAGGTTATAGTTTGGTTTAGAAGAAATATTAGTATCCACCTAGAAATAATGAACCAAGGTCCTTTGTGATAGAACTTCACAGATGTCGAACCATCTGTATGGGAAATTAATGGATCGATGGTTTGACTCTCTTGACAATTCGATCATTAACAAACTAAATCATGTTATAAAATTGTGACGATTAATGTTAGAAAGAGTGGACCGCTGACTTGACTCTCTTTTCACGGCTTAATCATTAACATGCTAAACCATGTTAACATGACGACGAGTGCCTTACGTTTAAAAAAAACCATAATTATACAACGTAAGAGTTTTAAGTGATATATTATTTATAAAGAAAATATTGATCTTTGAGAAAGTGGATTAAGCAGATTACAAATCTTACTTGGTTATTTGTACGTGAGAGTTGAGTCGGAAACTTCACATTGCATATTCAGTATTAACCTTACTTTATTAACAGTTTGATATTGCAAAGATTGAATAAGATTCTACGAATATCTTGTGCGGGGGTTTATTAAGTTATTATCTTCATATGAATCTTTAATTATAGAATTGGAGATGGAAAGATTTAGCAATCCCCCCATTGAAAGTGATGTATTAGCTGGAGGTGATAAAAAGGACTAAAAGCAATCATAATATATAGCACAATAGCTTTACCATCTCTTATTGGCAATGGAAAAACCAAACACTTTGAAACTAGTTGAAGTATGCAAGGTGGCTCCTCATCCGGCCTCACCTGAGGAGTCGCTGGCCTCCTCCGAATCTCTTCCTCTTACCTTCTTCGACATACGTTGGTTGAGGTTTGCACCGGTGACCCGCCTTTATTTTTATGAAACAAGACTCTCCTTTCGATCCCAATTTCATCTCAAACCTGAAGACATCCCTCTCCTTTGCACTCAAACACTTCCTACCTCTGGCGGGAAACATAACTTGGCCACAACACTCCTTCAAGCCCACTCTTAGTTATGTCAAAGATGATAAAGTTTCTCTCATAATAGCCGATTCCGATGCTGATTTCTTCCGCCTTTCAAGCGACGGGTTCATTGAACCGGAAGAGTACCATCCTCTTGTGCCCAAATTGAAAGCGTGTGACGAAAAAGTTGCGGCAATTGCATTGCAAGTCACCACCTTCTCAAAGGGTGGATTTTCGATTGGAACATCCATGCACCATGCGATCTTGGACGGCAAGACATCAACCTCGTTTGTCAAGGCATGGGCTCACATATGCAAGAATATCATGGAGGGGGAATCAGAGCTGTCTTCAGTTGATTCATTACCGGATCGGCTGAAGCCGCTATATGACAGAACCGTCATTGAAGATGGGGCTGACCTCGGAGCAATCTACTCAAACGAATATCTCAAAATGGGCGGTCCCGGCAACAGAAGCGTCCTGTACGGGGAGCGAAAATCTCCACCAGGCTCAATCCGGGGCACTTTTGAGTTCACGAGAGCAGATATAGAAACGTTAAGGCAAAAATTTATAGCGAAACTGAAAAAGAAACTGGGAATAATAATTCCTCATGTGACAAGTTTCATTCTTGCTTGCGGCTATACATGGGTTTGCATAGTGAAGGCAGAGGAAGTAAAGGCAGAGAAAACCCGTCTGGTGTTTAATGCCGACTGTAGGCCCCGCCTGTCGCCGCCAGTGCCTGCAAACTACTTTGGGAACTGCACAGCTGGATGCATAGCAATTGCAGAAACAAAAGGTTTGTTTGGAGAAGATGGGTTGGTTGTGGCAGTGCATGCAACTAGTGAGGCTATAAAAAATCTGGAGAAGGGCGTTTTGGATGGGGCAGAAAATTGGGTTAAAAGAATTTGGGCTGTGAGTTCTGAGAGAATGCTTACTCTTGCCGGTTCTCATCGGTTCGGGGTATATGAGACTGATTTTGGATGGGGAAGGCCCAAGAAGGTTGAGATTGTTTCGATTGATAGAACCAGAGCCATCTCTTTTTCAGATCCTAAGAATGGTGATGTTGATGGGGTTGCTGTCTTGCTGATGTTGGGTTAGTTTTGGAAAAACATGACATGGAGGTTTTTGCTTCTCTATTTGCTAGAGGTCTTAAAAAGCTTTAAGAAGCTTGAAAGACTCCAGTGCTGTTGGTTGTTACAATAAAACTTTGTTTTCCAGTTTCTTCGGGTTTCAATGATGAACATGCTTGATCTTTGAACAGAGTTGCTGTGTTTTTCTCTTTGTGTTGACCTCGAGGATGCCACATTCCACTTGCAATAAAGAAACAGGACTTCACAAAATTATAATTGGCATGCTCACCTAGAGCTTGGTATTCGGCAGCTTGAAAATAATACTAGATTGTACATTGCCGATTAAGTTCAATATATTTCGGTACGATTTTGGTTTTGAACCAAAATTTTATAGAATTGTAAAATATCATTTTTAACCCTCTTTTCTATTAATATGTCTTCCGCATATATTATAACATATAGATGCTGCTTCACTTTTTCCACTTCATGTATTTGTAGGCTTCTTACTACTTTCACATTCTACAATTGAAAATTATCAAGAATTAATTTACACAAGTGAGGAAGGAGGACTCAGATAATAATCTGAGTTGATATTTTTGCTCGTTGCTCGTTTTATAGAAGTCCACAAGCAGCTCCCTACAATGCAAGCAATTTCTAGCCTTAAACAGAATACTGGAAATGATAATTTCATATAAATTAAATTTCACAAGTCTTTCTTACTTCTTTTTAATTGATCACATAGATATTGGTCACAACCAATTAAGAACACAACAATTTTTAAGCAAACTATACTAACATGCAAAGCTACTGCAATGGATACTTGATTCCCTGCTTTATATACCCGATAATACCACCGCTATTTCCATTTTCCATACGCCTGTACGGAGCATCAACCACAGATTGATAGTTGTCTTAAAAGAATCTGGGATTGTAATTACCGCAAGAGGGGATATCTGATTGACCAGGGGAACCATGAGAGACAAGCATCCCCTAAATCACTGTAGGATCTTAAAATTATCATGTGTAAGAGCATAAACTGACTAGATGATCAAATCAAGTACAGTTCAATTGTCATTATTTAACAAATCCATGCCATAAATATCACAATTTTTTTTTCTCTAGTACGAGACACATACTGAAAACGAGACTGGTTGCTGCTGGAACTTAGCTGCAGAGCAAGCGATGAAGGCTCAGGTAATACTTAACCCGAAAACCTCTTAGCTGGACTTGTTTCTGTATCAGGTTTAGCCCGTGACTTATGTGCTTAAATTCCTTAACTGTTAATCACATACAAGCGGAATGAAGAACACTAATCAAATCTAGGTGAAACTTCAGTATTGAACAATGCACACCATGTGTTTGATAAAATGCCAAGAACTCTATTCTTTTAGCAATACCTGAAATCTTTCTCAGGTTTTCTTCATTAGATTAAGAGAATGCGTACAAACAATTCATATACTCTCACTCTCTCAATCTACATGGTGAAGCTTGTAACTTCATCCCAGCCACTCCCTAACTGCCACATACTTAGGCAGTTTTACAAAGATTCCTTGGTGGTTAAGCTAACAGCTCGCACACTACACACTCTATTTTCTGTTATAATAAACTCCAGCTCACACTTGAGCTCACTTAGCATCTCTCACACGCACACTTAGCTTCTCATCTCCCACACAAACTTAGCTAGCCATATAATTCAAATAAAACTAGCCGTAAGATTCAAACTTGCTGGTTGCTTAATTAGTAACAACACAGAATAAATTGAGGTCCTTCAGGAAGCTTAGCTAGAATCTGATCAAACATCTTATCAACTCATCCAACAGGGCTTAGCCTTCTACATTGTGCCTCTTCCTCAATTAATGTAAAGGGGGGCTCAATAATCTACACAAGTGGGGAAGGAGAAAGATAGAATCAGCATACATCGTAGAAGATGGAGTAACCTACAATGCCCTTCGTCCTCCCATAGTTAACAAGCTCTCGTGAGAAACGACTGGTATCACAACGTGCGTGAGGGTCAAAGTGGGAGATCTGCGGCATCCGAGGGAGAGAAACTGAGCAAATTAGACTTAGGATTGTTAACTTTATATAATTAGGTACATAGCGGTTTTTCAAAACCTCGAAACCGAAACCGTACGGACTTGAACCGGTATCAACTCAGTACCGTACTATTTTACTGCTCAGTATTTTTTTGTTCGGTCCGATCCGGAATGTTATGATTTCGAATTTTTGGTTTGATATGCCCACCCTACTTTTGGTAAGTACTTTAGGATGATCACCTGTCAATAGGATCGACAAAGTATCACTATCGATTAAAGTTTAGTATAAATTTATTGAAACCAAAAATTAATTCGATTCAAATTGTTATTGACTGAATAAAATTCAAACGGCTTAAAAATCCAAATTGTTTTGTTAGTTTTTTTTTTAGACTTTCATTTTAAAACCGTTGGAATCTAAACAGAACCATTAACGTTTTAATTTATATACACTACTCATTAGTTAATATTTTTCGCTCTTCATTTGTTAGTGTAAGTATTTACCATGGACCACACCTCACTAAATCCTTAATTAATTTATATTATTTTCGAATTCAAAATTATATTTAAGCATGAACTTCCATATTATATTAAGTTTAATATGCTGAATTTTTCATTTGTTGATATGAATGAATGAAATTGTGACGTGGATGAATAAATTGTTGATATGAATGTTGGAATTTTGGAAATGGTACTGTGTTTTTGGTAAATACCAAGATGTGTTGTCAGTACCTGTCCTCAATCCCCCCGGGATTAACGAGGAACGCTCCTGATCCCGTCTGACACGGAAAGGAAAATTAAAACCTTTAACTCGAAGGCTTCTAGAATACGCCAGGATCCGGAGGAGGTATGTGATATCTCGATCTCTGCTACAGTCCGCATCGTAATCAACCTGAAGGGCATTGAAAACAGAAAGACTGTGAGTGGACAAAAAGCAATAAGTTCGTAAAACACATTTTATAAAGACCTTTATACCCTTCACTAAAAAGCATGCATGCATAGTAAAACCATTTATCCAATCACATATGTTTAAACAACCACATCCATACGGTCTCCTGCCCAAAACCATTTACAGAAAACCATAACATAGTAAACATAGGTGGGATCTCAGCCCAAATCCATTTATCATCATAAAACACAATTTCGCAAACCATTTGAAATCATGTTCATCCATATATTTCATATCACCAATCCTGTCACGGTAATCTAGAGCTAAGCGCGTGCTATCCGGGATCCCAAACCCAAGTCTCTCCAGGGTCCACCCAGGTCAATGTCCGTAGATCAATGACCCTCCCTGGAGGTTATAATACATAGTCTTTCTGAGAGTAACGAACCCAACGGGGGCGACTCCACTCAGTCAGTGCTCCATGACTACTCCGGAGTCCACCCAGGCCAACGACCCTCCCCGGAGGAGACAATACATATATATATAGGATGGTATACGAAAAAGCTTTTGAAATCATTCTTAAAACCTTTCGAGGATTCATGCCCGGCCCCCATAAGCCGTCATGAACCATAAAATCCTTTCAAGAGTTCATGCTGGTCTCTATAAACTGTCATGAACCATAAAACCTTTCAAGGGTTCATGTCGGTTCCCATAAACCGTCATGAACCATAAAACCTTTCAAGGGTTCATGCCGGTTCCTATAAAACGTCATGAACCGTAAATCTATTTGTGGGTCCCTGACCCGAAATCACAATCGTAAAACGTAACTGGGCCCTAGGCCTGAATCCACATACAAACTGGGCCTCCTGCTCTATTTCGTAACTAAATGGGCCTCGTGCCCGATATCGTAAACCAAATGGGTCTCGCGCCCGATACGTAGGTCAACTGGGCTCCGAGCCCGATTCGTAAACCAACTAGGTCTCCGACTCGATGCCTCGTTAAATCAAATGGACCTCAAGTCCGGGAGTTCGTAAATCAAATGGGTCTCGTACCCGATTCAATATTTGCAAATCCGAAATCGATTTAAGAATCAATTGGGCCTCTAACCCGAGAACGTCACTAAAAGCACTTCGAGTCCGAGGGTTTCCAAAACAAACGGGTCTCGAACCTGAGTTTACCTTTTCAAATCCAAAACCATTTCATTAAACTATTTCCAAAACCATAAGTACGAAAAATCAGAGTAAAACCGAAACCTCGATTAATGTGCAAGCACGTAAATCGTCTCGAAATGCGTGAAACCATATAATTCACAATCATCCAATTCAACATCATAGAATCATATTCATAAACCATATAAAACATTTATGTATGCATCACAGTTTAGAAATCAAGGTCCACTCACAGACCGTTCTAAGCTGCTGTCTCGGTTTGCGTGCTGTAAGCCTCACCGGGCAAATCATCATCACCGGGACTCCCAAACCTGTCCAAATCAATCTAGAGGGTTACTAACTACCTTATTAACCTCTCATTGAAGCCCCGTAATTTTTCCAAATTTTTAACTATTTTAAATCTCGAACCTAAACCTTCCAATGTCCCGAACATTATCGAGACGGTGTCTGATCGACACGAAACCAGTCCCAAAATGTTCGTTACATCGAATAGAAGATTTACATGTTGAACACTTCCCCAAATTACTGTTCACGCGCCCTCACGCTCCCCCAAGAAGGTCCTGCACTTGGGCCTCACGCGCTAGGACACTATTCATCGTCATCAAGCTCTGTCGAACCGGTCTGACTAATTTGAACCAGGCCGGACCGGTCTAGACCGGTCCAGGGCCCAAACTTGTCCATTTTCGGTCCATTTTGTTCCCTTTTTAATCCTAAAGTTTCCTAACATCAAACCCAAACCTCCTAACTATTAAACACATTTGAAAACCAAAGAAAACATACCTTCCAAGATCGACCATGGCGGTGGTGACTGCCACCTCCACCCGCCGTCCATTCCAGCCGTCCAAGCCCTCAAAAATAATCCCAAAAGGTCCTTATGATCACCAGAAAACCAACCCATACGTTAGAATCGATCAAAAACCCACGAAAATCAAGTTTCGAATTTCAAAATCAAAGCCTACCTTCTCGGTTCTCCGGCCACCGTACGTTCCGGCCCTCGCCGTCAGCGCCACCATCAACGCCTCATCTCCCCCTCAAGGTTTCCCCTCATGGCCACCAACGTCAGACACAGTTTAGGGAAGGTGGTGAGGATATGTGTGTTCGCTTAACATGGAAAGGAAAAACTGGGGTGTTCGGGTTTTTGTGAGATGGCAGAGAAGATGGTATTTGATCAGATGAGAGAGGGAAGGGAATGGATGGTTGGGATTTAGAGACTAGATGAGATGGATGGTGGAGATTGAAGGTGGGTGAGGTTTAATTATAAAATAATAATAATAATAATAGTATTTAATTAGGATAGATCCACAATTTAGGGGTTTGGGCCAATGGGATGTCACTCATCCATGGGTCCCACTTAAAATATCTGACCAATCAGATATTGCCACCTCAACATCGCCTCGTTAAATGTGCATAGTGAAATCGAAGTTCCGTGACTCATAACGTTCCCGTTTGAAGTCCGATTTCGGCGTGCCGCCTGTCTACGGATTCGTATCGTCCCGATCTACGTAACGGTCCTCGACCCTCATCTATCGGACCTCCCAAGTCAAAAGTCAACTATTTGCCCCTTATAACCAAATTACCAAAATGCCCATGAACTTCCGAACGTCATAACTTTTTCCTCGAATGTCGGAATCGAACGTTCCACCTGTCTATGAACTCGTGACGTCCCGAACTACGTCACAGTCATCGTTCAAAGTCCATTTGACCCCCTAAACGAAAAGTCAACGTTTTGCCCACGATCAAGGGCAAAACGGTCATTTTGCATCGTTCGTCCGACTTTGCCCAACTAATCATAGATTAACCTCACTAATCATGATTAGGGAAGCCCTCGGCTCATATTCTACCAACTTACTGCCTAAGGCAACCTAAGTAGCCGTCTGGAGTTAACCTAGTTTCCTTCTTTATTAATTTTTTTTCTCTCCATATTCATTCTCTTCTTCATCTCTTCGTTCTTTTCTTCTGCATGTTTTTCATATGTCAAGCACAAAAACTGAAGAAGAAAAAATAGTTATCAAAGGGGCCCTTAAAATATACTTTGTGCGCTTAATGATTTTGTTATATTCATGCATAATAAATTTCATAATTTATAATATGAAATTTATTGTGCATTCAATACAAAAGAAGATGTCTTTTGCGATATGTGCCTCCTGTCGTGAAAGATAGAAATTGCGTTGTTGCAATGGTGTTACGACAGGAACTAGTCTGTCGCAATACAGTGGTATCGTAAATATTTTGGTAAGTTATTATGACGGTAGCAGCTATCGCTTAAGACATTCACGACAGTAATCGTTCTGTCGCAACAGTTTGAGCATTGGATTTAAACTAGACATTTTTGCGACATTTCTTTCCGTCGTAAATATTAATAACAGTAATAATATCTTTTATTTACACTGATGTGAGATTTTGTTTGGGACGGACCTAACCCATTCATCCAATATTGATAGGAGTTTAAAGTAATAAATAATATTTGATAAATGAATAAATAGCTTAAAGTTCCAAATCAAGTGATCCAACAAAGTTTAAAAGATCATACTAAAAATGTAATGTTTCAATCTCCCTCCAAAAATCTTCACTCAAACCTGAAATAAAATTTACAGAACAATTAGTATAAGTATTAACACTTAAAGAATATTGTTAGAATGTAAACAATGTCTTAAATATTGTTTTACTTTTGTTGATCAGCACTAGAAATTCTAGAAAAGAGTATAAACACAAATTTTGATGCATGCAAACAGGAATATAATCAACGGAGAAAAGAATCCAATTGCATAAAAGTAAAATATCCACCAGAACCACTTACAAAGTTTTCTATCAATAACAAAGAGTCAATCAAATCAAAACCAACAAAGTTTCTAAAGCGGCTTTAACTGATCAAAATTTGGGCTGAAATCAAACCATGCAAATCCCATATGGTAAGTCAAACATAATCGGCTTGGATTTAAGATGGAAGATGAAAAAACTAACTCTAAACATCTCTCATAGATTGAATTCACTAATTACTTAAATCTCTATTTGTGGGTCTCTTTCTACGTGTTGTCTAGAAAGAGGAGGACTCAATGATAATTTGTTCATAGCCGAACTGGGCTCTTACTAAGCGTACGTTGCCTCCAAACTCTAGAAACACAAACTCTTAATTTTTTTTGCAACCACTACTGTAAGGTTTGAGATCTGTTATTAGAGATGTGTGTATCTTGTTGCAAGGCTATGTACATTAGAACAAATGAGATTAGTATTTAACCTTTTTTAATGAAGCAAGGAAAGAGAAAATAACCTTATTTAGAAGAAAGGAGTGAAGTTCTTGAATTCCGCTGAAATTGAAAAGAAACATATTGAAAGATACACCACATGTTTCCTGATCACATATTGTTGACATAAAGTCCACAATTTTTAACAAAGGGCAAACAGGCATAACTGATTACACAGTGTCCATTGCATAGTACTAAACTAAATAAACCATACACTACATTGATTCTAAAAGCTCACATAGTCCTCTCGTGTCCTTTCATATCCTGAAGTATTGCAAATAGGTTTCTTATTTGAAAGTTCGTTTATCACATTTGGAACTTGGAACTTTGAGGCATATTGTTGATGTTAGAGATCGGGATTCCGGCCATTATATAGACTCGGGAGTTCGGCCCTAAAACCAATTGGTGATAAGGGGAGTTGCCCAAGGCTATATAAGGCACACATTCTATTTCCTCTTTTCCGATGTGGGACTCTTATCCTCGCATCCCAACACGCCCCCTCACTTGTGGCGGCTCTTCCAGCCAACGCAGGTTGTCGTCACTACGCCCCCACGCATTCCTCTTTTCCGATGTGGGACTCTTATCCTCGCATCCCAACACGCCCCCTCACTTGTGGCGGCTCTTCCAGCCAACGCAGGTTGTCGTCACTACGCCCCCACGCAGTGAGTGACTGGGCAACGTGTGGCACGTGTGGCGGTTAAGTTATCCACGTGGGATAACCCGCTCTGATACCATGTGAGAAATTGAGGTTCTACCCCAAAACCAATTGGCAATGGGGGGAGTAACCCAAGATCTTATAAGGCACAAATTGTAGTTGTGCTTTTCCGATGTGGGACATTTTCCTCACATCTCAACACGTTAGAGATCGGGATTCGGGCCATTATATATATAGACTCGAGAGTTCGGCCCTAAAACAAATTGATGATAGGGGGAGTTGCCTAAGGCTAAATAAGACACACATTCTCTTTCCTCTTTTCCGATGTGGGACTCTTATCCTCAGATCCCAACAGCTGACACAAAATTTGCTCGCATAATTTAAAACCATTTATTTTAGAGGAAACAAAAAACAATAAAATTTCTAACAAAATTTGCTTGCAAGAGCACCAACTCAGTAGCTCAAAAATCGAACTGGGTAGCAAGTAAACAGACTTCTCAAGTCAAATTCAGCATCTAATTCAACCAAGGGACTAAAAGGTTGAAATACCCTTGTACACCTACCCACTTCATAACCCCAATCAGCTTCAAATTATTCAACTTTCCCTCAATAGAAAATTTAATTAGAATTTAGAATTTAGTGCGAGAGATTAAGATCGACATGAACTCAGTAGCTCAAAAATCGAACTGGGTAGCAAGTAAACAGACTTCTCAAGTCAAATTCAGCATCTAATTCAACCAAGGGACTAAAAGGTTGAAATACCCTTGTACACCTACCCACTTCATAACCCCAATCAGCTTCAAATTATTCAACTTTCCCTCAATAGAAAATTTAATTAGAATTTAGAATTTAGTGCGAGAGATTAAGATCGACATGGAAAGACATTTAAAGATGAATTTTACGATTTATTTTGTATTGGTCTTTGCGATTAGCATTGGATCATCAAATGGTGCAGTTCCTCACTGTACCATGAAAAAGATTGATGAGTTAAATAGTAAAGGACCATATTTAGGAACTCCAAATCTCTTTGAGCTCAACCCTCTCCTTCAATCCACAAGTCGAAAAGGGTAAACATGATGAGAAGAAAACAATGAAACTACAGGCTGGAATGCTAATATGTTTTGAATGCTAACTCTGATGTATAGCAGCTGAATGTGAACTAGGCTGTTTTATAACTATTAGTCTATTAGTAGTTCAGACTCCCGGTTAAGACCAAAGTTAGTTTAGAGGTTTATGAAAGCACCAAAAGGTCAATTGAGCAGTATAAATACATCACATATAAGTTAATTATATCAGTTGTGTAAATAAAATCAATTGACCAGAATAAATGGACAGTTTGGCAACCAAGACAATTGCACCCATGCACTAGACATTCTTGAATACAAGCAGGATTAGCATTACAGGCATGGAATAAGGGCCTTGCGCCTCGAGACATAAAATGAACCATCTCATGGCTTAAAAATTTAAATCATTGCTAAAGCCTATCAAATGCACAACTAGTATGTCCAGAGTCCAGATCACCATAGCTAGTTCTCCGTTGGGGTGCCACTAGCTCCAACCTTATCACGTACGATATCATACATAAATAAGTACATGGATGATCATCTATAAACAACAAGCGGTGTCAGGACCCACCCCGGTTTCACCCCGAAAACCGAGGTAAATCCTGCTCCCGTCTGACACCCCGACTAATTTCCGGGACGGGTCCTTACAAGCGGTCCCCCAAGTTAAATAATTTTCCATTTGAGGCAACTATGTTGAGAATAAAATCACAAACGTTAAGTGAGCACAACAGAACCAGGAACAAAATCTAACCCTCTTTTATGAGTATTCAAATAACTAATTACCACATCTATTAGATTGACTGTGCAAGCTAATGGGTAAACAAAATTTGGGGAAAGATTAGCACATAATTTTACTGAGATCAGCAAATAGATGGAGATTGATACTGGAATCTCATTAGTTTGCACTTTTCTCTCATCATCAATCAATCGCATATGCGCTTATCTCTCATATGCACATATGAATCAACAAAATTTTCAGAAAATTAAGCTTAGATTATTGAGTCAAGGAAACTAAATGGATTCAAAACTATCAGATTTACAAACCTTGAAAGCACAAGACGAACGACTTCCAATGAGAAGGGGATGAACTGCTTCCAATGGAGAGGGAGACGAATGACTTCCAGTGGAGAAGGAGATGAACGGCTTCGCTTTGCTCACTAGCCCTCTAACCTTATAACCCTAGAACTATGGTGCAAGGATTATCAGAAAAGAAAAATTGGGAAGGCACACTTGAGTGAGAGAGAGATGAAGGCGGCAAGGTACAGAACTGAGCGGGAGAACAAAATTTTCCTCTCCAAAGGTGTTAGTTGTATAATATTTACGACATGTTAATTGAAGTCGTATCAAATACCTACTTTGTCGCAAATTTTTATTTTTATGACATGTGTGTTAGTACTGTCGTATAAAATATGTATTGTACGTATTTACGACACCAATTGCGACATGACTTATAATAGTGTAGTAAATATTTTTGCGCCACCAAATCCCGCGTAAATTTTTGGGTTTTTACGTGGGCCACATGCCCTGTCGCAAAACAAGTGTCGTAAATGGGCCATTTTCTTGTAGTGATTTTTCAGTAATATAGCAAAAATGTCTTGCTACACACTCTGTACTGTTTTCTGCCGACTTTAGTATGGTATAAATTTGTGTAGTCCTTCGAAAGAAAGAGATTGCTAGACAAAAGAAGGAGTGATGACAAAGTTAGAGAGGTGGAATTTGTGTTTTTTGTTTCCATTAAATTGTTTCGCCTTTAACATACTTTCCTCTAACTTTGAGGGACTTCCTCATTCGAATTTTCCTTATATATATATATTATGAAATTAGCTAACTTTATTCAAGATTATTTATAGAAAAATCAATTAATGAAGACTATTTAGTCATTCATATATTATTGATTTTTTTTATATACATATCAAGCAACCTTCATTTTTATTGTTCAGGGTAGAATATAATATGCTATCTTTTTGCAGTTGATTGATGCAAGATGAAGCTTGAAACAATGATTCTAAATGATAGATTCATTTGTGTAAAAGTGCACATTGTCAGTTAAGAGCGCTCCAATTTTGTTCAGTCTATTTTTTATCATATAGTCGTGACAAGGAACATTTGATATCGATATATGATCAATCTGAACCTATTTCATATCGATGGTACCATCTATTTGATATCAATTTGCCGATAATACTGTCTATTTTTGTTATCAATATATGGCCCAACTTGACAAACATGAATATGCCTCTAATCAGATGGGGTAGTAGGGGTCGCAGAATGGTAGCCTTAAAGCCTCAAACAAAAGTCCTCTTGAACTTCTCTGGGCTGTCCACCTTACTCATCATAAATATCTTATCCATACCATTAATTATAGAGCGGATGGATCTTCCATTGTCCATATATGCCAACTATGCAGCATCAATTTTAGCATCTAGTTGGGCTGACCAAGCAACAACTATGATCGACAATCTATAAACACAACCCAGCATTATTAGTAGAGGGAATGGATCCATTTTTCATCGAAGCTAGTAAAGACGTAAATAGAAGGAATTTATGAAAGACATTATTACCACTTCAGTTTCAATTCCATCTCCATCGATAATTTGCTGTATGTATCCAGAAACTATGTTGATGAGCTCCACCAATGAAATTGCATATGCAGTCAATGTATTTTGACATGTCATTCGAGTTTTACTTTTACTATTTAATCTTTTCTTTTCATGTATTCTTGTTTATCAAGACTTTATGCATCTTTACCAAAATAAATAAATCAATATTTTATGCGTAAGAAAATGTGAATCTTGATGTGCAAGAAAAGTTCAGAGTGCATTGGTGATGTAAAACATCCAATTTCATTGAATTACGTACTTTAAACTATGTATATATATATATATACATACATATATATATATATATATTAATCCCTCTTCTCATATACCATTGCATCTGCTTAAACTCAAAAAAGCTCAAGGTTCGACTTTGAAAGAATCTGCATTATTAAACACCCAAAAAAGTAAGAGCATCCTAAGAGGATTTAATAAAAAGGAAAATAGTGTCAGGTCGCAGCTCAAGCTGTGATAAAAAAAACAAGAATTTAGGGTAGCCAAAGAATCAATTGTGGGCATAGGAAAATGGTAGAGAAGCTCAACTTGTAGAAGAACTTGAATATGGAGAAGTTGAAAACTGGTTCAGAGGCTAATCAAATATGAACTGTGCAACGAGTTGGAGCTACTCGTTAGAGCTCCCATTAGAGTCTATTAGGAGGTTGATTGCCTTATTTAACCCAACTAGTTTAGTTCTTAGAAACATGGAAAAGAATAGACTTAACAACAAAGTGTGTGGGGGAAGTTAAAGATGTGTATAAAGCGTTGAGATGTTTTGAACTTTTGTTTAACTTGCATTTGTTGCATAATGCATACACCATAATTTTTCCTCTCTGTTCTTTTTGACATTGTCCTTGATACTTAAGCTGGGTGATATTCATACTGGTTCTTTTGTCTAATCTAAGGTGATCTTTAGAGTATGGTTGCTTGTCTTGTAACTGTATTTTATAGCAACTTCTATTTTCATCCTTGATGGGGCTTTTGTGGTGAGATTCAGGATAATTTTCTGTATTTACGGCTGTGAAAGAAAATGAAATCAAATTCTTTTATAAATTTATCGTTTTATCCTTTCAAGATAACTAGACTACTTGCTTGATTGCATTGCAGTTCCCTTTAGCTATTCAACGTCACAATTGAAGGCCAGTGGATTTCATGTTTTCGGTATGTGCCACTTACTTATGCATGAATGTTGAGCTTGGTTGATTGATGCGGAAGATGAAGTTAGTGCTAGTATGTAATATGCTATCTTTTTTTCGATTGATTGATGCAAGACGAAGCTTGAAACAATGGTTGTAAATGATAGATTCATTTGTGTGAATATGCACAAAACACAAAAGTACGCCTCTAATTAGATAGGGGTATGAGGTGTCACGAAATGGTAGCCTTAATGCCTCGAGTAAAAGTCCTATTGAAATTCTCCAGATTGTCCACCTTGCTCATTGGAAACATCATATCCATACCATTACTTGTTGACGGGATGGATCTTCCGTTGTCTATATATTCCAACCATGCAGTAGCGGTTTTGGCATCTAGTTGATCTGACCAAGCAGCAACGAAGCTATAAATACAACCTAGTACAATAAGTTGAGGGAATGCATCCATTTTTCATAGAAGCTAGTAAAGGCATGCAGATATTAACTAGAAGAAATTTATGAAAGACATTATTACTTCAGTTTCAATTCCATCTCCATCGACAATCTGCAGTATGTATCCAAAAACTATGTTGGTGGGCTCCTCCAGAGAAATTGTATATGCAATCAATGTATTTTGGAAAATCATGAAAAAAGGAAACACTTCTACTTCGTTTAACAGGAATATAGAGTATTTGCTATATTAAATACACAATTAACATGAAACTTAGGTGGATTCCCAAAAACCTAAACGACATACAATAGGAACAATAAAGCACCAATAGAAATTTACCGGCCGCAAGGAGAGGGCAGGGAGCTTTCAGGTTTTGTTCAACGAAATGTTACCACACAGTCTTAAAGCCGGTAGTAGTAATCTGATCTGAAACTAAAAGTCAGCCATCGATCGATTTAGGTTTTAGGCTGTTTGATTGTTTTACATAGAAAAAAGAGATCGAGCTACAAATGTGAAATTGATAGGTTGAAAATGAACATGTCGCACCTCAAGGAATCATTGAAGTTGTTCGTGACTTGGGGCATTTTATACTGTTCACGTGAATTTTTACTCTCGTTTACGGGTCACTTCTCTCAAGTTTTACATTTACTGTTTAGTCTTTTCCCTTCATGATTTCTTGTTTATCAAGATTTTATGCATCTTGACCAAAATAAATAAATCAATATTTTATGCTTAAGAAAATGGGAATCTTGATGTGCAAGAAAAGTTTAGACTGCAAATTGAAAAGAGCTAGTGCTGTAAAACATCCAATTTCAATGAATTACCTCAAACTCCTTATATATTGTAATCCCTCTTCTCCTATACCATTGCATATGTTTACACTTGAAAAGCTTGAGGTTCGACTTCAAAAGAATCTGTATTATTAAAGGCCCAAAAAAGTAAGAGCAACCCAAGAGGATTTAGTAAAAAAGAAAACAGTGTTAGGGCGCCGCCCTAGCTATGTTTAAAAAGAAGATTTGTAGTGTAGCCAAAGAATTAATTGTGGGCATAGGGATGTGCTAGAGAAGCTCCACTTGTAGAAGAACCTGATC
The DNA here is from genome assembly GCA_032719365.1 of Prinsepia uniflora. Lineage (NCBI taxonomy): Eukaryota > Viridiplantae > Streptophyta > Magnoliopsida > Rosales > Rosaceae > Prinsepia > Prinsepia uniflora. Next base: position 60,477,877 of record CM064875.1, read on the forward strand.
TGGAAAAGTTGAAACTGGTTCAAGAGCTAACTAAATATGTACTTTGTAAGGAGCTAGAACTACTCGTTGAAACTCCCATATTGAGTCTATTATGAGGTTGATTTCGTCATTTAACCCTACTAGCGTAGTTCTTTGAAATATGGAAAAGAATGGTCTTAACAGCAAAGTGTGTGGGGAGGCTAAATGTGCGTATAAAGCTTTGAGATATTTTGAAATTGTGTTTAACTTGCGTTTTTTGGATAATGTTATGGTGTGTATATCATACTTTTTTCTCTTTTTAACATTTTCTTTGATACTGAAACTGTTAGTGTATAAGCTGCAACTGCAGCAGGACTGATCATGGTGCATAGCACCTGATCTAAAGCCTCATTTAAATTGGTGACATCTGTCCTAGGCACTAGTGAGTGTGTGAGTGCCAGCATGGCAGGTTGTTCTAACTGTTTTCAAGTGAGGTGTGTGTGTGTGTGTGTTTCTTTGTGAGCAAGAAAAGAGAGAAAATCGTGTGGATGATGCCATGTGGCCTCCCTGATTCAGTGAGTAAAAGTAAAAAGGATTTGTGTGTGTTGTAATCAATCAAGAAAATCAATGCATACATTTGGTGACTCTCTCTAGAAGGTTAGAGCACTAAGATCACTCAGAAAATCTGATTGATGCATTTCTACGAACACCTTGTGTGCATTGAGAAATATCAATAGAACAGTGTCATCACTGTGATCATATTCTTCCCTCTTCAATTCAATCAAATACAAAAGTAAACACAACCTAAAACTAACCTAAACCAGTCGATTTCAGCTAAGGAGTAAGAGATCAAGAAGTGTACCTCACTGAGAACACCATTGCAGGTTCTCTGCACCAAGCTTCCGGGTTTCCTTTCCCTGCGATTCTCTGAGGTACCTGAAACCAACATGGTATCAGAGCATTCAGGGTTATGATCTGAGTGCTGGGACGTGATCGGAGACTGTGTGATAAAGCTTAGTTGCTGCTGAAACTGAAATGGCTGGAGCTGGAACAAATGAGCTAAGGGCTCCTATCTTTGATGGAAACAATTATGAGTTTTGGAGCATCAAAATGAGGACTCTGCTACGAGCACAAGATCTGTGGGAGTTAGTCAACAGAGGTATAAACACGGATCCAGAGGGTGCTGAGGGAGCAGTGGTGGTGCCTACAAGGGCCGATCTGATCAGAGATGCCAGGGCACTGGGATTCATCCAAAACTCAGTTGTGGATTCTATTTTTTCAAGAATTGCAAATGAAGAAAGTTCCAAGGCTGCTTGGGATCTACTTAAGAGGGAATTTCGTGGAGATCAAAAGGTTAGATCAGTTAAACTTCAAGGTTTAAGAAGGGATTTTGAATATATGAGAATGAAGGATGATGAATCACTAAGTACATACCTATCTAGATTGTATATGATAGTGGATCAGATGAGAACCTATGGAGAAGATATAAAAGAAGCTAGAATGGGACAGAAAATTCTCATTAGCTTAACTAAACCTTATGATCCAATAGTGTCGATTCTGGAAGAAACTAAAGACTTAGATGAGGTTAATGTACAGGAGCTAATTGCTTCTATAAAAGCCTATGATCAGAGGTTAGAATTGCATTCTGAAAATACTGTGGAAAAGGCTTTCTCTAGCATGCATCTAGGAGCTTCCTCTAGTTCAAACAAGCCTAAGGTCTTTTCTAAAAGTGGCACTAAACCTTGGGTCAAGAAGTCTGATCAACAGGCCAGAAGTGGTTTCTGTGGCCAGCCTAGAGAAGAGAACAGAAATGGGAGTGACTCTAAACCCTTGTGTAGTGTGTGCAACAGAAAGCATTATGGAAACTGCTGGTTTAAAACCAGGAAATGTTTCAAGTGCAATAAGATGGGACACTATGCCAAGGATTGCAGGAGCAAGGAGAAGGCAAATCTTGCACAACATGCAGAGGAAGATGGAACACTGTTCTATGCTTGTCATTCGGTTACAACCACAAAGAATGCAGATACTTGGTACCTTGACAGTGGCTGCAGTAACCATATGACTTCTGATGAGTCTGTTTTGATAAACCTAGATAGAACCCTGAAGTGCAAAGTGAAGATGGGCACTGGTGAGTTGGTAGAGGCCAAAGGGAAGGGTACATTGGTTATCAAGACTCAGAATGGTGACAAACTGATCAGGGAAGTGATGTTGGTACCAGGGTTAGATGAAAACTTGTTAAGTGTGGGACAGATGGTTGAACACGGTTATAATCTGGTGTTTGAAGGAAGGAAGGTCACTATATATGATAAGGGTCAAGAAATAGCATGTGTTGCTATGACAGGGAACAGATGCTTTCCACTGTCCTTCCAGCAAATCATACGAGTGGCAAAATTTGTTGTTGAAGAGGGTGACACCTGGTTATGGCACAGAAGATTTGGGCATTTAAACCATGCAAGTTTGAGCACTTTGGTTAAAGATGAGATGGTGATTGGATTGCCTAATCTATCTAAGAAGGAGGTTTGCTGTGAAGGGTGTGTTTTTGGGAAACAGCATGTTGAGAGCTTTGACAAGAGTGGAGCCTGGAGATCAACCAGGCTACTGGAACTTGTTCACACTGACGTATGTGGTCCTATGCAGACTGAGACTCAAAGTGGTAACAAGTACTTTCTAACATTCATAGACGATTACTCAAGAATGTGCTGGGTCTACTTTCTTAGGCATAAATCTGGGGTGTTCAATGCCTTTAAGAAGTTCAAATCCATGGTTGAACTTCAGACTGATTGCAAGATTAAAAGGATAAGGAGTGATAGAGGAGGTGAATACATGTCTCAGGAGTTTCTGGATTTCTGTGAGGAGCTGGGAATACAAAGACAGTTCACTGTTTCCTACAGTCCACAACAAAATGGTGTGGCTGAAAGGAAAAATAGGACGATTGTTGAAATGTCCAAAGCAATGCTCCATGACAAGAAGGTGCCCTATGAATTCTGGGCAGAAGCTGTGAACACAGCTGTTTATTTACTTAACAGATGTCCTACTAAAGCTATCAAGAAGAAGACACCATTTGAAGTATATAGTGGAAGGAAACCTGGGGTGAATCATCTAAGGGTTTTTGGAGCAGTGTGCTATTTTCACATCCCTAATCAGCTTAGGCAGAAGCTGGATTCCTCAGCCTCAAAAGGAATTTTCATGGGATATGGCAGTTGTGAGAAGGGTTACAGGGTTTACTGCCTAGAAACAAAGAAAATTGTGGTTTCTAGGACTGTGACTTTCAAAGAAAAAGCCATCTGGGATTGGAAAACAAATTCAGAGTTCAGTGTGACACTTCACTCTAAAGAAACTGATGCAGTTCCTACTGTTACAGATCAAGCAGATGTTGATCAGGTGCAAGACACTCAAGAAGACCAGGAAGATGAAAGTGATGCAGAGGCTAGTAATACTCCTATCAAGATGAGAAGTCTGAATGAAATTTATGCACGGTGTCATGTAGCCATAATTGAACCAGAAGGTTACCAAGATGCAGTGAAGGATCTAGCATGGCAGAAGGCAATGCAAGAAGAAATAGAGATGATTGAGAAGAATGACACCTGGAAACTGGTTGACAGGCCAACAGAAAAACCTGTGATTGGTGTTAAATGGGTTTATAAAACCAAGCTGAATCTGGATGGCTCAATTCAAAGACTCAAGGCTAGGTTGGTTGCAAAGGGGTATGCTCAGAAACCAGGGATTGATTTCAATGAGACTTTTGCTCCTGTTGCAAGGTTAGACACAATCAGAACCTTGATTGCTCTAGCTGCACAAAAGGAGTGGAAGCTGTTTCAGCTTGATGTAAAATCAGCCTTCCTAAATGGGGTGCTTGAGGAAGAAGTTTATGTTGACCAGCCTGAGGGATTTGAAAAGCAAGGACAGGAAGACAAAGTCTACAAGTTGGAAAAAGCACTATATGGTTTGAAACAGGCACCAAGGGCCTGGTATGGTGAGATCAATTCCTATTTGCTGTCTTGTGGATTTCAAAGGAGTGCAAGTGAGGCAACTTTGTACCTAAAGGTCAAGCAGGATGAAGGAATTTTGATAGTATCCATCTATGTAGATGACATAATCTATACAGGTGACAGTGAGTCTATGATGCAGAATTTCAAGGAGGAAATGATGGAAAGATATGAGATGACAGATCTGGGTTTGTTGCACCATTTCTTAGGGATGGGAATTCTGCAGACTGAATCAGGAATTTACATTCATCAGAGGAAATATGCCTCTACACTACTGGAGAAATTTGGTTTGAAAGGTTGTAAGTCTGTAAGTGTTCCCCTAGCAGCTAATGAGAGGTTGCAGAAAGAGGATGGCAGTGAGCCTGCTGATGAACAGGTCTACAGGCAGTTGGTAGGCAGTCTGTTGTATTTAACTGCAACAAGACCTGACATTATGTATGCATCTAGCCTATTATCTAGATTCATGCATAATCCTACCAAGAAACATCTTGGGACAGCTAAGAGAGTACTAAGGTACATACAGGGAACACTGGATTATGGGCTGGAATACAGGAAAGGGCAGGCTGCAACTCTAATTGGCTATTGTGATAGTGACTGGGGAGGTTCAGAAGATGACAGCAGGAGTACATCAGGATATGCATTCACCTTTGGCAGTGGCATTTTCTCCTGGGCCTCTGTTAAGCAGAGTAGTGTTGCCCTATCCACTGCAGAAGCAGAATATGTGTCTGCAGCAGAAGCCACAACTCAGGCCATTTGGCTGAGATTTGTTCTAAAGGATTTCGGGGAAGAGCAGCTAAGTCCTACAGCCCTAATGTGTGACAATATGTCAGCAATTGCAATGGCTAAGAATCCTGTGTTTCATCAAAGGACAAAACACATTAACAGAAAGTATCACTACATTAGGGAAGCAATTCAAAATGGTGACATCCTGCTGAACTACTGCAAGTCTGAGGAGCAGCTAGCTGATATCTTCACCAAACCACTTCCTAAAGTCAGATTTAACTATCTAAGAACCTTACTTGGGGTTAAGACAGTTAGCAGCTTAGGAGGGAGTGTTAGTGTATAAGCTGCAACTGCAGCAGGACTGATCATGGTGCATAGCACCTGATCTAAAGCCTCATTTAAATTGGTGACATCTGTCCTAGGCACTAGTGTGTGTGTGAGTGCCAGCATGGCAGGTTGTTCTAACTGTTTTCAAGTGAGGTGTGTGTGTGTGTGTGTTTCTTTGTGAGCAAGAAAAGAGAGAAAATCGTGTGGATGATGCCATGTGGCCTCCCTGATTCAGTGAGTAAAAGTAAAAAGGATCTGTGTGTGTTGTAATCAATCAAGAAAATCAATGCATACATTTGGTGACTCTCTCTAGAAGGTTAGAGCACTAAGATCACTCAGAAAATATGATTGATGCATTTCTACGAACACCTTGTGTGCATTGAGAAATATCAATAGAACAGTGTCATCACTGTGATCATATTCTTCCCTCTTCAATTCAATCAAATACAAAAGTAAACACAACCTAAAACTAACCTAAACCAGTCGATTTCAGCTAAGGAGTAAGAGATCAAGAAGTGTACCTCACTGAGAACACCATTGCAGGTTCTCTGCACCAAGCTTCCGGGTTTCCTTTCCCTGCGATTCTCTGAGGTACCTGAAACCAACAGAAACTAGGTGATCTTCATGTTGGTTCCTCCTGTCTAATCTAAGGTGATCTACATAATATGGGTGCTTGTCTTTTGATTGTATTTTGCAGCAACTTCTATTTTCATCTTTGGTGGGGCTATTAGTGGCGAGGAACATGATAATTTTCTTTATTTACAACTCTGAAAGAAAATCAATACAATTTATTTAGTAAATTTATCATTTTATCCTTTCAAGATAGCTAGGCTCTTTTATTGATTGCATTGCAGTTCCCTTTAGCTGTTCGGTATCACAACTGAAGGCCAATTAATTTCATTTTTTCAGTATGTGCCACTTACTTATGTATGAATTTTGAGCTTGGTTGATTGATGCAGACGATGATGCGCGCTTGTGCTAGAATGTAATACACTATCTTTTTGTGGTTGATTGATGCTAGATGAAACTTGAAACAACGGTTGTAAATGATAAATTCATTTGTGTGAATGTGCACAGTGTCGATTAGGAGTGCTCCAATTTTGTTCAGTCAATTTTTTTATCATGTTGTTGTTGACAAGGAACATTTGATATCGATATGATCAACCTAAACCTATTTCATATCGATGGTATCCATTTTATATTGATTTGCTAATGACAGTGTATATTTTTTTTATCAATATGTGATCCAAATCGACTAACGCGAAAGTACGCCTCTAATCAGATGGGAGTAGTAAGGGTAGCGGAATGGTAGCCTCAAAGCCTCAAGCAATACTCCTCTTGAACTAATCCGGACTATCCACCTTGCTTGTCATAAACTTCTTGTCCACACCATTAGTTGCAGAAGGGGTGTATCTCCCATTGTCCATATATTCCAACCATGTAGCAGAGGTTTCTAGTTGGCCTAACCAAGCCCCAACTATGATCTGGAAGCTATAAACACAAACCAGTATGATAAGTAGGGGAATGGATCCATTTTTCATAGAAGCTAGTAAAAACATGCAAATAGTAACTAGAAGGAATTTATGAAAGCCATTATTACCGCTTCAGTTTCAATTCCATGATCTTCATCGATAATTTTCAGTATGTATCAAGAAACTATGTTCATGAGCTCATCCACTAAAATTGTATATGCTGTCAATGTACTTTGGAAAGTCATGAAAAAAGGAAACACTTCTACTTCGTTTAAAGGGAATGGAAGAGTCATTTCCCCCCTCAAAAACCAAAGATTTGATGTTTTAGATACGCAATTAATATGAAACTTAGGTGAATTCCCAAAAACCTAAACAACTTATGATAGGAACATTAAAGCACCGATAGAACATTTATCGGCTACAACGAGAGGGCATGGAGCTTTCAGGTTCTATGCAACGAAATGTTGCCACCCCATCTTAAAGTTGGTAGCCGAAATCACTTTAAAGAATTTGATCTGAAACTGAAAGTCAGCCATCGATCGATTTAGGTTTTAGGCCGTTTGGCTATTTACGGAGAAAATATTGACTTTTGATTTTTAGGTGCTAATTTAGCTTCTCTCTGTTTTGCAGGTTTGTTTGATCGATCAATTGAACAGTACACCAATGGAACAGTGCACCAGAGATAGAGTTTGCTGTGTTTGCAGAAGCTAACGATCTAATCTTAGATCACTGAATTAATTGAGAGTAGTTTTAGGATTATATAGGTGTAGAATGTATGAAGGTTGAGTATGGACGATTGTAATGGTGTTTTCTTAAAAGAAGAATGAAATGCAATGTAATGCACACAAGATATTTGTGAAATTGCCTATGAGCAATTCTCCACAGTTTTCTGAACTTCTCTTTTCTTTCTCTCTACAACTCATTCAGAATTGCACACACACCCTCTTACATTGATTCTAGCCGTGTTTACATCAATTAAACGGTTACAAAGAATGATGTCACTGTGATGACATTCAACCAATAGAAAATAAGCTAGTCTTAGACCAATGAGAAGATGGCACATGTTCATCTTGCTCCCCAAGTTACTTGAATCTGTCAAAAACGGATTCACACACCTTTCTTGAGTGCCACATCATTTAGGTGCTTGCACTTTGATACACACACACACACACACACACACACACTCACTTATTGCAATCAATGATTGCTTAGGAACCAACACTCCCCTTTAAGCAATTAGCTGATTTCACCCCAAGCCTTTCCCTTAAGTAAGAGAACTTTTCCTTAGGTAAAGCTTTAGTGAAAACATCTGCAAGTTGATCTTCTGAGTTGCAATAGAGCAGATCGATCTCTACTATTTTTATTGCTTACTTAATGAACTGATACTTCATTTTGATGTGCTTGGATCTTTGATGAAAGACAAGATTCTTGGACATGGCTATAGCTGTTGTATTGTCACAATAGATTGATGTAGGTTCAGTTACTTCCTCCCCAAAGTCATCTAGGACAAACCTAAGCCATTTAGCTTATGCAGTAGCTTCTGAGACACTCACATATTCAGCCTCAGCCGTGGACAATGCCACACTGTGAAGCTTAACAGAAGCCCAAGAAAAAATCCCACTTCCAAATGAAAATGCATACCCCAAGGTGCTTCTCATATCATCAATACTCCCACTTCAATCAGAATCACAGAATCCAATCAAAGTAGTTGCCTTCCCCTTTTGATACTCAATCCCATAAGCAATGGTACCTGAAATGTACCTTAGGACTCTCTTTGCACTCCCAAAATGTTTCTTAGAGGAATTGTGCATGAATCTTGATAAGAGACTAGCAGCAAACATGATGTCAGGACTAGTTGATGTTAGATATAGGAGACTCCCAACCATTTGTCTGTAAACTGCTTCATCTGCAGCCTAAGAACCATCCTCTCTGCCCAATTTATCATTTACACCAAGAGGAGTACTGACAGGCTTGCAATCCTTCATGCCAAACTTACTCAAAAGAGTTTGAGCATACTTATTCTGGTGTATGAAGATGCAATCCTTGGTTTGAACAACCCCCATACCAAGAAAATGATGTAGAAGGGCTAAATCTGTCATCTCATACTTGTTCATCATCTCACTCTTGAATTCCTCCTTCAAAGACTCAAAATTACCAGTGTATATGATGTCATCTACATATATAGACACTATGAGTATCTTGTAATGACCCGTCCCGGAAATGGGGATTAGATTAGTAGTTAATGACGAATTAGTGAAATTAATAGGTGATTAGTTGGGTGATTTCGGACGGACGGTGCGAAATGACGATTTTGCCCCTAGATGGGCGAAACATTGAATTTTAATTCTAACGGTTGAACGGATGTTGGCCGATGACTGTGACGTAGTACAAGATGTCACGAGTCTGTAGATAGGTGGCACGTCCGATTCCGACGTTCGAGGAAAAAGTTATGATGTTCGGAAGTTCGAGGGTATTTTGGTAATTTTGGTTGAAATGGGCAATTTGTTGACTTTGTCTACGACTGGTCTTTTTCACGTCGTTTGAGGGCTGTTAGGTAGATCTCGATTCCGTGAGTAAACGACAGGCGGCACGCTGTCATCGAATTTTGGATGGCTCGGGTTTTGGTCAAATTATGTTAGGGGCAAAATGGAAATTTGCAAAGGCAAGGGAAAATTGGTCTTTTTGCTGTGCCCAGTTATAATTGGACATATGGCCATTCTTGGGAATTGTGCCCATAGAAAGTTGGACACCTGGCTTCCTCTGGATGGTTGTGGAAGCCTTTTCACCGTCACTCGACACGACCCACCCCCAATCCCCTAGGATTAAGGGATAAGTCATGCTCCCGTAATTTTTCCGAATTTTTAACTATTTTTAACCTAACCTTTAAACCTTCGGACATCTCGAAACATATCGAAACGATATCCGATCGACTCGAAACTAGTCCTAAAATGTTCGTTACATAGAATACTTTAAAAGTGGTGTTAAACACTTCCCTATCAGAGGTGCCACAAGCCCACACGCGCGGCAAGCCCACACGCGCCGCCCAACGGGGCTGCGAATGGGCCTCACGCTCTAAGATACTGTTCATCTTCAACCTCAAGAAACCCGGTCTGAACCGGTTCTAATCGGCCCAGTCCAGCCGAACCAGCGAGGACGGTTCAACCTCCTAAATCGTCCATTTTTTATCTGTTTTCAATTCTGTTCAATCCTTTAGCTTCCTCTAAGCGTTTTCTATTAATCTACGGTGTCAAAACATCAATTTGGGCATGAGAAAATACCTTCCCGAACCGTGATCAAAACCTCGAAGTTCTTCCGTCGTGTGACCACGATCCCGGCCACCTCCAGCCGTGGTTCTGATTCCGATCGACCCCTAGGACCTCCAGGAACGCCATCCAAACAACCAATTTAATGATATCTCTTCCCTTGTGGTCTTGATGTACAATGTAGCCTCACTAGGACTTCTTTCATTGTAACACCCCAGAAATTTGAGGATTTTAATATTGTAAATGATCGCATGAATTGACGTTTTTATCCCTGTGAATTGTATTGCCAAATTGTTGACTTTTTGATTGGTGGGTCAAACGGACTTTGACCAATGACCGTGACGTAGTTCGGGACGTCACGAGTTCATAGACAGGTGGCACGTCCAATTCGGACGATCAGGGAAAAATTTATGACTATCGGAAGTTCAGGGGCATTACCGTAATTTGGACGGTGGGGGCGAAAATGTTGACTTTTCGTTTGGCAACTAATTTTCACACGACTTGAGGACCGTTAGGTAGGTCTCGACGCCCTGAGTCCGTTGACAAGCGGCACGCTGAAATCGGACTTCGGACGGCTGAGTTACGGGTCTGGAAAGTGAAGGGCATTATGGTAATTTTTGAACTAGGGGCATTTTGGTCATTTTACCCCTGGTTACTGTAGCAACCGCGGGGGAACATGGGCGGCACCACCATGTGCGGTGGTTCTGAGTGCCCAATTGTTTATTCTAGTCGTATGCTGGAAAGTAGAGTTTTTTTAAAAGCCTTATAGGCATCAGCACATGGCTGGATTCATCCAGCAAAGCCACCATTTTTAATTTGAAGATTCGAAGCTTTTCGGGGGACAAATCTCAGTGGACAGATTGGACTTCCACGAGCAGCTGGGACGGCTCAGTTGGTTTAAACAGAATAGTATTTGAGTGAGCTTCACTCTGCTGTTGAGGGAGCTGAAAATTGGAGAGAAAAACCAGAGATTGAGTTTCGGGAAAATTGGAGGGAATTTCGGATTTCAATTTATACGGTCTGTTGGACCAATCTAAACAATGAGTGAGCTTTCTGGGAGTGTTTAGAACACATCCATATCGAAATCGAGGGCAACCCGCCACGGTGGAGCTGGGACGGAGGCTGCCGTTTTCAGAGGAATTTCAGAGGTTTGGACGGCTACTTCCAGGTAACGTTTTGTTCAATTGATCATTCCTTATAGTTCGTATTAGCCCTAGGATGCTCCCTGTTAGGTTAATTAGACAGTGGTTGGGAAACCAGCAAGTTATGGTGATCAACCCGTTTGGTTGATCACGGGTCGAATGGTCGATTGGGGACTTGTCGAGGCAAATTTTTGACTCAGAACCTAAATTAGATGTTTATGGAAGATAATAGAATCAAAAACGAAGGAAATTGATTAAGAATTGTTGGGTAATTAACCGGGTCAAGCCGCGGGTGGCAGGCCCGTATTACAGACAAACGGGTGAAGGTGGTGACACTGTAGCTACAATGTCAGGCGCGTGACTTTCACGCGCAGCCACTTTGAGCGGAGCGTGAGGGCGCGTTGGACCTTATCTCTGATCACGATCAACATGACTTTTATTCCTCTCATCATTCTGAACATTTTTGGTGAATTAACCATGTTGATCTGAGATAGTTAGGAGGGTCAGTTTAGGACCGGTTGTCTCGAGAAACGTGTTGGACGGTTTCCCCGAGTCGGTTTCTGTTTCGAACTTTTTGGATAAATGTTTAAGACTTGTAGTGACCCTTACGTGTGATTTGGAATGACAGGAATTGTACGATAATCCCGGTACAGGTCCGCACGCGCAGATTCACCGCGGGATCGTACTGTGAGTGGGCCCGATTTCATTAAACCCTTGCATGCTTAAATATTTTCTGATTTACTTATATTCACATGTTGGAATCAAGAAACGGTTTTGATGATATTGAAATTAAGGTTATGACACGTTTCACGGTATTTGGGTTTGAGACCCGTCTGGTGAAACTTAAAGATTGGTTTTGGATTTTATCTATGTAAATTGTTTTGCATGTGGATATCAATAAAATGTATTTGGTATTGCACTGTATAGATCCACTCTTATGATACTGTCTCCTCTGGATGTGGTACCCCGGAGTGGTCACGGCGCATTGCCTGCGAGGGGTCATTCTATGGAGGAACCGGACCGTAAAATGACTCAGGAGCAGGATTGCTATAATTGGAAGTCAGGGACGTCGAGCGTCTAGGACGCTAGGCATTTGAGATGCCGTACCCGGACAGGGTTCGGGGATTGGATTCGGAATTGAGACCCCGAGTGGCACGTGTAGCCTTGAGACTGTGACCTTATTGGACGTCAGGGACGTCAGACATCGGGGATGTCAGGATTGGAGTGTATAGTGCAGTGGTTATAATTATGTTTATGGTTTTATTACATACTTTATGGTTCATATTATATGATTTATGGTTTTAAATTCCGATGCATGCATGTTTGGAAAACGGAGGGGTAAATTATATGTTTTACTTATTAAACGGTTTTATAAACTTGAGTTTCGGCCCACTCACCCTTTTTGGTAACCCCTCCAGGCTGTGCTACTGAGGTAGAGGAGGATCCTGAGGCTGAGGCATAGATCTACTTCCGCGTACCTGATCTCTTGTTGGGTGGTTTGCCCGCAGGTTTATTTTAGAGTCGTGCTCGCAATTTGTAATTTGGTTTTCATCCCTTGTCTGACATCTGTTAAATTTGGATTTGATGTATAACTTTATTTGGTTATTTATTAATTTGAACGTTTGAGGTTAAAATTGGTGTGTTATTTTGGGTGTCAGACGGGAGCAGGGCACGTCCCCATGTGGTCCCAGGGGGATCGGGGCGGGTCTTGTCATTCATAGCCACACTTAAGCAAATGAGTGTCAATCTCTCCATATCAGACTCTAGGTGCTTGTTTCAATCCATAAAGAGCCTTATGTAATTTGTACACCCTAATGTCTTATGTTTTTGTAATAAAACCCTCAGGTTGTTCCACAAACACTTCTTCCTCTAGCACTCCATTGAGGAAGGCTGATTTGACATCCAACTGGTACAAACTCCAGCTTTTCTGTGTAGCCAAGGCTATAAAAGTTCTGATTGTGTCCAACCTTGCCACTGGTGCAAAAGTTTCATTGAAGTCAATTCCAGGCTTTTGAGAGTAGGCTTTGGCCACTAATCTAGCGTTGCATTTCTGCACAGAACCGTCTAGGTTCTGCTTGGTCTTGTAAATATATTTTACACCAATGACAGGCTTGTCACTTGGTCTCTCAACTAGTTCCCAAGTTGAGTTCTTCTCAATCATCTCCAACTCAGCTTCCATGGCCTATCTCCAAACCTGATCCTTAGATGCTTCTTGATAAGTTTCAAGTTCTATGATGGACATATGACACCTAGCATATATATTTTTTAAGCTTCTCATCTTTACTGGTGTATTGCTGGGAGTTGAGGATTTTGAACCTTCAGAATCCTAAGTTTTAGGTACTTCTGTCCCTTTAGTGAACTCTTCAGCAGATTCTGCCGCTTCTCCTTATTCAAACACACCAGGAAGTACAACTTTGACTTCCTTATCTTCTTCCCAATTCCAGCAAGCCCTTTCATTGAAAACCACACTCCTTGACACCATAATCTTTCTAGTCTTCAGGTTATACAACTTATAACCTTTCTCACGGGTGCCATAGCCTGCAAACACACACTTCACGGATGAATCATCCCATTTCTGTCTCAGTTGAGTAGGCACATGAACATAACAAATAGATCCAAAAACTTTCAGGTGTTTTACCCCTAGTTTCCTTCCACTGTAAACCTCAAAGAGTGTTTTTTTCTCTATTGCCTTCGTAGGACACCTGTCGAGCAGGTATACTGCTGTGTTAATAGCTTCAGCCCAAAAATGGTAGGGCATGGCCTTGTCATGTAACAGACTTAACCATTTCCACCATTGTTCTGTTTTTCTTCTCAACCACCCTATTCTACTGTGGTGAGTAAACCACAGTGAGCTATCTTACAATTCCTTGTGTTTCACAGAAGGTGTGAAACTCATGTGAAGTGAACTCACATCTCCTATCACTCCTTAAGGTCTTTATCTTATATCCACTTTGCAGTTCTCACATAGACTTGAACTTTTTGAACAGATTGAATGCACCAGACTTATGCTTCAGAAAGTACACCCATCACATCTTAGAACATTCATTTATGAAAGTAATGAAGTACTTGTTACCTTCAATAGTTTATGTCTGCATTGGTCCACAAGTGAGTGTGAATCAGCTCCAAGGGTAAGTTTGCTCTTCATACTTTGTCTTGATCAAAGCTTTCCACTTGTTGCTTTCCTGATATGCACCCTTCACATACTTCTTGATTTCCCTCTAGGTTAGGTAGTCCTAGAACCATGTTCTGAGTTTGCAACTTATGTAAACTGCGGTAGTTCAAATGGCCAAAACTTTTTTGCCATAAACCTAAACACTCCTCCACTATTGCCCTATGTGCTACTGTCTGAATACAGTCCAGAGATAGTGGGAAGCACCTATTTCCCAACATAGTAATTGAGGCAACACACTGCAACATCTCATCATTCTCATAGATTTATGTACTGCCATTTCCAAACCTGAGGTAGTAGCCATGTTCCACCATTTTTCCAACACTAAGTAAGTTGGTATCAAGCCCTAGAACCAGCATTACTTGATTAATGATACTCTCCCCATTCTGTGTTTTGATCACAAGTGAGCCCTGTTCAATAGCTTGCACCAAGTCACCAGTTCCCATTTTCACCTTAGAAGTGATGGATTTGTCCACATTGATCAATAGGGACTCATGTGAGGTCATGTGAAGTCATGTGGTTGCTGCAAGCACTGTCCACATACCACACCCCACTCCCCTCAGGAATTGTTGCATAATTGCAAGCATAGAACATCACACCATCCTTATCTTCTTCTTCCTGCTTTGCCATATTGACCACTTGCCTCACCATGCAGTTCTTTGCAATATCACCCAATTTATTGCACTTAAAACATTTAGGTTTATTCTTAAGCCAACAGTCACCATAAAGTAGATTTCCACAGATTTTGCAGGGATCTTTAGAGTTAGTGGAATTTCCAAAAATAGGTTTAGAAACCTCAGTACCTTGATTGTTTTTGACATTGTTGTAGGACTTGACTTCCCATCTGTAACGACCCGTCCCGGAAGTCGGGAGTAGATTAGTGGTTAATGACGGATTAACGAAGATAATCAGTGATTAGTTGGATACTTTAGTACGGACGGTGCAAAATGACGATTTTGCCCCTGAAATGGGCAAAATGTTGACTTTTAGTTCAGGCAGACAAATGGAAATTGATCGATGACTGTGACGTAGTTCGGGACGTCACGAGTTCATAGACAGGTGGCACATTCGATTCCGACATCCGAGGAGGAAGTTATGATATTTGGAAGGTCGAGGGCATTTTCATAAATTGGTTAAAAATGGGGAATTTGTTGACTTTTTGCACGACAAGTTGTCTTCACCCAAACCAAGGACCGTTAGATAGGTCTCAATGTCCTGAGTACAACGACAGGCGGCACACTATCATCGGACATCGAACGGATAAAATTTGGGTCTAGGAATGCGAAGGGTAAAATGGTAATTTGGACTTTTAGGGGCAATTTGGTCTTTTAGCACCTTGGGATGTGTGTTTTACCAGATGAGGACACCTGGGCAGAGAGGAGTGGATATTTTTGAAGGCTGGACCATAGATTAGGGGACACCTGGCCTTTTTCCAGTGGCTTCTAGCCAAGTCGACCGTGCATTTTCATTTTAAACGTTTGGGTTGTATTGATCAACTGGGAGAAAAAAGAGACAGAGATATCGATCCAAAAATCCAGTGTGTGTGAGTCGTGGGAATTCTTTTTGGTGGTTTGTGAGAGAGCAAAGAGGGGTTGTGTTGTGTGTGAGGGTGCTTAGAGAGGGGAATTGAAGAAAATGGACTGTGAGAAATGAGGGAAACCAGAGAAACAGAGGAAACCCGTTAGATCGACCCACCCTATCTCTTTCAATCTTTGTTGTTTCTACTTCTTCCCTGAATGAAAATGAAAGGTTAGGAGGTGGGGATTGTGACGGGATTGTCACGGCAAGCCGTCGTGGGACGGTGGTTGAGGACTAGGGAAAAAACAGAGAAGAACCATGATCTCTGTTTTTGAAAGACGAAGTTGGATTGCTAGTGCAGGCCACTGAGAAGGGCCCTAATCGACTAGATGTTGATCAGGAGGGTGAGACGTGTCAGAGGAACTTGGAATGGAGGTTCGACGTGGATGGTGACTGTGAAACCGAGAGGTAAGGCCACGTGATTTCAAAAATGGTAATTTCTGTTGTAGCGGTTGTAGCTTGAGTTTGATGAGGGGTTGTTGTTCTGGAGGACCAGGTGAGATGTTTGGACGAGAAAATGAGACCTGAGGTGGCCTAGGACGGCCGGAATTGAAGCTCGAAGATGGCCGGTCTGATTCTTGATCGGGGAGGTAAGCTCTGGACCTTGTTGTTATGTTTTAAGCTTACAGACAGAACCTAGAGGATGGGACGAATCTAATAGAAAGAATAGGAATTGAAATTGGAAAAAAGGGACGAAAAACCGTGAACGCCGGCTTGGTCAAACTGGACCGGTTCGAACCGGGTCGGCGAGAGTAAAAAGGTGACATTGTTCACGCGCGTGGAGTTCACGCGCAGAAGCTTCTAGACGCGCTTGGGGGCGCGTGAAGGGTAGTTTGGGGAATTTTCCAACATGACTTTTAAAGTATTCGATGTAACGAACATTTTGGCACTGGTTTCGAGTCAATCGGACATCGGCTCGATATGTTTCGGGCTGTCCGAAGATTTTAGGCCTCGGTTAAAAAAAGTTAAAAATACGGGAAAAATACGGGACTTTAGTATAAGCTTTTTGAAGTAGTTAGTGACCTCATTATGGAATTTGGACAGGTTCGGGAAAGCAGGTGATAGCGGATTAGTAGGGAAAGTTTAAATGCGTGCGTATCGAGGCAACGGTGCAATGGTCTGTGAGTGGACTTTGTTTTCTAACTCTTGATGCATGCATATATGTTTTTATATGTTTTCTATACGTGATTCTATGATTTTATTTGTGATCTTGATAGTTTACGGTTTTGTACGTTTTTCGAGGAAATTACGGAATTTCACGTTTTACGAGATTTCGAGGGATATTGTGATTTGAACCTGGTTTTAATGATTTGATGTCGGGATTTGAAATATGATTAAATATCAATGATTTAAAAATGGATTTCAGAAAAATGACTTTGGGCTTAGAGGCTCAGTTCAAAAAGTGGTTTTAAGAAACGTGTTTTCGGGTTTTGGAATCGGATTTCCGGATGACGATTCGGGATTCGATTTGGTACTTGAAAGTGGATTCCGGGTTTGGGTTCGGAATGGTTATTCCGGATGCCGACTTACGGAATGATGGTTTCGAACTCGAATTTGGAAATGGAGATGGATATGAGTTCTGGGTTTGAATCCGGGATCCTGTTGAGATTGCGGATTTGGATTTGGATATGGATAATGGTCATGGAATGGATTTGCTGGATCTGGTTATTGGGTTCAAAGACCCGGATATGTTATGACGGGGGCGGGCCCGGATTGAGTTTAAAGACTCGGATATTGATATTTCCCCCGTAGGCCTGTTGAGTTTAAAGACTCGGGAGTTTAAAGACTCGGATTATATTGAGGCCTGAATTGAGTTTAAATACTCGAGAGTTTAAAAACTCGGATAGATCCAGCAGGTTCGATGGATGGATATGTGGTGTCAAATGTGTTTGGATTTGCACTGAGTTTTGATGATGATGGTCTTGAATAAAAAAAATTCGATGGTTATGGGCTGAGGCCCGGGATTTGAGAAAAGGAAACTGTGTTCGGTTTTTCTTACATGAATTTGATATGCATGCATTGGTTTTTAATTTGAGAGTATAAATGTGTTTGTTTTATGAACTGTTGTCAAACTTATACTTTATTTTTGTCCACTCACAGTCTTTTCGTGTTTTTGATACCCTCCAGGTTGTTGCGGTACGGGCTGTTGATCGAGAGAGACGGAGACATCACACCCGCGATCCACAGTAGTTCGGTATACTCTGGGAAGTCCGGATACTTTGAGGATGGTTGGATCGAGAATCCCTTGTCCAACTTACGTGTCACATGGAGGTTGGACGTCAGTTTAGCCTTCGTGTCATGCGTAAGTTAGACAGGATCGGGATTTAGCCCTTAATCCCGAGGGATTAGGGGTGGATCCTGACACCATCCCTTGTTTCCCTTGTAATTCTGTTTGCTTCTACCATACTGCTTGTGTGTCCTATCATGTGATCCTTGATTCACACTCAATGCAAAGAATGTCTTCTCTCTGTGAGTTTCTGAATGCATCTCCATCCTCTGATCACATGCACGTATGGAGGCTAATAGTGTATGCACATTGACAGTGTCCAGATCCTTAGTTTCTTCAAGGATTGACACAATAGGGTCATAAACTTTAGTGAGACTTATCAGGATCTTCTACACCATTCTTTTTTCGGTTACTTCCTCACCATAAGATCTCATCTGATCTACAATGGTATACAGTCTAGAGGTATAAACAGAGAAGGACTCATCATCTCTCATTCTTACATACTCAAAATCTTTCCTGAGTGCTTGAAGCTTAACTGTATGAACCTTCTCATCTCCTCTATATTCTCTTTTCAGCAGATCCCCAAGTGGACTTTGCACTTTGATCATTTGAGATCCTTGAGAAGATGGAATCCACCACGGCTGTTTGGATCATCCCCAATGCACGAGCATCTTTGATGTAATCGGCTCGAGTTGGCCTAACAACTTCTGGAGGCCTTGCTGCTCCTGGATCAGCAGGTTCTTGTGGTACTGCAGCATCATGTATGTCTTCATTCAAGCCTTTCTCCACAAACTCCCATAGATCATGAGCACGTAGGATTGTGCGCATTTTGATACTCCAAAACTCATAGTTATAGCCATCAAATAGTGGAACTCTTAGATCTCCACCTGCAGCAGCCATTGTTTTGCTTGCTAGCTAAGTTGCATCATATGCAAACTTCCTCACAGTTTCACGCCCCAATAAATCAGATCAGTTTACTGCTTTGATACCATATTGGCTTTTGATTATCAGGTGCTAATTCAACTTCTTTCTGTTTTGTAGGTTTGCTTGATCGATCAATGGAACAGTGCACCAATGGAACAGTGCACCAGAGATGGAATTTGCTGTGTTTGGAGAAGGTAACTATCTAATCCTAGATCACTGAATTGATTGACAGTAGTTTTAGGATTAGATAGGTGTAGAATGGATGAAGGTTGAGTATGGACGATTGTAATGGTGTTTTCTTGGAAGTAGAATGAAATGCAATGTAATGCACACAAGATGTTTGTGAAAATGCCTATGAGCAATTCTCCACAGTTTTCTGAACTTTTCTTTTCTTTCTCTCTACAACTCATTCACAATTACACACACACCTTCTTACATTGATTCTAGCCATGCTTACATCAATTAAACGGTTACAAAGAATGATGTCACTATGATGACATTCAACCAATAGAAAATAAGCTAGTCTTAGACCAATGAGAAGATGCCACATGTTCATCTTGCTCTCCAAGTTACTTGAATCTGTTAAAAACAGGTTCATACACTTTTCTTGAGTGCCACCTCATTTAAGTGCTTGCACTTTGATACACACACACTTAGTGCAATCCATGATTGCTTAGGAACCAACAGAAAAGAGAGATGGAGCTTCAAATGTGAAATTGATGTGTGGAAAAAGGAAACGTCGGACTTCAAGGAACGCATCCATATTGTGGTGTTTGTTGTTAAACAAATAACTCATTTGATAATCATTTGCTTTTTACTTTTCTGTTTTCATATTTTGTGCAGGAGATATGGAGAAAGTATATGGAGACTGAAACGAAATGAAAAGTAATATAGGCAGAAAGTAATTAAGAATGAAGAACGAAGACAAAATCTTGCGAGTGAAAACCACTTAGAATAGTTTTATTTTTTAATTTTCATTTTGTTCGCTTTTCATTTTACATATATTTCTCATCTCTGCACATATCATTCGTCTCTACTCTCCATTCTCATTTCCTTAAGTCTCAAGCGAGCGCATACACAAGGTTATACTCTTATCACTTCAGGGTTGTACGTGAATACAACCCATTTTCAATCCAAAAAAAGTTTCAATTTTGGCACACCTGAATCAATTCAAAATACCAAAATAGATTCCCAAAAACATATCAATATTGGGATGTATTTACAAGGAGTGGACACGGCGAAGGGATTTTCTTATGGTAAGATAATTGGTGTCATTTGGGGTACTTTTAGATCGATTTGGGAATGTTTTAGTGCAGATTTCTAGTATTCGTGTGAAAACCCGGCTGTCCTCGATAGTTCTTAATGGGCGTTGGGATTGGCCTTTTACGGTTAATGGGGATTTTAGGCGCATCCAGATGCCAGATTTCTCTTTCCAGGTTAACCCTTCTATCTCTATTGTTTGGATTGCTGCAGCTAATGGAGTGTTCTCATTTAGGGTGAGGGTTCTCCTTGCCCCTGGACACATATTGTTTGGTTTATGGGGCTCTTCCTCGCGCGAGTTTTTTTTTTTTTTTTTTTTGGCTTGCTTTGAATGGGAGGCTCTCAACTTTGGACCGAATTGGAGCCTACAATTTTCAGGCTTCAAAGATTAATGGCCTCCGTAATCTGGCTATGAAGACGCATGACCACCTCTTCTTTCGCTGTAATTATGGTGCCAATATCTGCTAGAGGGTTCTTAGTGCTATTGGTGCTCCGTGGAGCTCGGGAGATGGCATGATGCTATGCTGGTCGCTGCTCCGCATTGGAAGGGGAGGATGACGGCCCAGGTTGCCAAGAGGTTGGCCCGTGCGTTGTTAGTCTATTTCATTTGGCAGGAAAGAAATAATATATTATTTGCTCATACTTGTAGACCGTATTCGGTGGCTTTTAATCTTTACATTTCTATGATTCATAGTAAGTTTTGTATCGTTAAGTTAATGCTTTGTACGGCTAATTCCTTAGCTGCTGAAAACCGGAATAGCCCTATCTAGGGGTTCCTCTCTGCCTTTTTGGCATGTTTCTTGGCTGGCATGTTTCTTGGCCTTGAGGCCTTGCATTGTTAAGCCTTGGGTTCTTTGTGGGTGCTTTGTCTCCATTGTATTGAATTGATTTAACCAAAAAAAAAAAATTCCGATCTCGTTAAAATATTCCTAATAAGTTCATATAATTGATGAAGATTTGATCACAAGTTACTCAACAATCAGAATAAAAAGAAGAGAACTAAATTGAACTAGTACATATCATATACAAAATTTGGTTTCCTATCATCAAGGTGCCAATGAGAAATTAGATGGCAAGAATGCAGGAGAATAAGGAGACAATGAGTTTGAATATATATACTGTAAGAGTTGTCACACTGCAGGGCTTATCATCAAGGTGGATCATCATCAATTCTTGAGAATATTACACAGTCAAAAATTTGTCGATCCGAATTTGATTCATAAACGACCATTTCTAAATTGCTAATCCCCTTCAACAATCCCAGGTTAAAAGTTTATACCAGTTCACGATTTTCGGTTGGAGATGATGAGGCTAAGAATGAGTGCCTTGCATTGGCAGGACCAAACAGCAACTCCAAGCAGAAGGCAGGGCCGCAGATTGATCTTCCTTTCTTCCCCATTTTGTCTAGATCTCGAACAGTGAGCTGTAAAAAGGTACAAATTAATGACAAACACATTGAAACAAATTAAGTTCAGAAACTTGTGTCTTAACATCTTATTTCCCCACTTTGTGAACCACAGTTCTCAGGCTCCTTTTTCTTTTCTCTTCTTAATGAACTGCTTTATTTGAAAAGGAATTAAAGTCACGAGTGGAATTCCTAAATCCTAACTACTCTATGGTGTAGTGGGAGGTTTAAGTTCGACTCCTGTGAATGATGAAGTCGATATCCAATGTTTATGTATAATCTCATTCCCAATATCTTGTGCATCGATACCCAATGCATATATATAATCCCCTCCCAAATATCCTTGAACTCGGGTTCTATTCTTGTAAATTATGAGGTCAATACCGGATGCGTGTTTACTATCTCTTTCTCCCATGTAGCACAAGGAAAGCAATTGTCCATGTATATTCTCGTAAAGGATAAGTCGATACCAAAGTTGTATGTGGTATTGTCCCCAATATCATTGTGCATCGATACCCACTGTTTATGTATAACGTACCACTCTCTGTAATATACTTGTATTCGAGTTCGACCTTTGTGAATAGTAAGGTTTGTTACCCAATATGTATGTATAATCCCCAATATTGAACAGTAAAAGCAACTGTGTATGTTTAATCATATAAAGGGTGAAGTCAATACCTAATGTATATGTATAATCCCCCTCCCTAATATACGTGTGCATTGATGCTTATTGTTTATGTATCGGCCCCCTCTTTAATATTGTTGTACTCGAGTTTGACTTTCATAGATGACAAGACCAATACCCACTTGTATATGTACAATCCCTTTCATATATCACACAGTAGAAACAACTTTATAGGTATAATCCCCCTCCCTAATGTCCTTGTTCTCAGACTTGACTCTCGTTAAGAAAGTGCACAATCCTAGCTGCTCCTCAATTCGCATAGTAGAGGCAACTTCTACAAAAGATACGACGATACCAAACTGGTCCTTTGTACAGGGTCTTTGTCTATAAAAATGCATCGAGAAATAGAAGATGTAGGTAACTTTTCAACTATGTATGGCGCATTTTCAACTATTTAACGACCGTAACAAAATGGATCACATTTCGAATTGTACCTGTAGCAAGCTGTTCTTGATGAAAGCTGTGTTGAAGCAAGCATAGAAGAGACGTCCTCCATTCATTTTTTGATAGAATATGACACGAACATCTCTAGTTACCTTCTCCCAAAAATATTTAAATTTAAAAAATGATGTACATTTCCAAAACGAAATTTGAAATAATTAAGTTGATGATCTTGCTCTTGAGTAGGTAATTATTAAGCTTACCTGCACTGGCTTATCAAAGTAGTACTCAAGACAGGCCTTCTGGTATAGAACTGAACTTTCTGTATCCATTTGAACAACAACATGAGGCTCTTCTTCTTCTTCTTCTGATTTCTTATCTTCCTCATCGTCTTCGACGAAAGAGAGATAATATCGAGGGCTGCTTGTTCTCTGACATCCTTTCTTAATCTGTTTGCAGGAACTCCTCGACACTTCTAGTGATGGACGATAAACCTGGCCGGGAATCTGTTCACACATGGTTCAAGAAGAAATGACACAATTACTGCCAAATTTTCATACAAGGATATATAACTTAGGTCAACTCTATATCTAAACAACTGTGAATTTACTTATTTGCGCTTGAGATAACAAGGGTATTACTTAATAGCTTTAAATTTCATTTTTTATAACTTTGAAGTGATTTTTCACTTGAGGAATTAAGGGTCTTGTCCGAGTTTAGCGGTTTATAATTTAGGGTTTCTGGAAAAGCATTGGGAAGAAGGTGGTTTGGGTCGGGGTGGTGATGGTGGCGGTGGTGTAAGAGTTAGAGCCGGTCCAAACATTTGAAGGACCGGAAAAAAATAAAAAATGTGTCTTTAATTCCCATACTTAATTATTAAAATGTAAAATTTAATAAACTGGTCATTTAAATTTTATACAGTGAGACCCCATTAAAACTTTTGTTAGGGAAAACTCATAATATATTACAATACCCCTGACAAAGAAAAAAAGTAGCCCGTATCCAAAACATTTACATTTGGTTCATAGACAAAAAGATAAATTTATATTTCTAACTTATATATAGATAAAAATACTAGCATTCAGGCTAAGTTAGTAAACTACAACTTTCATATTCAATAAAAACAATTAGTTCATCATTTAAAAAACTTGTACCAATATCAAACTTACACACTCTTGTATTATTTACTTATTTGTTTGTTTTATATATTAATTTATTAATTTATTTATGATATTATATAAGATACATATATTAATAATTTTGGGCCCTATATTGTTATGGGTTCACGGCTTGAGCCCCTTTTTGCTGTATTCATTGACCGGTCCTGGTGAGAGTTTATAGATTATGAATAAGTCATTTGGTTTCAAAATTTGAGAGCTAAACTGTAAATCATAAATGATTAATTCACGTACTAAACAATGTATAAATCTAAAAGAATTCAAGCTAAAAAGAATATGAAAAGAGCGTCATATATACCTCTTGCAGCTCCGAGACCACAAAGAAGATTTTGTCAATGTTGAGGGTGTCATAAAATCTGATCCGTCGCAGTTCTCTGCTACAGGGCGGAGGCAGATTCACAGCCGGAGGTCCATCCTCGACAGGACCGGGATACGAAAGGCAACCTGACCAGTATCCGACGTAGCGGCGTTGGCTTGGAATTGAGACCTGTTCATTGGAGTATATATTGGAATGATCGACAATGCGGTTGTTAGTGACCCCAATTTTGTAATTAGAGCTTATATAGTGATCGACATTCTGTTTGTATGTATTATACCTAACATGACTTACTCCTTCATTATTGATGGTTCGTCTTTGAGCATACAATTCCAGCGCTTCCTCTGTTGACATCCCACAGTACACTAGGTAAGCACATACCATTAAACCGGTTCGACCTTTTCCCGCCTGCAATCAACCAAATCGATCAGACATTATAGATTGCATTATAAATACTAGGTTTGGACCAAAATTCCAGTCCAAGCCCGAAATCTAAGCAACCCGATTGGGATTGTTTCAAACTATTTATTTTTTTCGTTAGTTTATGTAAAGAATCGCATCAATTGATTAAGTTTAATTCGTAAATTCGCATCAATTGATTAAGTTTAATTCGTAAATTTGAAAAATTAAAAATTGTGAAAAACCGATTGGCATTCGATATAAAATATTTATTTTTTCTTTATGGTGTAACCCATTACACAATTAGTAATTTTACATAGAATTCCCTACTGCAATCAATGATAGGGTACAATAATCCAATATTTTGATATGGTTATATATAATTTTTAGTGGTGTTCTTTTGTCAAACAAAACTTGTAATGATTTAATTAAGGATAAACTTTAGTTTAGAGAAAAAAATGATTTACATTGACATTTTCTCATCCATAACCGAATTAAAAACGTATGGATAGGAAAAAAAATTGAGTATATATAAAGTAGGTCAAATGTGTACGTCAAATACTGAAATTGAACTCATTTAAATTGATTTGGTCGATTCATCGATTTGATCGATTCATCAAGTCAAGTTGTTCCACTTGAAATAGTTCGGTTTTAATCTAAAAAAAATGACAAACTATAAAACTCTTACTAATCTGTAATTTAAGCGAAACCGATCCAACGTAATCCGTATTCACCCTTAATAAAACCGATACATACAAAAGAAGTATTAGCAAAGCCTCTATATATAATTGAGAAATTATTACCATGCAGTGTATAACAGCGATGTTCTTTGGATCACGCGACAGCCATGAATCCACACTTTGGCAGAAGACCTTGATCATTTCCAGAGGTGGAACATGATTGTCATCGAAAGGAAACCTCTCCACACGCCCATAGAAATGCGACGGGTCATAATGTTCTTCGATACAAAGATTATAAATCTGCAAAATTCCACCGCCGTATCAACAACAAAACAAACTTGTCCGTATGAAGATTTTATTTGTACTGGTTGGTACTTGGTTCTACTTGTAGCACCTTATAATGATCGGGATGTCTCATGTCTAGGACGGACTTGACCTGCCAGAGAGGATTACGGTACATTGCCCGCATTCGCTCTGCAGGGAAGGACATTGCCAAAATACGATCGGTGATGTAAGTCATGTCGAGATCATAGCCAGCAACGAGCATTCGCCGGCGTTGCTTGGAGACCAAGTTACGGATGTAAAAACTTTTGCTCAGGCAATTGATGAATTTGTGTTGTAGGGTTAGGTTGTTTTCAACTTTCCCGGGCACTTGCCTCGAAAATTTCACCCCCATTTTTGGTTGATCTTCTTATCTGACCAGAAAAATCTACTATGCGACGCTTCTCAAAACCCAATAACAAGTAAAAGCAAAACATGAAAATTAACAATCCATCAAGAGATCAGATCAACAAAATAAAAATCCATGAAGATTAATACATAGAATTTACATGGTTCGGCTTGAAACCCTACGTTCACCCCGTGACAACAAGAAAAATCTACTAATTAGGCAACCACAAAGGAGAGGAAAACAATACTTAAATGTACATGGAAACAAAAGTTAACCAAACGAAACCATAAGCCCACGAGTGGGCCATGAACAACTTATTTGTATTTTGTCTTACCGTTATATTTGACGTTTCCAGTATAACAAGCAAAATAGCAAGCTTTGCTTAGGCATACACAGAATAAAATATAACACAAAGTACCTGCAGAGCTGAACATGAAGTTTGAGATGAATAAGTTGAAGCAAATTCTAGGGCAAAAATTAGAGAAACCCCAAATTGGAAGATTTGGGGAAGAAACCCTAGAATGAGCTTTTGGGAAAGGAAAAAAGAAAATGAGGGGAAATCTCAGGGTGGCCGGGAGGTCATCAGGATGACCTCCATTTTTCGTTGGTGGAGAAAGAGAGAGAGAGGGAGGCAGAGAGGAACTGAGTGGGGTTGGGAAGCGCGCGCATCTAAATTTGGAGAAGGGGACATCTCCATCACCCCCATATTTGGGGCTAAATTGTTTTTCCAAATGAATATTTTGAGGAAAAATTTGCAGAAATTTCTGCACGGTTAGAATTTTCGAGGAATTTCGTTATTGAAGTCTAACTAAAGGCAAGCGGTATTTTTTGTTAACTTAACGTCAGTTGTAAGAAGATTGATATCATACGAATTTGAAACGTACATGGAGAAACCTATGTACACAGTGGCGTAATTAGAAATTCAAGTCAGTTAGAATATTTTATAAATAATGCTAATTAAGGATGTTTTTGATCGAAATAATTTTGTAATAATGTTCCAGTCTCATCATGAAAAAGATTAATATTATGAAAGAAATTTTATAAAGACAATTGTAATAGAAACAAAAATAAAAATATATAAAGAATGACAATGATTTAGAGAATTTCATGAGTATTTGTTTATTTATTTTTCAATATTAGTTTTGTTATCTTCAATTTGAGTACATAAAAATCTGCAAAATAATTATTTATCTACGATAATTAATAAATAATACTTAAATAATATTTAGTATATTCGTAAGAAAATAAAAATATAAGATAAAAATTATAACGGTATCTAAATATAGGCATTAAGTGGCTCCGCCACTGTATGTACACAACAAGATATCATAGCAATTATATATTATTATATATTATATGAATTTGAACTGCATAAAACTAACTATATAATTAAGTTTAGTTGCTTCAGTAATGTACTTTCTGATGTTTAAATTTGAATATTCCTTTTTCATAAATTGACACGTAATATCGTCCGGGAAAAAATAAATAAATTTGAATTGATGAAAGAGTAGACATTGTGATGAGCACGGCCTGTATGACAGCGAAACTTTGGCATTTGTGTGTCATGGAGACAGTGAAGGAGACGAAAGAGGAAAGTTGACGTGTCGTTTTTTTTTTACCCGAGTCTCCAGAACAGCTAAAGAACATATAGGGAATGCTGCTGTTAATTATTCTCTGTATCCGCTTACGACACGATAACGTTTGATTATCCCGCAAACGACATGCACCGTGCAATTATTAAACGACTTCACATGGTACAACGCTACAAGCATCAGGCGCCGCTAGTGAAGTCTGAACGGCGAATTAAGGAAGAACACGACACAAAATGATAATGACACTCCCCTTATATCTACTAATTCAATTAAAAAAAAATTTTCTTTTTTTTTTATTTTGGTTACCCTTTCTTTCGAAATTCTTATTTGGCTTTTTAGATTAAATGCACTAAAAACATAAAAAATAATTTCAAAATGCTCCAGAAATAGATATTTATCTCAGTATGATGCAGAAACAGGTACATCGTCAAGATCATTGCACCATCCCTCTGTTCAAGTTAATAACGCCGTTAATTTTGATGACGTGGCAGTAATATTACAAAATTAATAAAGATAATTAAGACATTTGCTCATTTTATTATATTTTCTATTAAAAATATTTTCAAAAAATTAAATTCTTACATCTCTCTCCCCCTCACCCATCTTTCATGGCAGACCCTCCCATTGAAAATCATCAATGACGTGTATGAAAAATCTTAATTCCAAACATTTACTTAGTGTAGAACCAAACTTCATTTCCCCTCTTAACTTTTTACCAAAATTACAGAGTGTTTCGAATAATATTCTTTATTTTCTATATATGTATGAACATATATAGAACCTCATTTTCAGACCATTCGATGTTGTAATAACTTGAGAAATAAAGTGGACTAAACGATGATCTGAAATTGGGGTCCAATTACATTTATTTTTTCACGTACATAACAATTGCAAGATTTTATCGTTGATCACCTCCTAAACTAACGTAGTGGTACATTCATTCAAGGTGGTCATGTGGCCTAATTGACATGAACATGGCAGCATACTGCAACAGCCGCCGCTCAGTGCCGCCGCTTTCAGCCACAGGAATCACCGGAGCTTGATTTGTCCTCAACCTGTACCGGCGCCAAGCGAACTGTATATTCACAGCACCCCAAGTTCTCCAATTCGATGAGTAGTATCTCGCCGTCCTCTTCAGCCTCTCGTTTGCAAATTTGTACCGGAAATGGTCCGTGATATATCTCAGATCGTCAGCATTAAGCCCAAATGCTTCGGTCGATTCAAGGCAAACAAATGTCGCCGTTGAGACCGGAAGCCGGTCAATGAATGGCCGGCGGAGGCACCAAGAGAGCAGCTCGTCGCCTAGGAACCCACCAGGCTCAAGCACATTGGTTCCCACCATGCCTTTGCTTAGGCTTTGGCTCCTCTTTATGTGTCCACGCACAATAAATAACATCTTTGGCACCGGATCTCCTTCTCGAATAATCTGTTTCGATTCATAAAGATGTAAATTATAATGTGATTATCGTCTAAAAGTTCTTGGATTAAAATTTAAATGGTTCCTAAAACACCACTTAAATCTCACTTAATCACTTAATCTCACTTTATGCCACGTTAGCAATTTTAATTGAAATTTTAACAGATTTAACCATAAAAGTAAAGTAGATACAAAATAACTTCGTAAAAGGGTCATAATAATAAAAATTCTTTTAAGAGTCAAATTTGTGGAACATTTGAAGTAATGAGCTAAAGTTCTGTGTCGTAGAAATTAAATCAATTAATTTGTAGATGATAGATTTGGTACCTTTTCATCTTTGGAGAACACTAGAGGCCTAACACGATCACAAATGTTGTCAAGAATGAGATCATCCAAATTGTGAAACAGAGGAACCTTTTTTATGAGGTCTAGGCATAAATGTCGCTTGATTTCTCGCCGGAGTCCTTCCGGCAAGTCTTTGATCAAATCCATCTCGTCTTCTCCTCCCATTGTCACCCATCTATGCCGCTCATAATGTCGGACTCTCCTTCTCAGTCCCGACGGCAACTGCCTCCTCCTCATCCACCATTCCATGTCTCTGCATCTCAACTGCATTTTTCTCTTCTTTGCCATCACCGCGTGCAGAAATACCTAAATCACAAATTGGTAAGTCCTCAGTCGTATCCAAAAAGAAAATTTGACATATATTACTATGTACAATGCTCTTATAAGGGGACCCCGGTCATTATTGGATCCCGCTGGGGTTGCCCTCAGTAGGAGCCTATTCTTATGCATGTGAAAAGTCACCTGTATGTTCCCAATCAACAAAGTGAAGAGGAGCAAGCCACTGAGGACAATGCATATGCTGAAAATGACTTCTAGCCAGTGACTTGTAGGTTCAAGATCATTGCCAAATGTGCTGCAATTGATATGTAAGTAAAGTCAAATAATTAGGTTAACTGCCCAAGTTTGCTCGTTAATTAATAATTGTAGTACTTGTGAAGCAAGGTACCTGAGAGTCATTAAACCCCAAAAGATCGGATAAAGGATCTTTACTGCTAACGAGTTGCTAGATATAACTGGAAGAGCCCATTTATAGATTCCATAGTTGAACGTGCCATGAACATCCATGCACAATGGGGGTTTCCTCACCATAGTAGTATTGTCTCCGCAAGGGTTTCCTATCACGCCATCCGATGACAAAAACTTGTAGCAAACTTCCTCCGAGCAAGACAAAGAGAGATTGCAGTTGGCACGAAGGTCGCAATGCTGCCTTAGGCATGATGCTACCCGCTGAATTGCAAGCACGTACCAACATCCCCCGGCAACCTGAAAGCATGAAGAAAGCGAAAAAATCCTACATCAGGGGAAAATAGAATATTTTCGAGATTTTTTCGAATTTGAGAATTTTAATAACTTACATGAGAGGCAATGAAGTAGGCAATGAGGTTGAGGCCAAACCCCCACCAAATGGTGCCAAAGATGTAGCCTGTGACCTTTTGCATTCTTCTCATCAAGCAGATACTGTGGTAGACTTTCGGGAGAAATTGGAACAAAAATATTAAGAGAAGAATGGTCATTATCACCTTAATCTTCTCTTCTCTGATCAATTTTGGAAGAACCAGCCAAAACACAGCCTGCAACACACAAACATTCAAGACATAATTTTCAGAAAAAATAATATTCAACAAGTAAATAATCCAGCAGAGCAATGACTGTTGTAAATGAAAACCACTATTTTTTTTTAAACTATCCTAAACTAACGTAATCATCGGAAATGGAGACTACGTACACTTGACTTGACATTTGCAAAAAATGCGTGGAAACATATTGGTTCAAATAAATGTGTGCTTTCTATGCATGGTGAGAATTCGACTCTCCCTTCATGAGATTTATATAAAATTATGGAATATAATTAAGAGTGTTTATAATATTGATTTAGTGATTTTCTGAGGAGGCCGGTGAAATTTTCAAATAATCAAGAAATTAATTGATTAAAGACGAGGTGAAATGATTACTTAGAGCATCTTCAAAGAAGATGTCAAATTCCAAACATCAAATTTAAATTTGATGGCTGACGTGGTAATTTGACATTTATACAGTTTTACACTTCACCATATATGTCAAATTAAATTATTATTTTAAATGAAAGTAGGAAATAAACTGGAAAGAAAAAAAAGGAAACAAAATAAAAAAAGAAAATAATAAATGAAAGTAGCTGACAGCTGTTTTAAAAAAATAATAAAATATTCATTTGACATCTTGCTTTTGAGATGTCAAAAATAACAGCTGAACCACTAGCCTTTATTCCACATCAGCTTTGACAATTCGGTTGGAGTGGTGTGAGATGTCATTTATAGCTGTTAAATATTTATGTGGCACTTTTGAC
The DNA here is from genome assembly GCA_032719365.1 of Prinsepia uniflora. Taxonomy (NCBI): domain Eukaryota; kingdom Viridiplantae; phylum Streptophyta; class Magnoliopsida; order Rosales; family Rosaceae; genus Prinsepia; species Prinsepia uniflora. The sequence goes on from CM064875.1 coordinate 60,509,018, forward strand.
ATATCGGTTGGAGATGCTATTAAGAAGTTGAAACATTCAGTAGTTACCTCCATATACGGGAAATTACAAATTTGTGCAATATAATTATGCTTTTTGTTTGTTTCATGAAAAAATAAAATGAAATAAAATAACAATGAAAAATAATGTACTTTTTATTAACGGGGTAATTTGGTAATTAAAGAGAGGATAAGATTGAAGAAGATTCAGAGGCAGGCACTCTACCTGGGGAACGGGAAGGATGACGAAGGCGTCGAACCAGAAACCTTTGAGGGATCGAACATAGTGGGAAGCAATCGCACGTGCGTCCCACACGAGCTTCCCACAGCCGACAACGAGCGACTCTCTCGACACGTACGCCAGCCGGAACTGCAGCCACAGGTGGCACAAGTGCACGGCGTCCACGCACGTGCGGAGCACGGTGACAATAGCGGCCAACCCGCCGTCCATGTAGAGGCAGGGGGTCCCGCCTCTCCCGATAGAGAGAGCGTAGAAGAAGAGCGGGTCGACGGCCAAGGCCATCCCACGCGCCATGAGGAAGGCGCGGTTCCACTTCTGCACGCGCTTGGTGCGGGGGTCGAGGACTGGGCCGAATGGGCCCGCGGGGCGGCGGTGGAGGCCCTTCTTGAGGTCGGAGCGGGATTGGATGGGAATCAGGGAAGTGCCGGCGGAGGCCTCCCATTGGGGCTGGTGGGCCTGGTCACAGCTGGTGGAGTGGAAGACTGGGACGCCCACTTGAGTGCAGGCGTAGCATTCGACGGAGCTGGAGATTGGGTTGATGATTTCTTCGATATTGTTGAGGTTGGAGCTGTGGCTTTTGTCGGAATCGTCCCCTGGGCCGGTCTGAGAGTTCTGCCGCCGGAAAATTCTGGTCCACCTGCATACATCATCATATATCATCAACACACCCATGCACACGTAAGCGCGCAACTAATTAAGCTAGTAATAATTTAGCCATATATATATGTATACATATATATATAAGGTTAACCTTGATAGGGAGAAGTGGGAGGACATGGTGATTGCGAGGAAGAAAGCGCAACCATGGGAGAGAGGAAGAGAGGAAGAGAGGAAGAAGAAAGAGCTGGTGAGCGCCGGAGCGAGTTAGTGTTAGTGATAACTTAGTGACTCAATGAGCGTTCCGTTAAAGAGGGTTTTTGAAGTTCAAGCAGGGAATGAAGGATAACATGGAGATTTTATATAAATATAGGCACACAGAATAGAACATTATAGATTTTTTGAAAAATATTAATTACTACGTATATTATTAACCAGATATTATTAACTGGTTAGTAATATATTAGTGTGATTTGTTCACAAAGCGATCTGATTAGAATTCGAATATTCTTTGTGCTGATGTAAATAAATGCGTCGTAAATTTTAGAAATGTCGTGTGTCTTGTAGCACATGAAGTTGGAATTGGTGAGGAGGTATGATGAATATGAGCAAATACAACGTGGTTAACTGGCTTTGCACAGTGAGACTAGGGTCCATCACCTAACAACTCCACGTCACCGCCGATTTTTCAACTTTCAAGGACCACTCCCGATCACGTACTAATCAGGTTTCTGTGAAAAATAAAAAGGAATAACCTGCACTTTTACATTTCACTGTTAATCTCGTTTTCCCTGTGAAACTCATCTGCATGGTGGCCCCGTATCGTATATTCCATCAATTAAGCTTTAGGGTTTTTGCGCATACATCTAGATCTACACATAAAATGTGACTGAGTTGTAACTAGTAAGAAGCATTCACTGTAATTAGTAAGAAGCATATATATATATATATGTATATATAGATATATGACTGAACAATCATTGATAAGTTGGTAACCCACATATATAGCAGTAGTCGCAAATCCCCTCATATATATGTATGCTATAATTGAAAGTACTATTGTCCCAAAAAAAAAACATTAAGAGACGAAAAAAAAAAAAATTTGCTCCAACCTCCTAAAAAAACATAAAATAAAAAATGGCCAAGAAAAAAAAAAGCATTTAATTATTTCGGTGATGAATGATTGTCTGGACATGACGACCACACCTTCTCATCGATCAGATCTCATTATCTCATTCTCCTCATCATCCTCATCTTGGATTGACTTGGGTCATCAATTATTTCATTCTCTTTGTATGGCTAAGGAAAAAAGATTCCATTTATAATATAAAATTAATAAAATTTCATTAATAAATATTTAAAAATATTAGTGTCTATTGCTCTTGAACTGTATCTTAATGTTTATATCATAATTCACCACACTAATCACAAAAATAAATATAAAATAACTTAATTTATTAAAATAATATTATTTATTGATTGTCGTTTCAAATTATTCAATTGATTAATGTAGTCAGTTAAAATGATTTAAATATTATTTTTCTTTAAAATAATATTTAGATACCTCGGAGCATCTTTACATAAGGTACCATCTCAACTTAATTATAACCATTTAAGAATAATTTAGGGATAAATTAACAGAAATAAATAACAAAAATAATTGATATTAAGAATATTTTATGGATAAATTAACAGAAATAAATAACAAGGAAAAAATTGATAAGTTCATAGAATTTCACACAAATTGACGAAATTACTCAAGCTCTAATTCAAAACAACATAATTGGAAACAAATATTGACGAAATTACTCAATTTCTAATTCAAAACAACATAATTGGAAAGTGGATTAATATTGTCACAGTATAAAATTTTAACTAGTTTTTACCTTAATTAATTACTCTCCAAATTGTCTTATAGGTCAAGTACAAAATATGTAAGCTTGCATTTTAATTCATTGGAGAATGCCCTTATAATACACTCATCTATCATCTATGTTAAGTAAAACTTTATCATCACATAACTTTTGGCCGCAAAGAAGTACGTACGTAGCTAGGAATATCAAACAATAATATTTACCTCGCTCTAATTAATAACGAGCCCCATCTTAATCTCATCAGCCAATTAATTCCGCCATACCCCTAAAAAATTATTTTAAATATCTGATCCTCCAAGAAATTTAGTCATGTTCTCGAAAAAACACTAGTTGTAGATTTCCCACGGTTTACACACGGATATATGATATTTCCATCGAACGGTGCATGGTGCTATCAAGGCAGAAAGCATCACCATCAGTTTATACGTCCAAGATTTTCTCATCTTTTTTTTACCCTCCAATATTATTATTATTATTTTTTGGGTAGAAATTAAGGTGTATGTCTTGCATTGGCGTCCGTCTGTTTTTTACGACGATTAAGACCTAGCAACTAAACTAATTAATTAAACCTATATGCAAATGAAAGATGGGGGCATGCATATATATGATGCATATGGCCGCATGGGTACGTCTTCCCTTTCTAGGAATATTCAATTCAAAACTAACACATACAGACATAATCGAATAGATGGAAGTGGTGATGAGTGGTGACGATAGGAAGGAAAAGTATTTTATATATATATATATATATATATATATATATATATATTGAGAAATTATCTAGAAATTTAATTAATTGATTGAGTCTTTTTTTTTTAATATTTTGGGAAATTGCGTATATATATAATGTACATATTGGTGGGTACAAGATACATTCTTTATATATAAGAGTTAAATTCGAGATTTTTCACTACGTTTGGAGAAGGGTACCATTAAATTATAGCATTAGCTAATTAAGTGGTTATCTAATTTTAAATGAAGTCGAGTTATTCAGTCTTTTTATTTCATATTAATTACGGGCGTTTTTATTTCAATGGATGCCTTCCAAATTAGCTCAAAATTTTCATTTTGTCTCATAAACTCTATATACATTTCTGTTCAATAAAGCGGAATTTAATTCACTAATATGGGCATTTAAGACAGTTTTATTAAATATTAATTATTATAAAAACTAAAATTAAATTATCAAAGCCGTTAGCAAGAGAGAAGGAATCAAGATTTTATTGAATTTTTCCTATAAATAAAAAATAAATTTTGTATTGTTCAACGGTAGGGTATAATTATCTTACTTTAAGTTAGATTAGATACTCATATTACTTTTAACATGAGTAAGTGAAAACAAAATTATAATTAGGAGTAATGTTTTTATAATCCTCAATATAATTTTATAATAAAAAATTAAAATAAAAAGTAATGTTGAAATCATGATAGATTTTGGCAAGTGCTTTTTAGATTGTTGGTGAATTAGTTTAGAATTGAATGACATTAGTTGTAATTTATATAAAAACTATAGTCTATTTTAAACTATAGTCAAAAGACCTATGAATTTAATTTTTCTATATGCAAGTTTTTAAATAAACTTATATGTTAATAAGGAACTATAATTTAATTTCCCTTCTTTTAATCATATAGAGGCCGGATTTTTTTGTGTTTTGAATTATTTTACTATTCTTTCACGGATTATATTTATGCAAGCTATTTATGTATGAGATATACCATCGATCTGACCAGTCTTTCTTTGCTTAAAGTTTGAGTAACCTATTTTCAACAGAAATTAAAAGTTGATTCACTTTCTTCTACTTTTCACTTTACCACGTGGTGGGAACCCGGCCTAATCGTTTTCGTCTTCATTTTCGTGGATGATTGTCTGGTCGATTAATAATCAAATAATTATGTTTGGCAATAATTAATGATCTTGTCAGTTAACTAATCATTATTAAGATCAAAGCTACGTACGAATGAGCAGTTCGCATGAATGAATGATGAATATATGGTTTGTGAAACTCCCTCCCTCGGCTCCTTGCGGCTGAAGGTTGCTTCCTTTATCGGAGGCGAACGTACCAGACAAACAATTTTTAGCCCGGCTTTGAGCAGCAATAGAAAACTTGTCCAACAAGGGAAAAGAAAATCCATATGTATCGGCAAAAAGTTGATCCCAGATTTAAGCACATACCATTCCTCTAACACTACGAATAAAAATATCAACCTCTTATAATACGCCAAAAATCTAACACGATACGTGGATATAATATTCGTAATTTATTTGAGCTATTAGAGCATTTTTCGACCAAATTAATAAACTACAAAAAATCCCTTATTTGGCTCTCATTAGGGATGATTCCTAACTCCACCCTTAGGCACTGACTTACCATCTATAGCCACGACATCTAGTAAGTAGACTTAGGGCCTAGGTCACATATGGATACGTGTCACTATCACAAGACACGATATTAATTCTCAACATCTTTCAACAATCTAGCTCATTCCGGCCACTATAATAAGGATCGAGGTTATTTCCGATTCAAAAGGTAATTTAATATCTTTCTTTTAAGTTGTCAAGTTACTACTCAATCCTCTTTTTAATTACCTACTAATTAACTTAAACATCGAAAACTAATAGATTAACTACTATATCACGGTGGTGTACCACTCTTCCCTCTGTCTCGTAGATCATCAACTTACCGAAGAAGCAATTGGTGTTCACACATAACTCTTAATTAAGAGCAATCAATCTACATTGGTCCATGAATTTCACACATGTAACACACAATATCAGCAAATCAACTGTTTCTGTTCCTTTTCTGTGCCCTAAAAAAAATAAATGTAATCATCATTTCTAGGGGTGGGCACGGTCCGGTTCGGTACGGTTATTGACAATATCCAAACCCAAACCGTTAAAATCTTAACGGTTCGATACGGTTTGGATTTTCTAAAATTAGAAATGAAACCGTTTCGATCCAAACCGTTATTAACGGTTCGATTTGGATCGATAACGGTTTCAAACCGTTTAGCCTATTTAGGTATAAAAAAAATAGCAATAATGAAATTGGATCTTTATTAACACAACCGAAAACAAACATTCCAACCAAAATAAATGTATAGATAGTTAGATCCAGCAAGACAATCTTTAAAATCAAAATACAATGTTTCAATACATCAGCAAAACAACAAGAATAAACACAATAGCACAATCTGTTATGAAATCCAGCAGAAAAACAGCAACAAGAAATATAGTAGCAAAATCTGTTATGAAATACAGTAGCAAAACAGCAACAAAATATGAAATACATCAACAAAATAGCAACAAGAAATGAAATACAACAACAAGAAATGAAATACAACAACAAAACAGTAACAAAAAATGAAATATAGCAGCAACAATAAATACAACATCTGTTATCTTCAAGCTCTCAACATCAATTCGTACTTCTTTTGTCCATCCATTTGTAAACTTCTTCTGAAAAATATTTTATTAAATATTTTATGTAATACCTGCTCAGTTCTTCTCTTTCTCTCAGAGTTTTCTTCGGATTTGGAGTGAGAGTGTAAGTTTTCTTCGGATCTGGGGGTTTCACTCAGCATGTGGAATGATACTCCATCTAGGGTTGAGAGTTGACAAGTGAGAGTGTAAGTTTGAGAGTTGAGAGAGCTTTTGTGTGAGTGCGGTTAGAGTTGAGAGTTTAGAAGAGTAAAAGTTGAGAAGTGCGGCTTGATACTCCATGACACCCACGAACTTGAGACTTAAGTATGCGGAAACTAATTGCTAAATGGATGCATTGGGTTTAGGATTAGGGCTAATTGCTAAATGGATGCATTGGGCTAATTGTTAAATGGATGGCCCAATGAGGCAAACCATAGAGGCTCATTGATCCTACAAAATTCAGATTAGTTGCTGCCAAATTGTTGAAACCTAATGAATTTAAGAATATATTTAAAAAATTAATAAATTCCTTAACGGTTCGATTTGGATTTAACGGATTTTCAAAATGAAAATCCAAATCCAAACCGTTACTAATGGTGCGGTTTGGATTTTCAAACCGTTTGACTTTTATCCGGTCAAACTAAAACCGTTGGATAAATAATAGTTTGAATTGGACCGGTTAACGGTTTTAACGGATTTATGCCCACCCCTAATCATTTCGGAATCGAAGCATGCAATGTATTGAAATTTTACAAATTCACAAAGAGCGGATCGACATCCATAGTCAATATCAAAATTGGAAACATATATATCTAGCTTTTGGAGGACAATTGGAGACCCAGAGCCCCACCCTCGAGAATCTTTTTTTGTCACTTGATATGAGATGAAAGCAAAAGCTCAAAATTTTGAAAATGGATCGATGTCACTGGCTCTCGTAGAGAATAGATCGATCGTATGCATTTCCGAGAAGGAAAGTATATATTGTTGTTTTTTGTCTCATTGCAAAATTAAAAGCTAAACGTGATGCATGCTTGGTGGTGACCTATCAAATAATGGCAGTAATGAATAAAAGTTATCGAAAATTGGTTCTAAGAAAACAACCATACAAGAGAAGATTAATGGTAGTCGAAACTGTTGAGATGTGCGGAAAATATCTCATCTCGGAAAATTATAATTACAATTTGTGACTTATAAGATTTTGAACTACTTCTTCTATAACCAATTGGTTTTGGGTAAAAGACTGCAATAGTGGATCACACAGCAAGAAATGATGAAGACGAAGAGAGAGATTTTAGAGAGAGTTTGATTCTTGTTTGTACTGGATTCTCACTCACACACACCATTTACACTATACGATTGCTTATAACTAGCTAACTAACTTACTACTAACAGCTATTATAACTAGCTTATGAGCAATTGCTACAGCTGGCAGCTTTCTAACCATTCCGACTAAAGGCAATCTCAGCCATTCCTTGCATCACCATCGCCATTTGCTTCTTTTAACCGTTTACCGTTATCATGCCCCCTCAAGCTCATGCGAGATCGTCGAAGCAGAAGATTGTCACGAAAAAACTCGAATTGAGCATGGAGGCCATGCGTCATGACGTCGGCAAGCTGGTCGCGGGACTGAACATGAGCAAGACGAAGGGAACGATCTTGGACACGCTCACGGATGAATTGAACGTCAAGTTCAACATGCTTGGTTCGCCCGTGAAACACAGGATTGTGAGCCAACTGGATAGCTGAGGTGCTATCACACCAAATGAGAGGGGAGGTAGACAAGGGAACATGCAGATCACGAAGCAAGTATGAAATCTAGAGAAGCTCGCAGGCAGTATTGGTCAGAGACCGATACTCAGCCTCAGTGGAGGATCGAGAGACGTTTGATTGCTTTTTACCACCCCAGGAGATGGGGTTGAGGCTTAGAAAGACAAGGTGACCCGAAGTAGAACGGCGAGTGCTAGGATCACCACCCCAATCTGCATCAGAAAACGCTTGAAGGCGTAGGGGTCCAGTGGTGTAATGAAGGCCAAAGTAAAGGGTGCCCTAAATGTAGCAAAGGATTCGCTTGGCTGCAACCATATGCAAGTGAGTCGGAGCATGCATGAACTGGCATACGATGTTCACGAAAAAGGTGATATCAGGGCGATTAAACGTCAGGTACTGAAGGGCACCAACAAGGTTGTGATACAAAGACAGATCAGGGAAAGGATTACCGTCGTGGAAAGTCAATTTGGAGATAGGAACCATGGGAGTGGGCACAGAGCTATAGGAAGACAGGAAGACATACCAACCCGACTGAGAAGGTCAGAAGCATACTTCCGTTGGCGAATAAAGATACCGGAAGACGAGTACTCAACCTGTAAACCATGGAAATAGGAAAATGGACTAAGGTCCTTCATGTCAAATTCTTGCCCCAAATCACAAATGAGACGAGTGATGGCAGGAGAATCATTTTCTGTGACGATGATGTCATCCACATAGAGCAAGACAATCAAGAGTAGAGCCGCGAGACAAGGTGAACAAGGCTGAATCAGACAAGGATTGAGTGAAACCTAGCGTGAGCATGTGGGAGGTAAAACGAGCAATCCAGGCACGAGGGGCCTGATTCAAACCGTAAAGGGACTTCTGAAGCTTGCAAACAAGGTGAGGGGAATCAAGATCATGAAAAAAAGACAGCTATTCCATGTATACTTCCTTAGAGAGGTGACCGTGAAGAAAAGAATTTTTGACATCCAATTGCCTTAAGGACCAGTGGAACTAAGTAGCAAGAGCCAAAACAAGACGAACTGTGGTGTGTTTGACAACAGGTCTGAACATTTCCCCATAGTCAACACCATCTTCCTGCAGATACCCCTTGGTAACCAGACATGCCTTGTGTCAAGCAACAGAACCATCAACATGCTTTTTAATCCGAAAGACCCATTTACAGCCTATAACAGTCATGTGAGGAGGAAGAGGAACAAGAGACCAGGTCTTTTGGTGCTTCAAGCCAAGAAGTTCATCCACCATAACCTGATGCTGACATGACCCACCCCGATTATCACCTCGATAACCGGAACAAACCCTGCTCCCGTCTGACAATCATACTCAAAGTACCAAATAACCTCAAAGCAACCACAAACATACATTGTCAGACCAGGGAGAAGTTATGATACAACGAGTCAACAGTAATACAGAGCATAGTAACAGTTCAGGATAAGAAGAAAAGTCCTACTGTGAGCTGACTAAATACGCAACGGAAAACTCTATGCCTCTGCCTCTGCCTCGACGTAAACCCTGACGCTTGCACCACGACCTGGAGGGTAATTTAAAAACCAGAAAAGCGTGAGTGGACTGAAAAGAAATAAGAGTTTCAAAAACAATTTAATAAACAAACCAGGATTTTTCCCTCCGTTTTAAAAACATGTATGCATAACTAAGTATCAAAAAACAACTATATAAACCGTATGATAATCACTATAAAAACATCATCATAAAAACATGAAATACCAAATATCATCATCCAATTGAACCTGCTGGATCTATCCGAGTCTTTAAACTCAATCCAGGCCTCAATATAATCCGAGTCTTTAAACTTAACAGGCCTACAGGGGAAAATCATAATATCTGAGTCTTTAAACTCAATCCGGGTCTTTAAACCCAATCCGGGCCCGCCCCCATCATAATCATATCCGGGTCTATAAACCCAATAACCAGATCCATCAAATCCAATCCAAACCGTTTTTAATTCATTTCTAAATCCATACCCAAACCCGAATTCGAAATCACTATTCTGAAGCCCTGCCAACGTTCAGAACCGTCATTCCGAATCCAAATCCGGAAATCCATTTTTCAAGCTTTAAAACTAAATCTCGATTTCCGAAATCCGATTCTAAAACTGAAAACCTTGATTATCGAATCATGCTTCAAAACTCATTTATAGTCATTGAAAATCAGTTATATATTGAAATCCCAAAAGTATAGCATCAGAATCATAAACAAATCATATCTCGTAAAACATGCCGAAATAGGTGAATATCTCGAAAAACACGCAAGTACGTAAAACAGATATAGGAGAATCAACAACATGAAATCATATTTAAAAACATAAAACAAGTAGACAAAAATAGTTACGCATGCTCGGTTAGAAAAGAAAAGTCCACTCACAAGGTCCGAACGCGTCAATCGCGCTCCGTACGCTCCTCAACTGTCTCAGGAGTATCCCGACCTATCAAATACCACAACACCGGATCACAAACACTTCATTTAAGCTCTCACAAATTTCCCCAATTTTTCGGGATTTTTAAACGTAATTAAACTAACCCCTAAACCTTCGGACACTCAAAACTACCCCGATCCGGTGTACGATCGACTCGAAATTTATCCTAAAATGTTTGTTACATCGATTAGAGTGAAAACCATGGTGGACACTTCCCTAGAACATGCCTCACGCGCCTCCCAAAGGGGCTGCGTGTGGGAGCCACGCGCCCAGTCACTGTTCATCTTTAACCTCCAGCCAACCCAGTTCAGACCGGTCCAGACCGGTCCAGTCAAATCAAGTCGGCAAGGCCGGTTTTCACTCATATCCAGTCCATTCTCAGTCCTTTATATACCATTAGGATCGTCCTTGAGTTTATGATTGATTTGCTGAACTAAAACACGAAAGAACACACGAAACCTTACCGTCCAAACCTTCGAACTAAAACTCTGAAAATCGTCCTTCGGATTCCAGCCACCCGTCGTCTTCTCAGGGCACTGGTTGGCTTCCTCAGCTCACTAAGCACTTCCTACAACTATTAGGACCAAAAGATCGATTCAAATAAGCTCCAAAATCGATGACTTTTGATTTGTGCTAAAACGGGAAAACAGAGGAAGCAGAAATCTCACCGGTGTTCTGACCTCCGCCGTGATCGCCGCCGTGATTCTCTGGGTTCAATAGGTGGTCCTCAGTCCACTACTCGCTCCCACATACCAGATTGAACCAAGTTGCTCGTTTGAAGGTTCACCGTCGTCCACGACTTCCTCTCTGTTTCACTGTTTTCTCACCTTCTCACACACCCAAACAAGCTTGAAGTGACAGGACCCATCCCAATCCCCCCGGGATTACCGTGGAATGTGCCCTGCTCCCGTCCAACAAGGGGTGTCAGACAAGGGATAACCAAGAGCTACTGCCCAAACGGGCCATCCAGAGTGCGCAAGGACCGATAGAGGAGGTGTGCAATGTCCCAGTCTCTGCTGCAATCGCATCCGTAATCAACCTGAAGGGCATTAAAACCAAAAGCTGTGAGTGGACAAAAACCAATAAGTTTACCAAATACATTTATAAGACATTTATGCCCTCCAATAAAAACGTATGCATGCCACCAAAAACCAGTAACCAAAACGTTTGCTCAACCGAGCCATTAGGGCCTTAGCCCAAAAACCGTTAACCAAAAACCAAGTGTGGGAACTCAGCCCAAAACCGTGGAATACCACCACCATACATAATAAAACCATGTGGGTCACCACCCACGACCATAATTGAACATCAATTTAAAATCCGAAACCATTTAGGGTCCCTGACCCGACATACCATTTCATAACCAATAATCCATTTTTACCACATAACACATATCCAACCAATAAGCCATTTTATTCATTAAACCATATTTTACCATTACCATCACCAGCATCCCAGATGCTTAGCGTCCCAGACGCTAGACGTCCCTGACGTCATATCTCACGGTTTCATAAGCTACGCGTGCTGCCCGGGGTCTCTCCGGGTCCATATATCTGACATCCCTGATGTCTGACGTCCCTGACGTCAATCATAGCAATCCTGCTCCTGAGTCATCATACGGTCCGGCTGCTCCGTATAATGACCCCTCGCAGGCAATGCACCGTGACTTCCCCAGTGTCCCAGACATCTGGAGGAGACCATCATATATCCTTGTATCCAGATGGTATATGGAAAACAGTTTTATTAAATCCTTTTATCACATCATTACCATTGGGCCCTGCCCGTAATTTCCATAAAACCACATAATTCCATTTAGGGTCCTTGACCCAAAATCACCATTATAAAATATAGGGTCCCTGACCCGAAATCACATTTATTATCCAACTGGGCCTCATGCCCGATTTTATGAACCACTGGGCCCACGGCCCGATTTGTAAACCAACTGGGCCCGCAGCCCGACTTATAAACCCACTGGGCCCACGGCCCGAATTCGTAAATCAACTGGGCCCCTGGCCCGATAACATAACTCAAATGGGTCTCAGCCCGATTTCATACCAACTGGGCCCCTGGCCCGATGTCATTAACCAACTGGGCCCCCGGCCCGATTCTCAAATGGACTCCAAGTCCGAAATTTCCAAAACAAGTGGGCCTCAAGCCCGAGTTCATATTTCCAATTTCAAAACCATTTCATCATATTATTTATTTAACCACAAGCACACAAAACCGCAAATAAACCGTTAATCCCGATATACGTGAAATACGGAAAACACCTCGAAATACGTGCAACATATCCAAAATCAATGCTCACAAATACCATCATAGAAATCATGTATATAAACCATATAACACATTTAAGCATGCATAGGATTTATAAAACCAAAGTCCACTCACAGACCGTTTTAACCGTGTGCCTCGATACGCGTGCCACCGGCCCTCCCGGGCCACACCACTATCACCGGGACTCCCAATCCTGTCCAAATTACATTAGAGGGTTACTAACCTCATCATTAACATTCTATCAAAGTCCCGTAATTTTCCCGAATTGTTACTTATTTTTAAACTTAATTTAAAACCTTCGGACATCCCGAACACTATCGAGACGGTGTCCGATCGACCCGAAACCAATTCCAAAATGTCCGTTACATTAAATGGGACAGAAGTCATGTTGACCTCACCTCGAGATTCGTGTCCACGCGCCGCCACGCGCCGCCGTGAGTGGCTGCGCGTGAAACTCACGCGCCTGCTACAGTGTCACCATCTAACCCGTATGTCTGGTAAACGGGTCCAGTGTGCCCGCGATACGACCCGGTTCCAAATCTGTCAATTCAGCCTTAATTACAACAATTGATCATTCCATTAGCTTCGTTTTAAGTTTAATTTAAGTTCTGTAACATTGATTACACAAGACCGTACCTACAACTCCACGATTCGATGATGAACACCAAGAACACCCGTCCGTTGTTCATCCTTCGAACCCCATCCATTTCGATCGATATCCTGAAATTGATTCAACCAGAAGCTTCCATGGACTCCGTAGATCATTTCCCCCAACCCAATTGCTTCAATCCAGTGTTCAATCGTCACGACACAAACTCGAGCACCGTCACTGTTCATCAATGGAGGTCCATCGATCTCGATCAGTTTCCTTCAATTGATGAACCCAGAAGCATCGTGGGATCATGAGAAGTAGTTTCCCCACCTCAATTGCATCCAACGAAGCCTCCAATTCCACGACTCAGCTTCGAAATTTCAGAGACCTCCATCCTTCTGTTCTTCCTCAATTCGACCCCAATTACCTTCGTTCTTGTTGCAGATCGATTCGTGTTGATCCCAGAAAGCTGAATGTGAGCTCAATTTCGATCCTCACGGCCTCAAGTTTAAAATCCGAACTCTCCCCCCCAAAATCCAAATCTTCGAATTTCAGTTCCTCAGCCTTCCTCAATCTCCCGTGTTTACCCAGTTGAGTTAGTCTCAACAAGCACTCAATTTTGCCCTCAAACCCAGTTAGAGAAGGCAGCAAACTCTCTCCAATTTGATTCCCCCATTTTGCACGGTTTGAAGAACAAAGGAGATTAATGGAGAAAATAAATATTAATTAATTTAATTAATAATAAAACATCATAATGATGTTTCCCCTAAGACAAGGATTCTGGTTTCAAGGGATGAGTGACACTTGTCACTCATCCAGGTGTACTGAGTCAACGGTCACTATTCAATATTATATTATTATTTTAATCCCGGCCTCGGTTCGTTAGTTCGTTTCCTTGACCATAACGTCGTCGTCGGATCTCCGATTTCGGCATGCCGCCTGTCGTTGAATTCGTATCGACGATACCTACGTAACGGTCCTTGGCCCTCGCCCATCGGACCTCCCGATCAAAAAGTCAACATTTGGCCCCTAATAAGCCAAATTACCAAAATACCCCTCAACTTCCGAACACCATAACTTTCTCTACGAATGTCGGAATTGAACGTGCCACCTGTCTATGAACTCGTGACGTCCCGAACTACGTCACGGTCATTAGTCAAAGTCCATTTGACCGCCCGAACAAAAAGTCAACATTTTGCCCACGACCAGGGGCAAAACGGTCATTTTGCACATTTTGTCCGATTCCGCCCTACTAACCACCGTTCAACCTCGCTAATCAAGATTAGTCACTAAACTAATCCCGGAATTCGGGACGGGTCGTTACAATCTTCCCTCCTTAATAAATTTCGTCCTCGAAATTCCAACCGATCTAATCTCAACGTACTTCCCTCCTTAATAAGTTTCGCTCTCGAAACTCGACTATCCTGATTCCACAAACACCCGCGGAAAGTGGAATCGACCACGCAACACGTGTACACTCGTACACCAACTGCTTAGACAAAACTTGCACTAGTACTCAAAACACAACGATTACATTCGACCCCGTCGAATGACTGAAACTACTTGTTTCGAATTTGACACCACTTGTCAAATCAACCCTCTCGTTGACGCAACAACTCGACGGTTCCTTTCCCACTCCACTAGGAGTCAGCTGACCCCACTCAACAATCTATGTTGACACATCCTGACAAACTGTCACCACACAGTTGTTGTCAGTCGAAAACTGACACTAGACTCACTCGTGGCTACACATGCCACCAACGTACTTAACTTAGTAAACGATTACCGACCTTTCAAACGACCTGTGTGTAATTAAACACATCGGAATTACCATGACCCATTGCATAGTAATGTCCGGTCCACAACCAATCCCATGGTATCGGAACCAATCCGACTACCAACACGTTCACCAACACACCTCGGGTATATCCCGTATACCGTAACTAGACATCACAAGTCTACAAGGTATTGTACCTCGAACCATGTACGAAGTACACACATCTACCTAATAACCAGACTACAACCGCCTAGGTCATAGCCGAACGCGTTCCAACAATGGAGTACGTTTGCCCAATCCAGCATGAGACAAAACGAAACTCCACCCAACATCTAGTTCCAATTCCGAATCCAAATCCGCAATTTCGTAAGAAATCCCGGATCCAAACCCAGACATCACAGTTTAACTCATTTCCAAATCCGAATCCGAAATCATTATTCCGTAAGCTAGCATTTGGAATAACCATTCCGTACCCAAACCCAGAAATATACTTTCAAGTTCCAAAATCGAATCCTGAATCGTCACCCAGATATTCGATTCCAAATCCCGAAATCTCGTTCACATTTACCAAGACACACCAAAACCGAACCTATCGGTTACCCGTTCAATACACTTGATTGACTTCATAGGGAAGCCAATCCAACCTCCACACGTCTAAGGTTGACAAAATTCAACTACCTTGAAAACCTACTCACCCGAGTAGAATACCCTACGGGCCCTTCGAAAAGAAGTTCAATCTCGTCATTTACGACTCACGTACCAAGGTAAGAGTGATATACTCTCCCCCTATCTGAATCATCAAGATCACGACCCAGATAGACACTGTGTCCCTGACAATAACGTCAAAATCCTAGATCGCCACAACGATTGACAACCGACTCCGACAACTAGACAGATCAGTCAACGACGAGACACGTCGAGACTGCGGATTCTCACGGATTACCTTGTATCAGTCCTTGTCATTCCACCTAGGAAAAACCAAGGATGATCCAACATGATGACACCAATACTCATCCTACGTGGATGCAACCAGACTCACTGCACTCACTACGCCATGTAACACCACATCGTCTGCCACCAAGCAGAAAATGAGAAATCTCGTTTACCTAATTTCGAATACGTAGCTCCTCCTAATGACCCGCAATTACACCTGGGCCCACCAACCAATACACGCTCAACGTACTGGTAACTACAGTCAATGTCTGCCAGGGCAGAAAGCAAGAAGTCAACCCCAATGACTTCGGAATACCAATCACCAAAAACGAGCACCACTCCCGTTCCCCAATCACAACTCTCCTCGACACTAAGGTTCCAACCATGTTGGAAACAGACATGCTCCCAACAAGACGTCAAGTCTAACCACT
The DNA here is from genome assembly GCA_032719365.1 of Prinsepia uniflora. NCBI lineage: Eukaryota > Viridiplantae > Streptophyta > Magnoliopsida > Rosales > Rosaceae > Prinsepia > Prinsepia uniflora. The sequence continues at coordinate 60,525,358 of CM064875.1, forward strand.
AGACTTCCTACCTCCTCAATTCACTTGGACAACCCCGGGTCCACAATCAATCCGCTATTGTTCCGTTCGCACATCCCGACCTTTACAGGTTCAACACTCGGTTTCCCAAGTTCTCAATTACAAATTCCTACCTTTATACCACTAATGGTTTTCCTCGTCTTTTCCAGTTTTAATCATTTCCATGTACATTTTAGGGATATTTAAAAACATAAAATCGCACAAATTTTGGAGTTGCCAACAACTCCCCAAATCCACTAATCACTGGTTATCTCACCACTATTGGGACTTATCCCAACACAGCACAATATTAACTGGATCCCATCCAGTCCATCACTCAACCACCACCGAATCTCAAGGACCGAACATACGTTCATCATGACGGAGTCACACCCAATTTGTGGCTCATCGTCAACACCATTACCGACACTAGCACCAGCGCTAGTACCAGCACCAACACACTACCAGCAACACTAGTATCAGCACACAGGCATCCATACTAGCATCAGTACAAAAGTACCAACCCCGCAAACATCCATACTGCACACCGTGTGCAAATACGACAACCCTGGATCTCCGTTCATACGGAACGACGATCCCGTACCTCACGACTATGGGTACCACTATTCTGACAATCCCTATCAGGAAAATGAACGTTCCCCGAACGTCCCCTGATCCCCAAGTATCAGAACCATACCAATTACCCTCGATAGCCAGTCATCTCCATATGACTTCCGACTAACTGTCATTGCTATCGAGATCCGCATCCACACATCACACCAATACCCGATCCAACACGGGATTCCATAATTTATTTCAGAACCGTATCCGTACATCGAATCCCATAGTTCTGCCTAAACTCACCAGAGCCATCCACATGGTCATCCATGACCTCAGCCACTCATCGCAGCACAAGTTCTCACCTTCTAATCACAATTAAGGTTTACCTTTTTAATACTAGGGTTCCACAATCACACCCTATGGTTCAACCGAACCAAACAGTTTTCCGTAATATAAAATCCACAACCTGACCGACCCCGCGGTCCTGACATCGAATAGACGTCAAATCCAATCCTACCATCCCATCAACGTGGGTTCCACCACTAGGTCATCGGCCAACTCCGATGAACCAACATCCCTCACACTAGAAACCACCACAAGGGTTCACATTTTAGACCATTACTCACGTGAGGTTCCCCGAACCTGGCTGCACCTAGCAGCACAACAATCCAATATCACATGACCGAACCGACGGTCCCACTATACCAGTTCACCACAATCAACCCCACTTGGGTCGAATCACATTAACGCACGGCGTATCGGGCCAATCACACTCCATCCACTATCCAAACCCAAAAACTATCTATCAGGTTGATAACGAATTGCAGCCCAATGAGACATCACACCCTCGACCTGCGCGCACAAATAGAGCAACCGTGCTCTGATACCAAGTTGACAGGACCCATCCCAATCCCCCCGGGATTACCGTGGAATGTGCCCTGCTCCCGTCCAACAAGGGGTGTCAGACAAGGGATAACCAAGAGCTACTGCCCAAACGGGCCATCCAGAGTGCGCAAGGACCGATAGAGGAGGTGTGCAATGTCCCAGTCTCTGCTGCAATCGCATCCGTAATCAACCTGAAGGGCATTAAAACCAAAAGCTGTGAGTGGACAAAAACCAATAAGTTTACCAAATACATTTATAAGACATTTATGCCCTCCAATAAAAACGTATGCATGCCACCAAAAACCAGTAACCAAAACGTTTGCTCAACCGAGCCATTAGGGCCTTAGCCCAAAAACCGTTAACCAAAAACCAAGTGTGGGAACTCAGCCCAAAACCGTGGAATACCACCACCATACATAATAAAACCATGTGGGTCACCACCCACGACCATAATTGAACATCAATTTAAAATCCGAAACCATTTAGGGTCCCTGACCCGACATACCATTTCATAACCAATAATCCATTTTTACCACATAACACATATCCAACCAATAAGCCATTTTATTCATTAAACCATATTTTACCATTACCATCACCAGCATCCCAGATGCTTAGCGTCCCAGACGCTAGACGTCCCTGACGTCATATCTCACGGTTTCATAAGCTACGCGTGCTGCCCGGGGTCTCTCCGGGTCCATATATCTGACATCCCTGATGTCTGACGTCCCTGACGTCAATCATAGCAATCCTGCTCCTAAGTCATCATACGGTCCGGCTGCTCCGTATAATGACCCCTCGCAGGCAATGCACCGTGACTTCCCCAGTGTCCCAGACATCTGGAGGAGACCATCATATATCCTTGTATCCAGATGGTATATGGAAAACAGTTTTATTAAATCCTTTTATCACATCATTACCATTGGGCCCTGCCCGAAATTTCCATAAAACCACATAATTCCATTTAGGGTCCTTGACCCAAAATCACCATTATAAAATATAGGGTCCCTGACCCGAAATCACATTTATTATCCAACTGGGCCTCATGCCCGATTTTATGAACCACTGGGCCCACGGCCCGATTTGTAAACCAACTGGGCCCGCAGCCCGACTTATAAACCCACTGGGCCCACGGCCCGAATTCGTAAATCAACTGGGCCCCTGGCCCGATAACATAACTCAAATGGGTCTCAGCCCGATTTCATACCAACTGGGCCCCTGGCCCGATGTCATTAACCAACTGGGCCCCCGGCCCGATTCTCAAATGGACTCCAAGTCCGAAATTTCCAAAACAAGTGGGCCTCAAGCCCGAGTTCATATTTCCAATTTCAAAACCATTTCATCATATTATTTATTTAACCACAAGCACACAAAACCGCAAATAAACCGTTAATCCCGATATACGTGAAATACGGAAAACACCTCGAAATACGTGCAACATATCCAAAATCAATGCTCACAAATACCATCATAGAAATCATGTATATAAACCATATAACACATTTAAGCATGCATAGGATTTATAAAACCAAAGTCCACTCACAGACCGTTTTAACCGTGTGCCTCGATACGCGTGCCACCGGCCCTCCCGGGCCACACCACTATCACCGGGACTCCCAATCCTGTCCAAATTACATTAGAGGGTTACTAACCTCATCATTAACATTCTATCAAAGTCCCGTAATTTTCCCGAATTGTTACTTATTTTTAAACTTAATTTAAAACCTTCGGACATCCCGAACACTATCGAGACGGTGTCCGATCGACCCGAAACCAATTCCAAAATGTCCGTTACATTAAATGGGACAGAAGTCATGTTGACCTCACCTCGAGATTCGTGTCCACGCGCCGCCACGCGCCGCCGTGAGTGGCTGCGCGTGAAACTCACGCGCCTGCTACAGTGTCACCATCTAACCCGTATGTCTGGTAAACGGGTCCAGTGTGCCCGCGATACGACCCGGTTCCAAATCTGTCAATTCAGCCTTAATTACAACAATTGATCATTCCATTAGCTTCGTTTTAAGTTTAATTTAAGTTCTGTAACATTGATTACACAAGACCGTACCTACAACTCCACGATTCGATGATGAACACCAAGAACACCCGTCCGTTGTTCATCCTTCGAACCCCATCCATTTCGATCGATATCCTGAAATTGATTCAACCAGAAGCTTCCATGGACTCCGTAGATCATTTCCCCCAACCCAATTGCTTCAATCCAGTGTTCAATCGTCACGACACAAACTCGAGCACCGTCACTGTTCATCAATGGAGGTCCATCGATCTCGATCAGTTTCCTTCAATTGATGAACCCAGAAGCATCGTGGGATCATGAGAAGTAGTTTCCCCACCTCAATTGCATCCAACGAAGCCTCCAATTCCACGACTCAGCTTCGAAATTTCAGAGACCTCCATCCTTCTGTTCTTCCTCAATTCGACCCCAATTACCTTCGTTCTTGTTGCAGATCGATTCGTGTTGATCCCAGAAAGCTGAATGTGAGCTCAATTTCGATCCTCACGGCCTCAAGTTTAAAATCCGAACTCTCCCCCCCAAAATCCAAATCTTCGAATTTCAGTTCCTCAGCCTTCCTCAATCTCCCGTGTTTACCCAGTTGAGTTAGTCTCAACAAGCACTCAATTTTGCCCTCAAACCCAGTTAGAGAAGGCAGCAAACTCTCTCCAATTTGATTCCCCCATTTTGCACGGTTTGAAGAACAAAGGAGATTAATGGAGAAAATAAATATTAATTAATTTAATTAATAATAAAACATCATAATGATGTTTCCCCTAAGACAAGGATTCTAGTTTCAAGGGATGAGTGACACTTGTCACTCATCCAGGTGTACTGAGTCAACGGTCACTATTCAATATTATATTATTATTTTAATCCCGGCCTCGGTTCGTTAGTTCGTTTCCTTGACCATAACGTCGTCGTCGGATCTCCGATTTCGGCATGCCGCCTGTCGTTGAATTCGTATCGACGATACCTACGTAACGGTCCTTGGCCCTCGCCCATCGGACCTCCCGATCAAAAAGTCAACATTTGGCCCCTAATAAGCCAAATTACCAAAATACCCCTCAACTTCCGAACACCATAACTTTCTCTACGAATGTCGGAATTGAACGTGCCACCTGTCTATGAACTCATGACGTCCCGAACTACGTCACGGTCATTAGTCAAAGTCCATTTGACCGCCCGAACAAAAAGTCAACATTTTGCCCACGACCAGGGGCAAAACGGTCATTTTGCACATTTTGTCTGATTCCGCCCTACTAACCACCGTTCAACCTCGCTAATCAAGATTAGTCACTAAACTAATCCCGGAATTCGGGACGGGTCGTTACATGAAGTCCCTCTCAAACACAATCAAACAACTCACTCGAACACCTAAGATCACTCAATCAAAGCCAACACACTCACACACTGAAAACTGATCGATTTTTATCCCACAGCCTCAGTCTCTGTTTTTTCCTCTTTGAACGATTACAATCCAATTTAAAAATTAGAACCGTGTATAGAATTAGGCAGAAGCCTCTAGGATATCACGAGGTGTCACACACCCTGTGGACACAGTCCAAAATATCCAATCCCAACTCCCCAGGTGGCCTTATCTGATTCGGCACACTTTCCCATGTGTTAAAAGACCAAAATACCCCCATACAAGTCCAAATTACCATTTTACCCCTCACCTACTTAGAACCACAACTTAACCGCCCGACGTCCGATGACAGCGTGCCGCATGTCGTTGTACTCAGGACGTCGAGACCTATCTAACGGTTCTCGGTTTGTGTGAAAATTAATGGTCAAATAAAAATTCAACAATTTCCCTCTTTTTAACAAAATTACAAAAATGCCCTCGACCTTCCGAACACCATAACTTCTTCTCCGATTGTCTGAATCGGATGTGCCACCTGTCTACGGACTCGTGAGGTCCTGAACTACGTCACGGTCATCGGTCAACGTCTGTTCGACCTGCCAAACAAAAAGTCAATAGTTGACCACACTATTCAAAAGGGTAAAATCATCCCTTTTAATACAAATCTTTTCCAAATTTACATTTTCGCCCTTTTTGAAGGTCCGGGTTGTTACAATCTACCCCCCTTAAAATAATTTCACCCCCGAATTTCAGTGAAATAAATAGGGGTATTGTTCACGCATTAAGGCCTCTGGTTCCCAGGTTGCTTCTTCTACCTGATGGTTCCTCCACAACACTTTAACCAAGGGAACCGTCTTCCTCCGTAGCACTTTATCCTTACGATCTAGAATCGCCACAGGTTGGTCCTCAAAACTCAAATCCTCTCTAAGTTCGATAGGTTGTGCTTCCAAAATGTGAGAATCATCCCGAATGTACTTCCGAAGCATAGACACGTGAAAAACATTATATAACTTAGCCAGGTCTGATGGTAATGCCAACCGATATGCAACATGACCAATCCTCTCCAAAATCTCATAGGGTCCAATGTAGCAGGGACTTAACTTCCCTCGTCTGCCAAACCGTACAATACCCTTACAAGGAGATAGCTTCAAGAAAACCCAATCTCCTACCTCAAACTCCAGATCTCTGATCCTACGGTCGGCGTAGTTCTTCTGTCGGTCCTGAGCTGCTTTAAGTCTATCTCTGATCAGTGCAACCTTTTCCTCGGTCCAACACAACGGGGTTCTACACTGTCGTCCATACAAGGCTTCATAAGGAGCCATCCCAATGCTCGCCTGGTAACTGTTGTTGTAAGCAAACTCCATCAATGCCAGATGCGACTCCCAAGTACCCTGAAACTGTAAAACACAGGCTCGCATCATGTCCTGCAAAATCTAGATGGTCCGCTCTGACTGTCTGTCGGTCTGAGGATGAAAAGCAGTGCTGAAATGTAGCTTCGTCCCAAAAGCCTCCTGCAGACTCTGCCAAAACCGGGAAGTAAACCACGGATCCCTGTCGGAAACTATCGATTCTGGAGTACCGTGCAACCGAATAATCTTATCGATAAACAACTGCGCAAACTGCGTCATCCTGAAGTTCTCTTGCACAGGCAAGAAATGAGCTGACTTCGTGAGCCTATCCACAATCACCCATACACCATCATGTCCCTTAGGCGTCCTTGGAATCTTAAACACGAAGTCCATCGTCAGATGATCCCATTTCCATTCTGGGATCGGCAGGGGTTGCATTGCTCCGTAGGGTCTCTGTCGTTCGGCTTTCACCTGTTGACAAAACAAACATCTACTGACGTACATAACAATTTCACGCTTCATACCTGACCACCAGTAATGCTCCCGAAGCGTACGATACATCTTGGTCCCTCCAGGATGCATCTCATAGGCTGAACTGTGAACCTCATCAAGGATCATCTTCTTCAGTGCTTCATCCTCCGGTACACACAACAGTCCTTCTTTTACCAAGGCTCCGTCCTCACGAATCCCAAAATCCTGTCTCTCCCCAGCCTCAATCTCAATCCGAATGATGCCCAAAACGGGGTCCTGAAACTGAGCATCAATAATCTGATCAACTAAGACAGGCCGTACATGGAAACTCGCTAGTAGCGCTCCCTGACTATCAACAGTCAAATCCACTCCAATCCTACGGAGTTCAACCAACAAGGGAAACCGAACCATCCTCAAATGCAACAAAGAGCTAGCTGACTTTCTACTCAGGGCATCGGCTACCACATTAGCCTTCCCCGGGTAATACTCGATGGTGCAATCGTAATCCTTAATCAACTCTAACCATCAGCGTTGTCTCAGATTCAGCTCCTTCTGAGTAAAGAGATACTTCAAACTCTGGTGATCCGTGAAGATCCTGCACACCATACAAGTAATGTCGCCAAATTTTCAACGCATGAACCACCGCTGCAAGCTCCAAATCATGAGTGGGGAAATTCATCTCATAAGGTTTCAACTGTCGGGAAGCGTAAGCAATCACCTTGCTATGCTGCATCAACACACATCCCAAACCCTGCAAAGAGGCATCACTGTATACCTCGAACTCCACACTATCATCCGGAAGAGCCAACAAAGGAGCAGATGTCAACCGCCTTTTCAGCTCCTGAAAACTCTGTTCACAACTCTCGTCCCAGACAAAAAGAATGCCCTTTCTAGCCAGCCGTGTCAACGGAGCAGCAAGAATGTAAAATCCCTCAATGAAACGCTGGTAATTGCCAGCTAACCCTAAGAAGCTCCTGACCTCGGTCAATGTCTTGGGCTGCTCCCAGTTCGCTACTGCCTCAACCTTCTGAGGATCCACGCTAATACCCTCGGCTGAAATCACATGACCCAGAAAACCAACACTATTCAACCAGAACTGTAACGCCCCGGACGTTCTGGAAATGTAATATTATTAAATATTGAATAAAATGACGTTTTTACCCCTGTGTTTGTGTGGTCAATTTGTTGACTTCTAGTTTTGGAGGTCGAACGGACGTTGGGTGATGACCGTGACGTAGTTCGGGATGTCACGAGTTCATAGACAGGTGGCACGTTCGATTCGAACGCTCGGAGTGAAAGTTATGATGTTCGGAAGTTCAGGGGCATTATCGTAATTTGGGCGTTATAAGGGGAAAAAGTTGACTTTTTGTTTGACAATTGATATTCTTTTGACTCGAAGATCGTTATGTTCGTCTCACGCCCTGAGTACAACGACAGGCGGCACGCTTGAAACGGACGTCGGACGACCGAGTTACGGGTCACGGAAGTTGGAGGGCAGTTTGGTAATTTTTGCCCTGGGGGCATTTTGGTAATTTCCACACGGGGTACTGTTCACCACCGTGGAAAACAGAGCAGCGGCCGTGGGTTTGTGCGTTCAATTGTTTATGGCTTTAGTGGATTGTTCAGACGTTTTGTTTATGTAGTTTTAGGCAGTGGAAACAGGATTGAGTGACCTTGGTGCACGTTTGGGCAGAGCTCAGAGCACGGGAGAGTGAGGAATGGCCGTGGTCTCTGTGCTTGCGGGAAACCATTTTCAGAGACTTCAGAGTGTCTCCCACGAGTTGCTGGCCGTTTGAATCGATTACTCTGATTGCTGTTGGACTTAGGGACTCATTTGCGTCCTTTCTGCGGTGGAAAAACTGAGAGAGATTGAGAGAACCAGTGTTGAACCATTTCGGGTTTCTGGGGGGGAAATCGCTGAGTTCAAATTCTGAGGGTCGAAGGATCAAACCAAACACACGGTGAGACTTCTGGGAGTGTTAGGATCACTACGGTGCAAGAACTGAAGGGATTGGAGCCTGTTTCGCCCAGGAACCTGAGCTACGGTTCAGAGTTGAACCAGTTGGAGGGAAAAACTGAATTCGATTTCTGAGGTTTGTTGATCGAAACCAGGGGTCATTCTAGTCTTCTGGGAGCAAGAGGAAACCAACCACGTCAAATTCGAAGGACGACATCCACGAATTGGCCAGGAACGGAGTGCCCTGGTTCTGAGTATTTTCGAGCTTGAGGACGACGACTTCCAGGTAACGGCAAGATCAATTGACAGTACCATTGTGTTCGTATGAATCCCCTTAACCTACTGGTGAAAATAATTTGAGATTGGGGTTAGTTTGGGTGAGTTCCAGAATGTCGATTTGTTCGACTGTTCGAGTTTGAGTTGGGTCGTTTGGGTACTAGTCGAGGTTAACCTTCATTGCAGACCTAAAATTAAAGGATTAGGGAAGATAATAGGAACAAAAATGAGAGGAATTGATTGAGAATTGGGCTTGAACTGGTCGGGTTGAGTCGCGGGTATTAGACCCGTTTATCAGTTGATTCGGGTAAGGACGAAGGTACTGTAGCTTGGCGCGTGGCTTTCACGCGCAGACACTTTGGGCGGCGCGTGACGGCGCGTGTGACGTCAACTCTGATCACAGTCAACATGAGAATTTATCCTTACAGTTTAAATAACATTTTATCTTTAGAGTTCGAATCGATCGGGAGTCATTCGGGATAACTTCGGGAGTCCGGAAGATTAAGTCTTTAAGTTTATTTTCGCCGAAAAATCCGGAAAAATTAGGAAAAAATCCTACGAGTTATTTTGGGATGTTTGTAACCCTTCTTGTACGTTTTCACAGGCCCGGACACTTCCGAAGCTAAGGAGGAGCACGCGGGACGCGATTGACGTGTCCTAAGACTGTGAGTGGACTCTTTGATTTTTAAATTGGGCATGCATGACTATTTTGCTTATTTATCTCATGGTTTTACATATGATTTTACGATGGTGAGATGTTATATCGGTTTTACTTGTTTTCACGTTTTTCGAGATAATTATCGTATTTCACGCATTTCGAGGTTTCGGTTTTTGCCTATGCATGCGTGATAATTTTTGATGAAGTATCTGGTTATGAATATGCATGTTTCGGATTTATGATGTTTGATCATATTGTGAAGAGATTTTCTGGTAATTGCATGTGTTGGAATTTACATGTGAATTCGGGCATGAGTCCTGTTACGATGAGAAATGTTTTTGGAATAATGTTGGAAAAAGATTTGTGATGAATCCTGACTTATTATGTTTAAAAACGGTTTTGGGTTTAAAGACCCGGTTGATGGTTGGATCTGGATTTGGGTTTAAAGACCCGGTGTGTTGATTTTGGGGGCGGGCCCGAAAATTGAGTTTAAAGACTCGTGAGTTTAAAGACTCGATTATTATGATACCCCCGAGGCCTACTAATCGTGTTTTGAGTTTAAAGACTCGTTGATATCCCGGGAAGGCCTAATGTTGAGTTTAAAGACTCGGATGGATCCAACGGCATAATCATGATTATTGTTTTATGTTTCACTTGATTTGTGCAAATAATGTTTCAAAATGACGGTTTCTGAAATCTGGTATTATTATAGGGTTTTACATGAGTTATGACGATCCCTGTAACGTTTTTCTTGTGTTTCGGAAAAAAGAGTTTTCAAAAGTTTAATACACAAATTTTGAATATTTGGTTATGCATGCGGATTACAAAACTGGAGGGCGAACCCGATTTCGGAAAAACTGTTTTTCCTGTTAAACTTATGTTTCGGTCCACTCACACCTTGTTATTTTAAATTCCCTCCAGGTCGTGGTACAAGCGTGGGGGCAAGCGCCGAGGCAGAGGCGGAGGCATAACGTTTTCCGTTGCGGAGTAGTTAGTTCACAGAGTAGGACTTGTTCTTTAATTTGTTTTGTAATATTGCTCTGTGAAACTGTGGACTTGACGTCCAGTCGCATGTATTTGTTTAATCTCCCTGGTCTGACAATGGGTGTGTTGTAAATTTTAACTAGTTTTCCGGCCTTTTGGGTTCGATTGTTAGACGGGAGCAGGATGCTTCCCGATTATCGAGGCGATAATCGGGGTGGGTCCTGTCAATTGGTATCAGAGCCTAGGTTTACGATTCGTGTCCGGCACTCGGGTGTGCCTTGATTATTGTACTAACTTATGCCTCTTACAGAAAGAAGGACGACCGGCCATGCCTCCGCGACGCGAACCCCCTCCACGACCTAATGGCGATGCCGAGAGTGCTTCGATCGAGCGAGCCCAGCGTCTTGGGGCTACGGTATTCAGTGGTGGAGCGGATCCCGAGGATGCTCACCGTTGGATTTCTCGGATTGAGCGGATTTTTACTGTGATGCACTGTCCTCTTGAGGAGCGTGTGGTGTTGGCTACATTTCTACTTGATGGATCTGCCTATGAGTGGTGGTACACTCTGGAGTTGTCGGGTTGGGATGCCCGTACAGTGACTTGGGAGACCTTTCGTGAGCGGTTTCTGGATCAGTATTATCCCCGTTCATTCCGTGATGCTAGGGAGACCGAGTTTCTGCAGCTCCAGCAGGGGAGCATGTCCGTAGCTGAGTATGAACAGAAATTTCAGATGCTAGCTCGTTTTGCTCCTACCTTTGTATCTACTGAGGCTGAGAAATGCCGTAGGTTCGAGCTTGGCCTACGGGGTGAGATACGGGCCATTGTGACGGCCGGAGCTTTTGCTACTCTCAGGGAGTTGTCTGATGCCGCGGTGCGGGTTGAGGCTAGTCTCCCGACACGTCCACAGTATTCTGGTGGTGGACAACGTCGCGGGCGTTCATATTCTGGATCGTATGGTCAGGGAGCCTCGAAGAAAGGACGTTATGGTGGAGCCTCATCTGCAGGCAATGATCGTTATGGCAGGCCTGGTAACTATCAGGGTTCCGGATTCCGAGCGCCTAGGGCGCAGACTGCTCCGCAGGTGAGCGCGACTTCTGTTGCTTCCACGGGACGGCAGAGTGGTGGTTTTGTTCGAGATGCTTCCAGTGTCATCTGTTTCTTCTGTGGCGAGCGGGGCCACTATCGGAGGGACTGTCCATCTTTGCCACATGGTGGTGGCGCAGGTCGGGGTGGAGCAGAGCAGGGACGGAGCACAGCTGCAGTTTCTGGGACTGGGAGCACTCGAGGAGGTGGTACCAGAGCGGCTAGTGGACAGAGGGGCCGGGGCCGTGGGCGAGCAGCTGGACCACAGGCCCGAGTTTTTGCTGTTACGCAGCAGGAGGCCAGGGCAGCGCCTGGTGTTGTGACAGGTACACTCACGATCTTTGGACATGATGTTTGCGCTTTAATTGATCCCGGAGCTACTCATTCATTTATTTCACGGGACTGTGAGTTGTTGGCGGGTAGAGAGGTGTCCGCACTGGACTGTGACATGGGAGTGAGTACGCCCACCGGAGATGTGTTTGTGGTGAATCAAGTGTTGCGGGAGTGCCCCGTAATGGTAGGTGATGTTGGTCTGGTGGCAGATTTGATACTCTTGGACTTGCACGACTTTGATGTCATCTTGGGTATGGATTGGTTGACGCTCCATCGCGCCTCTATCGAATGCGTCGATAAGAGGGTTACTTTTCAGAGCCCGGGGCTACCGGAAACCACTTTTCAGGGAATTCAGCGAGCAACTCCTGTCGGAGTAATATCTGCCCTGAAGGCAAGTAAGTTGTTGAGGAAGGGGTGCCAGGGATACTTAGCCCGAGTGATGGATTCACGAGATGCACCATTGCGGGTGGAGGATATACCGATTGTACGGGAGTTCCCGGATGTCTTTCCGGAGGATCTACCGGGATTGCCACCGCATCGAGATGTTGAGTTCACTATTGATCTGGTTCCAGGTACGCAACCTATTTCTCAGACTCCGTATCGTATGGCGCCAGCCGAGTTGAAAGAACTGAAGGCGCAGTTACAAGAATTACTTGAGATGGGATTTATTCGACCAAGTGTATCCCCCTGGGGAGCTCCGGTGTTGTTTGTGAGGAAAAAGGATGGGAGTTTGAGACTTTGCATCGATTACAGGCAACTGAATAAAGTAACAGTCAGGAACAAATACCCGTTGCCTCGGATCGATGATTTGTTCGATCAGCTGCGAGGAGCGCAGTACTTCTCCAAAATTGATCTACGTTCTGGGTATCATCAATTGCGGGTTAAGGATGAGGATGTACCCAAGACAGCATTTAGGACCCGTTATGGTCATTATGAGTTCCTGGTGATGCCGTTTGGCTTGACCAACGCACCCGCAGCGTTTATGGATTTGATGAACCGAGTGTTGCAGCCTTACTTGGATCACTTTGTCATCGTGTTCATTGACGATATCCTGGTCTACTCGAGGAGTGCGGAAGCGCACGAGGAGCACTTAAGGATGGTGCTGGGTACCTTGAGGGAAAACCAGTTGTATGCGAAGCTCAGCAAATGTCAATTTTGGTTGACGAGCGTGAGTTTCTTGGGGCATGTGATCTCAACTGACGGGATCAGTGTGGATTCTCAGAAAATTGAGGCAGTGGCGAAGTGGGAACAACCAAGGACCGTCACTGAAGTCAGGAGTTTCTTGGGTTTGGCTGGTTACTACAGGAGGTTTGTAGAGGGTTTCTCTACCATTGCTGCCCCGTTGACGCGACTGACGCGGAAGGGAGTCAAGTTTGAGTGGGATGACGATTGTGAGCGTAGTTTTCGGGAGCTAAAGGAAAGGTTGACGTCTGCTCCCATACTGACCCTTCCAGACGACAGTGGGGAATTTGAGGTGTACAGTGATGCATCCTTACAGGGTTTGGGATGTGTACTAATGCAGCATGGGAAAGTGATCGCCTATGCTTCACGCCAGTTGAAACCGCATGAGCGCAATTATCCGACGCACGATTTGGAGTTAGCTGCTGTTGTGCATGCATTGAAGATTTGGAGACATCACCTGTACGGTGCGACTTGCAGAATATTTACGGACCACAAGAGCCTGAAGTACTTGTTCACTCAGAAGGAGTTGAGTGTGAGGCAGCGACGGTGGCTAGAGCTAATTAAGGATTATGATTGCACGATTGAGTACCACCCGGGAAAAGCCAATGTGGTGGCTGATGCTCTAAGCCGGAAGTCAACACATTCTGTAGCACATCTACGGACGGTTCATTTGCCACTTTTGGTTGAACTCCGTAAGAATAGCATTGTTTTGGGTTTGGATGGCCAAGGTGTCTTGCTGGCTAATTTTCATGTGAGACCACTTCTGGTCGATCGGATCGTTGAGGCTCAATCTCAAGATCCTGTCTCATGTGTACTTCGGATTGAAGTGGAAGCCGGTGAACGGCTAGACTTTACAGTCAGGGAGGATGGAGCTTTGCTAAAAGAAGGACGGTTGTGTGTGCCCGGCGTGGGGGCACTGAAGAAAGAGATCTTGGACGAAGCTCATAGTGCGGCCTACGCGATGCATCCTGGTGGGACCAAGATGTATCGTACCTTGCGAGAGCACTACTGGTGGCCGGGAATGAAACGGGAGATTGCCGAGTTTGTCAGCAGGTGTCTGATTTGCCAGCAAGTGAAGGCTGAGAGACAACGACCTTATGGAGCCTTGCAACCACTACCTATTCCGGAATGGAAATGGGATCACTTGACGATGGATTTTGTGTTTGGACTTCCTAGGACACCCAGGGGTCACGATGGAGTTTGGGTGATTGTGGACAGGCTTACGAAATCAGGTCACTTCTTGCCAGTGCGAGAGAACTTCAGGATGACGCAGTTGGCCCAGTTGTTTATTGACGAGATCATCCGTTTGCACGGTACTCCGGAATCAATAGTTTCTGACCGAGACCCAAGATTTACTTCTCGATTTTGGCAGAGTCTGCAGGAAGCATTTGGGACGAAACTTCATTTCAGTACTGCATTTCATCCTCAGACTGACGGCCAGTCTGAGCGGACCATCCAGACATTGGAGGATATGATGCGAGCTTGCGTTTTGCAATTTCAGGAGACTTGGGAGTCCCATCTAGCCTTGATGGAATTTACCTACAACAACAGCTATCAAGCGAGCATTGGGATGGCTCCGTACGAAGCCTTGTACGGACGGCAGTGCAGAACTCCGTTGTGTTGGACGGACGTGGGGGAAAGGAGGCTGACTAAATCCGAATTGGTGGAACTGACGACCGAGAAGGTCAAACTCATCAGGGATCGGCTCAAGGCAACCCAGGACAGACAAAAGAGCTATGTGGACCATCGGATTCGAGATCTGGAGTTTGCGGTCGGAGATCGGGTATTTCTGAAATTGTCCCCTTGGAAGGGTGTAGTGCGATTCGGCAGGCGAGGGAAGTTGAGCCCTCGTTATATTGGACCTTACGAGATTACCGAGAGGATTGGCCTGGTGGCCTACCGGCTGGCACTACCGCCAGAGCTTTCGAAGGTCCACGATGTTTTCCATGTGTCAATGTTGCGGCAATATGTGTTTGACGCATCTCATGTACTGGAGGATCAGCCCATTGAACTTCGAGATGATTTGAGCTTCGAGGAACAACCGGTACAGATTTTGGATCGAAAGGAGAAAGTGCTACGTCGGAAGACCGTTCCTCTGGTGAAGGTTCTCTGGAGGAACCAGAATGTGGAGGAAGCCACATGGGAACCCGAGGCGCAGATGCGAGAACAGTTCCCTTACTTGTTTCCTTGAAATTTCGGGACGAAATTTCTTAAGGAGGGGAGATTGTAACGCCCCGGACGTTCTGGAAATGTAATATTATTAAATATTGAATAAAATGACGTTTTTACCCCTGTGTTTGTGTGGTCAATTTGTTGACTTCTAGTTTTGGAGGTCGAACGGACGTTGGGTGATGACCGTGACGTAGTTCGGGATGTCACGAGTTCAAAGACAGGTGGCACGTTCGATTCGGACGCTCGGAGTGAAAGTTATGATGTTCGGAAGTTCAGGGGCATTATCGTAATTTGGGCGTTATAAGGGGAAAAAGTTGACTTTTTGTTTGACAATTGATATCCTTTTGACTCGAAGACCGTTATGTTCGTCTCGACGCCCCGAGTACAACGACAGGCGGCACGCTTGAAACGGACGTCGGACGACCGAGTTACGGGTCACGGAAGTTGGAGGGCAGTTTGGTAATTTTTGCCCTGGGGGCATTTTGGTAATTTCCACACGGGGTACTGTTCACCACCGTGGAAAACAGAGCAGCGGCCGTGGGTTTGTGCGTTCAATTGTTTATGGCTTTAGTGGATTGTTCAGACGTTTTGTTTATGTAGTTTTAGGCAGTGGAAACAGGATTGAGTGACCTTGGTGCACGTTTGGGCAGAGCTCAGAGCACGGGAGAGTGAGGAATGGCCGTGGTCTCTGTGCTTGCGGGAAACCATTTTCAGAGACTTCAGAGTGTCTCCCACGAGTTGCTGGCCGTTTGAATCGATTACTCTGATTGCTGTTGGACTTAGGGACTCATTTGCGTCCTTTCTGCGGTGGAAAAACTGAGAGAGATTGAGAGAACCAGTGTTGAACCATTTCGGGTTTCTGGGGGGGAAATCGCTGAGTTCAAATTCTGAGGGTCGAAGGATCAAACCAAACACACGGTGAGACTTCTGGGAGTGTTAGGATCACTACGGTGCAAGAACTGAAGGGATTGGAGCCTGTTTCGCCCAGGAACCTGAGCTACGGTTCAGAGTTGAACCAGTTGGAGGGAAAAACTGAATTCGATTTCTGAGGTTTGTTGATCGAAACCAGGGGTCATTCTAGTCTTCTGGGAGCAAGAGGAAACCAACCACGTCAAATTCGAAGGACGACATCCACGAATTGGCCAGGAACGGAGTGCCCTGGTTCTGAGTATTTTCGAGCTTGAGGACGACGACTTCCAGGTAACGGCAAGATCAATTGACAGTACCATTGTGTTCGTATGAATCCCCTTAACCTACTGGTGAAAATAATTTGAGATTGGGGTTAGTTTGGGTGAGTTCCAGAATGTCGATTTGTTCGACTGTTCGAGTTTGAGTTGGGTCGTTTGGGTACTAGTCGAGGTTAACCTTCATTGCAGACCTAAAATTAAAGGATTAAGGAAGATAATAGGAACAAAAACGAGAGGAATTGATTGAGAATTGGGCTTGAACTGGTCGGGTTGAGTCGCGGGTATTAGACCCGTTTATCAGTTGATTCGGGTAAGGACGAAGGTACTGTAGCTTGGCGCGTGGCTTTCACGCGCAGCCACTTTGGGCGGCGCGTGACGGCGCGTGTGACGTCAACTCTGATCACGGTCAACATGAGAATTTATCCTTACAGTTTAAATAACATTTTATCTTTAGAGTTCGAATCGATCGGGAGTCATTCGGGATAACTTCGGGAGTCCGGAAGATTAAGTCTTTAAGTTTATTTTCGCCGAAAAATCCGGAAAAATTAGGAAAAAATCCTACGAGTTATTTTGGGATGTTTGTAACCCTTCTTGTACGTTTTCACAGGCCCGGACACTTCCGAAGCTACGGAGGAGCACGCGGGACGCGATTGACGTGTCCTAAGACTGTGAGTGGACTCTTTGATTTTTAAATTGGGCATGCATGACTATTTTGCTTATTTATCTCATGGTTTTACATATAATTTTACGATGGTGAGATGTTATATCGGTTTTACTTGTTTTCACGTTTTTCGAGATAATTATCGTATTTCACGCATTTCGAGGTTTCGGTTTTTGCCTATGCATGCGTGATAATTTTTGATGAAGTATCTGGTTATGAATATGCATGTTTCGGATTTATGATGTTTGATCATATTGTGAAGAGATTTTCTGGTAATTGCATGTGTTGGAATTTACATGTGAATTCGGGCATGAGTCCTGTTACGATGAGAAATGTTTTTGGAATAATGTTGGAAAAAGATTTGTGATGAATCCTGACTTATTATGTTTAAAAACGGTTTTGGGTTTAAAGACCCGGTTGATGGTTGGATCTGGATTTGGGTTTAAAGACCCGGTGTGTTGATTTTGGGGGCGGGCCCGAAAATTGAGTTTAAAGACTCGTGAGTTTAAAGACTCGATTATTATGATACCCCCGAGGCCTACTAATCGTGTTTTGAGTTTAAAGACTCGTTGATATCCCGGGAAGGCCTAATGTTGAGTTTAAAGACTCGGATGGATCCAACGGCATAATCATGATTATTGTTTTATGTTTCACTTGATTTGTGCAAATAATGTTTCAAAATGACGGTTTCTGGAATCTGGTATTATTATAGGGTTTTACATGAGTTATGACGATCCCTGTAACGTTTTTCTTGTGTTTCGGAAAAAAGAGTTTTCAAAAGTTTAATACACAAATTTTGAATATTTGGTTATGCATGCGGATTACAAAACTGGAGGGCGAACCCGATTTCGGAAAAACTGTTTTTCCTGTTAAACTTATGTTTCGGTCCACTCACACCTTGTTATTTTAAATTCCCTCCAGGTCGTGGTACAAGCGTGGGGGCAAGCGCCAAGGCAGAGGCGGAGGCATAACGTTTTCCGTTGCGGAGTAGTTAGTTCACAGAGTAGGACTTGTTCTTTAATTTGTTTTGTAATATTGCTCTGTGAAACTGTGGACTTGACGTCCAGTCGCATGTATTTGTTTAATCTCCCTGGTCTGACAATGGGTGTGTTGTAAATTTTAACTAGTTTTCCGGCCTTTTGGGTTCGATTGTCAAACGGGAGCAGGATGCTTCCCGATTATCGAGGCGATAATCGGGGTGGGTCCTGTCAAGAACTGACATTTACTCAACTTCGCATACAACTGGTTCTTCCTCAAGGTGTTAAACACTATCCTCAAATACTTCTCGTGCGCCTTCGCGCTCTTTGAAAACACCAAGATATCATCGATGAACACAATAACGAAACAATCCAGGTATGACCGAAACACTCGGTTCATCAGGTCCATAAATGCCGCTGGAGCGTTGGTTAAATCAAAGGGCATCACTACAAACTCATAATGGATCTGGTCTGAAAGACTGTCTTGGGTATGTCCTCCTCTCTGACCCGTATCTGGTGACATCCGGAGCGAAGATCAATCTTCGAAAAGTACTTTGCTCCCTTCAGCTGATCAAACAAGTCATCAATCCGGGGTAGGGGATACTTGTTCCTGATAGTTACCCTATTCAGTTGCCTATAATCAATACACAGTCTCAAACCTCCATCTTTTTTCCTGACAAACAGCACTGGAGCTCCCCAAGAAGATACACTACGTCGAATAAATCCCGTATCGACCAACTCTTGTAACTGCGCCTTTAATTCCCTCAACTCAGCTGGTGCCATACGATAAGGAGTCTGAGAGATAGGTTGCGTACCTGGAAGAAGGTCGATGGTAAACTCGATATCTCGGTGAGGTGGAAATCCCGGCAACTCCTCCGGAAAGACGTCTGAAAACTCCCGCACTGTAACGACCCGAACTTTCGTAAATATTATTTTATTGTAAAATGACCATTTTGCCCCTAAGGGGGAAAAAGTTGACTTTTGCCTCGGGAAATATTTAGGACTTTTACCCATAACCGTGACGTAGTTTGGGACGTCACGAGTTCATAGGCAGGTGGTACGTTCGATTCCGGCGTTCGAGGAAGAAGTTGTGACGTTCGGAAGTCTAGGGGTATTTTGGTAATTTGGTCAAAGAGGGGCCAAATGTTGACTTTTAACCCGAGAAGTCCAACGGACGAGGGCCAATGATCGTTACGTAGGTCGAGTTAATACGAATCCCTAGACAGGCGGCACGTCGAAATCGGACGTACGACGAAAAAGTTATGGTCACGGAAATAATCACGATTAAACCGAACTAACCGGGACTCGGAATAAAATAATAATATAATAATAGAATCTGATTACTTTTACCACAATCAATCTGGACCCTTGGATGAGTGACACGTGTCACTCATCCCCTTCATTCCCTAAAACCAGGATCTATGTCTGCCATTTAATTAATTAATTAATTTCTCTCCTTAAATCCTCACCCTTCATCCTACACTCAGACTCAATCTCAGCCGTTGATTTCATTTTCTCATTCAGTTTTTAAACCATCAGAGATTCACTCTCTCATTTCCATTCTTTCAACTCGTGTACACTCTAACTCTATGCACAATCACTCCACCACCTCACAGCCCAACCTCACACACCAGGCAGCACCAGGCAACCACCAGCAACCCCCAGACACCGGCCACCACCACCACGGCCACCCTGCACGGCCAGGAAACTCCCATACCCGAGAGCAACCAAACAACCCGAAACCATCCTACCGTCCAAACCACCTCACCAGGGCGTGAACCAACCTAGGGTTAGGACCACTGAGACCTCTGGATGACTCAGGACTGGACTGGGCAGCCCATGGCGGCGACACGGCGGCGGTAAGCCCAGAAAATCGAGAGACACCGATTTCCTTCCCTGTCTCGAACCATTCGTTTTTTACGTTAAAATTGTTTGGTTGTTTTTGAGACACACTTAGGGGACCTAGACGATCATTTTGGACCAAGGTTCACGGCTGGAAGCTCGACGACTCGTCGGAGAAGACGAACCAGAGCTGGCAGCCGGTTTCCCGTCGATTTTCAGGTGGTTACTTCAACCTAAAAGCTCGTTTTAATTACACAGAACCATAGAAGACATTGTGACGAGTTCATAGGAACAAATCCCATCAGAAATGGTGGCCAGGTTGATGAGTACTGATCGGGTCGAACCGTGGGTCTGCGGTGACCCGATTCTCAGACCCGGTACTGTAGCTGATGACGTCATCATGCTGACGTCAGTAGTGACGTCATGATGACATCATCATGTCAGAAAACTGTCAGACCAGGGACCAATGGGCTGCTGACACGTGTCCTCTAACACTGTCAGTGATGACGTCATGCTGACGTCAGCATCACTGTAGCACCGTTGACCAGAGTTTGACCAGGCGCGTGGGGGCGCGTGTGAACAGTATTTTGTGTGGGACCAGTGCCATTTTCAAGGTTTCGACGATACGAATCCAATGGCGGTAGTTTCGTGTCGATCGGAGATCGTTATGTTGGTCAAATTAGGGTTTGAAGCCTTGGGAAGCGTGTGCGGACGGCTTTTCCGAACCGGTTTCAGTCTAGGGTTTCTTAGTTGTTTAGTAGGGACTTAAAGTGACCTTTACGTATGCTTTGGACATGACAGGAATTGTACTTTAACCCTTGGACGGGGCTTTACGCTCGGGATTGCAGCAGGATTGTATGGTGAGTGGGCCTTTGATTTCACTAAACTTCGGCATGCATAACTATTTTACTTTCTATTATATCTATATGTGATTCAAGTAAAGGTATCTGTTTATCTTGAGTATGATTTATGGCACGTATTATGATGTTTGGGCATGAGACCCGTCTGGTTGTTTATGAACGGTTTTGAGTCATGTATATGTATCATGGATTTCGATATTTATCTTCGGTACTGCACTGTATAGATCTACCCTAGGATACTGTCTCCTCTGGATGTAGGTACCCCGGAGTGGTCACGGCGCATTGCCTGTGAGGAGTCATTCTACGGAGAAACCGGACCGTAGAGTGACTCAGGAGCAGGATTGCTATTGTTGGACGTCTGGGACGGCAGGCATCTTGAATGCCATGCTCGGACTGGGTTCGGGATTTGGACTCGGGATTGAGACCCCGGGTGGCACGCGTAGCCTTGGAACTGTGACCTTATTGGGCGTCTGGGACGTCGGGCATCTGGGATGTCAGGGTTGGGATGTATAGTGCAGTGACTGAGATTATATTATGTTGATATTATTCTGCTTATGATTATATGATTTTGTGGTTTATGATACTAATGCATGTCTTTTCGGAAAACGGAGGGGAAAATCTATATGTTTTCGAGATGGTAAACTATTTTGTAAACCTTGAGTTTCGGCCCACTCACCCTTGTTGTTTTACTACCCCTCCAGGTGGTGCTATTGAGGAGGAAGAGGAGGAGGATCCCGAGGAAGAGGCATAGGTTTACGTTGCGCACCTGAACCCTACTGCTGGGTAGGTTGGCACGTAGTCCATGCTATGTATGACTTAACTTTGGATTTTCTTTATGCATTTTATTTTCAATAAGGGTGATTTTGGTATTTTAATGTCGGGTGTCAGACAGGAGCAGGGCACGTCCCGGGTGGTCCCAGGGGGATCGGGGCGGATCCTGTCACGCACTACCGGAATATCCTCCGGCCTAAATGGCGTAACACGTGTGTCCACCACGTGAGCTAAGTAGCCCTGGCATCCCTTCCTTAACAACTTGCTCGCTTCTAGAGCCGAAATCACGCCGGTAGGTAGTGCATGCTGAGTACCCTGGAACGTAGTCTCCGGTAACCCTGGACTCCGAAAGGTCACGCTTCTATCGAAACACTCGATAGAAGCATGATGCATAGTTAACCAGTCCATGCCCAGAATAACATCAAAATCCTGTAAATCCAAAAGTAACAAGTCCGCCACTAACTCAACCTCGCCTACCAACACCAGACACTCTCTCAGACCTGATTCACCACAAACACCTCCCTAGTAGGCGTACTCACACCCAAATCACAATCCAGTGTGGACACCTCTCTCTCCGCAACCAAACCACAACTCCCAGATATAAAAGAATGGGTAGCCCCGGGATCTATCAAAACATGTACAACATGGCCAAGTATGGTAAGCGTACCTGTCACCATTCTGGGTGCTGATCGAGCCTCCTGCTGTGACATAGCAAAAACTCGAGCATGGGGTCCTGATGATCGGCCGCGTCCCCTTGAACTACTCGTAGCACCACTACCACCTCTAGGGCCTGCCGCCCCTGAAACTGATGTCGTACTCCATCCCGGCTCTGTTGTACCTCGGCCTACGCCACCATCCTGGGGTAACGATGGACACTCACGCCGGAAGTGATCTCCCTCTCCACAGTAATCGCAAACATCCTGACTGGGTCCACCACTCTGCCTCCCAGTAGAAGCAACAGATGTCTCACTTGGCTGCGGAGTCGGCTGTGCTCTAGCTCCTCGAAATCTAGAACCCTGAAAAACTGCCTGGTCTACCAAATCGGGCACCACCTGCCGATGAAGTACCACCGTTATTGCCCCGCTTCGGGGTCCTCTGACTCGATGATCCAGAAAAGGAATGCTCCCGGCGTCGCACACCACCCGAGAACTGTGGTCGTGCTGGCAAACTAGCCTCTACCCTCACCGCAACATCTGATAACTCTCTAAGTGTAGCAAATGAGCCATCCGTCAAAATGGCTCGAATCTCTCCTCGCAGGCCCAACTCAAACCGGCGATACTTCTCAGCTTTCGTTGCCACAAAAGCAGGAGCAAAATGGGACAACATCTGGAACCTCTGCTCGTACTCAGCTACTGTCATACTCCCGTGTTTAAGCTGAAGAAATTCCACCTCCTTGGCATCTCGGAATGAGCAGGGATAGTACTGATCCAAGAACCGCTCCCGGAATGTCTCCCAAGTCACGGTGTGGGCGTCCCATCCTGACAACTCAAGCATATACCACCACTCATACGCTGCACCGTCCAGCAAGAAGGTAGCTAATAACACTCGATCCTCCGGAGGGCATCTCATCACCTCGAAGATCCGCCCAAGTCGGGTAATCCACCTGTGGGCTTCCTCGGGGTCTGCCCCACCACTAAAAGTCGTAGCCCCTCCACTAAAAGTCGTAGCCCCTAGACGCTGGGCTGGCTCTGGCTCAATCGTAGCACTCTCTGCATCTCTCGTAACGTCTTCTGCAGGTCGTGGAGGGGCTCACGTCTCGGAGGCATGGTCGATCGTACGCTGAAAGAGGCATAGAGTTAGTAAAACGACCTAAACACAACCTCGTATGTCAGGACCCGACCCTCTTCTGTCAGGTCCCGATTCATCTAGCACGATATTGTCCGCTTTGTGCCTCGCCCTCACGGTTTTGTTTTCGAGAGCTCACGGTGCAACTTCCCAGGGGGTCACCCATCTGGAATTGCACCAGCCTCAACTCGCTTAACTTTGGGGTTCCAATCCCCCCCAAAGCCACTGAGCTCCCAAAAGGCCTCATGCTAGATAGGTGACGTCATGCTGACGTCAGCAGTACTGTAGCACCGTTGACCAGAGGGTTGACCAGGTGCGTGGGGGCGCGTGTGAACAGTAATTTTGGTGGGACCACCACCATTCTTTAGGTTTCGACGATCCGGATCCAATGGCGGTGGTTTCGGGTCGATCGGAGATCATTAAGTTGGTCAAAATGAGAGTTTTTGCCTTGGAAAGCGCGTTCGGGCGGCTTTTCCGGACCGGTTTCGGTCTAGGGTTTCATGGTTGAATGTTAGGGGTTTGTATTTACCCTTACGTATACTTTGGATGTGACAGGAATTTTGTAATTGTACCAGATCGAGGGTAAACGCTCGGTTTTCAGCAGGACTGTACTGTGAGTGGGCCATTTTCTTTAACCCTTGTGTGCATAAATGTTTTCTGGTTTTATTATACTTATTCACATGCTAAAACAATGATGGTTTTGATGATATGGAAAATATGGTTATGGCACGTTTCACGGTATTTGGGCTTGAGACCCGTCCGATGAAACTGAATGATTGGTTCGGATTCTATCTATGTATATATATGTTTGCATGTGGATATCAATAAAATGTATTTGTTACTGCACTGTATAGATCCTTCCATATTGTATTGTCTCCTCCGGATGAGGTACCCCGGAGAGGTCACGGACGTCTAGAACGTCCAGCGTCTATGACGCTAAGCATCGGGGATGCTGTACCCGAACGGGGTTCGGGGATTGAACTCGGAAATTGAGACCCGAGTGGCACGCGTAGCCTTGTGATTGTGACCTTATTGGACGTCAGGGACATCAGACATCAGGGATGTCAGGATTGGAGTGTATAGTGCAGGAACTAAAATTATGGTTATGGTTTTATTATATGCCTTATGGTCCATATTATATGGTTTATGATTTTGAATTATGTTGCACGCATGTTTGGAAAACGGAGGGGCAAATTATATGTTTTACTTATCAAACGATTTCATAAACTTGAGTTTCGGTCCACTCACCCTTACTGTTTTGATAACCCCTCCAGGTCGGGAAACTGAGGTAGAGGAGGAACCAGAGGCTGAGGCATAGATCTACTTCTGCGTACCTGAACCCCTGCTGGGCGGTGTACCCGCAGGTTTACTTTAGAGTCGTGCTCGCAAATTTGTAATTTTGAATTATATCCCTTGTCTGACATTCGTTTAATTCGGATTTGATGCATGACTTTAATTTGGTTATTTATGCTTTTAAATGTTTGGAGGTTAAAATTGGTATGAATTATTGGGTGTCAGACGGGAGCAGGGCACGTCCCCTTGTGGTCCCTGTGGGATCGGGGCGGGTCCTGTCATCGTAACAGACACAAACCGTCAACCTATGCTCTGATACCGATTGACAAGACACACCCCGATTATCACCTCGATAATCGGAACGAACCCTGCTCCCGTCTGAAAATCACACTCAAAGTACCAAATAACCTCAAAGCAACCACAAGCATACATTGTCAGACTAGGGAGAAGTTATGATACAACAAGTCAACAGTAATACAGAGCATAGTAACAGAACAGGATAAGAACAAAAGTCCTACTGTGAGCTGACTAAATACGCAACGGAAAACTCTATGCCTCTGCCTCTGCCTCTGCCTCGACGTTAACCCCGACGCTTGCACCACAACCTGGAGGGTAATTTAAAAACCAGAAAAGTGTGAGTGGACTAAAAAGAAATAAGAGTTTCAAAAACAATTTAATAAACAAACCAGGATTTTTCCCTCCGTTTTAAAAATATGCATGCATAACTAAGTATCAAAAAACAACTATATAAACTGTATGATAATCACTGTAAAAACATCATCATAAAAACATGAAATACCAAATATCATCATCCAATCAAACCTGCTAGATCTATCCGAGTCTTTAAACTCAATCTAGGCCTCAATATAATCCGAGTCTTTAAACTCTCGAGTCTTTAAACTCAATCCGGGTCTTTAAACCCAATCCGGGCCCACCCCCGTCATAATCATATCCGGGTCTTTAAACCCAATAACCAGATCCAACAAATCCAATCCAAACCATTTTTAATTCATTTCTAAGTCCATGTCCAAACCCGAATTCGAAATCAATATTTCGAAGCCCTGCCGGCGTTCAGAACAGTCATTCCGAATCCAAATCCGGAATCCAAAACCTTAATTATCGAATCATGCTTCAAAACTCATTTATAGTCATTGAAAATCAGTTATATATTGAAATCCCAAAAGCATAGCATCAGCATCATAAACAAATCATATCTCGTAAAATGTGCCGAAATACTTGAATATCTCAAAAAACGTGAAAGTACGTAAAACAGATATAGGAGAATCAAAAACATGAAATCATATTTAAACACATAAAACAAGTAGATAAAAATAGTTATGCATGGTCGGTTAGAAAAGAAAAGTCCACTCACAAGGTCCGAAGGCGTCAATCGCGCTCCGTACGCTCCTCAACTGTCTCAGGAGTATCCCGACCTGTCAAATACCACAACACCGGGTCACAAACACTTCATTTAAGCTCTCACAAATTTCCCCAATTTTTCGGGATTTTTAAACGTAATTAAACTAACCCCTAAAGCTTCGGACACTCAAAACTACCCCGATTCGGTGTCCGATCGACTCGAAATTTTTCCTAAAATGTTCGTTACATCGATTAGAGTGAAAACCATGTTGGACACTTCCCCAGAACATGCCTTACGTGCCCTCACGCGCCGCCCAAATGGGCTACGTGTGGGAGCCACACGCCCAATCATTGTTCATCTTCAACCTCCAGCCAACCCGGTTCAGACTGGTCCAGACCGGTCCGGTCGAACCGAGCCAACGAGGCTGGTTTTCACTCATATCCAGTCCATTCTCAGTCTTTTCTATACCATTAGGATCGTCCTTGAGTTTATGATTGATTTACTGAACTAAAACACGAAAGAACGCACGAAACCTTACCGTCCAAACCTTCGAACTAAAACTCTGAAAATCGTCCTTCGGATTCCGGCCACCCGTCGTCTTCTCAGGGCACTGGTTGGCTTCCTTAGCTCACTAAGCACTTCCTACAACTATTAGGACCAAAAGATCGATTCAACTAAGCTCCAAAACCCACAACTTTTGATTTGAGCTAAAACGGGAAAACAGAGGAAGCAGAAATATCACCGGTGTTCTAACCTCCGCCGTGATCGCCGCCGTGATTCTCTGGGTTCAATAAGTGGTCCTCAACCCACTACTCACTCCCACATACCAGATTTAACCAAGTTGCTCGTTTGAAGGTTCACCGTCGTCCACGACTTCCTCTCTGTTTCACTGTTTTCTCACCTTCTCACACACCCAAACAAGCCTTAAGTCCCTCTCAAACACGATCAAACAACTCACTCGAACACCTAAGATCACTCACTCAAAGACAACGCACTCACACACTGAAAACTGATCGATTTTTATCCCACTGCCTCAGTCTCTGTTTTTTCCTCTTTGAACGATTACAATCCAATTTAAAAATTAGAACCATGTATAGAATTAGGCAGAAGCCTCTAGGATATCACCAGGTGTCACACACCCTGTGGACACAGTCCAAAATATCCAATCCCAACTCCCCAAGTGGCCTTATCTGATTCGGCACACTTTCCCATGTGTTAAAAGACCAAAATGCCCCTACAAGTTGAAATTACCATTTTACCCCTCACCTACTTAGAACCACAACTTAACCGTCTGACGTCCGATGACAACATTCCGCATGTCGTTGTACTTAGGACGTCAAGACCTATGTAACGGTCTTCAGTTTGCGTGAAAACTAATGGTCAAACAAAAAGTCAACAATTTCCCTATTTTTAACCAAATTATAAAAATGCCCTCGACCTTCCGAACACCATAACTTCTTCTCCGATTGTCCGAATCCGACGTGCCACCTGTCTACGGACTCGTGATGTCCTGAACTACACCACGATCATCGGTCAACGTCCGTTCGACCTGCCAAACAAAAAGTCAACAGTTGATCACACTATTCACAAGGGTAAAATCGTCACTTTTTTATACAAATCTTTTCCAAATTTACATTTTTGCCTTTTTTGAAGGTCCGGGTTGTTACAGATGCCACACGGGAACCTAAAGGGCCTGCCTATAGGACACAGGTTCGACAAAAGATCCAGACGGCACTGGAGTAGCGTGCAGGGCAAGGTAACCGCGTCTGTTAGGTTTGAACACGCCAGCCTTAGATCGAGTGACCATGGGATGCACGGAGGTGGGAGCAGAAGGAGCCGATGAAGAGGGTGGCCCGGGAAGAGCAATCACAAGGTCAAGTTCGGGTGCACTGGTGGAAGGGGAGGACAAGGAAGGGGAAGGTGCACGGGGAGGAGAACTTGAGTCCAGGGACGAGACAGAAGTAGGGACTAGGAGGGGATCCGGGGAGCAAATGGAGGGGTTGCCATCTAAGGACTGGGAGAAGACAAGGGAGTACAACTAGCAGAGGAAGGGAATGAAGGCGACGGGGAAGATAGAGGAGGAGAGTGGTGAAAGGGGAAAAGAGTTTCATCAAAGAGAACAAGACGAGATATGTAAGTCTTCAGAATAGGCATGTCATAACATAGAAAACCCTTGTAGTCCAAGGTATAACCAACAAAAACATACTGAGTAGTGCGAGGCTTGAGTTTGTGATGGGTGTATGGACGTAGGTAGGGGTAACAGGCACAACCAAATATTCTAAGGTGGCGCAGGTTAGGAGGATGACCAAATAGACATGAGAAGGGGGATTGCATGTGCAAAACCGAAGAGGGCATTCGATTGATGAGATAGTTGGCTGTTGAGCATGCATGAAACTAGAGTGTGTGTGGCATAAAAGCAGCTTGGAGTAGGGCAATGGAGGTTTCAATGAGTTTCATGTGCTTCCTCTCTGCTAGACCGTTTTGCTGAGGAGTGTAGGGAGTACACTTTTGATGCTGAATACCCTTGGAATCGAGGAAGTTAGTCATGGCACGATTAACAAACTCACCACCCCCATCACTTTGGAAAACCTTGATTGATTTACCAAAGAAGTTAAGAATGTAATTATAGAACTTAATAAACACAATGCATACATCAGACTTATTCATTAAGGGATAGAGCTAGCAAAACCATGTACAATCGTCTATGAAGACTATATAGTATCTGTATCCAAGAGTTGATGTGCAGGACTGGGACCCCATACATCAAAATGGATCTTCAAGAATGGCACTGCTACCCTATTAGCTGAAACAGGAAAAGGCAATCGAGACACTTTGGCTTGAAGCCAGAGAACACAGACATATGGAGAGGAGTCAGGAGAATGCTGGATATGAGCTTGATGAAGCATGGAAGAAAGCACAGCATTAGATGGATGGCTAAGTCGATGGTGCCAAAGAGAGGACTTGAGTTGTTGTCCCAATCAGCTTGTGCCAAGATGACGGTTTGAGCTGAAGGAAGAAAGTGTAGTAGGGATAGGGTAAAGACCAGCAACACTAGGAGTTTGAGACAGTACCCTCCTCATCTCGTCCTGGGTTTATAGGGAGTGAGCATCAAAGGTCATGTTACAGTTATTGTGTAGACAAAACTTATGCACAGAAAGTAAATTGTGCACCAATTTGGGAACATGAAACACATCCTTACGATCAAAGACATGATGAGAAATTGGCAATGCAACTGAACCAGAGCTGGTTATAGGTAGTAACTCTCTATTACCAACATAAATACCTGAATCAGTAGGGCCTAGTTTAACTTGCTGAAGTTGAGAACTGTCAGATGTCATGTGATTGGTGGTTCCAATATCAGCAATCCAGAAACTGGGATCATTGAATTCGAAATTTGTCGTAGCTGAATATGCTTGAGGTTGTGACATTGGAAGAAGGGTGTTTCTCTGGGAACACTGAGGAGCCTCATGACCAGGGAACCTGTAGAGGTGGCACACGGGTGAAGGAGAGGATCCAAGTACACCAGGATGTGGAGTGGGAACAACAGAAAACTATGGAACTGTAGGATTATATCCCTGAGATAGTCTTGAGTGCTGTGGAGAAGGGTTGTGATGTCCAATACCTGCATTTCCATAACCATAACCTTGATTTTGTCCACCATTAGTGTAAAAAGCCTCCTTGATTGGCAGAATTATTATTATGATATCCATATCCATGTTGAGTATTGTTATAGTACTGGTGATGTCTTCCCCCTTTATAGTAATTGTTAGTTCTTCCTCCACGATAGTTGTTGTTTCTGTCTCTACCTCGATAGTTGTTTCTCCCGTACCAAGTGTTCTGGTAATGATTTCGTGGTTGCCAGTTGGAGTCCTGCCACTGGGACTAGTGGACACTAGGAGATGCTGATCGAGTTCCTGTGCTGTTTGTGGTGGAAACCATGGCAGTGAGTACAAAAGATTGAGTTTGGAGGTGAGTATTAACCTTGGAAAGATCAGCTTCTTTAGCCAGGAGTAATGTGCGAAGTTCAAACACGATCAATGGAACAGGTCTAGCTCGAATATGAGATTTTGAAGGAGTGGTAGTCAGCCGAAAGGCCATTGAGTGTGATCAAGATCATATCCTTGTCAGATACAGTGAAGCGTGCACTGGCTAAACATTGTCGAGCAGTTCTGATCTTGTGCAGGAACACTTTTATAGAGTCAGTATCTTTCTGAATCGTTTGGAGATTGGTCTTCAACTACCTCAAATTGGCCTCATATATTGAAGAAAACTGTTCTTGGAGAGTGAGCCAGGCTGCCCTGGATGATTCACATGACATGATTTCTGTAAATGAATCTTCAGAGATTATGGCAATAAGCATGTTAAGCAATGCAGCATCCATATCAAGCCATTGTGTATAGCCTGAATCTGAAGAGTTGAGGCAACGCATTGTGCCATCCAGATATCCAAACAGATGCAATCCTTTCAAGAATCTGAGAACCTTAACACTCCAAGTAATATAATTTGTGTCATCAAGTTTAAAAGCAACGAAATCAGTAGTGTGTTTGATTAGATCCATCGAAGACATCATGGATAGGATGAACTCAAGTATGTGAGGAAGAAATTGTTTTACACAGATTATTTTACCAAGAAATTCAATCTATGACCAAGAAGTGAAGTTGGACTAGAAGGAGAGTGATTGAATACAAAAGATCAAGAGGAGATCAAAAATCTGTGAAAGATCGAAGAGTGAGAAATCAAAGAGTAAGAGTTATCTGTGCTTCAATCAACAGTTTGATTAATAAGGACCGGGGAGGAAATCTTGAGGAAACGAAACTAGAAAAACTATTTAATGGTAACAAGAGAAGATAGAGGATTCGAAGTGACCATAACAAGATAAAATGGAGGATTCGAAGTAGGACAGCACACCTTTTACATAACTCGTGAAATCAGCTTGATCACCATAACACCAATGCGCGCAAGAGGAGCCCTAGGATCGTGAGCCGTGAGCATTAAAGCTCTGATACCATGTAAGAAATTGAGGTTCCACCCCAAAACCAATTGGCCAATGGGGGAGTAGCCTAAGATCTTATAAAGCACAAATTGTTGTTGTGCTTTTCCGATGTGGGACATTTTCCTCACATCTCAACACACCCTCTCACGTGTGACGGATTTTCCAGCCTATCACGTGACGATTTGAATGGGTACGTGTGACACGTGTGACGGTTAAGCCAATCACGTGGGATAACCGCGCGTAAGGAGTTAAGGTTGCTATAAAATTATCAATTACTAGATTAAATATAATTTTTTTAATCAAAGATGATATTACTATATCATAAAGAAAATATACAATCATATTATCAAATTAAACTAATGAATTATGACACAAGCTAACATGTCAATACTAACACGGATAAAGTCGCACTAACAATTAAATATCAAACTCACATCACTGAAATTATACAAATTATTACAAACCAAACACAAAGCTCAAAACAACCAAAATCCTAAACAAATTATCTCTACGAAAAAATAGAAATCATTCTCAAATTCATCATATTTAGTCATGAAGAACCTGTATAGCATGGCGGATCTGAGTAAGAATTGATTTCTAGCAATCTAATTGTGCATAAAAACAAATATATATATATATATATATGAGTAAAAGTCCTATCTAACCAGCGTCGGTCCAATAAATTCAAGGACTCGTGCGAAAAATATAAAAGTGACCTCATAATACATATTTATACACACACACACACACACACACACACACAAAAATTATACTTTTTCAAATTTTTTTTTTCATCTATCATGGAATACATGAAAAAAAAAATTCAAGATTTTAAGCACATCACTCATATATAGAAAATATAGTCGTCTTGTTATACTATATTTTTAAGAAAACAATGAAATTAAAAAAAATAGAGTTAGTCCTAATTACTTTACAAGACAAACTAAATAACTATACATCAATCAGAATAACTCTTAATAATATTTTAAGAATATAGGTCCAACTTTTCAATTAAATATTTCTTTAAACTCAATTTAAATATATATATTCAAAAAAAAATTAAACAATTACTTAATTTTTTTTTCTTAAAAAAAATAAAAATAAGTCAACAATTTTGGGCCCTCCTAATTCATGGGCCCAGGGCAGTCGCTCTTGTGGCCTTAGGCCATGGTCGACCCTGTCTCTAACTACCGTGACAAACAAAAGGGAGATATTGCAGTAAATTCGTCCAACAACAAGGTAGAACAAAATTAAGTGAAAAGAAATAAATTTTAAAATAAGATTTTTGGTAAGTGGATTGATTGAAAAAATAGCAAAATAATAATAATATGAAACTCAAATCCGCATGACTCAAACCACACAGTCTTCATAAAGAGCTCTTATTACTAGCTAGCCAAAAGGAAAAAAAAAAACAGTTAGATCATCTCCCTTCCCCTCCTTAATTTGTTTTTTCTTTGAAATTGAGAGAAGAGAAAACAGAGACCAGAATTTTTGTCTCTATGGTAGATTAAATATATTTGAAATATAATTAACATAGCCTGGTCGAGTTGGGAGAAGCTGTAGGTATTATTGCGGGTCAATCTATTGGAGAACCGGACACTCAACTAACATTAAGAACTTTTCATACATGTGGAGTATTCACAGGGGGTACTGCAGAACATGTACGAGCCCCTTCTAATGGAAAAATAAAATTCAATTGAATTTTTTTTTAAATAACGTACTATGTTATGTTGCATAAAATCACTTGAAATCCATTTATTTTCTTCATTCTGATCTTTTGTATTCAAATCTTAACATACGTGTGTCGGAATTCACCTGTTCTCTCTGCTATGCACTCTAATCAAACTCCTACAAGCAAAATGCCCCTATTTAATCAAATTATATTTTAACTATTGTTAAAAAAAAGTTAACATTTATAAAAACAACCAAATTAATATTCACAAAATTATACTGCACTATTTTTAAAAAAAAAAAAAATTGTAGTTATTAGCGTCATATACTTTTGGTATAAAAAAGAGCATCCACTAATTAAAAAAAATTAATTATTTGGATTCATTTGATAATCTACATGCTAACTGCTTAAAAGAGGTAAATGCAATGCGGCATTATGATGTTTCAAATCATCGGGTAATTTCCAAAGAAAAAAAAAAGTAGAAAATTATTGGTACTGCATGCCTTTCATTTGTAGTGACGCAAATTTTTCAAATCAATTGACCATTTTCAATCGATCGATTTGCAAAAACCCTAAACTGTTTTTATTTTTATAGAGGTAATAAAGGACTTACTCTTTTTTTTTTTTTCTTTTCAATACTAACAATATGTTGTTTTCCTAATAAGTAGGATATTTTACTTTCAAACCGAGATCCTCCCACGACAAATATAGGTAGGCAACTTAGTCTTGCTTAATTATTGATCTTAGACAAAGCAAAGGATAATTCAAAACGTCCATGAAGATTAAACAATAAATCACATCGAACACTTGTACGTTTAGGGGCCTACCAAGAGTTTGGACTCGAATGGTAAAGGGAAACAGTGGAGACCAAACACACCCAACATTACCAAAAGTGATCGATGATTTGTAATATTAATTATCTTTGTATATTCTTCAATTCTACCACAAATAATACAGGAACTTTTCTAAGTTCTTTTTAATTCAGGAACCTTTTTACGTACATAAGTGATAATTAGATTCTTTCATTTTCTAAATTATCGTTTTAATATTATATATCTTCACAAAAATTTAACTAAATTTGCAGTTATTTTGTCATAAATATTGGTAATAATTAATTAAGAATCTCAAAATGAACCATTCAATACATATATACATATTAATGACTAGATAATCTCCACTTGAGTTGATTTTTTGCATAGGTTAATTATGACATATATTGAATGATTTATTTAAAAATTTAGTGGCTTCAATTTTGATATATGTATAAATATAATTTAATAAATAAAAATAAAAGACCGAGAAAATTTCACCTAAGTGGAATGGAATGACTACTAATTATATTGAGATCTCATATTCATCTCACATAAATAACGATGGTAATTCAAATATTTATACTGAATTCGAATGTAATTATTTCCGATTCTCGTTATATAATTTATATAGCTCAAAATATC
Source organism: Prinsepia uniflora (assembly GCA_032719365.1). Classification (NCBI taxonomy): domain Eukaryota; kingdom Viridiplantae; phylum Streptophyta; class Magnoliopsida; order Rosales; family Rosaceae; genus Prinsepia; species Prinsepia uniflora. The sequence continues at coordinate 60,559,498 of CM064875.1, forward strand.
AGTCTCAATCTTTCTGAGCCAAGTTGGCCATGTGACACCACTTCACAATCGATCATAGTCAAATACCAATAATTGTTCATTATCAATCCGTACTGTAGTCATATGCCGTACCTAGCTTTAGATCCTTTTCGGAGATGGAAAAAAAAAAAATTAGAAAAAAGAAGAGTTGTGTACGTTAAAAACTTATATTAATAAATGTCTAAATCGAGAGTTGGGCAATAAATTGGAGATTGATGTGAGAAAGTGAGGGAAGTGGAATCTTCGTAGAAGTTGGAAAAAGTTGTCTTCTTCCTTTTGTCACCATGCATGTATCGTCAATTGCTCTCACAGTCCTCCATCCATATCGATTGCAGATTTCTGGCAAAAACTTGGGTCGACCTTCTAGCTTGCCTTGCCCACTATTTTAATTAGTTTCTCAAATTTGGAGGTGAAAAGCCTTATCTATCTAATCTTCTTTGCTACTTTGTGCATGCCTTGTTCTTTAAGGAGGGCTCATATTTCATATTCAATCAAACCTAATAATTCAAATAATTCAAACATAACCATATATATTATGTTAAAAAAAAAAAAACAAATTTAGTTCTAGTTAATTATTAGGGTTTTGATCGAGGAGGGGTGTTTGGGTAGGGGTGGTGGTGGAAGAGACATTATGATTTAGGGTTTAGTCCTCGTTGAGTGGAACCTAAAACCTGATGAGACTAAACATATATATATATGTACGAAGTCATGAACAATTAACTCAATAACTATTTTTCTTTTTAATTAAGGAGCATTTTTGGAATATTATTATTTTTTTCTTATTGATTGTCAATTTTGAGAGCGGCCGGATTGTCCTTATTTGTAAAAGATTTTAGTATTTCTTTTTTATATAAAAGGAAATTGATCAAGGACCTTTATGTGGTAATCTCGTTTTGCGGTTTAGATAATTAGAAACAATCATTCTATTTCTCGGCCCCGAACCCCACAATCCTCATCCAAAACAGAAAGGAGTACTACGTATTAGTTAAACTAAGAAATTGGATATTGCCAACTTCGATCTATTATTTCACCAAGAGACGTGAATATGTCGATCATTTGCAATGTTGAGATTATTTTCTATATATATATTTGAGTATTTGAGGTTACCATTAAACTCAAAATTAACCATTTCAAGGAAAAAAAATTATATTATATTTAATGGATGGGATTAGATTAGATGAAACAGCTAATCAAATTCATATATTTTAAATATAAAATTGAATAAGTAGGTTTTCACACTACTGTAGGACGATAAGAAATCATGATTAGATATTATGCTCGAGCCGTAAATAACAAGCTAGGGATCGATTGTATAGAAGTGATATGTTGTACGTGCATGGGAAGGCACCAATAAGACCGGTTGTTTGTTTGCAAGTGCGGTATTTTCACGAAAGGATTTGGTTCCAAAACACAACAAAACGCCCTCCATTTTGGGTGAGTGGAACTGTAGAAGGTTCCTCGAACTGTAGGTAGGATAAACCGTATATATAACAAATGGCTCATAAAAGCTACGAACAAGTTAACGAAACTAGCTAATGCCCTGCTTCCCTTACTTGAGTTTCTCCACATGAAAGCAAAAACTTGTACGAATCTGTCTTGGGCTTTTTAGTCGAAATGTGCCAAATGTTGGGATGTGAGAAAAAAGTCTCACATTAGAATAATATAACGACAATTTGTATTTTATATGATTTTAGACTACTTCCCCTATAGACAATTGGTTTTTGGGCGGAACCTCGATTTTTTACATGGTATCGCTTAATACGAGGCTTAACCGTCACATGTACCCATTCAAAAATCCTCATGTGAGAGGTTGGAAAACTCATGTGATAGGTTGGAAATTCCCCCTCACTGTTAGGAACTTAGGATGTGATGAAAAAGTCTCATATCGGAAAAGTACAACTACAATTTGTGCCTTATATGATCTCACTATTAGAATGTGAAGAAAAAGTCTCACATCGGAAAAGTATAACTACATTTTGTGTCTTATATGATCTCACTATTAGAATGTGAAGAAAAATTCCCACATCGGAAAAGCAAAATTACAATTTGTGTTTTATATGATCTTGGGCTATTCCCCCAAAGCCAATTGTTTTGGAGGTAGAACCTCAATTTCTTACACCAAAAACTACAATTTTAATCTCACTTTGCATCTAAAACGCTTGCGTGTGTCACTTACCATCCAAGCTCCACCCTCCATATAAAAATTTGCACCAATCTAATAGTTGTTAATAACAGAGGCAATTTTGTAATCTCAAGCAACGAGATTATAAATGAAACACTAAATGCACATGAAGTGGCAAGATTGAGATGACATGGGCAAATTGGAATGAGTTATTAATGATTTCGAATTTATTCATGAACATCCCAATTTTCTACTTTATGTGTATTTAGTATCTCATTTATATCCTTGTGGTCTGAAATGACAAAATTATCTCTGATAATAACAAATATTGGAGGGAGTAAATGGATTTGGTGCAAGTTTTTGTATGAATTGTGAATTTTAAGCGATAAGTGAGACAAATGATCATTTTAGATGAATTGAGATTAAAGTTATAATTTTATGTACATTTTGATTTATTTTAATTAGGATATGATATTAATTTTTATTTTTTTAAGAAATTTTTATTTTTTAAAGAAATTTTTATTTTGTTCGCACGTTAATACAAAAGTTGATACTCTACTCGACTTTTCACATATGTAAATTTCACTAAGAAAAAAATAATTAAATAATGCACTTTAAAAAAAATGTACTAATTAGGTGATTACTGATTAACCCTTCATTAGGTTTGATTTTTTTCACCTGGAGAGCACTTTTTGTTTTGACCTTTTTATACAGAGAATTTTGTATCGGCATTTCAGCTTTAAAGAATCTCATTTGTGAAGAGTAGGACCCCTTTCCAGATTCCTTCCTCATTCTTCATTCTGATCGATGATAACCTAAAAAGAAGAGCTAAGATTAGATTCGGAATCAAAAGAAGCAGCACTGAACAGTCTGAACTTAGTTTCTTCTTTATCGATGATATATCGATTGCATTATTCAAGGCAAGATGGTGAACTCAAAGGATGAAAGCTGAATGTATTGCTAATCAAATTTATGGATATTTCGCCTCAAATATCGATATCGACATTGTTTATGGTGAACAAAAATAACTGAAATTCGATTTATAAGTTAGAAATTTATAATGAAATTTTGGGAAAAATTTAAGTACCACATGATGGTTATATATGACTAATAAAAACTATAAAATGACTTTAATATAATAAATATATGATGAATAATATGATACAATAGGGTTCTGCCGATGATTAATAATATAAAATTTTAAACATAAACATAAATTGAAGTGAATTACTATAATTGAATATTAATATAGTTAAAACATAAAAATAAACATAATAATGGAGTTTGCATTTACATAATAATTTAGAAAATCGAGAAATTTGTATTTACATAATAATTTAGAAAATTGAACATTAATTAGTGAAAATTGAACGTAAAATGAATTTTTATTAATCGTATGCTCATCTCATATTTTTCTAAAATCCATTAATATTCAAATTAACCATTCAAATAAGTTTCTTCAATTCAACATAATTTACTTGAATTGAATTCAACATAATTTGCTTCAAATTAACCATCTCTACTCTACGAATCATTCCATTCAATATAATTTGCTTCAAAAATTCATTAATATTCAAATTAACCTTATATTTGTATTCCCAATTTTTTTATATCAAATACTAATTTAAATATAAAACATATTATATTATATTTTCAGAAATGTACCCATATGGTATCCAATTAACTTCAAAGTTGTACCATTAAATTCAAAAATAAAAAATAAAAAATATTTCATGTTGGACGGACGGCCAATGGACACTGCACACACCGATGACAGCCTCTGCGCGTGGTGGCCGCGTGCCTGCACATTGGTCATCCCCTACCTCGAGTTTGGTCTGCGATTCGGGTTTCGGACCCGACGACATGACCCGACTGAAAATTAATGGTTTTAGGTCCGATTTTCATGGAATTTGGCCATATCTCGATCGTTTTAATGAAATAAGGAGATCTATGGGATAATTACCGATTTTTTCATCCATGGGTGCACCGTGCACGTACTGTGACTATTGAAACTAGGTAGGCTAAAAGAAACTTCTATATATATAATAAGGCATGAACTCAGAAATTAAAAATAAAATGAACTAAATTTTACTAAGATAAAATCTTTTATTAAATTTTGATGATATTAAGTGAATTGTTTGAATTAAAAAATATACCTACGAAATATACATATTTTATGAAAGAAACAACAATATAATCATGCAAATAAAATGCAATAGTACCTAAAATTGCAATAGATTCCTATTTACGTGAATAAAACATCAAATAATTTTCAAAAATATCACGGCTAGTCTCTCTTATTTAATTGTAAAATTAATTAATAAGTAAGTTATATAAACTAAAATTATATAAAATTTTACATTGCCTCATTAATTTCGGGTGGGCTGTAGCACACCACAGCCTAAGGCAGCATCCCGTGCCTATATACGCTGCACTGATCAAAAGAAAGGCTACTATTGTTATTCTATTTTTTTTAAAGGGATTTGTTAATGGCAACTCATGACCATCTATTTAGTTGGGAGTTTATGAAGACTCATACATGCATTTCAGTATACTCAGTAGTCATAATCAGAAAGTCACTACTAGTGAGAATTAATCGAATGCAGGGACTATTGTTATTACTCTGAAAGTAAAAAAAAAATGAGCATGGCTTAAATTATTACTATTATTTAAATTTATTCCTCTGTTTTTTTTTTTTTGCGTTAAATTAATTTTGTAATATTAATTAGTTAAAGTTTATTAGAATTTGGATGGACTGACCATATGATCCTTGGATTTAACGGAATTGACAGCATTTGGACGAAATTGATGTTGGAGCAAGAGTGTACGTAGGGATGCCATTTATTAAATAGAATGAAAGTAACCCATTCATGACAAAAACCTATATACCTTGATGTGATCCAAACTAATAAAACCTTGCATTTCTTACCTCGGAAGCGAAGTAATTATTAAATTTGAGTATGCATTGTACACTGGGGATGCGTGTGAGGATGATAGAGCGAGCGTTATCAACTTATCATGACCATGCAGAACGAATAGGCAATTATGATACACTAGCTTCAAAAATAAGGAAATATAAAGATAGATTAAAAAATGTATTAAAAAAAGGTGACAATGAGTGAGGAAACCATAAGATATAGAGAATAAGGCTGCACTCCCAAGCAGGATTAACCCTTCCCAAAGTATGAAAAAACCTAGTGACTCGTTATATTTACCAAGAAAAAAAAACAAGAGTGATGAGGGGGTAAATTGTCCCTATTTATTAACCTGTCTTTTCTTTTTAAAATAACTTTCATTATTCTAGGACATTTTTGTCCACAAATTTTGGTGAAACTTGTAATACTAAACTCACCTTCTGTTTTTACTAGTCTTCTAGTACCCGTTATACGTGTGGATTTTTTTTTAATCTTTATTTTAAAAAGTTAAATAAATAAATTGTTAATTGGAAAAAAAAAATTGTTGCTATAATTCCTAAATTTTACCCTAATATTAGCTATGATCTCTAAACTTCATTATTAATAGCAAAAATCTCTGAACTACACCCAAATGTATACTAATCATCCCTCCGTTAAAATGTCAACAAAATTCTGTTAAAATTAAGGGTATGATTGTCTTTTTACCGTTCAACAAATTCCTTCTTTTTTAGTAACTATTGCTATAATCCTTAAACTTTATCTTAATGTTAATTATGGTCCCTAAATTTTATTATTAGTAGTAAAGATCCCTGAACTATACCTAAATATATATTAATCATTCATCCATTAAAATGTTAACCTTTTCTGTTATTAACCTTTTTGTTATTGGTGAATTCAACTTCGAAGTAATCAACTCCATTGGGTGGCAATTTGGTAAATACCATAATGGTCCAAATTCATGACAGTTATTTTGATTTTTACCATTTTTCTTCTTCTTCTTTATGTTTATCCACAAGTAGTAAATGGAGAGTTATTTTTAGTTTTTACCCTGAATATTAAATATTGCTCTTACCGCTAGATACTGTGAATATAGAAAGTCGATACATTTACCTCTCCGTTTGCTGGGTTTTGTGTAACTTGTATTGAATTTTGCGTTACGTCATTAGTTGTAGGGGCTTTTGAAATATTGGTGAAAGATTTGTATTAGTTTTTGAGTTATAGTTATTAACAATTACATTTAGGTATAGCTACTAATAATAAAGTTCAGGAATCATAGCTAATATTAAAGTAAAATTCAAGAATATAGCAACAGTTGGTAAAACAGAGAGAATTTTGTTGAATAGTAAAAAGACAATCATACCTTTAATTATAACATAATTTTGTTAATATTTTAACAGAATGATGGTTAGTATATATTTATATATAGTTCAAGGATCTTTACTACTAATAATGAAGTTTATGAACCATAACTACTATTAAGATAAAATTTAAGGATTATTGTAATAGTTTCCCCGAAAATGGGAATAGCTACTTAGAGCCCAATGCGCATTAATTTATCTTACTAACCATTAATTTTTAATAATTTATATACTTAATATCTTTTTGACGCTTCTAGCTTTTAATAATAAAGATAATAATAATCATACATGTACACATGCATCATGATCAAGTCCAGCGCTACACAAATTAAATTTGGAAGCATGAGTGATTCAGCTGTGCCAGTACTTGACGTAGAACTTTTTATGAATTGAGATCAATTTAACAGGCGCAGCATATATGCTTCATGATCCATCCGGCCGATGAACTACGACCAACATGCATTCCAGCAACTTGCCACGAAACCCAGTGTCATTCATCTACCCACTAGTATTAATTACTGATTTACTATTACTTTTGATTTTTTACTATCGATTCATTATGGAATAGGATATCTTGATTTTCATTAATGTTTTAAATTTTCATTAATATCTCTTTTTATGAACATTGTAACACTAAGACCGAACATTGTACCACTAGATCTTATACGTAAAATTTAAAGATATATAAGTGATTATTATAAAAGGCTTATTTATTAGCATCACAAATAGATTGTTGTATGTCCCATTCATTTTTGGAGTTTTGGGGGTTAATTAAAGCAAAACATATAGGCCTCCATGCTGCTCAATCAGTTGCTCAAATAATCGAAAAGAGACAACATAGCTAGGGTTACTCCTGTCCTGTGGGGCTACCTACTAAACTACAGCCAAAAAAAAAATCAATCATTTATTTCCCCTTGCGAACAATTTAGCTACCCATCATCGGCTAATCAACCTAGGCTTACATAATAATCTATGCATTGCTCCTCCTCTTAATCATTTTGATTTTGTGTTGATTTTTTTTGAAATTTGTTGTTTGATTTACTGTTATCAGTGATAATCAATTATTAATCACAAGATTATATACATATTCATGTTTAAATGGGTGATTATCGTAAATTTCTCAACTCATTTTCAACCCTCATTTTTCAATTCGATCAATGTTATCTCTATAATCTTATTTCACATATCATTTAGTCCCTGATGTCAATTACGTTAACTAGTCCTTTGAAATCAAGAGCCAAGTAATATCATCAGATCAATATTAGATCCTAATATATATATATATATATATATATATATATCAGTTAAAACTAACAAATATATTTTAAAAATTGACAATGTTAAGAAAACCGCATTTGTAAACTACGTATATAAACCACACACTAATACAGGTAGGGCACACCAATATAAATGAGGCTTATTTGTATTAGTGTGGCGGTATAAATGTAGTCTACAAATATGTCTCATTAGTATTTTCTTTTAAAAAGTAAACAAATTGAACTAGATAATATTAATAATAGATAAGTTAAAAAAATCGAGTCGTTTTTTTTTTCTTAAATATTGGAATAGGGGATTATAAACATCGGGTTAACCTCATTCTTTATAAGAGTCAAACTCGAAATCACCTATATACTACGTACACAATCTCTTAAGAAACTCGAATCATCCACTACACACAAAGCCGACTTTAAGTTATTGGGGCTCAAGACAAACCTTCAAATTGGAGCCTTATAATTCTTCAACCCTCAAAATGTCTGTCTATCGATATATATGTATCACTTTAAAAAAAAAAACTATATTTATATTGAAACTCACAAAAAATAAAATGATGACAAAAAACAATTACCAAATAAATTATCAAATAAGTACTTAAGGTCCTTAAATAATAAAATCTCAAAAAAAAATTATGTACTTAGTAAATATAAGTAAGTTTCACTTAAATATCTCACTTCTTGCGTTTAAAGAGGCAAATGTATTAATTAGACTCTCATAATCAGGTTTTACTACCAAATTTTTTTCAATTGACAAAATAGCCAAACCATTCAATCTCTCTTATGACATCGTTGATTGGAAGCATGATTTGATTAGCTTCAACTTTGAAACTTCTTCTACATAGACAAATGTAACATGTATAATCAACAATATTCTATAAGAAATCCATGCATTCGGGTAACAATTATTCATCTGGCTCAAATAATTCAACACATCACTAACCTGTTCTATTTCCTTTGGTAAAGTTTCTTCTAAGATCCTTAACTCAAAAAACAAATCACTCCCATCAATATCACAATAGGAAAATTTATTTTGTTTGATTTTGGAAACTTTATTCATTTTTATTTAGGAAAAAAAAATTGTGTTTAGGAAAAATAAGGGAAACCCAAACGAAAAAAAAAAGGGGGAAATTATTAAAAAAACAAGCTTCACTAAGATTGAACTTGGATCTCTTTGAATGGAAACAAGAAAAAGAGGAAATGTCCGAGCCAAATTGCCTAAATTAGTAACATAACCATCATTGTCTTGATAACAAACAAAACAACTATTATTGTAGTAATATAATTATATATAAATTAACAAAATTACTATGCCGACCCTGACTGTGCAATACATAGGATACCAATACATTGTAATAGTAATGGCCCTTAAATTATTTTACAATTATATAATATCTTTTTGTTTGTTTCTCTCTTCTTTTTTTTGTTTTTTGTGGCTTTAAATTAATCTTACAACTATATGACATCGTTCTCATCTTGTTAGGGATCGATCGATCAACTTATAATAAAGATAAGGCCTAAGTGATGCCTTGATACCCAACTGGGCAGCAACATTTATTTTACCTACCTTTCATATGTGCTGTGGTACATAAGGCATTTTAAGAAACAATCAAGGAGGCAGACGTCCGTTTTCTAATCAATTCATACTATCAATCATGATAATATGCGATCGATGTTTAATGTATATAATTTTGTTTTGTTTTAAATTAATTATTAACATAGAGAAGTAGGGATGGACACGAATCCATTAAAACCACTAACCGATCTGCCTCAAACCGTTATTTATCCAACGGTTTAAGTTTGGCCGGATAAAATTCAAACGGTTTGAGAATCCAAACCACCCAGTTAGTAACATTTTGGATTTTCATTTTTAAAAATCTGTTAAATCCAAATCGGACTGTAAAGGAATATATTAATTTTTAAATCTATTATTAATACAAAATAAAAATAAAAAGATATACAAATATACCCAGATAAATATATGTATACTTAAATAAAAGTATAATAACAAATTATTAAGTGGTAATGTTTGTTTGCTAAATCTTAATATAGTGATAATGTTTGCAATTCAATTCTCCACAAAACTAATATATAAAATTTTGAGTATTGATTATTCTTTTTTGTATCCTTACTTTAAAAAAAATATATATATTCTTACTGTTTTTTTAATATCATTGTTGTTTTTAATATCCTTGCCGCTTTTTAATATACTTGTTGTTTTTAATATACTTGCTGTTTTTTTAATATCCTTATTGTTTTTTAATATATATATTTTTTTATGTCTAAACGGTTTCAAACCGTTTCGATCCAAACTGAACCGTTAGTAACGGGTTGGATCGAAACGGTTTCATTTCTAATTTAAAAAAATCCAAATCATATCAAACCATTAAGATTTTAACAGTTTGAATTTGGATATTATCAAAATTCGTATCGAACTGCACCGTGCTCATTCCTAGTCACTCAACAACTTATAAGCCTTTACAAAATTGTACAACTTTCAAACGTGAAATTAATTTTGCTCAAATTCACGTATGCTTCCCTCACATATGGCAATAATACAACACATATTTGGTGTCATATAGCGTGTGAGTTAATCCTCTTTGATACCATGAAGTAGGAACTAGGGATAGCAATGGGTCGTGTCGTGTCTGGGTCGTGTCGTGTCCGGTTCGTGTCTTGTCATGTATTTTGTTTTACCCATTTATACCCAATCCGAATCCGACCCGTTTAATAATCGTGTCAAGAATGTCCAACCCGAACCCGACCTGTTAATGACCCATGTAACCCGTTTAACCCATTTAATAAATAGGTCATATTCAAAACTCAATTAACCTATGACCCGTTTGACCCGTTTAACCCGTTTAACATGTTTAACCTATTTAAATTATAATATTTAATAGATATTTAGGTAGGTAAATGGGTAGATATATGGGTTAATAATGACACGTTTATTAAATGGGTCAATACATAAACCAATATACGGGTTAACTTGTTAACCCGAAATCTACCCATTTATTAAACGGGTTAACAGGTCATTATACAGGTTAACAGGTTGACCCGAAACCCACCCGTTTAATAAACGGGTCATAACGGGTTAACCCAAAAATGACCCAAAATTTTAATCGTGCGGGTTGACCCAGATAAATTTCCTGCGGGTTTCGAGTCGTGTCAAAAATTGCCACCCTTAGTAGGAACAGGCTGCATGGGCTAAGGTGGGCTTCGGCTTACTCGAAATTGATTACTCAAAGAAATTTTTAATGTAATGCTAGCTTATGTAGTTCACCCCATTATTTTGTTATACACTCAAACAAGATTGATGGATGATGATTTTTTCAGAGATTATGATCAGATTGTCCTCATAAAAGGGGAACTTGCTGATAATATTGTTATAGATTCGATAATTGATGGATTTACTGCCTTGCAGACTTGTAAAGTACAATTTAAGTAATTTCATGTTGTATTACATATTGCATGATTATCTATCTTTTCCATGTATGAAGAATACATTTTGACTAGGTGTATCGTTTTTTTTCTTTTAAGGATGAAATTCACTCATACGCTAAATTTAGCCTATCATATTTTCAAATCCTAAGTCGTGCCTACCATATAACAAGCTGAGATTCCACTCAAAAACCAATTAATAATAAAGTAATTGTATACATTTTATATCCACCTCATTCTCAATATGAAAATTTTAAGTGAATAAAACATTGTGTGTAGTTGAATTTAGTAGTTCTCACTAGGGATGAGTAAGAATCCGTTAAAACCAATAACTGAGCTCTTTCAAACTGTTATTTATCCAACGGTTTAGATTTGACTGGATAAAGTCAAATGATTTGAAAATTCAAACCGTCACGTTGATAACATTTTGAATTTGGATTTTCATTTTGAAAATCCGTTAAATCCAAACCGGACTGTTAAGGAACTTATTAATCTTTATTAATTTTTAAATCTATTATTAATACAACGTAAAAGTAATAAAAATACAGGATACCCATATATATCCAGATAAATATATGTATACCCAGATAAGAATATAATAAAATATTATTAAGTAGTAATGTTTGTTTGATAAATCGTAACATAGTAGTTATGTTTGCAATCCAATCCTCTGCAAGCTTAATATATAAAATTTTGAGTATTGATTATTCTGTTATTTTTTGCATCATTCTTTATTTTTATTTTTTATATCCTTACTCATTTTTTATGTCTAAACGGTTTCAAACGATTTCGATACAAATCGAACCGTTAATAAAAGTTCGGATCAAAACCGTTTCATTTCTAATGTTAGAAAATTCAAACCGTATCGAACTATTAAGATTTTAATAGTTTGAATTTGGATATTATCAATATTTATATCGAATTGTACCGTGTCCACCCCTAATTCTCACCAAGTATGGGCCATAGCTATGATCAAGGCGGGCTATAGCACATGCAAACTCTTAACCCATGTATAACCATGGATGAAAATATCGACAAAATCGCCGATATATTGGAATTTCCGACCGGCGATACATAAGGAGGGGGTGAAGGAAATTTGTCGAAATATCGAATAATTTTCTTGTTTTGAGTTCACAAATCCTTTCATGGGATCAAAATGCTGAAGATACACTATGAATTCTTGAAAATTGGACGTAAAAAGAAGAAGATTGAGTCGGGTCATGTCGTCCGGTTGGAAAACCCGAGTTACAGACCCGGCTGGAGGTAAGAGATGACTGTTAGTTTTTATACTTATATAATGGACGTTGGTTAAACTTACAATAACGCTAGCTAGCAGAGTTGGCTTTGAGTTTTATTTCTCATTTGGGGGGTCTTGGGTTCAATCCCCCCTGTTTTTACAACTACTGTTTTTTTCCCTTCCTTTCTTATCCATTTTTCCCAATTTTTCAACAAAATTTGGCCTTTGTTTTTCTTCATATTTTGTATAATTTCTAATATATCCATTACTCCCAATTTTTGTATTAAAGTTTGGCCTTATTTTATCATTTTTTTTTTCCAATTTGAAATATATTTAAACTTATTTTATCATTTTTCTTACATTGAATTTTTGTATGCTTATTGTTATGTTTTTAACTATATTAACATTCAATTATAATAACTCACTTCAATTTATGTTAATATTTAAGATTTTATATTATTAGTTATCGTCAAAAACATATTACATCATATTATATCATATTATTCATCATATATTTATTATATCAAAGTTATTTTATAATTTTGTTAGTCATGTATAACCATTATTTGGTACTTAAGTTTTCCCCAAAGTTTCATTAAAAATTTCTAACTTTTAGACTAAATTTCCATCATTTTTGTTAACCGTAAACGATAGCGATATCGATATTTAGAGCGAGATATCCGTAAATTTGATTAGTGATATATCCGTTGATATTGATATTTCAATCATTGTATATAACACAACCAGGGTGCAACAAAATTCCCCAATTTGGCAAAAAAATGGATCATGAATTCCAAATCAGACCAATATAATTAGTCTCTTGGGCCAAAATTTTCAAAATAAAAGAACCGGGCTGAGATAGACTGGTTATAATATTGTGAGCCCAACGAAAGACCAATCAAACGGTAGATTTTAAATCCAAAATGACCCAGACCGACCCAATGTTAAAGAAAATGGACCAGACCAAAAATAAAGCAAATAAAAAAGGGTTTTGAATGGTCCAGAAGACCGACGTCGACGTCGACGCGACGTTGTTGTCATCTTACCGTAACCACAGGACACCTAGTTTGGAACCACAAACACCGTTCCCAACGGTGACCCGGGCCATGCCTCCCCTTTGGTTTCTCATTGCTGTCTGTCCAAATAAACCGATAGAAAATTCGGAATCCGGTTTCATTTTGTTCACACTTAGCAGCTCCGAGAGCTAGAGGCCAGAGGTAGATTGACGGTTTTCGCAACTTTCTTTCTCACACTATATAGAAATCGCTCCCTTCAATTCAATCAGTAAGTTCTTCACCCGCTTCTCTTTTAACAGTTTGAGCCTTTTCCCTCTTGATTTAGATCTTGGGTTTGATTTGTTGACCTCCAGCTCAAGATTTCAGATGTGGGTTAGATTTTTTTTGTTCTAAAGTTTAGATCTTTTCCCAAGTTAGAAAGGAAATTATCGATTTTTTTATTGCCTAATTGTTTCTTGAGATGGAGTGATTTGTATATTTTGGCTGATTCGTTTTGCATACTGAACTTAGTTGAGCTGGTAGGATTCATAGGTATGTTTATCAATGATCTGAAAATGAGAACGTTGACTAGATTAATTCTAAGTGCAGTTGGAAAGTTTAGTTTGCTTGATGCTAAATTTACTATGTTCGTTGTTCTTCAGGTCTGAGTTTTTAGAAATGCCCGAGTGAGTCTTTATCATGCTTGCTTTGAGATACTGCTACAAGAACCTTAGATGTGTTAGTGAGACAATTTTTCTAGTCAATATGTGGAATTTTGCATCCAGCTGCATTGCTGGAAGTGTTGGATTGAAAAGTGAATCTATAAGGCCAGCGACACAAGCGGCTTCTGAATGTTCTGATGATGAGGGTTCTTCTATACTTGGTGGAGAGGAAGGACTAGAGTGTCCCATATGTTGGGAATCCTTCAATATTGTTGAAAATGTGCCCTATGTTTTATGGTGTGGTCATACCCTCTGTAAACATTGCATTCTGGGATTGGAATGGGCTGTTGTGAAGTTCCCAACTCTACCAATTCAGCTTCCACTTTTTATCTCCTGTCCGTGGTGCAATCTGTTGTCTTTTCGGGTGGTTTATAGGGGAACTCTTAAATTCCCTCGCAAGAACTACTTTCTTCTCTGGATGGTTGAGAGCAAGAACGTTGATAGGGTGAAGTCTCGTTCCACCTTCTCTGGTGATCTGGATCATCACTCAGGCTGGCCGGAAAATGGAAACCTATCCATGGGAAATCAAGTGAACCATAATAACCATAGAAGAGGGCAGCATACCCGTCATCTCGAGCCATCAGTATCAAATATCAATCATGGCCTTGCCAATAACTACCTTACTGCAGAGCGGTTGCAATCTTCCATTCGGAAGTCACTATTCTTCTTCATTGACTTGACTGCAAAGTTTCCACTGGTTGTTGTATTTCTTATGATCGTCTTATATGTAATACCTGCCTGTGCTGCTATATTGGCTTTGTACATTCTTGTCACAGTTGTGTTTGCTGTCCCCTCGTTTCTTCTTTTGTACTTTGCATATCCTAGTTTGGATTGGCTTGTCCGGGAAATCATCACCTGAGGTGCTTTGTGGCTTCTTTATTTACCAGCAGTATGAATATAAGTTTGCTTCTCCACAGTGGTGCCTCCTATTTCTGTTATGTAATCTGACGACTACCAGTTTCCAGGCTGCAATGCTATCTATCTACCAAAGCTGTGAATCTCAGGACCAGCCTTCTCTTATATTGGCAGAATCATTTCAGATCTTGAAAACGTTGGCTTGGGCATTCCGCTTCTCAACTTTCATTTGATGAAGATTTAGACGCAAGTACCACATCTTCCAGCAAATAATCGCATGGAATGCTCTTGCCAGAATACAGGTTTAATTAGAACTTACATAGTTTTTGTTTGTATGAAGATTTGTGTTCAATCTCTATGTTTTATAGTTCCGCTACTTTTGTGCAACAATAGTTATAGGTGTTTAGTCTGCCTTCGGTGGTACTTGAATGAAATTATTTATTAAAGTTTGTATTCATTATAAAATATTGGTTTGTAACTTGGTACATATTTTTGACATGAATTTGTCAAAGCTATATCAATTCTTCTTTTGATTTCAATCCGAGACCAAAGGCAAAGGTTTTTAACTATTTAGTACTTTGGCCCCAAAATAATTGCAATTCAGACATGTTTTCATGGACTAGTTTGTTAAAATTCGTATATTTTAAACACTCAAAATCTAAACCTACTCTAATCTATATATGGAGAATGGCATGGACTATGGAGTTCGTTGTGAGTTGTGCCCTAAATTCCTAACCCGTGTCTCCAAAAGACAGAAAAAAAACGACTCGAAAATATTTTTCATGTTAAAAGGTCTTAATCCGACATAATTTCAGTAGAAAAAGTCGGCCCCAAACTTCTTATTGCCTTCCTCGCGATCCACAATAAATATAAATATTTACAGGAAATCCATGCCAGATGATCCGACTAGACCCTCCACGTGTCAAAAGCAGAGCCTGACATTGCAACCTATGATCCTATGTTGGTACCACACTTATCTGGGTGGTTTTCTTGGTTGTTGATGGCGAATTACTAAGGGAGTTTCAAGAAACAATGGCAGCCATTACTGTTTCTTCATCAAAATCCACCATTTTGCAGAACCCAATCTCTCTCAGAGAATCAAGTTTGATTCTTCTCGGTGGGCCCTTGAAGGGTTTTTGTTTACAGCTGAAATCCAGAAACAAGAGGAGCAGAAATGCCGTCGGTTTGGTGATGGCTTCAACAAACTCCACCACCACAGCAGGCGTCAGTAGCAGCAAGGGCGGTGGCCGGTTTTACATCAACTTCACCGGGTTTCCTTTTCCTCTGGGTCCTTTTCTCAATAGAAGCACCACCAGGACTGAGGTCAGTTCACTTTATTCTTTCCGTTCTTAGTTCTGGTGCATTAGTGATCACTTGTACTTGTTTTCAGCTGTTAATTGCTTAAACTTTGGTAATTTTGGCTTAATGAAATGAAGAAGAAAAAATTCTATCTTATATGCCCACTATGAACTCCTGGTCTTCTGATGTTTTCAACTTTCATGCCTTTCTGTATTTATTTCTTCTCCTAGCTTTTAGGAGCTGTTTCTCTGTTGTTTGCCACTAATTTGCTGGCTTGGTTCTTCTTGTAAGGCGCTGCCCTGTTGCTTGCTGGGCTTGGTCCCTTTTCACTGGAGTTATTTATGTAAAAAAAAAAAAGTCTTTCATGCCTTTAGATCACTCTTTAACAGATGCATGCTTAGTACAGCTTTCAATTCATGTGCAAATTACTGTATTAGATGTGGGTTGCTTTATTGAGTTATAATTTTTCAAAGAATTCGTATCCTTTGCTCTTGTGCCATAAGGTAACAAGTACCCAACGAATGTTTGTGGTGTGTAGGTCAATTTTTATCACTTGTCTAACTTATCAAGTCTCGGAAATGCATAATCTGCGGTTCGATTGGTTAATGGTTACTGATTTATGAAGTGAATCGGTGCAAATAATGTATAGATCGAGTAATTTCAGTAGATAAAGCACTAAGATGTTTGAGGGCGTAGCAAGTCTTTACTCTGGTTGATCAGAGTAGTCAAATGTTCTCGTAGCTTATACAATAACTTTCCCTTGTTTTTCCGCATTTTCTTAGGCTGTGAAAGGCTGCATATGGTTATTTGAACAAGAGCAGGCATTAGGCTTCAGCAGCGTGTCAACCAACATCAGAATGACCGTCATCAAACTTAAATCAGGAGGATTGTGGGTCCATGCACCCATCGCTCCAACCAAGGAGTGTATTTGGGTATATCATGGTTACAGTTCTAGCCATTTATATCCCCTCTTGCAGAATCTTTTCCTTGGTTTATACTTATGTTTTCTGTTTGTGACTCGTAGTAATTCCGCATGTCCATTTCTTTTGTTCTTACAAGTGTTCTTGCGTCTTATCAGCTTCTGAAAGAGTTAGAAGCTCCTGTGGAATACATAGTTCTGCCTACATTTGCTTATGAGCACAAGATTTTTGTCGGTCCATTTTCTAGAGCGTTCCCTCGAGCTCAGATATGGGTGGCACCAAGGCAATGGAGTTGGCCTTTGAATCTGCCACTGGAGTTTTTTGGTGTCTTTCGTGCTAAAACCTTAAAAGACGATGATCCGTCCACCCCGTGGGCTTCTGAGATTGAGCAGAAAGTTCTAAGTTCACCAGAAGTTGGTAATTCAAAATGAATAATTACTGTCTGGGATCGTTTTAATTTTTTTTTAATATATACGTATATAAAATTTCACTGGGACAATCATTTGCTCGTGAATTTTCAGGTATCGGGCCATACGTGGAGGTAGCTTTCTATCACAAGCCTTCCAGAACTCTATTAGTAACAGATGCGGTAATATTTGTACCAAGACAACCTCCTGATTGTATTAGCAAAGAATCCTTGTTGGCATCTGCAAAGAATGGCCTGGCTGTAAAACTTCTTAGCAAGGGAAAAGACGTACCCCAAGAACCAGTTGTAGACAACAAGGTGAACCGTCAAAAAGGTTGAATTTTTATTCCCCTTCCAATCCAAAATTCTATTCTTCAGTGAATGTTACTAAAATGATAAAAACGAATTTTGGGTGTAGGATGGGAAAGAATGGTTCTCCAAATTTTATTTCTCGGTCCATCAAATCTGTTGGAACCAAATGCTAGCTTTGCTCAGATGTCACAAAAGCTGATTGTTTCACCCATTGTAAAGACTCTCGTCTTCAGCAAAGTTCCTGAAAAGGTATTTCAACAACTCTGGTGCATATTTTCTGCTGGATATCTTTTGCTTCTTGAGCATTCAATTTGGCTCGAAACTTATACAGGCAAATTTCTTGTTCTCACCAAATATAGCATGCTTGACGAAGGAGCAAGGCATTAGTTATAACTAATTGTGTCTCAAAAAATAATTTTGCATTTTTCATAAATCAGGTCAGGGATTGGGTTGATGGAATTGCGCGGGACTGGAGGTTCAGGAGAATAATCCCAGCTCATTTTTCTGCACCAATCAGTGCAAGCAGGTCTGATTTGTTAGCTGCATTTGCCTTTCTGGATGACCTTTTGGATGATCGTTATGTCACACGGCCTTCACTTTCTCTTCTCTTCACATCACTCATGGGAAAGGCCGCCAGTTACTTCCCTCCGGATGACATGAAGACTTTATCGTCCCTTGATCAGTTTTTGGTCTCGGTGGGAGCTGTGAAGAAGACTGTCTCAGGCCGGAAACGATGACACAAAATGGCATACAACTACAAACTTTCCAGTTGAGATTTCACCTCTTGAATTTACAAGCTCAAAGGTATAATGGTTTTAACATCCTAAAACTTATACTTGATTGACCACTTATAGTAGAAGATGCATGGTATGATCGTACAAACTACGTCAGCAAAAGTTTCAAGAGAAAGTATCACATTCTTATGTTGCTTTTCTATTTTGAAAATGAAATTCTTGTCCCTAAGTCTGGTCCTCTTGGTATCCAACGGATGTAGAAACTACTCTAAGCAAAGAATGAAGGTAAGTTTCTGGGAACCCTACACCCGGACCATTAAGAAAACAACGGCAACACATAGAACAAGAGAAACTTTGCTTCGGGGTATGATTATCTCTGTATAGTTACGTACAAGGCCATCAAAGATATGTCCCATGGAAAGAACCATTCACTCTGCCGACATTGGAACTCATTAGCAAATTTGTGCTTAATTTTGATACGAAACTCATTCTTTTTGCTCATTGACCAGTTAAAAAAGATAGATGAATGGTAGGTAAGGCTTAGATGACTTGGTTGCTTTGTCAATTCCCAAGGAGTTCATGGAAAAAGGGTTTAGACAAATGCTTCAAGGTAAGGTAGGAAGATACAGACAGATGTCTCAACAGAAAATGGAAAGTTTTGTCCTCTAAGGGATGACTTAAGGACCAATTAATGTATCAATTTTGTCCTCAGTTTCTGGTTGGAAGGTCAACTCCCCATGACTAAATTCTGTCACCAACTGCATTTAGTTTTGGAGAGTTGATATTAATCATATAAACAATTGTTGATTGATCTAGGTGTACTCATTGTAGGTTTCAACACTCTCATAAATTATCATCTATGATATTGAGAAAACAAGTAGAAATCTTACCTAAAAGAAAGTCTATATGAATTTATCATCTCATGAAATTTTACGTGATATTATAGGCTTCCAACTTTCTCATGAATTAATTGTTGTTAGTTGGAAAATAGTTCGAAACTTGCTCAAAAGAAGTCCTCTACGTGAATTTACTGTTATATCGTAATTTTGATTCAATTTACTTTACAAAATGATAGTAAAAATGAATAACAGAATGTTCACACGAATAGTTTATTGCTAGTGTGTTCCATTAATATTTCTCTATTTGTTGCTAGTATGTCTTATTAGTATTTCTCTATTCTTCGCTAGTATGTCCTATTAATATTTCTCTATTCTTTGATAATTTCAAAGGTAAATAAAAAGGGAAGGAGAGAATCCGATGCCATTTTTTTCCTAATATTATATTGTCTCTTTGCTCTTTTATGCTTTATGTTGGCTCCAATTTGATTTGGCCACAACGTTTTCAAAGCCTTTAGGCATGCATGCCTCCTCCATGAACTGATGCAACCACTTAAAACTTTTTCTAAATTTTCTTCCTCCATGCTGTGCTAAATGATTAGGGAGCATAACTTTCACCCCCAAAGGAAGCTAACATCAACTTGGGCCTCACACATGCCCTCCCTCCAAGTTCGTGACCCTTTTAAGTTAGACTTTCTTATATGGCGTGGAACCAAGAATGTTGAAAGAAGTCTTCTAAGGAAAAAAATGGGCAAGCATATGCACGCTCGCACGTGAATAATTATCAACCATCGATATCATGGACTCTCTCATGATCTAAAATCTTGCACACAAATGACTTTTTTTTTTCTTACTAAATTTTTCTTTGTGTCATTAATATGTTAGTATGATAATTTGATGATATTAATTTTTTGTTTCCACTATAGTAAAAGTTCTCTATCAATGATTGTTACTGTTCCTAAACTTCACACAAATTTTAGTTGTCATCCCTAAATTTTGTTACTAATAACAGACGTCTTAAGTCTAAACATGCAATGACAATTATTCTATTAAATCTCCCTAAATTTTGTTACTAATAACATACCTTGTTAAAAAATCTAATGAAATAACTGTCTTTGCACATTTAGACCTAATTTAAAGACTTATACTATTAATAATAAAGTTTAGTGATAATATCTAAAATTAGTGTATAATTCATGAACACTAACAATAGTTTTTTTCTATAAATAATATTTTATCTTTGAATATAAACGATAGAAAAAGAGATTCAAACTTTTTCTTTATGCAACTACGAGGAATGAGTTATATTACATATCGATCTTTTTCTTTATGCAACTATGCCTCCTCTTGATACCACATAACACGTGTTATTTGAACCTTACTATCAGGTACGAACCCATAATTGAAAATAGTGGTGAGCTGAATCTATAATTAAAAATAGACGAGGGCTAATTTATAACCTCACTACTCTTTTATTTGTTTACCATCTACTGCTTTTATTAATTATTATTATTTTTTAAATTTATAAATTTAATATTATATTTTTAACTATTACATAGTTTATAGGATATTTCTTTGGGAATATTACTCACGTACGTACGCTGTTGCTTCCATAATGGTAGAGATAGATATAGCCATATACTCATATAGGTATGTTATGCAATTCATTCCTGTATATTAAAGTTGTCACCTTCATTACATTACCACTTTAAGTGGAGAGGGAAAGGGAAAGGGAAAGGGAAAGGGAAAGGGAAAACATCGGTGCCATGATCTATCTAACTAGGACTGGGGTCTTATAATCTGATTGAAACTGAAAAGTTAGGACACCATTCTCAGCCATTAATAAAGAATTGCCGGTAAAAGTAAAGCACCGACCTCCCTTTCTTTTTTCTTATTGTTTTCTGAATTAAGAACCGACCTTTTAGTTGTTTAAGGAATTAGCAAAATATTAGATCTCCGGTATCATTAACGTGGATATTGATTGATTTTTTTTAAAATTTTTTAAATTTTTTTTAAAGAGAATTCCATGTCTTCGTTTATGGTGAAAACAATTTGGATGTGCAATTTATGCAAATAATAATTTCATTTACAATTCCTTCATGATGGGTTGATGTCTAATTCCAGTAAATGGATGAAAATGGCAATCATAAACGTATGGGTTTGTGCATTTTGAAAAGCAAATCACTGTCCCTTCTCAATCATGCTAATTACACCATTTAAGCAACATAGTCAAGCAATAATAGGTATACTAAATTTTTACACAAATTCAATTTTTTGTTTGTTTGTTGCTTTCTATCATTTGTTTAGTTATAAAGTTTTGTATTTTCTAAAAAAAACAAAAAAAAAATAAAGTTTTTGTATAAATTTTAGCAGAACAATACTTTTATTTACTGGGCTGGGTCGAGCGGGTTTGATCATAAATATGAAAGCCCATGCCTTTTGTCGGGCCTGGTTTTTGTCGGGCTTTACGGATCGGGCCTACTAAGTCCACTTGGGCCAGGCCTACTAAGCTCATTTGTACCTACCTAATTGTAAAAAAAAAAAAAGTGAGTTGAGCTTAAATATTATTATCGAATATTGAAATAAGCTAAGGAGAGGTACTATTGGATTTGGAGAATTGACTTAACTTTTCGACCATAAAGCCGAGATAGTAGGGGTGACAATGGGTCGTGTCGTGTCATGAATTTTGTTTTACCCATTTGTGCCAAATCCGAATCCGACCCGTTTATAATCGTGTCAAGAATATCCAACCCGAACCCGACCTGTTAATAACTTGTGTAACCCGAATAACCCGCTTAACCCATTTAATAAACAAGTCATACTCAAAACCCAATTAACCTATGGCTCGTTTAACCCGTTTAACATGTTTAACCTATTTAAATTATAAGATTTAATAGATATTTAGGTAGGTAAATAGGTAGATCTATGAGTTAGTAATGACACGTTTATTAAATGGGCCAATATATAAGCCAATATACGAGTTAACTTGTTAACCGGAAATTTAACCATTTATTAAACGGGTTAACATGTCATTATACGAGTTAACAGGTTGACCCGAAACCCACCCATTTAATAAACGGGTCATAACGGGTTGACCCGAAAATGACCCGAAATTTTAATCGTGTGGGTTGACCCGGATAAATTTCGTTCGGGTTTCGAGTCGTGTATCGAGTCGCGTCAAAAATTGCCACCCTTACGAGATAGGATAAATAGGTTGTTAAGAGAGTCAGAGACCTAGTGAGATTTTTTTTAATTTAGGGTTAGGGTTTGGTTTGAGCATTGGGCTTTTAAATGACACTAGGTTGAGATTTGGATAGTAGTAACAAGATTGGACTGGATATCAATTCTTAATTTATAATTATTTTATATTTTCGAGCTTATGGGTCGGGTTTACCTGAGCGGGTCGGGCTGCGCTTACCGGGTTTTATCGGACTCAGGCTTATCAGGTCTAGCGGGCTTGAATACCCTAAGCCCAAGTCCAGCCCGTCAACATGTGGGCCGGGTCGGGCTTTTTGCCATCGAATCTATTGGGTACTCATAAGCCTATGAACTTTTGGACCAAATGATGATGCCTAATCTAATTTTATCTTTTATTTTAAAAAAAAATACCGTAAATATTGGATTCTGTAATCATTTCTCTAAACAACATTACAAAAAGTAAGAACTTCACAAAATCCATCATCATGCTTCAATTGAATTTTTGGAACTCCCAAAGAAATATTTTAATTTTCAAGAAGAAAGAAAAATACAATTCATTCATTTTGAGTGGGACCCAACCCAAACTCCGACACTTTCTTTCCCCCTTTTATATTTTTGTTGGATTCTATATAACAAACGCGCGAGGCGCTGAGAAAACCCCACCCGCACCAGAAAGCCAAGAAAACTTGAAACAGTTGCTTGCACGATCTCTCAAGTCTGAAGCAAAAATCTCACGCACAAAAAAATTAGCAAAAAGGAGTGACCTTTACCCTCTTCTCACCTCTCTTTCCCTTTTTCCTTCTCCTCGAGCAGGCCTCATTCATTGATGCCCCATTATCTGTTTCCTTTTCCTTCGCTTTCTAGTTGAGCGCTTAGCAGCAGTTGATAAAAAGGTATGCTTTCTCTTCTCTACGCCTTTTTTAATCTTTGAGACCCTATTTTAATATATTTCTTGGCACATAATGCAATTTGGGTGTCAGTTTTTACGCAATATCAGAACTGGATTTGATCAAGATTTTGATTTCGGTTATGGGTTTTGTTGTAATGACGGTTTCTACTAAGTACAATTTGGGTTTTCATGGCGTTATGCTATTAGGGGTTCGTCTTAGTGTTCTTCCTGTGTAGAGGTCTTGAGGATTGAGATTTTGTTTATGGCTACTGTTCAATGGCTTGCTTGATTGTGAAGCTTTCGTTTTTTCTTTTTTTCACTGATCGATCCGGGCTGTGTTGTGTCTTTCATTTCGTGGTGATGGGTTTGCAATTGCGATCTTGGGTAATTGATTCGTTATTCATGCTATATACGCTTGGTTTTCTGGGTTACTTGTTGCTCTCATTGATGGTTAATTGTTCCTACTTCAATTTGGTTTTTTTCTCTGAATGTAACCCAAAAGTGGTTTTGAGTTTCCGATTTCTCTTAAAGTTAATTGCTTAATATCCTTTTTCTGGGTTCTCTTCTTTAGCCGAATCTGTCTTTTTGGCTTTGGAATTGGTTGTAGGTGGATTTGAATGCACAATCATGATGTATTTATCACCAACAGCTTACGACTCTCCGGATTGTTTGATGCTATGTGTAGTGATTTTATTTACCAATTTCTTCCGTTAATCTGTTTCTTTCTTTGGTGTCCCGTATCATTTATATCTTGCCAATATTATCAAGTATACTTCATGATGTAATAACAAAGTGCTTACATTGTTGTCCTTTGTATTTAAGTATGGGATGTTAAATTATACATTTAACAAATTTCTGATGCCATAGTTTTTAGACCTTCAAAAATTGCGGTTAACTTGTCTAACTTTTATATGACTGAGGCAAATTATTTTTACAGCAACTCATAATGGTGCCCACTCTAGAATTCATTTTGAAACCAAGCACGCATGAAATTTTATAGTATTATTAGTATCCTTATAAACTAATATAAATCCCAGAATTGAATAACTGTAGTTCTAAATTTGATTCAATTACTTATTTTGGTGTCCGTCAAGTTTAACGAATCTCACAAAACTGATTTTACGTATTTATTGATCTCACGTAGTGCTGAAACTGTCTAAATGCTTACCTTTTATACCTTTAACCAAGTTGAGAATTTGTTAAAAGTCTTTCTGCTTGAAGCTATCTATAACTGCTAGTGCTAATTGTAATAAGAATTTACAAAATCTTATTTAAAATACAAGCTAATGTGGCAGTTTATGTCATGTCATGCATATTACAACCTTTGACTCCCCTTGTGTTTAGTGGCACCGTGTATTGCCAGTGATTTATGTCGCTTTTTGGTCATTTATACACGAAATTTTGTGACCCTACTGCTTTGATAGATTTCTTATCTTTATTGTTGTTCATTTGTTTTTTGAATTTTATATATTTGATCTGCCGCACTTTTTCTTTTTGCAATATCATAATTTTCATTCCCTTGTTTGTTTTTCAGGATTATCTCTTCTGAAGTTTGTTTGAAATATTGCTGATGGATGATTTGAGTGTCAAGTTACCAGTGACACATGAAATAGCAAAGCCAGATGAGGGTTATTCAAGAAGAAATTCTACAGGAAAAATTTTATCATTGAGCAGTGGAGAAAAAATTCCTCATTATCTTAGAGCTTATACTGGTTCCTGCCATGATCATTGTAAATATGGGACGAAACATGAAGTGGAGGTGAAAGCAAGGAGTCCCGTAAAGTCCTTACGAAGAAGTCTTCTCACAAAAATCCCTAGCAGCAAAAATTCAGTAGAGAGTAAGGTTTTTCCGGAAAAGAAGAATGCATCAGTGGTCAAGGACAAGCATTCACCTGATTTGAAAGCCCTTTTACCTGAGATGTCTAACATTACCGAGAAGCAACTATTAAAAAAATCAATTGACAGCCAAAGTTCTGTTGGGAGTGAGGTTCTGGTCGAGAGGAAGAAGACATCATCATCGAAGCTCAAATTGTCATCCTCTTCAAAACCTCGTGCCTTTGATGCGCCCAAGCTCATGAAGGAGGAAGGTTCGTCACCTGATAAGCTGGAAGTCTCTTCAAAGAACGGTTCAATCAGACCTAAGGTGAAGAACATGTCTGCAAAACATGTCACTTCTTCAAAGCCTAAATCTTTGGTAGCAAAGGAATTGTCCTTTCCTGATACTTCAACAGGTTCAAATGCCCGAAGAAACAGTGATTTGAAGCTAGGTCAGAGGACGGGGAATTTAGTGAAGCCAAAATCTTTAGTTTCAAAGCAAATGCCTTCTCCTGAATCTTTAGGAGGTTCAAATGCCATAAGAGACAGCGACTTGAAGATAGGTCGGAAGACAGGTACCTCTCTGAAGCCAAAACCTTTAGCTTCAAAGCAAATGCCTTCCCTTGAATCTTTTGAAGGCTTAAAATCCCAAAGAAATAGTGATTTCAAGTTAGGCAAGAGGGCAGAAACATCCAAAGTGGCTTTCAAGAAAGTATTGACTTCCCCAAGAGCATTACTGTCCCCCAAACCTTCTCTCAGGAGAGTTGCAACCTTAAAATCCCATAATAACGTGACTCTGCACATTGTTTCTCCTCTTAAGAATCAGAGCAAGATCCAAAAAGCTAATTCCAAGCAAGTCAGCAATAATGAGGTACAGGAGAAGACCTTGTATGCCATTAAGATTGAAAGTGAGAACAACCTATTGGAATCTGATCAAAACAAAAATTGTGAAGTTGAACCATCACCACCAGCATCGTCATCACCATCATCATCAAACAAAAATTGTGAAGTTGAACCATCACCACCAACATCATCATCCATGTCTTTGTCTCTCCCAATCTCTGTATCCCCGTCATCCCTTGAAGAAGAAGATCAAGAGTCTGCATATACAATGAGTGAAACAGAAGAAGAAGAAGAAGATGAAGAAGATCAAGAGTCTGCATATACGATGAGTGAAACAGAAGAAGACTATTTCTCAGAAGACAATGAAGTTGACTATATAGAAAATGCAGAGGCGATGGTTTGTTCTGAAGACACAGATGGAAAGCCTTTAAAGTTTAGGAGGGGAAAGGTGGTCGACCTGCAGTTTGCGAATGATAGTCCAAGAAGGCTCAAATTTAGGCGAGGAAGAGTGCTGGGAGAGAATCAAAATGTCAAAGCTAATGCCCAGAGGCGAAGCTTTAAGAAGAGAGTTGTTGATGGTGATACACTTGATACCAAACCTGGTGCAGAAAAGGTTGTTTTGAGGCATCAAGATGTTCAGGGAAAGAAGGATGAGAAAGGTTTGTTTAATAATGTGATCGAAGAGACAGCAAGTAAACTGGCTGAAACCCGGAAGAGCAAGGTTAAGGCCTTAGTTGGTGCTTTTGAAACAGTGATCTCACTCCAAGAGCGCAAACCTTCTGCAAACTCTGTTGCTTGAGTTGGGAGAAGATGACAGAAATCGGCATAAGCTTGTAATGTGAGAACTCGAAGTTTGCGGCTCTGGGAAAATGTAAAGCTAGATTGCTTCCGTTGGGGGTTACATGGCATGGATGCAGATTTGAACGGGAGTCTTCTTGCAAGCTTAGATATTGACATGCCTCTTTTATATTTTTGTGGAGAGTATGCATTTTGTTCCCTTTTCCTTTTTCCTTTTGAGTTTCATAACAGATATGGTTGGCTTGTTTTCCTGTGAATAAAACAATTATACTCATGACTTCTTACATTGAGTCAGAAAAGAAAAATTACAGAAGTGCTTGCTTATTAGTTGTAATATGTTTTTTCTTTTGAGTTTAATAAAATCGCTGTTGCCAATTTTGGTCTGTTTCGTTTATTGGATTTATGCCTTTTCTGTTAAATGATGGTGTTCAATTATTCGGCATTGATCTACGTGTGTTAGTTTCTGACTCCAGATTATATGTTGTAGCATTATTATATATGAAATTCTTCTGTGACTCTGGTTGGAAATATGCATTTAGAGAAAAGAGAGTATGTTGGAGAAATTAGAGGGCTTGGAGAGCATTATGATGTCAAAAATGCTCATATAGTCATGGATGAGGCCCAATGCTCGTAATGAATCCTATTTGTGGATTTATTTATTTTTGGTCTGTGAATCCTATTTGTGGATGCTATAGGCAAAGATATTGGCATAATAATATTAACTTTTTAAATTTTTTATTTTCCCAGGATGGTTTATCCAATCAAGTGTAGCAGTCCTCTGTAGACTTACTGCATTCTTCAGGGAATTGGTAGTTAGTCGAGAGGAGTTGATTTATCATGGATCCGATTCTGGTTCGCTTCGGGTCTTTGACGTGCATCAGATGTCCTTATGATGTCCTGAGGTTGTGTAATGCAGTTAGTCTTCCTCTTGGTGCATCCGGTTCCAACTGTTGTACAAGGTGAGAGCTCTCGAAGAAGTTTGAACATTGTCACCTAGTGCGCTTGTAATTTCCTTTTGGCGTCCTGACTCCTCAGGTTGCATGATGCAGTTAGTCTTCCTCTTGGTGCATTCAGTCTCGAGTGTTGTACAAGGTCAGAGCTCTGCGTGTAGTTTGAGCATTGTCACCCAGTATGATTGTAATTTCTATTGGTTTCTTGCGAACTAGTTCTTGGCTCAGGGACTTATACGGGCACTCCCTTCTGTTTCTGTAATTGACCATTTGGGTCGATGAAATTAAGCTATTCCATAAAATAAATTTTCAAAAAAAAAAAATCTTCTATTTTAGAAAGAAAAAAGGAAAAAGAATTAGTCATCATATTATGTTTTCTTTAAAGTGACTATTTTTTTATGACCTTTATCTCCGTTACACGATAAGCCAATTATGGTTATTTTGATTTTAATTTTTGTTATTTGGCTGCTATTCAAGCCTTCGAGTGCCAATCTTCGTGAGACATGCCAAGTACCTTTTATCACTTCTCAAAATTTTGGATAAAATAAATAAAAATACTCAAGTTACAAGGTCGATATCAAAAGATATCCCAATTATAAAAATTACTTTTAGCACCTAAATTATATAACCACTAACAAATCAATACTTCTGATAGATTTTTCATCCAAATTTCTATTAAAATTACACGTGAAAATTATGCAGTCCAGCTAGCTTACGATTTGACCAAAATTATAAGGGCATTTTCACCATTTCACTATTTTATCATCATCATCCCTCTCCCCTTTCTTTTTTCAGTGAACAAGAGAAAACAAAAACCAAACCAAAACAACATAAAGCTCCTAACAGAGCCCACCGCTAATTGATCATCCATAAGCACCTCAGCAACATCACCAGCAACATCACCAGGCAGCTGCGGGAACCAACGAACCATCCCAAGATCGCATTGATGCCCTAAATTATCCATTTGGTTACATTCATGGTAAGCATGTGGAACGCCATCGTTGAGTCCGTCTCCACCAGCAGATCATGATGGCCCATATTCCACGCCAAACAAAGACCATGTTCCGCTTCCAAAACTTCTCCCACACCTAAGTTGGTAGCAAATCCAGATATCCAATTCCCCAAGTTGTTCTAGATTACTCCACCAGCATAAATGTGTCCATTGGAGCCCAATCGAGATCTATTTGTGTTGATTTTGACCACCCCATAACCTGGTTTTTTCTAGGCAAGGACCAGGGGCGGCCCTGGGCCCGTGCGAGTCGTGTGATCGCATAGGGCCTCCAATTTTCGGGGGCCTCAAGAGTTTTTTATATATTATTTAAGTAATAGATATATAAATATAAAAAAAAAATCTCACATGTATCAAATAAAAGCCCTAGCGCGAATGACAAAGGCTTTTAAACTTTGCGTATCAAGACCTATGTTCAAATCACAGGGCCTCTTTCCTTTCTTCTTTCCCCCTTTTTCCCAGTTGTGAATTTTTTTGGCCTTTTTTTTCTCAACTTTTTTCCTGCAAATTTATTTCCTCTTGTTCCCCTTTTTTCCCTGCTGCAAATTTCCTTGGCCTTTTTTTCCTGCAAATTTATTTGCTTCTTGTTGTATGACACATCTTCTAAAAACCTTTTTTTCCACCTCTTCCTCTTCCAATAAAGAAAAAAAAAATCCTAAAAAGTAAGAACTTTAAGTTCACTTCTCTTTATTATCTTCCATTGATACACAATCAACGATTTAACAAAGGCGATCTTTTTGTACAAAGCCTCTATCGGCTCATGGTCTGCCCTTAGCGAGGACCATGTTGTGCCTTAGCGAATTAGTACAACTCCTCATAATCGCTTGACACCATTTGAGACCAGTAGACACCAACTCTTGTCTTGGACTACTTGGAGGAATCAAGTTATCCTCAAAGATCTTTTTATTCCGCCAATTCCATAATAACCAGTAAGTGAAAACAAACAAAGTGGCCCAAGGGATCCCAAAAATAATCTGATCATTTTTCGTAGAGTCATTAAGGCCCACAAAGCAAGATCTGTAACAACCCGTCCTAAAATTTTGTGATTATCGAGGTTAATCAAGGATTAAATTGAGATTAATCAGACAATTGAGGTAAAATGATGATTTTGCCCTTGGAAGGGAAAATGTTGACTTTTGACCCTATAGGTTAATTGCACGTGGATCAAGGTCAATTACGTAGATCGAGAGATTACGATCATGTAGACAGGTGGCACGTCGAATTTGGACGTCGTACAGGAAAGTTACAGGTCTAGAACGGTTCGATCGAATTTTAAAGTGACACGTTTTTCAAGATAGTTGACTTTTAGTTGTTATTAAAGGGACCCAAAATAGCTCATATGGACCAATGGATGAGTGACAAGTGTCACTCATCCCATTGGCCCATTGCCCCACATTCATGCATTTAACATTCTCTTTCTCTTTCTCTCTCTCTCTCTTTCTCTCTCTCGTCCAAACTTACTTGAAACCCCACCCCACCAGTTTCTATCATCTTCCTCATCAATTTGTTTTGGGTTGAGGGAAATAGAGAGTGAGGGAGTGATAGTGAGAGACTGAGGATTAGCTAAGAACCATGGATGTGACGACCCGTCCCGAATTAACGGGATTAATTAATACTTAATGATGGATTAGCAAGACTAATCGGAGATTAGACGAGGATTAGCGAACGTTCGGGCAAAATGACGATTTTACCCCTGAAATGGGCAAATCGTTGACTTTTCATTCGAAAGGTCAAATGGACTTTGACCGAGGACTGTGACATATTTTAGGACGTCATGAGTCCATAGACAGGTGACACGTTCAATTCTGACGTTCGAGGAGGAAGTTATGACGTTCAGAAGTTTAGGGGCATTTTGGTAATTTTGGTTAAAAAGGAGCAAATAGTTGACTTTTGATCGGGATGTCTGATGGCCGAGGGCCGAGGACTATTACTTAGATAAGGACGATACGAATCCATAGACAGGTGGCACGTTGAATTCGGACGTTCGACGGCGTAGTTACGGTTCACGGAAGTTCAAGTGCACTATTGCACGAATTAGGAGATGCGTTCACTTTTGGACTCTAGTGGGCCCAGATATTTGTCCTGATGCCCAATGGATGAGTGACAAGTGTCACCCATCTAATGGACACCCAAATTGATTCATGCACCGTGCAAACCATTCCATTTTCATTCACACCCAAACACCCACCCGATCTCACCATTTCTCTTGTTCCCCGTGCAACCCAAACCCATCCAACTTCCATCCAAGACCAGGACAGAGGACCAGGAGGCTGAGGGAGCTGTGGTGGCCGGCCTGGATGGCCAGGGCCGCCGTGAACGGCGGCTGGAAGGGACGAACCCGTGCGGGTACCCGGTTAGTCCGTTTTCGATTCAAATTCCATTTTTCTTGTTATGGTTCGATTTTAATGGTTTTAATGAATCAAATAGGTTGCTAGGATAGTTTTAGGAAGGTTTCTATGGTGGTTGGATGGCTGGGCAGCCGTGGGTGAGTTTTGGAAATATTGAACCGTTTGGTTCATAATTAAACCATGGATTTTGTGCGGTTTTAGCTAGTTTAATGAATTGGGTTAGATAGGAAGTGAAGAAATAGGAATTTAGGAATTAAAATGGGAGCAAACAGACCGAAAATGAGGATGGAGGAACGCTGAACCGGTCACGCCGGTTCAGCACAGTGCGGACCGGTCCAGGAAAACCAGAAAAAACCGGTTTTCCAAGGTTGATGGTGATGAATAGTATTTTTAACCTTCTAGGGGATCGTGAGGATGCGTGGACCATAATTTGGGAAAGTGTTCAACACGGGAATTCTTCTATTCGATGTAACGAACATTTTGGGATTAGTTTCGAGTCAATCGGACATTGTTTCGATAGGTTTCGGGTTGTTCGAAGGTTTAGGTTTGAGTTTAAAAATAGTTAGAAATTCCGGAAAATTACGGGACTTTAGTGAGGGGTTATTTAGGTAGTTAGTAACCCTTTAAATTAATTTGGACAGGTTCAGGAATCCCGGAGGCGACGATTGACCCGGGAGACGATTATTGCACGCGTATCGAGGCGCGACTTCGGACGGTCTGTGAGTGGACCCTTCTCTCGAAATTGATGCATGCATAAATGTTTTATAATTGTTTTAATACATGTTTTGTGATTCCATGAGTGAATTTGTTTGTGGTAGCCTAGGATTTACGTATTTGCACGTATTTCGAGATTTACGGTTTTATACGATGCATATACGTTCTAGGTTTTCAACGAGGGTTTAATAAATGGATTTCGAATTTAGAAATATGAAATCGGACACGAGACCCATTTGATTTACGAACTCTCGGACTTGGAGTCCATTTGATTTGACGAGGAATCGGACCTAGGGTCCATTTGAGCTATACGATCGGACCGAGGGTCCATTTGATTTACGATTCGGGTTTGAGGCCCAGTTAGTGTTACCATCGGGCTTGATGCCCCGTTGATTTATGATATCGGGCCTGAGACCCATTTAGTTGAGATATCGGGCTTAAGGCCCAGTTGGTTGTGGAATCGGACTTGAGGTCCTATTACTTTATGGTTTCGGGCTTAGGGACTAGTTGGTTGTGATATCGGGCTTGAGTCCCAGTTCAGTTTCTGAAATGAGTATGCGGGCATGAGACCCTGTTGAACTGAGGATTTAGGCCGAGGCCTGTGAAATGGAATTGAATCAGATTCGAGGAATCCTGTTGAAATGAATCGGGTATGAGACCCAGTTGAAAAGTGAATTGAGAAAGCAAGAAAGTATTTGAAAATGAATGAACCCTCCATATGATTATATGGTCTCCTCCAGCGTCGACCTGGAGAGTCACGATCCACATACCAGAATGGGTATCCCCATAGGGATCTCGTTCCAGGAGTGGAAGTTATGATTTATGATGTGGTCTCGGACCAGATTCCGGAGAGATGTGTGGACTAGATCCAAAGAGAGAGCTCGGACTAGATCCAGTGATTGAGCCTCCCAGATGGAGATTCCTGGGAGAAGACTCGGAGTGAGACCCCGATTAGTGTGCACACTAGTATAGATTTGATATCGTGACATTTATCGGGGATGTGTTCCCTAGGGGATGTGTGCCCCGAGTTGGCATCTTCTCGGAAGTACCTCGGCTGGGTTATACGTATGTCGATACGTATGTGGTTTATGGAAAAGTGATGTGAGGGCGGAGACCCTATGTTTTATGATTTATAAAAGTGATTTGGGGCTGTGACCCCGTATATGAGATTTGAGGGCGGAGGCCCTATGTTTTATGTTTTAGAAAGTGATTTGGGGCGGAGACCCCCGTATTTGAAATTGTGAAAGTGATTTGGGGCGGAGACCCCGTTTGTGATATTTTGAGAATGGTTTTGGGCTGAGACCCACTTGATGTGATTTGGGCTGAGTCCCTATTGATTTTACCTACGGGTTTTGAATTGTGATTTCGGGTCGGGGACCCAAATGGATTTATGGTTCATGACGGTTTATGGGAACCGGGCGAGGCCCCATTTGTGATATTTTGAGAATGGTTTTGGGCTGAGACCCACTTGATGTGATTTGGGCTGAGTCCTTATTGATTTGACCTACGGGTTTTGAATTGTGATTTCGGGTCGGGGACCCAAATGGATTTATGGTTCATGACGGTTTATGGGAATCGGGCATGAACCCTTGAATGATTTTGAGATTATATTTGATAAATGAAATGGTTTTATTAACGCTTTGATAAACGGTTTTTGAATGCATGCATATGCTTTTATTGAAGGGCATAAATGTCTTTGTATGAACATGTTTTTAATAAATTATTATTTTGTCCACTCACGACTTTTAATGTTTTAATGCCCTTCAGGTTGATCGCGGATGCGGGCTGTAGTAGAGACGAGACATCACTCCCCTCCTCCTAGGATCCTGATGCACTCTGACAGCCCCGACGAGGGCTAGAGATGGAATTTTCCCTGGTCTGACACTTCGTGTCAGACGGGATCAGACGTGTCCCACATTAATCCCAGGGGATTCGGGGCTGGTCCTGACAGGTTGGTATCAGAGCATGTTTTGCTCGTGGAGTACGCGCAGGTCGAGGATGTGATGTCTCTGAAGTCGTAATAGCCCGTCATCAACCTGATAGTTAGGGTAAGAGTAGGAAGTACCACGTGTTGAATGAGATTCCATACGATGGTTTGATGTTCGATTGGCATTGGAGGCCACGTGGTTCGATGTTTGATCCCGAGGAGGATCAGTATTTGTGTGGATCTAACGGCTTAGAGCCGTAGTGTTACTGGGAATAGGACCCAGTGGATCCATAGGTACAGTATGACGACTTGAGAGTCGTGACCGCACAATAGTTTCGACGTGTCAGATAGATGATGTACGGATTAATATCAGTGGTGGTCAGAGGTTAGGGTCGCCCAATACGATGACCCTGTACGACTACATTCACGAAGGTTGTAAATAGGAACGTGTGATTCTAGTTGGCATGTGTTGTCATGTTTCGATGTGTCGAATCCCGGTGGGATGTCGACTGGCAGTGGATTCCCGGATTAGTTGTGGTGTGACACGATAGGATGCGATTCCGCATGTAGCGCTTGTGCAGTATTGGACCCGGAGTATGACCAATTCTTGTGAAGGCCAACGGTTGAAATCCGTAGAGTTACGAGAGGACGAGATCCTCAGCGCGTAGTTGTTGGCTGGTTTGGTACCAGTATTGGAGCATGACGACTCTTCGGAGTCGAGATCGAGGGATCGGTCAGGATGGTAGGGCTGCAGTGGGCAGCTGGGTTTGTGGTAACCCTAGTAAGTGATTGAATGGACAAGTTACTAGGAGTATGGTACTTGTGATCGGATCCAGAGGTGGACTGATCGATGGACGTTGCGTGTGGAGCAGTTGGTACTGGTGGTCGACTATCGCATGGTTTGGGAGTCTCGATAACAGAGTGTTGCTGAGATTGGTCTGCACGAGGTTGTGACAGACGCTGCTATCGATGGACGTGATCGAGTCTCATCGAGTAGGATAGACTCAGGTTAGCGTGATGATTGTGACGATGGGATTCGTTAGTCGTGACGATGATGCGAGGTGCGTGAGTGACGCACAGTACGAGCGGTGATTCTGGATTCGACTCGGTGACGGCTGAGTCCGATCGCAGAATGAGATGTTGACCTTGGCTGTTGGCACACTTGCCACGCTCCAGTGAAGGCGGCTGTTATAAGTTGAACGGAGAGGATCCCGAGTGGCTCAATGCGAAGTACGGGAGTACTTGGTATGGAGACCAGCTTCCCCCAGTGATGGAGATCAGTTTCCTCAGTGATGGAGACCAGTTTCCCAGTGTTGGAGACCAGTTTCCTCAGTGATGGAGACCAATTTCCCCTGTGACGGAGATCAGTTTTCCCAGTGCAACGAGATTGAGTCGTGAGGGTGTACTCAGTAGTAGGGAAGTGAAAAGTGAGTTACAGATACGTGGATGGTGTCCGGTTGAGCTAAAGACTTGATAGTCTATTATGGATTGGTGTTGGTTGACTACGGTTGACCATACCTCCTGAGTTTAGGACATGGCACTTGTTTGCCTATAGGATACATGAAATGTTCGGGTCATGAGTGAGCTTTGCCTTTGGATAAGAAACGCGATTCCGATGTACTTGGTACTTCGGAATCAAGAGAAGTGGTGACTGAGGTGGTGAGAAGAGTGCTTGATTCCGTATTGGTAATGAGTAGTCCGAGGTCACTGAGTGTGACGCTGTAGCAGATGGTGTTGGAGGCCGAAGGATGACATTGGATGAACCCTGATGTCACCATCTTGGATTTGTCCCTAGGTGGGACAACGAGGAGTGTTGTGACAGCTAGGAGTTCAAGAGGGTGTAAGAACCGAACACCTAAGCTGTGGGTCAATTTGTTTGACTTGACGAGTAGTTGGTGGTTAGCGCCACAGGATGTGACGAGTGA
Source organism: Prinsepia uniflora (assembly GCA_032719365.1). Classification (NCBI taxonomy): domain Eukaryota; kingdom Viridiplantae; phylum Streptophyta; class Magnoliopsida; order Rosales; family Rosaceae; genus Prinsepia; species Prinsepia uniflora. Next base: position 60,595,355 of record CM064875.1, read on the forward strand.
GTGTCTGAAGTGATGGACTGACATTCGCTTGGTGACGGACAGTTGGGGTCCGGACCATGGTTGGAGTGCAGACAGTAGTATGTGGTTGGACGTTGCCAGAGTGCAGTCCTTGAGTAGGTTGGGTTGAGAGTGCCCGAGAGTACGAGAATGTTGTAGGTTGGATAGAGTCCTAGATGGAAGTGAGTGGTGATCGGATGAGATCCGATGAGTGACAGTTTGGAGACTCGAACTGAGTCTAGATGACAAGTGGCATCGCGGAGTGATGCGAGATACGATGCGAGGACTCGAGAACGAGTCGAGATCAGAGTAGAGCAGCGAAGCGTGGCGGAGCCGGGAGTTGCTGGCTGGTCACGATGGTTGTGTCCTGTGAGGGTAATGGATGGATAGATATCCGATGCGTTCGGATCAATGTGGATTGACGGGACTCTCAGAAGAGTCAGTTTTGGGTATAGGAAATTGAGAGAGTTGATTCGTGCGAGTATTTAGAGTCAGTATGGGCATAGGTCTGAGGATGACCTACGAGATGAGATTCGTGCCATTGTGATGGCAAGGTCTATAGGTGTTGTCTGATCTGATGCTGAGCAGGAGGCCATCTTGGCTGTGATAGCCCATAGTGGGGATGCGTTTTCAGCCTAACGACTGTCAGATGGAATCCTGTCAGAATGTTAGACTGAAAAGCCATTTAGAGGTTAGTATGGGGTTGATGACCTGTCAAGTGAGTGACAGGCGTGATCGACGAGTGTCGACATGTTGTCTCGAGTGAGACATGCGAACAGACGTGTAGTTGTTGAAAATGAATTGGAGCTTTGGAGGCTCCGACGCCGGTACGTACCGAGGACGATACCGTTGAGTACGGTATATGTGTTGGACATGTACTGCTACACGAGTATTCTTGTGTGGGTGCAGCGGTCTGATTCGAGGAACATGGATGGATTCCACAGTTTGGTTGTGAAATCGGGTCGCTTTGAATTTCGGTGACGAAATTCCTTAAGGGGGGAAGTTTGTGATGACCCGTCCCAAATTAACGGGATTAATTAAGACTTAATGAAGGATTAGCAAGGCTAATCGGAGATTAAACGAGGATTAGCGAACGTTCGGGCAAAATGACGATTTTGCCCCTAGAATGGGCAAATCGTTGACTTTTCATTCGGAAGGTCAAATGGACTTTGACCGAGGACCGTGACGTAGTTTAGGACGTCACGAGTCCATAGACAGGTGACACGTTCAATTCTGACGTTCGAGGATGAAGTTATGACGTTCGGAAGTTTAGGGGCATTTTGGTAATTTTGGTTAAAAAGGAGCAAATAGTTGACTTTTGACCGGGATGTCTGATGGCCGAGGGCCAAGGACTATTATGTAGATAAGGACGATACGAATCCATAGACAAGCGGCACGTCGAATTCGGACGTTCGACGGCGAAGTTACGGTTCACGGAAGTTCAAGTGCACTATTGCACGAATTACGGGATGCGTTCACTTTTGAACTCTAGTGGGCCCAGATATTTGTCCTGATGCCCAATGGATGAGTGACAAGTGTCACCCATCCAATGGACACCCAAATTGATTCATGCACCGTGCAAACCATTCCATTTTCATTCACACCCAAACACCCACCCGATCTCACCATTTCTCTCGTTCCCATGCAACCCAAACCCATCCAACTTCCACCCAAGACCAGGACAGAGGACCAGGAGTCTGAGGGAGCTTTGGTGGCTGGCCTGGATGGCCAGGGCCGCCGTGAATAGCGGCTGGAAGGGACGAACCCGTGCGGGTACCCGGTTAGTCCGTTTTCGATCCAAATTCCATTTTTCTTGTTATGGTTCAATTTTAATGGTTTTAATGAATCAAATAGGTTGCTAGGATAGTTTTAAGAAGGTTTCTATGGTGGTTGGATGGCTGGGCAGCCGTGGGTGAGTTTTGGAAATATTGAACCGTTTGGTTCATAATTAAACCATGGGTTTTGTGCGGTTTTAGCTAGTTTAATGAATTGGGTTAGATAGGAAATGAAGAAATACGAATTTAGGAATTAAAATGGGAGCAAATGGACCGAAAATGAGGATGGAGGTATGCTGAACCAGTGCGGACCGGTCCAGGAAAACCAGAAAAAACCGGTTTTCGAAGGTTGTTGGTGATGAATAGTGTTTTTGACCTTCTAGGGGCTCGTGAAGATGCGTGGGCCATAATTTGGGAAAGTGTTCAACACGGGAAATATTCTATTCGATGTAACGAACATTTTGGGACTAGTTTTGAGTCAATCGGACATCGTTTCGATAGGTTTCGGGCTGTTTTAAGGTTTAGGTTCGAGTTTAAAAATAGTTAGAAATTCCGAAAAATTAAGGGACTTTAGTGAGGGATTATTTACTTAGTTAGTAACCTTTTAAATTAATTTGGACAGGTTCAGGAATCCCGGAGACGACGATTGACCCGCGAGACGATTATGGCACGCGTATCGAGGCGCGACTTCGGACGGTCTGTGAGTGGACCGTTCTCTCGAAATTGATGCATGCATAAATGTTTTATAATTGTTTTAATATATGTTTTGTGATGCCATGAGTGCATTTGTTTGTGGAAGCCTAGGATTTACGTATTTGCACGTATTTCGAGATTTACGGTTTTATACGATGCATATACGTTCTAGGTTTTCAACGAGGGTTTAATGAATTTCGAATTTAGAAATATGAAATCAGGAACGAGGTCCATTTGATTTATGAACTCTCGGACTTGGAGTCCATTTGATTTGACGAGGAATCGGACCTAGGGTCCATTTGAGCTATACGATCGGACCGAGGGTCCATTTGATTTACGATTCGGGTTTGAGGCCCAGTTAGTGTTACCATTGGGCTTGATGTCCCGTTGATTTATGATATCGGGCCTGAGACCCATTTAGTTGAGATATCGGGCTTAAGGCCTAGTTGGTTGTGGAATTAGACTTGAGGTCCTATTGCTTTATGGTTTCGGGCTTAGGGCCTAGTTGGTTGTGATATCGGGCTTGAGTCCCAGTTCAGTTTGTGAAATGAGTATGCGGGCATGAGACCCTGTTGAACTGAGGATTTAGGCCGAGGCCTGTGAAATGGAATTGAATCGGATTCGAGGAATCCTGTTGAAATGAATCGGGTATGAGACCCAGTTGAAAAGTGAATTGAGAAAGAAAGAAAGTATTTGAAAATGAATGAACCCTCCATATGATTATATGGTCTCCTCTAGCGTCAACCTGGAGAGTCACGATCCACAGACCAGAATGGGTATCCCCATAGGGATCTCGTTCTAGGAGTGGAAGTTATGATTTATGATGTGGTCCCGGACCAGATTCCGGAGAGATGTGTGGACTAGATCTAGAGAGAGAGCTCGGACTAGATCCAGTGATTGAGCCTCCCAGATGGAGATTCCTGGGAGAAGACTCGGAGTGAGACCCCGATTAGTGTGCACACTAGTATAGATTTGATATCGTGACATTTATCGGGGATGTGTTCCCTAGGGGTTGTGTGCCCCGAGTTGGCATCTTCTCGGAAGTACTTCGGCTGGGTTATACGTATGTCGATACATATGTGGTTTATGGAAAAGTGATGTGAGGGCGGAGACCCTATGTTTTATGATTTATAAAAGTGATTTGGGGATGTGACCCCGTATACGAGATTTGAGGGCGGAGACCCTATGTTTTATGTTTTAGAAAGTGATTTGGGGCGGAGACCCCTGTATTTGAAATTATGAAAGTGATTTGGGGCGGAGACCCCATTTGTGATATTTTGAGAATGGTTTTGGGCTGAGACCCACTTGATGTGATTTGGGCTGAGTTCCTATTGATTTTACCTACGGGTTTTGAATTGTGATTTCGGGTCAGGGACCCAAATGGATTTATGGTTCATGACGGTTTATAGGAACCGGGCGAGGCCCCGTTTGTGATATTTTGAGAATGGTTTTGGGCTGAGACCCACTTGATGTGATTTGGGCTGAGTCCCTATTGATTTGACCTACGGGTTTTGAATTGTGATTTCGGGTCGGGGACCCAAATGGATTTATGGTTCATGACGGTTTATGGAAATCGGGCATGAACCCTTGAATGATTTTGAGATTATGTTTGATAAATGAAATGGTTTTATTAACATTTTGATAAACGGTTTTTGAATGCATGCATATGCTTTTATTGAAGGGCATAAGTGTCTTTGTATGAAAATGTTTTTAATAAATTATTATTTTGTCCACTCACGACTTTTAATGTTTTAATGCCCTTCAGGTTGATCTTGGATGCGGGCTGTAGCAGAGACGGGACGTCACTCCCCTCCTCCTACGATCCTGACGCACTCTGACAGCCCCAACAAGGGCTAGAGATGGAATTTTCCCTGGTCTGACACTTTGTGTCAGACGGGATCAGACGGGTCCCACGTTAATCCCATGGGATTCGGGGCCAGTCCAGACAATGGAGGGCTCGATTTCTATTATAGTCGCGTTCGCGATCAACCTGGAGGCAGTGATGAAAAAATCATTACTATTGCCGATATATCGGTTTTTTCGACCACCGGCACGTAAGGCGGGGGTGAAGGAATATCTTCCCCCAAAATCGACAATTTTGCCCAATATTGGAGATTATCGACGATAATCTCTGATATTTGGCGAAACTGTTAATTTTGAACCAAAACGACCATGAATAGAGATGAAATCATGAAATAAAACCCAAATGAAACAAAAGTCATGAACAGAAACCCAGATGAAACTACTCGTGAGTAGAAATTGAACCAATCCATCAAAACCATAAACAAAAATTGAAAAATCAAACAACTCTAGAATTGGGGCAAAAATTGGAGCAAAACGCTCACCGACTCCACGGTTTCATTCCCTCTTCAATTCCCTCACCTCTCAAATCAGTCGATGGCCTCACGAAGTCACGATCATCGCTGGAACCTCTCGAACTCCTCGAATCTGCCGATGACCGAACGAACATCTCGACGCTAAGCACAACACCCGAACCCCTCGCGAATTGCCCGAAAACCTCACGAACCTCACACAGCCTCTCAGTTGCTCCGCCCTTTCCCAGCCCTCCTCCTCGACGACCCTTCCCCCCTCACGGCACCTCTCTGTTTCAGTCGAGAAGGCGAGAGATTCTCGATCTCTCTCTTCTGCACGACACGACAACTCCACCCCCACCCCCCCCCCCCCCCCCCCACACACACACACACACACACAAATTTTTGAGGGTTAAAAATGCAAGTGTGCAACGCTGCGTTTCAATCAATGTTTTTTAACCTTTTTTTTTTTGCTTATCTTTTTTTTTTCAAAATCCCAATTCCCAAATTTATTATTTGGTAAAAAATGTTTTTTTTTATAATATATGCTTTATTGTGAAATATATGTTCTAATTGAAAGAATTTAAATAGCGTGATTAGAATTTAGAATTATTATTATTTGTATTATTATTATTCGTCATTATCAAAGTCTAATAATTTTTATGTATATTAGATTTTGTAATATGGCGAGTGGAAGTGCAAGTGAAAGTCGCCAAAAAAGATATACGAATACTATGTCCAACAATACATTTCCGGTAGGTCAAGTAGCATCATTTAGAAAAAAATTTGTGTCTTGGTAAATGGAGACCAATCCAATTTTCAATCTGGTAAACACTCTACTTGTTTTTAATGAAGTTCAATGTGTAAAGTATTCTTAGTGCAACATTATCATTAAAAGTTATGTTTTAATTTAAGTTTATCTTTAAGGTTTTATACAGTTAGTTATCGTCAGACTTATATTCTATCATATTATTCATCATATATTTATTATATCAAAGTCATTTTGTAGTTTTTATTAGTCTCATATAGCCATCATTGGGTACTTAAGTTTTTCCCAAAGTTTCATTCCAAATTTCCAACTTTTAGACCGAATTTCCATCATTTTTGTTGACCGTAAACGATATCGATATCGATACCAATATTTGGGGAGAGATATCTGTAAATTTGAGTAGCGATATATCCGTCGATATCGATATTTCAATCTTTACCTAGAGGGTACCAAAAACATCAAAAGTGTGAATGGAAAAAATAAAACTTTGAAAAACCAATTTCCAAAATCATCATTTAACCCTCCGTTTTTTAAAGCATGCATGCATAATCAATTAAACAATTACTTTCCAATAAAACAGTAACATATGAAATTAAATGGTTTCATCGTAAAACCAATAAATGTGAAAATATCTGGACACAAAGCAATAAAATCAAAATCATGACTCATCTGCATATCTCATATATGTCTCATACCACCATATCATCATCAGTCACGATATCCAAGCAACGCGTGCGAATAAGCTCCAGAACTGCTCACGTCCGAGCACTTCACCATGAACACATCTACGAATGACGTTTAACATACATCATAAGAACTCTTAAGTCAAGCCTCCCACAGCTACTCTACAAAGGTAGTGCACTGTGACCTATCCGAGAAAACACATTCACAACCAGAGGCCCTCTCCAAGAAACACATTCCTACCGTAGTCATATCAATAATCACGAAGAATTGTCAGTGGAAATAGTGGAAACACATTTTCATAAACTGTTTTATCTCAAATCAAATCAATTGTTTTGCATAGGGTCTCCGCCCAAAATACAGTTTCCACAAACATCATAAAAACAGTGTCCAGTCCTCATTTCACAATACTCAAAATCATTTCCAAACCATGATCAAACCAATATATAAATCTTAATGTAATTCATCATTCAAAGAAATATGCAAACCTTGCATTTCAAACCATGCTCATAAAACTATTAAAACATATATGCATGCATAATTTATAAATCAAACTCCACTCACGGTACCGCTAATCGCTCAAAATTTGAGTTGTAAGCCAATCTGAAGCCTCCGGGCCTGTCCAAATCACACCCAATGTAACGACCCGAACCGTGATTATTAATATTTTAATGTGAAATGACTATTTTGCCCCTAAGGGGGGAAAACTTTGACTTTTGACCCGGGAAGTAATTTAGAATTTGACCCATGACTATGACGTAGATCGGGACGTCACGAATCCGTAGACAGGCGGCACGCCGAAATCAGAGTTCGTATGAAAAAGTTATGGTCACAGAAGTATTTTAGTGGAATTTACGAATCGAGAGTAAATGATTAAATATTAATTTATTATTGGAATCCGTGCAAACCCTAATTCTAAACTGAGCCAGCGGATGAGTGACAAGTGTCACTCATCCAAGTGTGCACTATTCTAATAAAGTAAACCTATAAGCCTATTGGTCCATTCTTTATTAATTAATTTTCATTCATTTAATTCCAGCCACTAATTTTCTGCTCAAACTCATCCAAGCCATCCATTTTATCTGCTTTTTCCTTCTCATGCACGATCTCTCTCTCAGAAACACACACACACACACACATTTTCCCCTTCATAGTGAACAAACCCTTCGATTTTCTCTCTACCCAAACGACCAGACCGACCACCCCACACCACCAGACGATCGTCACCTGCACCACCATCATCTTCCCCAGCTCCACCGTGCACCACCAACACCCATCTCCCTTCCTCCCTGCTTGAACAACCCTGAAATCCCCATAGCCAAAAACAGAGGAAACCGGATCCAAGAAGCCCGCACCACCTCCCATCATCCTCTCAACTTGAACGGAGCTCCAGATAGCACCGTGAGGAACTGAAGAAGACGACAGGACAGTCGACGCAGGCCACGACGGCGACACGGCGAAGGTAACTCCCAAAACCCGAAAGCACCGTTTTCTTTCCTAGTTTCGAAAGGATCTGTTTTAACGTCTAGGGCTCGACTTTTTGAGTTAGGAAATACTCTAGGGACAGTGACGAGCTCAGAGGAACTGGTTTGGACGACTTAAACGGAGGGGACAGCTGGAGAAGACGGCCGGAGTTTGGCCGTGAACTTCTTCGAAGCCCAGGTATGTTTTCACCGTTGTTTTTCTAATTTTGAGGGTCTAGATCCATAGAACAGACCTAGACGACTCATTAGGATCAAACCCTGTCGAAAATGGTGGCCAAAAATGGACTGTGGAAACGGGTCAAGCCGCAAGTCAAACGACGACCCGATTTCAGAAAATGGGTTGCCCGACACTGTAGCATTGATGACGTCATCATACTGACGTCACTGCTGACGTCATGATGACGTCATCATGTCAGAGATTGTCATATCAGGGGCCAACCAGAGCATGCCACGTTTCATCTGACATGTGTCAGAGATGATGTCATGCTGACGTCAGCGACACTGTAGCAGCGTTGTAGAACGCGTTGACCAGGCGCGTGGTGGTGTATGTGAATAGTATTTTGGTGGGACCAGTACCATTTTTAAGGTTTCGACGATACGGATCCAATGGTGGTGGTTTCGTGTCGATCGGAGATCGGTAGGATAGTCAAAATGGGGTTTGAAGCCTCGAGAATAGTGTCCAGGCTATGTTTTCGGGACGGATCTGTTCTAGGGTTTTAGTATTGAAGTATTAGGGTCCTTTAGTGACTATCGGATATGTTAATACAGGTTTTAGCGGTCGTTGAGTAGCGAGGACCGAGTGTGAGTGAGCTGTTTGATTTATAAAAGGCTTGCATGCATAAACTGTTTTACTATTTCCACTTATGATTTAGATGAGTACTATATGAACTGTTTATATCTCTTATTATAATGTTTTGGGCATGAGACCCGTCTAGATTATATGTGGATTATTTTCAGGGATGTCCGGGGGACATAGGGTAAACTATACTGTTATTGTACTGTACTTTCCTACCTATCTATCTTGTCTCCTCCAGGGAGGGTGGTTGGCCCGGGTGGACCCTGGAGTAGTCACGAGGCCCTGACTGAGTGGAGTTAACCCCCGTTGGGTTGCTTACTCTCAGGAAGGCATGTTCGTATACCTCGGGCAGTGACCGGGATACTAGGCACTGATGTACCTAGGGGAGTCTTGGGTGTGAGACCCTGAGTGGCAATGCGTAGCCTTAGAACCGTGACATCATTTGGGTTGGGTTTTACAGTGCACTAATATGTTAGTTTTTCCTTTCGATTATTGTTATGATTATGTGGTTGTGATTTCATTATGATACTATGTTTTCAATGCATGCAAGATTTGGAAAACGGAGGGGTAAAACCTTATAATTTACTTTATTATGAAATTGATTTATAAACTGTTTATTTTCGGGCCACTCACTTTTTAAATGTTTTACTAACCCCTCCAGGTCGTGACACGAAATTAGAGGAGGATCCGGAGGAGGAGGAAGAGACTTAGTTTATTCGCTATACACCTGTACACCCCCAGTGGGTAGGTTAAGCACCAAATAATGTACTCTGACTATTGTGCTCACATTTTGTTATTGTGCTATCCCTTGTCTGACAACTATCATTCTGAACAATGTTGTTGCACGTTATTTATTTAATTTGAGTATTTAGTTTTCGTTTAAGGGTAATTTTGGTATGTTTGGAGTGTAATGACCCGTCCCGAATATCGGAATTGAATATTAATTAATTATGGTTTAGAATGACTAATCTGGGATTAGTTGAGTGAAATCGGACGAAATGTGCAAAATGACCGTTTTGCCCTTGGGTGTGAGTAAAATATTGACTTTTAGTTCGGGCAATCAAACGGACTTTGACCAATGACTGTGACGTAGTTCGGGATGTCACAAGTTCATAGACAGGTGTCACGTTCGATTCCGACATTCGAGGAAAAAGTTATAACATTCGGAAGTTGAGGGGTATATTGGTAATTTGGTTGAAAAGGGGCCAAATGTTGACTTTTGACCCGGGAAGTCCAATGGACGAGGGCCAAGGACCGTTACGTAGGTCTAGTCGATACGAATCCAATGATAGGAGGCATGCCGAAATCGGAGATTCGACGACGAAGTTATGGTCACGGGAACAGAATCGATTAACCGAACGAACCAGAATTTCGATTAAAATATTATTTTATTGTGAACAGTACCCGATGATTGAACATATCTGGATGAGTGACAAGTGTCACCCATCCCTTGATTTAGGGTCCCTAATTACGTGAAAGTGGCAACTCGGGTTTACAGTTACACGGATTTGCGTGAAAATGATATTTTGGGTTTGAAACCCAATGTAATTGTGATTTTGATTGGATTTGTATTTCTATGTGATTACATGATGATATTTATGATTTTCGGATTTATAAAATAAATCGGGACTTTGGTTTTCCGGATTTGAGGAAACTATATTTTGGGGCTGAAACCCTGTGTTGATAAATGATTTGGTTTCAATGCAACTGTTTTTCACTGGTTTTCATAATGGTGATGTGTTGCGGATATTTAGGACTTTCGGGTGGAAATATGTTTTTCCCTGGAGTGCACCCTGGAGATAACGCTCGCCTTCGGGAGGAAAGTGTTTACCCCGTAGAGGTCACGTAGCACGGTATGTTGTCGTGCAGCCGAGGGAGGCTAGACTTAGACCAGAGATGTGCTGGATTATATATAGATCGGTAAGTGATGTGTTCACGAGATCTGGATTGTCGGCTAGTGAGGTTTTCACAGCGACAGATGCTCGGATTTTGAGCGGTCCTTGAGCCTATTTGATTTGCACGCGTTGCAGGGATAAACGTGACTCTAAGCAACATGATATGGAAATAAGTCCCGTGGTTTTATGGAAAATGATTTTGACGAAACCGTGGTTTTATGGAAAATACATTTGAGGAAACCGTGGTTTAAATATAAAATGATTTAAGGAAAGCGTGAGTTTATTGAGATTTAAAATGATTTGATGAAAATGAGTTTCAAGGAAAATGTGGACATGGAATTTAGAAACATGTTGTTTGTGATTACGTACTGGTTTTGTGTACGGGTTTTTGGTCTTTGTGGCCAGGTGATGGTGTTCACATGTTTTGGCCTGAGAGCCGGGATTTGATGTTTTATAACTTGAACTGATTTGGTGAACATGAGTTTTACGGACTTTGGGAAAATATGTTTAGATTTTATCGGTCTACTGTTCATACTTGAATGATTTCATACTATTACTCATGTTTTACGATATGCATGCATGTTTGTGAAAACTGGAGGGTAAGATTGTATTTTGGCAAATGTTTTTATAAGAGGTCATTTTTTTCCATTCACACCTTTTCTGTTTTAATGACCCTTTAGGTCGCGGCGCGATGATCGAGGCTATTCGAGAGGTGGAGGTATGAGTGGGCACAGGCGCAAATATCCCTTGTCTGGCAGGTGCTGAAGGGTAGTTTCGGATTTTCAGTTGACTTGTCAGACGGGAGCAGGACCGAGCACAGTTATCTATATCCTTCGGGGAAGGGTCCTGTCAAATTGGTATCAAAGCACTAGGTTGCTGATGCTGTTGCCACGCCATACCTCCGAAACGTAAGCCTCGTGTGCGACCTGATAGTGAGATGGGTATATTAGGGTATTTGGGACCTCATGTTAGATCTCGGAATGAAATTGACCTTGGTTTGAGGGTCAGATGTTAATTAGTGTAACTGCGACTTAATAACTGTCGAACCCGAATTTTTGTGGGTCCCATGACTGAATGAACTCAAAGACTAGAAAGGTAGTACAGTTGGGTAGATTGGACCCTGGATGAGATTATTCTCAATAAATACCTTGAGCGGAATGTGAGTTCCAACGTCTAGAGTGTGATGGGGTATTCCTTAGGCTTTGTAAGTGGTATAAGATGTGGTTCACCGGCGGTAAATTGCTAGGTGACCGAGTATGCCAGGGATGGCATGAATGATTGAGTCAAGATTTGGGTTAGGACTCGAGATGAGTCATGGTAATATCTTAGGACTCAGGAGTAGTCGGGTTTTGAGGAACCCTAGGTAGTGATCGTGGAACCCTAAGGTAGGGTTTTTGGTTCGGAAAGGTGTGATGGCGAGTGGTTTGACTTTTAATGACTTTTCGAAGTCGAGACCGACTGACGGTTATGTCAGGTCTAGTCATGACAGCTTTAGTGGTGGAACTACAATCCACAGTCGGGGTTGTACTTATCGGTTAGGCCTAGTTGGTTGTCGTGCTACTTAGTTGTGACAGATTGTTGGTGCAACTATGGTCATGGGCGACCTAGTAGACGACATTGGTTTAGTAGAGTTACGATTGGTTGGAGATGTGTTGGACAGGTTACCAGGGGTTGGTACTTGTCGATGGAATCTAGAGTGGGGATACAGAGTAGTTGTACGGGTAATTGATTCCATTGGATGCGGAGTCTCGATAACGGTGTCTGGTGGTTAGGTCTGCACAAGTCTGTGGCAGGCACTACTACCGAGAGTGGTTGTTGAGAATCGGGGAACGTTCAGGAGACGTTTCCTTTTCTCATATGAGTTGTCAGGGTGACTGTACCCAGAGTTGTTGGGAACGAGGGAGGCAAAGTTTCTCCTAGTCGGGCAGAGGTACGGGGTCGTCGCTCGTTATGAGCGGAGATCCAGGGTTGTCAATTTTGCACACGGTGTGCTCATACTGATGCTGTTGTTTGTGTGCTGATGATGAAGTTAGTGCTAGTGGTTGTGCTGGTACTAGTGCTGGTGTTGGTGTCGGTGTTTGTGCTGACGATGAGTCACGAGTCGAGTTGTGACTTCGTCGAGATGGGCATGTGTCAGTAACCAGTCTAAAAGGGACACGTGGTTGGTGTCCGAGTACGTTGGTTCCAACATGGTTGGAGCTACGGAATCGAGAGAGGTTGTGTTTGAGGTGATAAGAGGATTGCTGGTTTTCCGCATTGGGATTAGGTATTCTGAAGTCATCGGGGGTGACTTCTTATTTTCTGCCCCTAGCAGATGATGATTATTGTCACCAGTACGTTGAGCGTGTATTGGTGGGTGGACCTATGATTGACTTTGGGTCATTGGACACAAGAAGTTGTGTTTAATTCTGGGTTACGGGGTGTGGTGCGTACAACGAGTTTTGGTTTGCTTTTACGCAGGATGGATTTTGTTGTCATTGTGTTAGATCATCCTTGCTTGTCCTCAGTGGAATGTCAGGGATCGATACGAGGTAGGTGAAGAAAACCCACAGTCTCGGCGTGTCTCGTCGTTGACTGATCTGCTTAGATGTGGGGATTGGTTGACTCGGTGAGCATGTGTGGATCCTAGGTGGATCGGGTTTGTGATGTTGTGGACATTGGGCATTGTGACGATCTAGGATCGTGACGTTCATGGCCGGCTGACGTAGTGATGGATCTGGATCGTGATCTTGATGATCCAGATGGGTAGAGATTTTATCGCTCTTATTTGGCTATTTGAGTTAAGGATTATGGGACTGAACTTCTTTTCGAGGTAAATCTCGTATGGTGTATTACTCGAGCGAGTAGGTTTCTGACGGGGTCGAATTTGGTCAACCTTAGAGTTGTGAATTATGGGATTGGCTTCCTTATGAAGTCAATCGAATGTAATGTGTTAATCGTTTGAACAGGTAACCGAGAGGTTCAGAGTTAATCCGTCTTGGTAGACGTGGGTGAGATTTGTTGCCAGTTGGCATGAGTAGGTACGCCTTAGTAGGTGCGAGTCGGAATGGTACGTATGGGATTACGTGATTTGGAGTGAGGTATGATACCGGGTAGACTGGTGGTGCCTAGTGACGGTATATTAGGTATACCAGTAATACGTTGGTGAGCGTGTTGGTAGTCGGCTTAGTTCTAATACCATTGGATTGGTTGTGAACGTGAACTGGACATTGAACACAATGCACTAGGCAGAGTGATTCTGATGATTTCAATGATTGTTTGAGCAGGTGCTCTTAGCCATGGTTGGCTAGTGTAACTCTAGTGTTGAGTTGTGTGATCACTGCTAGGCTGGTGTTCAACGTGTTCCAGTTACATCGTCTGATTGAGTGAGATGACGGTATGCGTATACTCAGGGTGAGTGAGTTGGTGGTTAGTGTCACCACGAGTTGCTTTGCGAGATGTTATCATGTCGTGACCTTACCAGCATCTTGGATCGCTGAGGGGGTGACAGTTGTGGATACTGAGGATGGAATTTGTCGCAGGATTGAGTTTGCCCTACGAGGTGAGATCATGTTGTTGATCTTACGCTACTTTGACGGAGTTGTAGTACGATGTGATGTCACTGATTGGTTGATGATTGGGGCTTTACTAGGGTGGTAAGGCTTGGTGGTGACAGTTTGGCTAGTAGTGTCAGAATGGACTGACAAGTGAGATTTGGTGACTCCCGATGGGAGCGGAGGTCAGGATATATTAGTGATTAAGAGGAATTGTCAAGCTGGAAGAGTCAGCTTGATGATGACATTGTTAATTTCAGGTGATCAATTTCACTCGAGGCGGTCGAGTGTAGTCATTACGACGTGAATCTGTGATGGGACGTCTGAGTGCAGACGAGTTTTTGTGTTGGTTAGTGGGTGTACAAGTGTACACGTGTTGTGAGGCCCATTTGTTTTCCACGAGGTGGATGTGGAATAAGGATAGTTGGAATTACGGGGACGAAATTCTTTAAGGGGGACAGGTTGTAACGACCCGTCCCGAAAATCATAATTGAATATTAATTAATTATGGTTTAGAATGACTAATCTGGGATTAGTTGAGTGAAATCGGACGAAATGTGCAAAATGACCGTTTTGCCCTTGGGTGTGGGTAAAATGTTGACTTTTAGTTCAGGCGGTCAAACGGACTTTGACCAATGACGGTGACGTAGTTCGGGACGTCACGAGTTCATAGACAGGTGGCACGTTCGATTCCGACATTCGAGGAAAAAGTTATGACGTTCGGAAGTTGAGGGGTATATTGGTAATTTAGCTGAAAAAGGGCCAAATGTTGACTTTTGACCCGGGAAGTCCAATGGACGAGGGCCAAGGACCGTTACGTAGGTCTAGTCGATACGAATCCAATGACAGGCGGCATGCCCAAATCGGAGATTCGACGACGAAGTTATGGTCACGGGAACGGAATCGATTAACCGAACGAACCGGGATTTCGATTAAAATATTATTTTATTGTGAACAGTACCCGATGATTGAACACATCTGGATGAGTGAAAAGTGTCACCCATCCCTTGATTTAGGGTCCCTAATTTCAGCTACTTGTTTTGGGGAAAACACCATTATGTTGTTTTATTATTTTCTAATCCCCATTAATCATTTTAATCTTTCTTAATCTCCATTAATTATCTTCTTCTCTGTTTTCTTAACCGTGAACAACCAAAACTGAGTTCCTTCCATCCTTAATCTCCTTCCCACCAACTGAACTTGAGAGTGGAAATTTGAGAGAATTCAGAGACAGACTTAGTGAGGGAAACACGAAGGATTAAGGGAAACTGGAGAATGAGAATCGAAGGTTTGGAAATTTTGGGGGGAAAATCGGATTTTGAACTATGAGATTTGAGGATCGAAATTGAGCTGGAATTAGCTTCCTGAGGTTGTGACGAGTTGATCCAGATCAAGAACAAAAGGAATTAAGGCCCAATTGACACTGAACGGGTCTGGTAACAGTGAGCTTATGTTCGAGCTTGAGTCGTGATCATTGAGGGATCAAACGACGAAATTGATGAAGGGAAACTGTTTCTCTTGGTCCATTAAAGCCTCCTGGTGGATCAATTGAACGAAATCGAGTAAGGTTGATGGTTTTCGAAGGATGAACAGTGTTCGAGTGTTCTTCGAATGTTCAACTTTGATTTGAAGGTTCGAGGTAAGATTGATTGTAATTAAATTCACAGATCCCTAATTGAAACTAATTCGATGCTAATGGACGTTTGAATTGTTGAAATCGGTGTCGAATTGATAGGGATTGAACCGGGTCACCTCACGGGCAAAAGGATCCGTTTTACAGTTAAACGGGCGAGGAAGACGAGTCATTGTAGCTGGCGCGTGGGGTTCACGCGCAGCCACTCACGGCGGCCCGTGAGGGCGCGTGAGGCCATGTTTCAAGGTGAGGTCAACATGACTTTGAATCCTCTTAGTGTAATGAACATTTTGAAACTGGTTTCGAGGGAATTGGATATCGTTTCGTTAAAGTTCCGTGTATCCAAAGTTTTGATTTACGTGTTAAATACGTATTTAAATTCCATAAAAATTGGGGAAAATTATATGAAGTATTTTGAGATGTTAGTGACCCTCTATAATGATTTTGGACAGGACTTGTGATTTCCAGAATTTACGGAAAAATATGCAGCTCGGAAACGAACCGTTTAGACTGTGTGTGTGAGTGGACTTTGTTTTCTAACCGTGATGCATGCATATATGATTTAAATGCTTTATTATATGATTTTATATGCTTTGGCATGATTGATGTTTCAATCCGGTGATTTCTCGATTTTATGGATTATTATATTATATTTTGGCACGATTTTCGAGAAATTATGAAATTGATGTTTTGGGCGTAGTCCCGGGATTGAAAATGATGTTTTGACTCGGGTTATGAGTCAAGAATTAAAAATGATATTTGGACTCGGATTATGAGTCATGGATTGATTTTATGGATTTACGTGAAAGTGGCAACTCGGGTTTACGGTTGCACGGATTTGCGTGAAAATGATATTTTGGGCTTGAAACCCAATGGAATTGTGATTTTGATTGAATTTGTATTTCCATGTGATTACATGATGATATTGATGATTTTTGGATTTATAAAATAAATCGGGACTTTGGTTTTTCGGATTTGAGGAAACTATATTTTGGGGGTGAGACCCTGTGTTGATAAATGATTTGGTTTCAATGCAACTGTTTTTCATTGGTTTTCATAATGGTGATGTGTTGCGGATATTTAGGACTTTCGGGTGGAAATATGTTTTTCCCCGGAGTGCACCCTGGAGATAACGCTCGCCTTCGGGAGGAAAGTGTTTACCCCAAAGAGGTCACGTAGCACGGTCTGTTGTCGTGCAGCCGAGGGAGGCTCGACTCAGACCAGAGATGTGCTGGATTATATATAGATCGGTAAGTGATGTGTTCACGAGATCTGGATTGTCGGCTAGTGAGGTTTTCACAGCGACAGATGCTCGGATTTTGAGCGGTCCTTTGGCCTATTTGATTTGCACGCGTTGCAGGGATAAACGTGACTCTAAGCAACAGTGACAGGACCCGTCCCAATCCCACTGGGACCACCCGGGGACGAGCCCCGCTCCCGTCTGATAATGACTCTAAACATACCAAAATTACCCTTAAATAAAAACCGAATATTCCAATAGATATATAACGTGCAACAACAGTGTTCAAAGCGATACTGTCAGATAAGGGAAAGTAAAATAACAACACGTGAGCACAATAGTCAGAGTACATTATTCGGTGCTCAACCTACCCACAAGTGGGTGTACAAGTGCACAGCTAATCAAGCTAAGCCTTTTCCTCCTCCTCCTCCGGGTCCTCCTCTATTTTCGTGTCACGGTCTGGAGGGGTCAGTAAAACAAAGAGTGAGTGGGCCAAAGATAACAGTTTATAAATCAATTTAATAATAAAATAAATCATAATGTTTTACCCCTCCGTTTTCCAAATCTTGCATGCAGTGAAAACGTAGCTTTATAGTGAAATCGTAACCACAGAATCATTAAAATAATCGAAAGGAGAAACTAACATATCAGTGCACTGTAAAACCCAACCCAAATGATGTCACGGTTTTAAGGCTACGCGTTGCCACTCAGGGTCTCACACCCAAGACTCTCTAGGTACATCAGCTCCCGGTATCCCGGTCACTGCCCGAGGTATATGAACATGCCTTCCTGAGAGTAAGCAGCCCAACGGGGGTCAACTCCACTCAGTCAGGGCCTCGTGACTACTCCAGGGTCCACTCGGGCCAACGACCCTCCCTGGAGGAGACAATATAGACAGGTAGGAAAGTACATCACAATTACAGTATAGTTTACCCTATGTCCCCTCGGACATCCCAAACAAAATCCACATATAATCCAGACGGGTCTCATGTCCAAAACATTGTAATAAGAGATATAAACAGTTCATATAAGACTCATCAAAATCATAAGTGGAAATAGTAAAATAGTTTATGCATGCAAGCCTTTTATAAATCAAACAGCCCACTCACGCTCGGTCCTTGCTGCTCAACAATCTCTAAAACCTGTATTAGCATACCTGAGAGTTACTTAAGGACCCTATAACTCCAATACCAAGACCCTGGAACAGATCCGCCTCAAATACGCATCCCGGGCACTATTCTCGAGGCTTCAAACCCCATTTTGACTAACCTAACGATCTCCGATCGACACGAAACCACCACCATTAGATTCGTATCGTCGAAACCTTGAAAATGGTACCGGTCCCACCAAAAATACTGTTCACACGCGCCTCCACGCGCCTGGTCAATGCGTGGGTCAACGCTGCTACAGTGCTGCTGACGTCAGCATGATGTCATCACTGACACCGGTCAGGTGACACGTGGCACACTCTGGTTGGCCCCTGATCTGACAATCTCTTATAGGATGACATATGTCAGAAGTGACATCAGCATGATGATGTCATCACTGCTACAGTACCGTGTCAACCCGTTTACTGAAATCGGGTCGCCGTTGACCCACGGCTTGACCCGATTCCACAGTCCATTTCCGGCCACCATTTTCGACTGGGTTCATTCCTATAGAGTCACCTAGGTCTGTTCTATGGCTCTGTAACCTTAAAACTAGAAGAAAACTAGAAGAAACTTACCAGAGCTTCGATGAACTTCACGGCCAAAGTCTGGTTGTCGTCTCCGGCTACCCACACCGTCACAGTCGTCCAAAACAGCTCCTGCGAGTTCGTCTTTGACCCTAGAGCACGTTCCTAACCAAAGAATCGAATCCTAAACGTTAAAATGGGTTGGTTTGAAACAGGGAAAACAAACGGGTCTCTCAGGTTTTGGGCCTTACCGCCGCCGTGTCGCCGTCGTGGCCTTCGCCGTCCGTTCAGTCATGTTCCTGGGGTCCTCAAAGTGTCGACTGGAGCTCCACTCGAGTCGAGATGTTGAGAATGTGGGGTTTTGCTTCCTGGACCCAATTCCTCTGTGTTTCGGGTCTGTGTTTGCACGGGTTTGTTCAGGGCAAGGGGATGGATGGTGGTTGCTGGTGGTGCACAGTGGGGTTCAGAGGATGATGGTGGTGCTGAGGGTGGTCGCCTGGTGGTGTGAGGGTTGCCGGTTAGTGCGTTTGGGTTGAGAGAAAATCGAAGGGAAAAATGGTTGCACGGTTTAGGAAATATGGCTAAGTGTTTGTGTGTTGTGTGAGAGAAGGGAGATGATCGTGCATGAGAAGGAAAAAGCAGATGGAATGGAGGGCTGGGATGGCTTTGAGCAAAAATCCAATGGCTAGGATTCAATGATGGCAATTTAATTAGTATAAAATGGACCAATAGGCTATAGGGTTGCTTTATTGGAATAGTGTGCCTTTGGATGAGTGACACTTGTCACTCATCCGCTGGATTGATTTGAATTTAGGGTTTGCACAGATTCCCAAATAAAATATTATTTTAATCGTTTGCGTTCGGTTCGTAAACTTCGCTAAAATACGTCCGTGACCATAACTTCTTCATACGAACTCCGATTTCGGCGTGCCGCCTGTATACGGATTCATGACGTCCCGATCTACGTCATAGTCATGGGTCAAAGTCTAAATTATTTCCTGGGTCAAAAGTCAACGTTTCCCCCCTCAGGGGTAAAATAGTCTTTTTACATTAAAATATTAATATTCTTGGTTCGGGTCGTTACAACCTACCCACCTTACAGAAATTTCGTCCTCGAAATTTACTCAAACAAATGTGGGTACTGCCCTCTCATCAATTCCTCGGGTTCGCATGTCGCTTCCTCCACATCGTGGTTCCGCCATAGCACCTTAACTAATGAAATCGTCTTGTTCCTTAAGACCTTTTCCTTCCTATCCAGAATCTGTACTGGCCGCTCCTCGAAGCTCAAATCTGTCATCAGTTCCAGTGGTTGTTCCGGCAGTGCATGAGAGTCATCCCGAAGATACTTCTGTAGCATAGATACATGGAATACGTCATGTACTCGGGAAAGCTCCAAAGGTAGTGCTAAACGATAAGCCACCGGACCAATCCGCTCGACAATCTCATAAGGCCCGATACAACGGGGACTCAACCTCCCACGTCGTCCGAATCGGAGAATTCCTTTCCATGGCGATAGCTTTAAAAAGACAATGTCACCAACCTCAAACTCCAAATCTCGGATCCGTCGATCCGCATAGCTCTTTTGACGATCCTGGGCCGCCTTCAATCTCTGCCGAATAACTCGAACTGTCTGCTGGGTCATATCCATCAAATCCGGCCCCACTGCGGTTCTTTCCCCGATCTCCATCCAGCATACAGGTGTTCAGCACTGTCGACCATACAGTGCCTCATAGGGTGCCATCCCTATACTCGCATGGTAGCTGTTATTGTAGGCAAACTCCATCAATGGCAATCGATCAGACCACGAATCCTGGAATTGCAACACACAGGCTCTCATCATGTCCTCGAGAGTCTGTATTGTCCTTTCAGACTGTCCGTCGGTCTGTGGGTGGAATGTCGTACTGAAGTGCAAGTTCGTACCCAAAGCAGTTTGCAGACTCGTCCAAAACCTGGAAGTGAAACGCGGGTCCCGATCTGACACGATCGACTCCGGGTACCGTGTAGTCGGATGATCTCATTAATGAATAGCTGGGCCAAACGGTTGGGCTTGTACGTCTCACGTACAGGCAGAAAATGCGTTGATTTGGTCAACCGGTCCACAATCACCCAAACCCTATCAAATCCACTCCTTGTCTTCGGTAGCTTGAAGACAAAATCCATTGTAATATGATCCCATTTCCTTTGCGGGATTGGAAGTGGCTGCATAGCCCCATACGGACGCTGCCGTTCCACCTTGACCTGCTGACAGATCAAACACTTGCTGACATACTCAGCTATCTACCTCTTCATCCCTGGCCACCAATAGTGGTCCCGGAGAGTACGGTACATCTTCGTCCCCCCTGGATGCATAGCATAGGCCGAACTGTGTTCCTCATCTAGAATCTCTCTCCTCAACTCTGGTATCGCAGGTACACACAATCTCCCAAGCGTCACTAATGCTCCATCGCCTCGGATGGAGAAATCTTGTCTCTGTCCGGACTCTACCTCGTTTCTGTAGTCATAGAGTATCTGGTCCTGTAGTTGAGCCTCGATGATCCTGTCGACCAACACCGGTCGCACATGAAAGCTAGCCAACAAGGCTCCCTGATCGTCCATCCCTAACATAACTCCGCTCTTCCGGAGTTCCACTAACAAGGGAAGGTACACCAACCTCAGGTGCGCAACTGATCCCGCCGATTTCCTGCTAAGCGCATCAGCCACAACATTCACCTTGCCAGGATGGTACTCAATTGTACAATCATAATCCTTTAACAATTTTAACCATCTCCGCTGCCTCATGTTGAGTTCCTTTTGAGTGAACAGATGTTTAAGACTCTGGTGGTCGGTGTATATCCGGCACGTCACACCGAACAGGTAAGTCTCCAGATCTTCAGGGCATGAACCCCCGCTGCCAACTCCAAATCATGAGTAGGGTAGTTCAACTCGTGCGTCTTCAGCTGCCGAGATGCGTAGGCAATAACTTTCCCATTCTGCACCAACACACAACCCAAGCCCTGCAGCGATGCATCACTATAAACCATGAACTCTCCACTGCTATCCGGTAATGCAAGGACATGTGCAGTGGTTAAACAGAACTTTAATTCCTGAAAACTCTGTTCACACTACTCGTCCCACACGAACTTCACCCCTTTCCGTGTTAACCGAGTCAATGGTGCAGCAATCTGGGAGAAATCCTCCACGAATCTCCGATAGTAGCCTGCTAACCCAACAAAACTTTGCACTTCCGTCACCGTGGTCGGTCTTGGCCAATTTGTCACAGCCTCCGTTTTCTGAGGATCCACGCTGATCCCTTCGGGTGATATGATGTGACCCAAGAATCCAATACTATTTAGCCAGAATTGACATTTGTTTAACTTGGCATATAGCTGCTCCTGTCGTAGTTTACCCAAAACCAGCCGTAAATGCTTCTCATGGGCCCTGACACTCTTGGAATACACCAAGATGTCGTCGATAAACACGATCACAAATTTATCCAAGTACGCTCGAAAGACTCGATTCATCAAGTCCATGAATGCAGCTGGTGCATTCGTCAGTCCGAAGGGCATCACCAAGAACTCATAATGCCCATACCTCGTTTGAAAAGCTATTTTCTGAACATCTCCCTCGGCTATTCTCAACTGATGGTATCCTGACCTCAGATCTATCTTTGAGAAGTACCGTGCTCCTCGTAACTGATCGAACAAATCATCGATCCTGGGTAAGGGATACTGATTCCTTACCGTGGCCTTGTTCAACTGCCGGTAATCCACACATAACCGCAAGGTACCCTCCTTCTTTTTCACAAATAAAACCGCCGGTAATTCACCAGTTCCTGTAGTTGGATTTTCAATTCTCATAACTCTGCCGGTGCCATATGATACGGTGCTTGCGAAATCGGTCGAGTCCCGGGGAGTAATTCGATCGTGAAATCGATCTCCCTGGGTGGTGGTAATCCAGGTAAGTCCCCTGGAAAGACATCAGGAAATTCCCGCACAATCGGAATATCCTCAATCCTCAAAGATTCATCCGTAGACTCTACCACATAAGCAAGATAACCCTGACACCCTTTCTGTAAAAGTTTTGTAGCTGTGAGTGCAGATATTACCTTGGGTGATTCGTCTCCACTCTCTCCCTGGAATATCACCTCCGGTAAACCCGGACATCTCAAAGTCAACCACAGGTTGCTACAATCGATGAGCGAATTGTACTCCGACAACCAATCAACTCCAAGTATCACGTCGAAGTCGTGCACACTCATAAGGATCAAATCCGCTAGAAACTCAACTCCTTCAATTTCCACTGGGCAATCTCGTATCTCCTGGTGGGGGTAGGTCACCCCCATCGGTGTACCCACACCCATCTCGTGCTCAAGTGCGGTCACCTCACGGCCCAAAAGACCCGCACAACGCGGTGAAATAAAAGAATGAGTTGCCCCCGAATCCATCAATGCACGAACAACAATATCATAAATGTGTACAGTACCTGTCAACACTCCCGCCATGGATCTGACATGCTGACGTGTGATAGCATAAACTCGAGCCGTAGACTCTGTCTGTCGCTCCCGTCCTCTACCTCCTCTATCACTGCCACGCACAACACCGCGTGCCCGGCTGCTGGTAGTTTGAGATGCTGAACTCTGTGCTGGCATAGTGCTGCCCCGAATCAGCCGACAATCAGAAGCATAGTGTCCCAGCTCACCACAAGCGAAGCATGTGACCTCCCTCGGTCGACCCAAGTATCCTCCTGGTGAGGTGCTCATCGGTGAGTACGGCTGCTGCCAAGCCCCAGAACGCTGTCCAGACTGCTGAGGACTCCTAAAATGACCAGAACGTCCTCGGCTGCCCGAAGATGAAGATCCGCCAGAATGTCCTCCCTTCGAGCCCCGACGGCCTGAGAATCCCAAGTGTGGGCGATCACGTCGCCGTGTCTCCCCCTCAGCTCGCTGGCGTGCCAGAATACTGTTCTCAACCCTGGTCGCCGCATCAGTCAGATCCCTCATGGTAGCAAAGGGAGTCGAAGTCACCATCGCCTGTATCTCAGGTCGTAGGCCCCACTCGAATCTACGACATCGATCGTCGTCAGTGATCACGAAGTTCTCAGCAAAGCGAGACAACATCAGGAAGGTCTCCTCATACTCTGCTACAGTCTGGTCTACCTGCTGAAGTTGCAGGAACTCTGCTTCACGGGCGTTGCGAAACGACCGCGTATAAAACTGGTTGAGAAACCGCTCCCAGAAAGTCTCCCACGGAATGGTGTGAACGGTCCAGCCGGCCAGGACAAGGTTGTGCCACCATCGGTAGGCGCTCCCCTCCAGTAGGAATTTCGCCAGTACTACGCGCTCCTCAGGTGGACAGTGCATGACCTCGAAGATCCTCTCTCAGCGGTCAATCCACTGGTGTGCCTCCTCGGGCTCGGTCCCCCCACTAAAGAGCGTGGCACCCAGGCACTGGGCCCGCTCAATGCTCGCAGTGTCTCCATTTCCTCCAGTTCCCTCGTCATCACGAACACGGGGATCACGTCGGGGAGGCATATCCAACTGTTAAGAGGCAAACAGGTTAAAAGACGTCGAAAGCGACCATGTACAAAGTACAAACCGCTAACCTAGTACTCTGACTGCTAATCCTAATGCTCTAATACCAAGCTGACAGGACCCATCCCAATCCCACTGGGACCACTCGGGGACGAGCCCCCCTCCCGTCTGACAATGACTCTAAACATACCAAAATTACCCTTAAATAAAAACCGAATATTCCAATAGATATATAACGTGCAACAACAGTGTTTAAAGCGATACTGTCAGACAAGGGAAAGTAAAATAACAACACGTGAGCACAATAGTCAGAGTACATTATTCGGTGCTCAACCTACCCACAAGTAGGTGTACAGGTGCACAGCTAATCAAACTAAGACTCTTCCTCCTCCTCCTCCTTCGGGTCCTCCTCTATTTCCGTGTCACGGTCTGGAGGGGTCAGTAAAACAAAGAGTGAGTGGGCCAAAGATAACTGTTTATAAATAAATTTAATAATAAAATAAATCATAAGGTTTTACCCCTCCGTTTTCCAAATATTGCATGCAGTGAAAACATAGCTTTATAGTGAAATCGTAACCACAGAATCATTAAAATAATCGAAAGGAGAAACTAACATATCAGTGCACTGTAAAACCCAACCCAAATGATGTCACGGTTCTAAGGCTACGCGTTGCCACTCAGGGTCTCACACCCAAGACTCTTTAGGTACATCAGCTCCCGGTATCCCGGTCACTGCCCGAGGTATATGAACATGCCTTCCTGAGAGTAAGCAGCCCAACGGGGGTCAACTACACTCAGTCAGGGCCCCGTGACTACTCCAGGGTCCACTTGGGCCAACGACCCTCCGTGGAGGAGACAATATAGACAGGTAGGAAAGTACAGCACAATAACAGTATAGTTTACCCTATGTCCCCCCGGACATCCCAGACAAAATCCACATATAATCCAGATAGGTCTCATGCCCAAAACATTGTAATAAGAGATATAAACAGTTCATATAAGACTCATCGAAATCATAAGTGGAAATAGTAAAATAGTTTATGCATGCAAGCCTTTTATAAATCAAACAGCCCACTCACGCTCGGTCCTTGCTGCTCAACGATCTCTAAAACTTGTATTAACATACCTGAGAGTTACTTAAGGACCCTATAACTCCAATACCAAGACCCTAGAATAGATCCGCCTCAAATACGCATCCCGGACACTATTCCCGAGGCTTCAAACCCCATTTTGACTAACCTAACGATCACCGATCGACACGAAACCACCACCATTGGATCCATATCGTCGAAACCTTGAAAATGATACCAGTCCCACCAAAAATACTATTCCCACGCTCCCCCATGCGCCTGGTCAACGCGTGGGTCAACGCTGCTACAGTGCTGCTGACGTCATCACTAACACTTGTCAGGTGACACGTGGCACACTCTGGTTGGCCCCTGGTCTGACAATCTCTTACAAGATGACGTCAGAAGTGACGTCAGCATGATGACGTCATCACTGCTACAGTACCGGGTCAACCCGTTTACTGGAACCGGGTCGTCGTTGACCCACGGCTTGACCCGATTCCATAGTCCATTTTCGGCCACCATTTTCGACGGGCTTCATTCCTATAGAGTCGTCTAGATCTTTTCTATGGCTCTGTAACCTTAAAACTAGAAGAAAACTAGAAGAAACTTACCAGAGCTTCGATGAACTTCACGGCCAAAGTCCGGTCGTCGTCTCCGGCTACCCACACCATCACAGTCGTCCAAAACAGCTCCTGCGAGTTCGTATTTGACCCTAGAGCACGTTCCTAACCAAAGAATCGAACCCTAAACGTTAAAATGGGTTGGTTCGAAACAGGGAAAACAAACGGGTCTCTCGGGTTTTGGGCCTTACCGCCGCAGTGTCGCCGCTGTGGCCTTCGTCGTCCGTTCAGTCGTGTTCCTGGGGTCCTCAAAGTGTCGACTGGAGCTCCACTAGAGTCGAGATGGTGAGAATGTGGGGTTTTGCTTCCTGGTCCCGATTCCTCTGTGTTTCGGGTCTGTGTTTGCACGGGTTTATTCAGGGCAAGGGGATGGATGGTGGTTGCTGGTGGTGCACGGTGGGGTTCAGGGGATGATGGTGGTGCTGAGGGTGGTCGCCTGGTGGTGTGAGGGTTGCCGGTTAGTGCGTTTGGGTTGAGAGAAAATCGAAGGGAAAAATGGTTGCACGATTTAGGAAATATGGCTAAGTGTTTGTGTGTTGTGTGAGAGAAGGGAGATGATCGTGCATGAGAAGGAAAAAGCAGATGGAATGGAGGGCTGGGATGGCTTTGAGCAAAAATCCAATGGCTAGGATTCAATGATGGCAATTTAATTAGTATAAAATGGACCAATAGGCTATAGGGTTGCTTTATTGGAATAGTGTGCCTTTGGATGAGTGACACTTGTCACTCATCCGCTGGATTGATTTGAATTTAGGGTTTGCACAGATTCCCAAATAAAATATTATTTTAATCGTTTGCGTTCGGTTCGTAAACTTCGCTAAAATAAGTCTGTGATCATAACTTCTTCATACGAACTCCGATTTCGGCATGCCACCTGTCTACGGATTCGTGACGTCCCGATCTACGTCATAGTCATGGGTCAAAGTCCAAATTATTTCCCGGGTCAAAAGTCAACGTTTCCCCCCTCAGGGGCAAAATAGTCTTTTTACATTAAAATATTAATATTCTTGGTTCGGGTCTGTTGAAGCGTTAAATGTTCCAACTGTCGAGTACTCGTTGCCCAATCACCAAATGACGCGTGTCCCTCTTGTGACCTGTCAACTCAAGTGGATCGCGGGTCTCCGTTAGTACGGGCACCGGTGTGGTGCCGGCCTAAGGCTCTCCGACGATCAAGTCAGTTACTTTGTTCGTAAGAGGAAGCAGTAAATGGTAAGTTCGGTAGAGTAATTGTAATAGTAAAACTTAGTTACCTTTATTGGGAAATGTGTACCCTTTATGTATAGGTAGGTGGGATGTTCAATTCCCAAAGTTCCGATGTGGGACGAATGCTTCTCGATTTACGTGTGGACACGTGTTACGTAAATCGAGAGTGGATATGCTTCCACGTGGCATCCCGCATTGGGCCCGGTGTTAGGGCTGTCGCAAGTATGGTGTTCTTGGGCCTTGAGTGTTGTCAGGGCTTTAAGTATACGGCCCAGTGGGTCTGGCCAGATATGGTGTCAACAGAAGTCCCCCAAGTCGTTGACTGAGGTGGAATTTCTCGGTCGGGGACTTGTCTCATTCTCCCAGACCCTGGTGGGAAGTATACATGTAGTCCCCTAAGTCCCCTGGTGGGATAGTCCGCCGAGACAGTCTCGGTCATGGAGAGGAAGGAGCTAGTAGGCAGTCGGTGATAAAGAGCACTCGGCGGAAAAGTGGCTCAGTCGGTCGCGGTTGTGCGCAGTCGGTCGGTGGCGACGTCATGGTCGGTGAGAGGAGCCAAATGACGCGTTGGAGCTGCGGAGATTGAGCGGCGTACATGGGTTGGTGGGGGAGGACCTGCGTCCGTACGGGGGGTGAGAACACCGAGCGGTGTATACGAGTCGGTGAATAGAGCCAATACCCGCCCACGGATGAGAGCACCGAGCGGTGTACATGGGTCGGTGGGAGGACCAGCGTCTGTTAAGCAGTCCCAGACACCGAGCGGTGTACGGAAGTCGGTGTAGACCTGTAGGAAGACGGTTGGGTTTCCTCGGACAGATGGTTGACACGTGTCCGGTCAGAATGCCTGGTTGCAACACGTGTCTGTCACTGAGGGGAGTGACGCTTCGTAGTCTGTGCATCAAGTTCTATAAATATGGGGAGCTCTTCACCGATTTCCTCACTTGTGTTTTTTGAGAAAAGTTGAGAAACTCTGGCCAAACAAAGAGGCGATTTCCGACCAGCATTTGACGGCGGTGCGTACGGTGTTTGCGATTTCCGACCTACGGTCCCCCGTGAAGAAACAAGGTAAGCACCTGTCCAAGTGTAATTTTTCGATTAAAGTAGGAGGGTGTGAAGAACTGGTCATGAACGTGGTGAAGGTTGTGGTCAGATCTTCATAGGAACGAGTCGGTCGGCTGAGTTTGGTTTTTCTGTTTTCTTTTGTAGATGTCGGTCGAGAGTGACTCGGTATCGGAGGGTAAATGCTACGACTCACAGGGCGGTGAGTCATCGGGTAGTAGTGAGGGCGAGGTCCACTCGTTCGATGCACAAAAAAGAGTAGAGGCGGTGCACAGCACAGCCGAGTCGTCCGGTAGGACCACGGACATCGGTTCGATGGCTGGGCCGACGGGCAGGTCGGGTAGTGGGAATCTACTGGGAGACGCCGAGACAATAGTGAAGGTGGGGGTGCACCGAGCATTGAAGCTGACCCACGGCCGTTACAAGGGCATAGTGCGGCTGAACAAAGGGAAAACAAACGGGGACGAGTCGGTCCCGGTAGCCGTGCCGATTGAGCGGGCGGCCTTCACCGTGGATGAAATGGTGAACAAAGAGACCAAGAAGGGCCTGAAGAAGATGAGGATTGAGTTTGGCGTTCCCGACTCGGTGACAACAAGGTTACCCACAAGAGAGGAAAGACCGAGCAACCCCCCACCCGGTATGGCACTGTTCTATACCGAGCTGATGCACCACGGGGTAAGGCTGCCCCTTCACCCTTGGCTGCGTAGGATGGTGAAGAAGATGGGGGTTGCACTCGGTCAGCTCAATCCGAACGTATGGATTGTGCTCTGCTCGCTTTACACGGCCTTCAGGTGGGCCGAGCAACCGGAGCCGACCTATGCTCAACTGATGTACCTGTACGAGTTCGGCTTCCAGCAGCAGAGTACCGGGTGGGTCTTCGTCCGCCATTGCAAGAAGAGCAAACGGGGAGAGTTCATTCTGGACATACCGACCTCCCAAAAATCGTACAAGACGAAGTTCTGCCTGGTCGGTGGGGACTGGGAGGGGAACACCGAGGGACCCCCGATACCGTCGAAATTCCAGACCCAAGGTTGATAGTTGTAGCATAGGTCGCCCCTTAATGTAAATGTCGATAGGTTTATATGCTAAGTAGTAGCGTTGTAGCTGATCATTTCTCGGTGTGCAGGTTTGTTCCCAGAAGAAGAAATAACGCCAGAGGAGAAAGCGGTCGTCCACCGAGTAAGGGAGATCTTGGACATGTTGGAGCGGAACCGACGAATACTTCGCCTACCTGGGTTTCAGTACAAGGCTGGCCTCATCGACACCGACGAGGGTAAGTTTGTTTTTGTTGTTGGTTTGCTATTTGTTTGCTTATATCTAACCTGTGTCTCGGTGTTGTAGTCCCCTACCACCTCGGCAGCCGGATTTACAAGGATTGTGAGCAACTGAGAATGAAGGCAGACAAAGGCTCCGGAGAATCTGCGTCCCTGACGAAGGCTGCCGAGCGCCTGGAGCTCATTCTCAAGAAGAAAAAGGAGAGAGCCGAGAGAGGTCAGTCGGAGCGGTCCGACCGGTCAAAGCAGGGCCAAACTTCCAAACCGAGGCCACCGAGTCCGCGAACTAGGTCTCCCAAAAGGAAACAGAGCGCAATGGACGGAGACCGAGTACGCTCTCCCGAACCTAGGCGGATGAAGGCGAGGATGGAGGCCGAGACGATCATGTCGGCCTAGGAGGCCATTGGGGGCAAGAGGACCATGGTGGCCCCAGAATTCAATCCTCCACCGTCCCCCCCTCGGCTGGACGCGAGGATCCTGGAGATGCTCCAGAGGAGAGGAGATGTGAATCTCGGCGTGTTTACCGACGGGGAGGCGATCGGCGAGGGATCCAGTGCCGAGACAACCCTCTGCTGCCCGAGACAAATGGTGCCGTTGCTGAATGGGGTCTGTCAGGGGGCTTCGACGCCCTTGGAAGAGCTGGCCAAGGTGCAATGCCGGTCGGCTGATCAGAGGATGGAGAAGGCCCTGCTGCTACTGAGCAATGTAAGTTTTTCGTATGTTGCAAGTGTGGTATGTTAGGCCGAGTGAGTTGCTAACGGTTGTCATGTGCAGGCTCTCGGTGAGGTGTACCTCCAGTTTGGGAACAGCCAGAGAAGGGTGGCATCTGCTCGGCGGGAGAAGGAGCGGCTGAAGCAGAAACAGGAAGAGCTCACTCCCAAACTTCAGGAAGCCGAGAGGGCGATGAAAGAGGCGGCCGACCTCGCTCGAAAGTTGGAAACCGAGAGGTGGAAGACTCAGGAGGCCCTGGCTTCTAGAGATCAATTGAAGATCGAGGTGGAGGCCAAGGAGAAGGACAGGCTGAAGCACTGGAAGGAGCTCTGTCGGGTGAAGACAGCGAGAGAGGCCGACCTGGAAGAGGCGGGGAAAAAGGTGGTGGCGGAGTTCAAGGCTTCAGAGGAGTTTGACCAGCTGAAGAACGAGTATGCCGCCGAGTGCGAGCAGGAGTTCTTCCGCAACCTCTTACTGCATAATCCTGGACTGATCGTGAAGACCCCCTGGCTCGGTCAGGACATTACTGCCTACATGTTTGAGGACGAGTCGGGGGAGGAGGAGGAGGAGCGTGCCCAGCCGAGTGACCAGCCGGAGGCCGACCAGGTGGAGCCGCAAAAGGAACCTGAGCCAGAGGTGGAGGGAGCTCAGCAAGCCGAGCAGCCGGTGGAAGAGCTAGTGTAGGATGCTTGTGTTTCTCCCCCTTTGTTTTTGTTTGTGTTGTTTTTTTTTTGTTAAGAATAGTGGGGACGACCGAGAGGTCGAATTTTGTAAAGCTCTTGCAGGCCGAGCATAATAGGTCTGCACGTTTTGAATGAAAATACTCTTTTCTGGATCAAAATTGTAGACCGAGTTATCCTTCGATTTCTGTTTGTCTGAGTGTTGGTGTAGGCCGAGCAGGGCCGAACCCCGACTCGTATGTTTGAGTCGTAGTGGTGGTGCAAGCCGAGTAGGGCTGTACACCGACTCTAATGTTTGAGTCAAAAAAGCAAGTGTTGGGGTGTAGGCCGAGTAAGACCGAACCCCGACTCGTATGTTTGAGTCGTAGTGGTGGTGCAAGCCGAGTAGGGATGTACACCGACTCTAATGTTTGAGTCAAAAAGGCAAGTGTTGGGGTGGAGGCCGAGTAAGACCGAACCCCGACTCGTATGTTTGAGTCGTAGTGGTGGTGCAAGCCGAGTAGGGCTGTACACCGACTCTAATGTTTGAGTCAAAAAGGCAAGTGTTGGGGTGTAGGCCGAGTAAGACCGAACCCCGACTCGTATGTTTGAGTCGTAGTGGTGGTGCAAGCCGAGTAGGGCTGTACACCGACTCTAATGTTTGAGTCTAAAAAGCAAGTGTTGGGGTGTAGGCCGAGTAAGACCGAACCCCGACTCGTATGTTTGAGTCGTAATGTTATGTTACAAAGGGTAGATAAATGGAAGAGTTTATAAATAACCGGTGCAAAAACGGGGAAAGTACAGCAAGTCATAAGAAGGAAAAAATACAGTCTTAAATGTAGTACTTCTTCAAATGACCGGCATTCCATGGGTGGCCCAGTCTTCGCCCATCTGGGTCTTCCAGTTCGTAAGTTCCGGGCCGGCAAATTCTGGTAACCCGATATGGACCCTCCCAGTTGGGGCCGAGAGTCCCTGCTGAGCTATCCTTGGTGGCAAGGCTGACCTTTCGGAGGACCCAGTCGCCCTCCTGAAAACCCCGATGTTTGACTCTGGCGTTATGGTAGTTGCAAAGCCGCTGCTTGCAGGCGATGTTTCTGAGGTTGGCCTGCTCCCTGTGTTCCTCGATGAGGTCTAGACTGAGTGCGATCTGACGGTTGTTTTGTTCGGGCTCATAGGACGACACTCGGTAAGAAGTTTCGCTTAGTTCGGCGGGAATGACTGCTTCCGTTCCGAAAGTGAGCGAGAAGGGGGGTTTCATTCGTAGATGTGCAGTAGGATGTCCGATATGACCAGAGTGCGTTGGGGAGAATTTCATACCACTTTCCCTTGGCCTCGTCCAGCTGCGTTTTCAGTGTATGCTTGATGATCTTGTTTATGGCCTCAACTTGGCCGTTGGACTGAGGGTGAGCTGGTGAGGCGAAGCAAAGGCGGATGTTGTGTCTGTCACAAAAGGCACGGAAGCGTGCGTTGTCGAATTGCTTCCCATTGTCCGTGACGATTGTGTGGGGGAGACTGAAACGGCAGATAATGTTCCGGAAGACGAACGTTTCGATCTGGGCCGTGGTGATAGAAGCCAAAGCTTTCGCCTCAACCCACTTTGTGAAGTAATCCACCGCTACCACCGTATACTCTGTCTTGCCCTTTCCTGCTGGCATTTTCCCGATCAAATCAAGTCCCCACTGCGAGAAGGGCCAGGGGCTGACCATTGGTGTGAGGTTTTCTGGAGGCAGGTGGAAGAGAGGGGCGAATCGTTGACACTTATCGCACCGTTTGGTCAGCTCGGCCGCGTCTCCGTGCATGGTTGGCCAATAGAAACCTTGCTGGAAAGCCTTGTGGGCCAACGACCGTGGTCCAAAATGATTTCCGCAAATCCCGGCGTGGATTTCCCCGAGAATGGCTCTGCCTGCGTCCGGGACGAGACACTTCAAGAGGGGCAAAGTGAAACCCCGTTTGTAAAGTTGGTCGTTGATGAGTGTATAGCAGGCTGCCCGTCTTCGGACCTTTTTGGCCTCGATTTTGTCAGAAGGAAGAGTTCCATCTGCGAGGAATCTAATCAGTGGGGCCATCCACGTGCCATTAGTGTTGATGGCGTAGACCGCCGAGCATTGTGTACTGGGTTGATCCAGAATTTCGATCAGTACGCTTCGACTCTGCTTCTCATCGAGGGAGGATGCGAGCCGGGCCAGGGCGTCGGCATGGCTGTTTTCGGAGCGTGGAATCCGAGTGATAGCGTAGCTGCGGAAACTACATAGAAGGGTCTTTGCTAGTGCCCTGTATGCTGCCATGGAAGAGTCTTTCGCCTCATAGGCGTTGTTGATCTGGTTGACGATGAGCTATGAATCGCTGAAGATCTTGACCTGTTCCGCCTCCATGGTTATTGTTGGAGGCCATGAATTGGAAACGAAGGGCATACTCCATCCGGACCTTGTCCGGTGTGGTAAGGACAAGTCCGGCTCCGGACCCGTTGTGGCAAGCCGACCCGTCGACATAAAGGAGCCAGGTTGGCCGAGTGGGGTCGAGTTGGGGGTGCTCTCCATCCAAAGTATGTGTTATGGACAGAGGGGGAGATGGTGGCGTCTCAGCTGTGGTCGCTGCCGGGACGTAGGAGAACTCAGAGATAAAGTCCGCCATGGCCTGTCCTTTCTCGGCAGTGCGGGGAATGAACGTGATGTCGAACTCGCTGAGTTCGATTGCCCATTTCAGTAGGCGGCCCGAAGTTTCGGGCTTCTGAAGCACTTGCCGGAGTGGTTTGTCGGTTAAGACGACGATGGAATGAGCCTGGAAGTATGGCCTGAGTTTCCGGGCGGACATGATGAGGGCGAAAGCGAGCTTCTCTAAGTCAGAGTATCTTGTCTCGGCGTCCTGCAGAGCCTTGCTGACGTAATACACCGGATGTTCGGCGCCGTCCCTGTGCTTGACCAAAACTGAACTTGTGGCGGAAGCGGAGACAGATAGGTACATGTAAAGGGTTTCTCCGGTGTCTGGTCTTGCCAGCAGCGACGCTTTTCCCATGTATTCCTTAAGTTCCGTGAAGGCCTTGGTGCATTCCTCGGTCCAGGTGATGTGTTTGGACCTGCCCTTTAGGGCCTTGAAGAAAGGCACGCACCTGTCCGTGACCTTGGAGATGAAGCGTGTAAGGGCTGCGACTCGGCCCGTTAAGCTTTGCACTTCTTTCTGGGTTCGTGGTGGCTCCATATCGACCAGGGCCGTGATTTTTTCCGGGTTGGCCTCGATGCCCCTCTGGCTAATCATGAAACCCAGAAATTTCCCAGAGCTGACTTCGAACACGCACTTCGCCGGATTTAACCTCATTCGATACCGTTTGAGGACGTCGAACATTCGCGAGAGATTGGGGATGTGGAGGTCAACCGATTTACTCTTGACGAGCATGTCGTCGACGTAAACCTCCATAGTTTTCCCAATCTGGTCGGCGAACATGAAGTTCACTAGGCGCTGGTAAGTGGCCCCGGCGTTTTTGAGTCCGAAAAGCATGACATTGTAACAGTATAACCCCTGATCTGTCCGGAAGGTTGTGTGGATCTGATCTGCCGGATGCATAAAGATTTGGTTGTAGCCCGAGTATGCATCCATAAAACTCAGGAGCCCATGTCCTGCCGTGGCGTCGACCAGTTGGTCAATCTTGGGCAAAGGAAAACTGTCCTTGGGGCAGGCCTTGTTAAGGTCAGTGAAATCAATGCACATTCGCCACGCCCCCGAGGGTTTCTTGACGAGTACGACATTGGTAACCCAGGCAGCATAGACGGCCTTCCGGACAAAGTGGATGGTGCTAAGCTTGATGATCTCTGCCTTCATAGCCTCGGTCCTCTCCGCATCGTAGAGGCGGCGTTTCTGTTCGACAGGTTTGTAGGTAGGGTCGATACTGAGCCGATGGCAGATCACGTCGGTGGAGATGCCGGGCATGTCGGCATACGACCAGGCAAAGACTTCAGAGTTGTCCCTTAAAAACCGGATCAGTTGTGAGCGCAGGTCGGGAGAAAGAGTTGTCCCAATCCTTACCTTCCGGTCCGCAAAGTCGTGGGAGAGTACTATCTCTTCGACATCCTCAATGGGCTATGGATGGGGTGTTGCGGAATGGTCCCGAGGATCTTCGATTGGTTCGGCCCGAATTTTCTGTGCGTCCTGAGGGCTCACGGGGTCGGCCTCGAACGCGGACTCTGATACTGCCATGGTTTCCTTCGGAGGTTGGATGAGGGTGGCAGAATTGCAGGCCCTTGCAGCCATTTGGTCTCCTTTGACTTGACCAATCCCCATAGGGGTTGGGAACTTTACCAGTAGTAGGTGGGTGGAGACGACTGCCCTCATCTGGTTGAGTATTCCCCGCCCGAGGATGGCGTTGTAGGCCGCGGGGCAGTCTACCACCAAGAAAGGTGCCAGTACGGTTGCCCTCCGTGGGTGTGTTCCGAGGGAGAGGGGGAGAATGACCGTTCCGTGCGGGACAATGGAGTCCCCCGTGAAGCCAAAGAGCGGCGTGGGTGAGCGGTCCAGACTTGCTTCTGGGATGCCCAATTGCTTGAAAGCTCGCATGAAAAGGACGTTCACCGAGCTCCCCGTGTCGACCATTACCCGTTGTACGTCGAAGTTAGATATCTCCGCCATCACGACAATGGGGTCATCGTGGGGGTAGATGATCCCGCGTTCCTCCTCCTCGGAGAATGTGATCGGCTCCCAACCGACAATGGGGTCGTCGTGGGGGTCGTTACAAACAGGATATGGAAATAAGTCCGTGGTTTTATGGAAAATAATTTTGACGAAACCGTGGTTTTATGGAAAATGCTTTTGAGGAAACCGTGGTTTAAATATAAAATGATTTAAGGAAAGCGTGAGTTTATTGAGATTTAACATGATTTGATGAAAATGAGTTTCAAGGAAAATGTGGACATGGAATTTAGAAACATGTTGTTTGTGATTACGTACCGGTTTTGAGTACGGGTTTTTGGTCTTTGTGGCCAGGTGATGGTGTTCACATGTTTTGGCCTGAGAGCCGGGATTTGATGTTTTATAACTTGAACTGATTTGGTGAACATGAGTTTTACGGACCTTGGGAAAATGTGTTTAGATTTTATCGGTCCACTGTTCATACTTGAATGATTTCATACTATTACTTATGTTTTACGATATGCATGCATGTTTGTGAAAACTGGAGGGTAAGATTGTATTTTGGCAAATATTTTTATAAGAGGTCATTTTTGTCCACTCACTCCTTTTCTGTTTTAATGACCTTTCAGGTCACTGCGCGATGATCGAGGCTATTCGAGAGGTGGAGGTATGAGTGGGTACAGGCGCAAATATCCCTTGTCTGGCAGGTGCTGAAGGGTAGTTTCGGATCTTCAGTTGACTTGTCAGACGGGAGCAGGACCGGGCACGGTTATCTATGTCCTTCGGGGACGGGTCCTGTGATGGAGTCGTTGTCAGACGGGAGCAGGGCACGTCCCCGGGTGGTCCCAGTGGGATTGGGACGGGTCCTTTCAGCTTGGTATCAGAGCACTAGGATTAGCAGTCAGTGTACTAGGTTAGCGGTTTGTACTTTGTACATTGTTGCTTTCAACGTCTTTTAACTTGTTTGCCTCTTAACAGTTTTGATATGCCTCTCTGACGTGATCACCGTGCACGTACTGACGAGGAAGTTGAACGGAATGGGGATCACCCAGCGCCTGGTAGGGGTGGCAATGGGTCGTGTCGTGTCGGGTTCGTGTCGTGTCATGATTTCTGTTTTACCCATTTATGCCCAACCCGAACCCGACCCGTTTAATAATCGTGTCAAGAATGTCCAACCCGAACCCGACCTGTTAATGACCCGTGTAACCCGTTTAACCCGTTTAACCCATTTAATAAACAGGTCATACTCAAAACCCAATTAACCTATGACCCGTTTGACCCGTTTAACCCATTTAACATGTTTAACCTATTTAAATTATAAAATTTAATAGATATTTATGTAGTAAATTGGTAGATATATGGGTTAGTAATGACACATTTATTAAATGGGTCAATATATAAGCCAATATACGGGTTAACCTGTTAACCCGAAATCTACCCATTTATTAAACGGGTTGACAGGTTATTAAACGGGTTAACAGGTTGACCCGAAACCCACCCGTTTAATAAACGGGTCATAACGGGTTGACCCGAAAATGACCCGAAATTTTAATCTTGCGGGTTGACCCGCATAAATTTCGTGCGGGTTTCGAGTCGTGTATCGGGTCGTGTCAAAAATTGCCACCCTTAGCGCCTGGGTGCCACGATCTTTAGCAGGGGGACCGACCCCGAGGAAGCACACCAGTGGATCGACCGCTAGGAGAGGATCTTTGAGGTCATGCACTGCCCACCTGAGGAGCGTGTGGTACTAGCGATATTCCTATTGGATGGGAGCGTCTACCGATGGTGGCACAACCTTGTATTGGTCGGCTGAACCGTTCACACCATTCCTTGGGAGACCTTCCGGGAGCGATTTCTCAATCAGTTCTATCCGAGGTCGTTTCGTAACGCCCGGGTGGCAGAGTTCTTGCAACTCCAGCAGGGAGACCAGACTGTGGCAGAGTATGAGGAGACCTTCCTGATGTTGTCTCGCTTTGTCGAGAACTTGGTGATCACCGAGGATGACCTTTGTCGCAGATTTGAGTGGGGCCTGCGATCAGAGATACATGCGATGGTGACTTCGACTCCCTTTGCTACTATGAGGGATCTGACTAATACTGCAACCAGAGTTGAGAACAGCCTTCTCGCACGGCAGCGAACTGCAGGGGAGCCATGGCGACGTGATCGCCCACACTTGGTATTTTCGAGTCGTTGGGGCTCGAAGGGAGGAAATTCTGGCGGATCTTCATCTTCGGGCAATCGAGGATGTACCGGTCGTTTCAGGAGTCCTCAGATGTCTGGACAGCGATCTGGTGCTTGGCAGCAGCAGTACTCACCTATGAGCACCTCACCAGGAGGATACTCGAGTTGACCGAGAGATGTCACATGTTTCGCTTGTGGTGCGCCGAGACACTATGCATCTGAGTGTCCAATGGTTCAGGGCAGCGCCATTCCAGCACAGAGCTCAGCATCCCAAACTGCCAGCAGCCGGACACGCGGTGTTGTGAGTGGCCGTGATAGAGGAGCTAGAGGACGAGGACAACCCGCCGAGTGTTTGGCCCGTGTCTATGCAGTCACCCATCAGTAGGCCAGATCTATTTCGAGAGTTGTGACAAGTACTGTATACATTTATGATATTGTCGTTTGTGCATTGATGGATTCGGGAGCGACTCATTCATTTATTTCACCTCGATGTGCGAGTCTTTTGGGTCGTGAGGTATCCCCACTCGAGTACGAGATGGGTGTGGGTACACCGATGGGAGTGACCTATCGAGTGAACCAGGAGTTACGGGTTTGTCCAGTGGAAGTTGAAGGTGTAGAGTTTCCAGCAGATTTGATCCTTATGGATTTGCCCGACTTCGATGTGATACTTGGAGTTGACTGGTTGTCAGAATACAATTCGATCATCGACTGCTGCAACAAACGAGTGACTTTGAGGGGTCTGGGTTTACCAGAGGTGATATTCCAGGGAAAGTGTGGAGACTCGTCACCCAAGGTAATATCTGCACTTACAACTACAAAATTTTTACAGAAGGGGTGTCAGGGTTATCTTGCTTATGTGGTAGAATCAACAAATGAATCTTGAGGATCGAGGGTATCCCAATTGTGCTGGAATTTCCTGATGTATTTCCAGAAGACTTACCTGGATTACCACCACCCCGGGAGATCGACTTCACGACGGGACACGACCGATTTCGCAAGTGTCGTATCGTATGGCACCAGCCGAATTGCCAGAATTGAAAATCCAACTCCAGGAACTGGTGGATCTAGGATTTATCCGACCCAGTACATCACCTTGGGGAGCGCTGATTTTATTTGTGAAAATAAGGAGGGCAGCTTGCGGTTGTGTGTGGATTATCAGCAACTAAACAAGGCCACGGTAAGGAATCAGTATCCCTTACCCAGGATCAACGACCTGTTTGATCAATTACGAGGAGCACGGTACCTCGAAGATAGATCTATGGTTAGGGTATCATCGGTTGAGAATAGCCGAGGGGGACGTTCAAAAAATAACTTTTCGAATGAGGTACGGGCATTACGAGTTCTTGGTGATGCCCTTCGGATTGACGAATGCACCAGTTGCATTCATGGATTTGATAAACTGGGTCTTTCGATCATACTTGGATAAATTTGTGATCGTATTTATCAACGACATTTTGGTGTATTCCAAGAATGTCAGGGCTCGTGAGAAACATCTACGGCTGATTTTGGGCAAACTACGACAGGAACAGCTATATTCCAAATTGAGTAAATGTCAGTTCTGGCTGAACAACATTGGATTCTTAGGTCACATCATATCACCCGATGGGATTAGCGTGGATCCCCAGAAAATGGAGGCAGTGACTAATTGGCCCAGACCGACAACAGTGACGGAAGTACGGAGTTTTGTTGGATTAGTGGGTTACTATCAGAGATTCGTGGAGGGTTTCTTCAAGATTGCTGCACCATTGACTCGATTTACTCGAAAAGGGGTGAAGTTCGTATGGGACGAGCAGTGTGAACAGAGTTTCCAGGAATTGAAGTACCGTTTGACCACTGCACTTGTCCTTGCGTTACCGGATAATAGTGGGGAGTTCGTGATCTATAATGATGCATCGCTGCAAGGTTTGGGTTGCGTATTGATGCACAATGCGAGAGTTATTGCGTACGCATCTCGGCAGCTGAAGACTCATGAATTAAACTACCCCTACTCATGATTTGGAGTTGACAGCGGTGGTTCATGCCCTAAAAATCTGGAGGCATTACCTATTCGGTGTGACATGCAGGATATACACCGACCACCAGAGTCTTAAGCATCTATTCACCCAGAAGGAACTTAACATGAGGCAGCGGAGATGGTTAGAACTAATAAAGGATTATGACTGTACAATCGAGTACCATCCCGACAAGGCAAATGTGGTGGCAGATGCGCTTAGCAGGAAATCAGCGGGATCAGTTGCACACCTGAGGATGGTGTATCTTCCCTTGTTAGTGGAACTTCGGAAGAGTGGAGTTATGTTAGAGATGGACGAGCGGGGGAGCCTTGTTGGTTAGCTTCCATGTACGACCGGTGTTGGTCGACAGGATTATTGAGGCTCAACTCCAGGACCGGATATTCTGTGACTACAGAAGCGAGGTTGAGACTGGAAAGAGATAGGATTTCTCCGTCCGGGGGTGACGGAGCATTAGTGAAACTTGGACGGTTATGTGTGCCTGCGGTACCAGAGTTACGGAGAGAAATTTTAGATGAGGCACACAGTTCAACGTATGTTATGCATCCATGGGGGACGAAGATGTATCGTACTCTCCAGGACCACTATTGGTGGCCAGGGATGAAGAGGGAA
Source organism: Prinsepia uniflora (assembly GCA_032719365.1). Classification (NCBI taxonomy): domain Eukaryota; kingdom Viridiplantae; phylum Streptophyta; class Magnoliopsida; order Rosales; family Rosaceae; genus Prinsepia; species Prinsepia uniflora. Next base: position 60,635,362 of record CM064875.1, read on the forward strand.
ATAGCTGAGTTCGTCAGCAAGTGTTTGATCTGCCAGCAGGTCATGGCAGAAAGGCAGTGTCCGTATGGGGCTATGCAGCCACTCCCGATCCCGGAATGGAAATGGGATCATATTACGATGGATTTTGTTTTCAAGCTACCGAAAACACGGAGTGGATTTGATGGAATTTGGGTAATTATGGACCGGTTGACAAAATCAGCACATTTTCTGCATGTACGTGAGACGTACAAGCCCAATCGTTTGGCTCAAGTGTTTATTAACGAGATCATCCGAATACATGGTACCCCAGAGTCGATAGTGTCGGACCGGGACCCGCGTTTCACTTCTAGATTTTGGAGGAGTCTGCAGACTGCATAGGGTACGAACTTGCATTTCAGTACGGCATTCCACCCACAGACCGACGGATAGTCTGAAAGGACGATATAGACTCTAGAGGACATGATGAGAGCATGTGTGTTGCAGTTCCAGTATTCATAAGCTGATCGGTTACCATTGATGGAGTTTGATTACAACATCAGCTATCATGCGTGACAGGACCTACCCCGGTTCCACCCCGAAAACCGAGGTAAATCATGCTCCCGTCTGACAACCCAATACTGAAGACCGAAAAAGACCTCACGAAAACCTCAAATTACACTATCAGATGAAGGAGAATTTAAAACATCCAAAGTCAACCGTTATACAGAGCATAGTAAACAAAGTAAAACAAAACCGATACACAGAGCACACGCACAACGGAAAATTGAAAACACTCCGGGAAAACTCTTGAGTACTCTATGCCTCTGACGCTGCCTCAACGTCAACCCCCGCGCTAGCTCCACGACCTGGAGGGCAATTAAAAACCAGAAAGTGTGAGTGGACCAAAAGAATAAAAGTTTTCAAAAACCATTTTATAACAAACCAGGGTTTTGGCCCTCCGTTTTGAAAACATACATGCATAACCCATTTTCGGAAACAGTTATAATCACATAAGAATCATCATAAAAAATAGTTATGGAAATCACATCAGAATTATCATAAAAACAGTATCATAAAACATAATGTCATAATCAATCATTATCCCGATCAAACCTGCTGGACCTATCCGAGTCTTTAACTCCCGAGTCTTTAAACTCAATCCAGGCCTCAATAATCCGAGTCTTTAAACTCAACAGGCCTACGGGGGAAATATCAGTATATCTGAGTCTTTAAACTCCGAGTCTTTAAACTCAATCCAGGTCTTTAAACCCCATCCGGGCCCGTCCTCCGTCAATCACAATATCCGGGTCTTTAAACCCAATAACCAGATCCAGCAAATCCAATCCAAAACTGTTGAAAACCAATTCGAAATCCATATCCAAACCCGAATCCGAAATCACTGGTCTGAAGCCCTTCCGCATCCAGAATCGTCATTCCGAACCCAAATCTGAAATTCCATTTTTCAACTTTAAAATCAAATTCCATTTATTGAAATCTGATTCTAAAACCGAAAACCTTGATTATCGAATCATGTTTCAAAATCCATTTATAATCATTGGAAACCATTTATCGTTTGAAATCCCAAAATCATGGCATCATAATCAGAAATCAAGTATTTCTCGTAAGTCTCGAAAAACGTGCAATTAACTAAAACAGTTATAGAATAATCAATAATCATGAAATCACATATAAAACCATAAATCAAGTAATGAAAAGCAGTTATGTATGCTCGGTTATAGGGAAGAAGTCCACTCACAGTTACCGGAACGTCACTCGCGTCCCGTACATCCTGCAAGTTCCTCGGCCTCCTCGGGGATTCCCGATCCTGTCACAAGTCACCAATATACATCACTAACACGTCCATCAAGGTCCTCCTAATTTTCTCCGATTTTCCCGAACTTCAAACGTGCGTAAAACTAAACCCTAGAACTTCAATCCCGCGGAACTAACTAGAATCAACGTCCGATTAAACCGAAACCTATCTCAAAAGATTCGTTATAACATCTAGATCAAAAGCCTAGTTAAACGTTTCCCCATAAATGGCCCACGTGACGCCCAAAGTGGTTGCGCGTGGGCCTCACGCGCCCGCACTGTTCATCGTCTTCAACCTTCGTCCAAGCGGTCCAGACTGGCTCAGCCAAATCGAACCGGCGTGACCGGTTCTCTGTCATCCGTCCACCATTTCCCTTCCTATTTCCACCCTTCTCTTCGTCTTGATCCCAGAAATCCATTCCCCTCAACCAAACACGACAACACGGCCTCTAACCCGTCGTCCCTAGCTCGAAACAAAACCCCCGAACACCCCTGTTTGCACTCCCGGCCACCGTGAAAACCCCCATCACGGCTGCACAACCAGCAGCTTCCTAAGACCCTACTGAGTCCACTAAACCTCACCAGACTCCTCGACTCGCACCCAAAAGCCACGACTCACCGTTTGAACCTAAACTGCAAAATAGAGCAACCAGGGGAAATTTAAGCGATTATCTGCCTGTCGATCGCCGCCGTGCTTGCCGCCGCGTTCCCTGGAGTCCAAAAAGCCGTCCTAGCTTCCCCTAGAGTCCAATTTGATCAACTTGATCACTGAGGTTCGCACCACCACCTCGATCCTTCTCTGTTTTCGTGTGAATTCACACTTAAACTCTCAATTTTTCCTCACGAAACTCTCCCTCAAACTCACTCATTAGTTCTCATTAAACTCTACTTTCACTCACCAGATCACCACACCTCACACCTCCCTTCACCTGATCGATTTTTCCTCCCAACTCTGTCTCTGTTTCTCTCTTCCAACAAATACGATGCACACACAGTCCAATTTAAGTGCACCGTCCAAACTTGTAGAAACCTCTAGCACACTGCCATATGTCACAATCCTATGTGCCCTGACTCAAAAATATCAAACAATTGTTGTACACTTGTCCTCATCAGATTGCACAATTCCCAATGTGCAAAAAGACCAAAATGCCCCTACCTATACAAATTACCACTTTACCATTCGACGTTCCAAACCCGTAACTTGCCCGTCCAATGTCCGATGAAGGCATGCCGCCTGTAGCTAAACTCAGAACGACAAAATCTACCTAACGGTCCTCGGTCTACGTAGAAAGACCCTATCGTGCGAAAAGTCAACTTTTCCCCCTATTTTAACCAAATTACGGTAATGCCCTCAACCTTCCGAACATCATAACTTCCTCCTCGGATGTCGGAATCGGGCGTGCCACCTGTCTACAGACTCGTGACGTCCCAAACTACGTCACGGTCATTAGTCAACGCCCAATTGACCGCCTGAACCAAAAGTCAAATTTTTGCCCAAACTAGGGGCAAAATCGTCATTCTACCCTAATGGGCCAACAGTAACCAACTAAACACCGATTAGACTCACTAATCCGTTACTAATCACTGTACTAATCTCGGCTCTCGAGACGGGTCGTTACAATGCGAGTATTGGGATGGCTCCCTATGAGGCATTGTATGGTCGACAGTGTAGAACACATGTATGCTGGATGGAAATTGGGGAAAGAACCGCAATGGGGCCAGATTTGATGGACTTGACCTAGGAGACAGTTCGGGTTATCAGGGAGAGATTGAAGGCGACCCAGGATCGTCAAAAGAGTTATGCTGATCGACGGATCCGAGATTTGGAGTTTGAGGTTGGTGACTTTGTTTTCTTGATGTTATCACCATGGGAAGGGATCATCTGATTCGGACGACGTGGGAGGTTTAGTCTCCGTTACATCGGACCCTATGAGATCGTTGAGAGGATTGGTCCGGTGGCTTATCGTTCCACACTACCTTCAGAGCTTTCCCGAGTACATGATGTATTCCATGTGTCTATGCTAAGAAAATATCTTCGGGATGACTCTCATGCACTACCGGAACAACCACTGGAATTGATATCAGATTTGAGCTTCGAGGAGCGGCCAGTGCAGATTCTAGATTCGAAGGAAAAGGTCTTAAGGAACAAGACGATTCCATTAGTTAAGGTGCTGTGGCGGAACCACGATGTGGAGGAAGCGACATGGGAACCCGAGGATTTGATGAGAGGGCAGTACCCATATTTATTTGAGTAAATTTCGAGGACAAAATTTTTTTAAGGTGCGTAGGTTGTAACGACCCGAACCGTGATTATTAATATTTTAATGTGAAATGACTATTTTTCCCCTAAGGGGGGAAAACTTTGACTTTTGACCCGGGAAATAATTTAGGCTTTGACCCATGACTATGACGTAGATCGGGACGTCACGAATCCGTAGACAGATGGCACGCCGAAATCGGAGTTCGTATGAAAAAGTTATGGTCACGAAAGTATTTTAGCGGAATTTACGAACCGAAAGCAAAAGATTAAATATTAATTTATTATTGGAATCCGTGCAAACCCTAATTCTAAACTGAGCCAGCGGATGAGTGACAAGTGTCACTCATCCAAGTGTGCACTATTCCAATAAAATAAACCTATAAGCCTATTGGTCCATTCTTTATTAATTAATTTTCTTTCATTTAATCACAGCCACTGATTTTCTGCTCAAACCCCTCCAAGCCATCCATTTTATCTGTTTTTTCCTTCTCATGCACGATCTCTCTCTCTCAGACACACGCACATTTTCCCCTTCACCGTGAACAAACCCTTCGATTTTCTCTCTACCCAAACGACCAAACCGACCACCCCACACCACTAGACGACCGTCACCTGCACCACCATCATCTTCTCCAGCTCCACCGTGCACCACCAACACCCATCTCCTTTCCTCCCTACCTGAACAACCCTGAAATCCCCAGACCCGAAAACAGAGGAAACCGGATCCAGGAAGCCCGCACCACCTCCCATCGTCCTCTCAACTTGAACGGAGCTCTAGATAGCACCGTGAGGAACCCAGGAAAACGACAGGACAGTCGACGCAGGCCACGACGGCGACACGGTGGAGGTAACTCTCAAAACCTGAGAGAAATGTTTTCTTTCCCAGTTTCGAAAGGATCGGTTTTATCGTCTAGGGCTCGACTTTTTGGGTTAGGACATACTCTAGGGACAGTGACGAGCTCAGAGGAACTGGTTTGGATGACTTAGACGGAGGGGACAGCTGGAGAAGACAACCGGAGTTTGGCCGTGAACTTCTTCGAAGCCCAGGTATGTTTTCACCGTTGTTTTTCCATTTTTGAGGGTCTAGATCCATAGAACAGACCTAGACGACTCATTAGGATCAAACCCTGTCGAAAATGGTGGCCGAAAATGGACTGTGGAAACGGGTCAAGCCGCGGGTCAAACGGTTACTCGGTTTCAGGAAATGGGTTGACCCGACACTATAGCATTAATGATGTCATCATGCTAACGTCATGATGACGTTATCATGTCAGATATTGTCAGATCATGGGCCAACTAGAGCATGCCACGTGTTATCTGGCATGTGTCAGAGATGGCGTCATGCTGACGTCAGCGACATTGTAGCAGCGTTGACCAGGCACGTGGGGGCGCGTGTGAATAGTATTTTTGGTGGGACCAGTACCATTTTCAAGATTTCGACGATACAGATCCAATGGTGGTGGTTTCGTGTCGATCGGAGATCGTTAGGATAGTCAAAATGGGGTTTGAAGCCTCGAGAATAGTGCCCAGGCTATGTTTTCGGGACGGATCTGTTCTAGGGTTTTAGTATTGAAGTAGTAGGGTCCTTTAGTGACTCTTGGATATGTTAATACAGGTTTTAGCGGTCGTTGAGCAGTGAGGACCGAGTGTGAGTGGGCTGTTTGATTTATAAAATGCTTGCATACATAAACTGTTTTACTATTTCCACTTATGATTTAGATGAGTACTATATGAACTGTTTATATCTCTTATTATAATGTTTTGGGCATGAGACCCATCTGGATTATATGTGGACTGTGTTCAGGGATGTCCGGGGGACATAGGGTAAACTATACTGTTATTATACTGTACTTTCCTACCTATTTATCTTGTCTCCTCTAGGGAGGGTCGTTGGCCCGAGTGGACCCTGGAGTAGTCACGGGGCCCTGACTGAGTGGAGTTAACCTCCCGTTGGGTTGCTTACTCTCAGGAAGGCATGTTCGTATACCTCGGGCAGTGACCGGGATACCGGGCACTGATGTACCTAGGGGAGTCTTGGGTATGAGACCTTGAGTGGCAACGCGTAGCCTTAGAACCGTGACATCATTTGGGTTGGGTTTTATAGTGCACTAATATGTTAGTTTTTCCTTTCGATTATTGTTATGATTCTGTGGTTGTGATTTCATTATGATACTATGTTTTCAATGCATGCAAGGTTTGGAAAACAGAGGGGTAAAACCTTATGATTTACTTTATTATGAAATTGATTTATAAACTGTTTATTTTCGGCCCACTCACTCTTTAAATGTTTTACTGACCCCTCCAGGCCGTGACACGAAATTAGAGGAGGATCCGGAGGAGGAGGAAGAGGCTTAGTTTATTCGTTGTGCACCTGTACACCCCCAGTGGGTAGGTTGAGCACCAAATAATGTACTCTGACTATTGTGCTCACAGTTTTTTATTGTACTATCCCTTGTTTGACAACTATCACTCTGAACAATGTTGTTGCACGTTATTTATTTAATTTGAGTATTTAGTTTTCGTTTAAGGGTAATTTTGGTATGTTTGGAGTCGTTGTCAGACAGAAGCGGGGCACGTCCCCGAGTGGTCCCAGTGGGATTGGGACGGGTCCTGTCACCCAAGGGTCACTATCAATCTATACAAGTCCATATTAGAAACCCCCAAAAACCCCGGAACAGAATAAGTGTCCCGAACAATCTTCCCAAGGAGAAAAACCTGCTAAACACCCATCAAACGATCTCTGATCGACTTGAAATCACTACCATTGGATTTAGAACGTCGAAAATTTTCGAACAAGATCGGTTTGACCTCGAAATTCATGTCCACACTCCCTCATGAGCAGTTCCAATTTTAGCCCACACGCGGTCAACGATGACGTCAGCAAACGTCACTGTTGACGACATCTGCTAACGTCAACCCTACCTGACATCTGACATATACCACGTCACTCTGTCAGACTTCTGACAAGTCACCACGTGGCCCGGCATGATGATGTCACCTGACACGTCATCATCATCAACCTCCAGTCGAGTCGACCCGCGATCTTGTAACAGGTTATCCGACCCGAATAACAGACCTGGTCCGTTCTCCCTCGTTTCTCAACCATTTCTCTCCATTCTTTCACCAATATGATCATCTTCCACCCAGAAACCGTTCTACAAGTTTGAAATCAATTAAACTCACCTGAAACCGCTTGGACAAGCTCGAATCCTCACGGCTGTTCTTCGAGCTTCCACCTTAGCTCCTCCCAGCGTCCAACGTCGTCCATTTTAGTCCCTATACACTCGCAACATCTTGTAGAACAAGACCTTGGCCTCAGAACACAATTTCACAACCCAAAAACCGAACTTGAAATGCCAACCTTTAAAGTTTCATGGTTTTTACCTGATTGCCGAGTTTCCAAGCAGCCACCATGGTTGCACGTCCCTTCATCCTCTCCCTTAGCCTCTCCCTTACTCTTTGTTTCCGTCAAATCGGAATAGGGGATGAAGACAATGAAGAAATGGGACGGGGTGGTTACGGATGTGTGTGTTTAAACAAAAGGGAGAGATGCATGTATTTGGGATATGGGTCAATGGGATGAGTGACACTTGTCACTCATCCATTGGTCTAGAACATATATTGTGGGCCCTATAAAATAATAACCAAAAGTCAACTTCCTCGATAACCATGCAACCGAAAACAACTCATACAATCATTCTAGACCCGTAAAATATCCGTGTGATATCCAAAATCGACGTGTCGCTTGTCTACGTAATCAAAATCTCTCGATCTACGTATTGGGTCTCGATCAAAGTTCAAATAACCTTCCGGGTTAAAAGTCAACACTTTCCCCATCTAGGAGCAAAATCGTCATTTTACCTCAATCGTCCGATAATCCTTGATTAGTCCTTGCTTAACCTCGATAATCATGAAATTTTGGGACGGGTCGTTACAACAACCATTCTCCGTGATTATTAATATGACTCTGGTAGGAATGTGTTTCCCCGGAGAGAGCCTCCAGTTGTGAATGTGTTTCCCCGGAGAGGATCCTATGATATTGTTGCTCGTCTCTGGGATGCGATGTGTCCCCCATCCCCCTAGAGAGGTCATGGTGCACTGCCTTTTTCGAGCAGTCGTGGGAGGCTCGACTCAAGATTTCTTATGATGTATGTTGAGTGTCGGCCATAGACGTGTTCATGGCGACGTGCTCGGACGTGAGCAGTCCTGGAGCTTATATGCACTGGTTGCTTGGATATCGTGACTGATGATCATATGGTGGTATGAGACAAATATGGGATATGAGGATAGGTCATGATTTTGATTTATTGCTTTGTGTCCAGATATTTTCACATGTGTTGGTTTTGCGATGAAAGCATTTGTTTTCATATGTTACTGTTTTATTGGAAAGTAATGGTTTAATTGATTATGCATGCATGCTTGTGAATTCACCATTCACCCTTCTTTGATATTATCAATCTTCATCTTCTTTGTGCACACACACCTCAAGCCATGAAGGCTTCATCTCCCTCGTCTCTCCTTCAATCGCAGGCCATAGTCGATGTCGTCAACCTCAAAAGCTCTTAGTCCTCAAACTAGAAGGCTTCATCTTCTTCGTCTCTCCCTCAATCGCAGGCCATAGTTGATGTCCTCAACCTCAAAACCACTCATTCCTCAAACTCAAAGGCTTTATTTCCATTATGTATCTCCGCCATTCAATATGTCTTCATCTTCCTGTTCAGCATCCGTGCTAAACTACTCTTCATTGTCTTCTCAGCTATTGCCACCATCATAAGCTTCAAATTAGATGCTTAACTCGATTGAAGCCTCTTGGTCTCTGTCGCTCACTTGGCTTTGATTCTTTCCAAATTCGAACATCAAAACCTTGCATCACAGATTCTTTGGGATTATCCAAGTTCTAGGAATAGGACTCCAACTTCATCTGGTTTTAAGGTAATTTTCATCTGAACCTGAGATTGAAGATTTTATGTTGGATTTGGGATCAACTTATTGGGCTTCATAGAGAATTTTCATTTTTCTCCTACTGTTTTCGACATAGTTCTCAAGGTTTTTGTTGAAAAGATAATGAATTTTAAATTACAAGTGCAAAATTGGAAAAAATCGATCGTGAACCGAATTGGATATTCCGGTTCGATTATATTCTATATGGTGAAAAACATCAGCGTCAAAATGATACTGATATCAAATTGTTAATTTGATTTGACTTTGGCTCAGATAAAATATCGTACCAAATATATCTATTAACACTCTTGTTGATGGGTGGGTTAGACCCAACAACTCCAGGGTCCCACAGGGGATGGGACATCTCCTAAGTTCCGTGAACGAGGTGGTTGGATTCCTCCCATGATGATGGAAGGTTCTCTAGTCCTTCAGTGTGAGCGGATCCTTCTTCGCCTCGTATTGGAATACCTAAGAGGACATAGAAAGTGAGAGAGATGGAAGAGAGAGAGAGAGAGAGAGAGAGAGAGAGAGAGAGAGAGAGAGAGAGAGAGAGAGAAAGTGAGAGAGAGAGAGAGAGAGAGAGAGAGAGAAGGGAAAAAGATATCAAGCTTAGAAGGTAGGTGTGACTCCAACCACATGATCTCCGATGCCTAAGTCAATATGTGTTTAGAGAGAAGGCAAAGAATATGTGTGTAAAGAGAGAAAGCATTATGGAATAGTTTGTATGCTTACTTGAAGTTAGAAACATATTGTGGAAGTGGATGAGTATTTATAAAAGAGGAATGAGTGCTACCTCCTCTATCCGAGTAATGGTACCCATCGCATGATAGTGTTACTAGTCGCGTGGTGAAGTGGTACCGATCGCAGGAAAGTGATACCACTTGTTTGGGAACTTGTGTCATTTAAGGAGACGAGTTTATCAGTGACACCTGGTCTTGGGAGTTAGTATCTTTCTGCCCCAAGTCTCCTAGGATAATGTGATGGGAGCTTTTGAGGAAGACTTTGTGCACTATGGAAAATGTGACACATGTCCCCTACTTTACAACTATGTAGGGGGAGATATAAGGTACATTTTACAGGGGCAAATAACATATCAACTGGGCAACTGAGTGGTAACACTAGGCAGTGGTACTAGGGAGTGGTACCCTAATAGGTGTATGAGCACTACCCTGACAGCATGACACCCTTTGTTGGGCATCACCCTAATGGCATGGTATTACTGACTGAGCGCTACCCTGATGAGTGTACGAGTGCTACCATGGTAGGTGTATGAGCGCTACCCTAGTGGGCATGGTACCACTAGCAGTATGTTACAACTGCCTAAGTGGTACCCTGGTGGTTATTACCTTTAGTTTTTTTGGGCTTGGGCTTGAAATGTGCTTATTAACCTTAGGCTGGTAGTCAGTCTTCTTAATAGGACGTAGGGCTTGTCTTTTAGGATGTCCCAATTAAGTATTGTTAAACATCACCATGATATTAAATTAACACATAATTATGCCTAAAAAGAACAAAAAATATTATTAAAAGGTAGAAGGTAAAGCAAAAGCAGCCCGCCCCCCCCCCCCCCCCGCGCGGCGAGAGGAACTTTGGTGCTCGAAGAATAGTTTTGGGCTTTTGGGCAACAGTGAAATAGCAAAAACCATGGACGGTGAAATAGCAAAAACCATGGGCGTTTGGCCGTTTGGCCGTTTGCTTGTCCTTTCAGACTGAATGACAGTCACAGATAAGACAACGTGGTTCCCACTTCCCACAGCAAGGCGTACATAGCCGGTACCTCGTGTCATGGAGCAATTTGTTGTTAGCATACATAAAGAACCACCAGGTCACTGTAACATTTCATTGGCCTTCCTCTTTCTAGTCTCTACCTAATACCGCCTCCCTTTCTCTCCTCTGTGTTTGGGTTTGCTATCAGTACGACAGTACCTTGACCTCTTCCCCTGTATTTTTCCTTGGACGATGTTGCCCCTGAACAAAACCCAATTTCCCGCTGCTTTCTTTCTTGCAAAATGTAAAATCTACCATCTTTGATTTCCTTCATAAAAAAAATAAAAAAAAAACTTGCTCCTTTCTTTCTACTGCTTGTGAAAACCCTAGATTTTGTGGAGTTGAGATTTCTAAGGTTCTGAAGCCATGCCGGAAAGGGGCTTTGTAAGTCGCGAATATCTGCGCTGCGGCGAGTGATGAAGCTCTCTGTACCCAATTCATTTACAAGGTTACGGCTGAGGTGAGAAATTGGGTCCCCATTTCGTGTTAATTACGATCTAGCCCACGTCGAGTTCCTTTACCTGCGTGTTTGGGATTTTGATGTGACCAAGGATTTCTTTTGTTCTTAGTTTTTTTTTTTTCATGGATTCTGGACAGCGAGTGCTAGCATTAATGTGGGTATCATTTGGATTGAGGAGTTTCTTAGAATCGGGATTGACCTTGTTTCAAAGGTTTGATTCTTTCTTTTTGCGGCGGCTATTATGGATCTATGAAAATGAGTGACATGCATTGGGAAGGATACAAAAGCCTTGTGGACCTTGTGGTTTGCTTTGTTATTGAATTTGATTGAGAATGACAAGCGCTTTAGGCTTATAATGGTTCTAATTTGAGTGCTATATCCTATATGTGGGAAGTCCCCTTTTTTTATATCGAATCATATTATAGTGCAAATGTTGAAATTAAGTTGTGTTCTATGCAAGTGTGTTCTAAGATTTATAGTTAGATTTTGAACTGGATTAGCTGTTGCGACTCGAAGCATGGTTAAGTGTTTCGACGCTGTTTTTAAAATATAACTTGTCTTCTTCCGATATTTGGTTGATAATCCATTATTTTGAGTGTCCATATGTTATATATTTATCACCTTATGGACAATTGGTTCTAGAGACTGGTTAGTCTTTAAAGTGGATAGTGTTTGTTGCTGCAAAGTACCTCTAGGTTCTCGGGTTACGATACCATTGTTCTGTTTGGCTGATAAACTATTGTAGTGCGTGATTATCTGATGTATTACTCGGATTTGACATTATTGTGTTTTCCAATTTCCAGGTGGACAGAATGATTATTACAAAGCAGTATCGTTGTATACACTCTACAAGCTGTCAATGCACTAAGGGGCATCTAAGTGAAGATGCAATATTTCTCGTATTCCAACATTTGAATTGGAATCCTAAGCTAATTGCTGCACTTTCTTGTGTCTGCAAATGGTTTGATGATCTTGCCAAGCGTGTACTATGGAAGGAATTTTGCCGAACAAGAGCACCAAAGATGATGGTTGATCTTCAGTCTAGTGGGAGCCACAGTGTAGATGGTAACTGGAGGGCACTAGGGAAGCTGCTTATTTACTGTACAGGATCGAAGAAAGGTGGGCTCTTTAATACCATTCAAATACCTGGTCACTTTGTTTATAGGACCAGGTTCTCTAGGACATCAGGAAAGAGCTTTCTTTTGCCTCAATGCAGAACAGATGTCTTGTATGTCTCCGATCCCTGTGAACATCTTGACCAAGGTGAAGAGGGAGATGTGGGTTTTTTTCGCGGAGTTTTCAAGTCATTCTCAATGTCAAAGGTTCGGAAGATGTTGATTAAGAAGGGGGCACAGCTTCATCCAACAGAGGTTTGCCCTTACTGTAAGGCTAAGCTATGGAGCATGTTGCAAGCCAAAATGATACCCCGGAGCGCCAGCTGCAGATTGGGAGCTTATGAGGATTGCATTGAGTATTTCGTTTGCCTCAATGGACATATGCTTGGGATCTGTACTTTGTTACCTTTATCTGATTCTGAAGAAGGGTCGGAGTTGGAGTGATAATTGGAACCGAAAAGAGGTACTCTCTAGTTTTTAGTTTTTACAACCTCAGGAATTCTACATTTTGTTTCTTATTCAGGTTGTATCTACGGAGATGCAGGTGTGTGACTTTTAGGCATATGTTTCGTTACTTGTTTGAAGTTCAGAAACCGCACGTTTTTTCTTCTCTATAGTTGGTATCCTTTCTCTTTACTGGAATCATAGGATGTCTTTTTCTTTTTCCGATTAGGTAACATGCCACGGAAAGCACAAGATTTGGAAGGTCAAACATGATGGGCGCGAGTCGTCTTGCTTTGTGGAAGCTGAAATGGAACCATCACCATTCCCACCTTTGAAGATTTCAGTTTTGGCCGGTCTAGTAGTTTACAGTTGAGGTGTTTGGAGCTGCACTTCTTTTCGTACTGCCCTTACATAAAATGTTGTTACTATGAACTATTGTATTACAATGTACAATTATGCATGGTCTACAAATGTGTTGTGTGTCTTTTTTGCAATAAGTGCCCTCATTTGTTCATAATCTCCATCAGCCAGTTGCTTCGTGTGTTCGAATTAGCTGGTTCAAAGAGGAAAGCTTGAAGATTTAAATTATGCCTAATAGAAAGGGCAGTATAAACTTAGCCATGCTAGAAGAGGCAGCATGATAAGGCACAAAGCCTCACAGGTACCAAAATTGGCAAACAAATTACAACCAAATCACATAGTACCAAAAGGACAGTACATTATATACATCTCATCATATTTTGCGTTCATTCGTCTGCTTCGAAATTCAATCCCGCAATGGTCATCTTTCCGATGTTCCTGCAAAATGCAAGTCTCCGGTAAGGGCATACTTAACTGAGGAACGTTTCACAAATTGTACACATAAATTGAAAGGATAGGGCTTACACAACGGCATCAAGATCAACTAATTTGGGCAGAAATTGCTTGATATGATCTTCTGCTGCTTTCTCAGCTTTCAGAGTTTCTCAGTTAAAAGAAACTGAAACCTTATTCTTCCCATGCAGTTCTTGAACCAGATCCACAACATCCTCCTCCCAACTGTCTACCATTGAGTGCAAACAAGAAGAAAAACACATTATCTTCATGCAATGATCAATCAAAAAGCGAATTATAAATGGAAACAGAAATTCACAAACGAAACTCCTTAAAAAAAAAAAAGATAAAAAAATGATCCAGTTGCATAAAAACCCAGCCAGTTTGGTAAACATTTCGCCTTGAGTAGTTAGTTTTCATTCTTCATCCTCCCTCCTACCCCTTTCTTCAACCCTCATTTTCCTCACAGACATCCCTCATCAATACTAAAAACTAAAGATAATTGTCATAACATGGGTTCATCCAAAAGGTTCTCTAATCACTACAAAAAAGAGAGAGAAGACTATAAAGTATAAAGGCATAGCCTTTTGACATAATCAAAAGTATCTGTAAATCAAATAAACTAAGAATCTACTGAGTAACATTAAGAATCAGTAAGAAAAATTTGAATAGGGTTACCCATGAGCATGATCAATGCTTTGCAACCTAGCAGCATCATGGCCCCTACACTCCACAACAACTACTTTTTCTTTCTTCCTCTGTCAAAATTAAAACCCATTATAGATGCCATAGGGCTAATTAAAATCAAAGCAGCACAAGGTATATAATTATATACAAAATTACAATCACAACAGAAGAGAGTTAATAATAAAATAAAAAAGTAAGAAACCCAAAACCCCTAAATACGTTGTAGTCTATGATTGAAAGCTTGATCAGACGGTAATCCTCGCCCCTACTGCACTCCTTCTCACACGCCAACTCTGACCAACATTATAAATAAAATAGTAAAATTCATGGGCAAGAGTCAAAAAGGGAATTTTATTTACCATGGTAAGAAATCAAAGAAAGGAGGGGAATTTGACCAGTTTCAAGAAGGCCGTAGCAGATGTTAATGGAGTTTTGGTGTTGGATGAAGTGACCTGATATGGACCCAGTTGGTACCAACGCTATTGAAGCCAATCCTTCCATCACCTCCCCAAAGTTCTCTCCTTTTGATCTCACTTCGTCTTCTTCATCTGCCAAATGAAAGTAAATAACAAAAACTAAAACTTTAAGGGAAATTCAGCAGCTTACCCATTTTTTCTTAAGAGTTCGGTGGAATTTACCCATTTCGATTTGCCTTTTTTTTTTTTCTTCTGGTTTTCGAATGTTAAAAGTGTCAATGTTCTGCACATTCGAGAGTGAAGGAGTTGGCTCTGCTCTTAAATACCCATTTGCATCTCTTTGCCGAAAAGTACAGATGACTTAGATTCGATGATGGGGTATCGAATTATTGCACTCTCTCCGGCTCTCCGCTAAGGCTCAACCGCATAAATCTCTACTTTATTAAGTTCTACCGCATAAATCTTACTTTTAATAAGGTTTTAGCGCATAGATATCCACATGTTCATCAAATAAAATTACCGATGTTAATGTCAACACATACAATATAGTGTTATTCTATTTTGGATTTTATTTATAGGTTTTTATTTTTATCAAGTAAAATTACCAATGTTAATATCAACACATATAATACAGTGTTATTCTATTTTAAACTTTATTTACGGGACTTTTTTTCTCCGAAGTTTGAAATAGTTTTTAGTTAAAAAAATGAAACTAATCCCCAAAATCTAATAAACCTAAAGGCAAATTCATATGCACTTTTAACCACAGGTAGCATCTACTGGATCTAAAACTTTATACTTGCAAATCAAACACTAAATAGGTCAGAACTTCATATTTGCCAACCTTGAGTAAGTTCGGACAAATAGCGTGATGCAAATGACACAATATTTCAATACAACGATATTTTAAAAAAAAAAAAATGATGTATACATTGACATTGATAATTGTTTACCGTACAATTAAAGGAATAATAATAAAAATAAATCATTGTTACATCTTTATCAATTTTTATTTTTATTTAAAACTTTTAATACTTGTATATTAAACAAAATAAGACTTTATTTCAAATTTTTTTTTATTCAAAAGTCCCTAAACAGAATTTGTAAGTAATAAATTTCACATTTATCCTTTTGTATCTCAATAAAGAGGATGGGTGAATTATTGAGAATTACTTTAAATAATTAAAAATAGCATTATCTTTTTTTGTCCTCTTTGCTCCATGTGCACCTTATTATTTGATTTTATTATTTGATTTCTTTGGTCTCTTGGGCCCTTTATTATATTATGTATATAATAAATATTATATGTGTATAATATATATATATAGTGCATATAGTTACAATTGAATTTTCTTTATAAAATAAAAAATAAAGTCAATATTGTCTGGGATGGGGTATATAAATTTTTTTTGGGGTGGGGTAGGGACTGAGATGGTTGTGAAAAATCATACGACATAGAGTTTAATTCATGAAATCCTAAATTATGCGAAATTAACTAAATTATTTAATATCGGAAGATAAAAAAATTTAAATTTTAAAAATATTTTTGAAGAATTATTGTTTTTAATTATTTTACTTTAAATTAGATTAAATACTCATATTACTTTTAAAATGAGCAAGTGAAAAATCATATAATAAAAAAATAAAAATAAAAAATAATGTTAAAATCATGATAAATTTTGATAAGTATTTTTTAAATTATTATTGTACTAATTCACAATTGGATAGCATTAGTTATAATTTATATAAAAACTATGGTCCATTTTAAATTGTATAGTTCTTTGACTAGTCAAAAAACCTATGAGTTTAATTTTTCTATATGCAAGTTTTTGAATAAACTTATATGTTAATAAGAACCTACGAATTAATTACCCTAATAATAATAAAAGAATACCAAAACATTAAAATAGTTATAACAGAGATTATTTATTGTTGAATGCAATACTTCCTCGTAAACAAGAGTATTACATAACCTATATATATATATATATATATTAATTCAAGAATGTTAAAGGCTTGATCCAAATAAAAGAATGTGAAGGCTAGCTTACAGTTATTAGGGACTCTTCAACCTTGAATGATGGAAGAACGGGTAACTATGTAGCCAATTGTTTTCGTGTCATATCTCAATAGCCTAAAGAACCCACTAAAGATGGGATTTCCAAAAATGCAACATTTATATGAATAAACGATGAAAACCATATTTTGAAACTCTTAATTTCTATAACATACCATATACAAGAGAAATCTCCTGACTATGATTTAAGGATCTCAACCCGACTTTGGTTATCATCTAGACAGTCTCTGAGAACGCCGCCTCCTCCTGGCTTTCAGCAGCCAGAGATTCTGAATCATTTTCTAATCTCTTGAACACTAGCTTCTGCTGAAGCTGGCCGTTGGAAAACGCCGTGACCTCTGTGTCTATGAACACAGTGTCTTCTTCTTTAAAGTCTCCTCTCAAGATGCCCTTGGCAAGCTCGTTTTCAACGTACTGCTGTATCACCCGCTTCACTGGTCTGGCACCGTAGTTTGGATCATACCCGAGACTTCCAAGAAGCTGGATAGCTGCTTCGCTCACCTTCATTTTCATCTTGCGGTCTGCAATTCTCTTTTGTACTCGGTCCAACTGTTATCAAAATGAAAGAACTATGAACACAAACGATGCAGCAATGAAGGAAAATCAGCAAGAGGAAAAGAAAGATAATTACCTGTAATTTGACAATGTGGTTGATCTGTTCGCGGTCCAGGGGCTGGAAAACAATGTACTCATCAACCCGGTTCATGAACTCTGGGCGGAATATTGATCTTGCAGCCTCCATTACCCGCTGCTTTATAGTGTCATATGCCAAGTCCTTTGGCGTGTCATCATCCGTGTTTAATATGTACTGTGAACCCACATTTGAGGTCATTATGATGACAGTGTTGGTGAAACTCACAGTGCGACCCTGCGAGTCAGTTACTCGCCCATCATCTAAAATTTGAAGGAACATATTGAACACATCAGAATGCGCCTTTTCTATCTCATCAAACAAAATAACTGAATATGGCCTTCGTCGAACAGTCTCTGTCAGCTGTCCTCCCTCCTCATACCCCACGTAACCAGGTGGAGCCCCTATCAATCTCGAAACAGCATGCTTTTCCATGTACTCACTCATGTCAATTCTTACAAGTGCTTCTTCAGTGTTGAACATGTAGGAGGCAAGGGCCTTAGCTAGTTCCGTCTTCCCAACACCAGTAGGACCCATGAACATGAAACTAGCAATTGGGCGGTGAGGATCTGAGAGACCTGCTCGAGACCGCTGAATAGCTTCAGCTACCGATTTCACTGCAGGATCTTGACCCACAACACGCCTGTGCAGCTCATCCTCCAAATGTAAGAGCTTCTCCCTCTCTGATTGTTGAAGCTTGGAAACAGGAATACCAGTCCACTTACTGACTATTTCAGCAATATCATTTCCAGTAACTTCTTCTCTCAGCATGGACTTCCCAGACCTCATATACTCATCTAGCTCCTTTTCTGCAGCAGCAAGTTGTCGCTGCAAAGAATTCAGACTGCCATACTTCAGCTCAGCCGCACGGTTGAGATCATACTCTCTTTCAGCCTGCTGGATCTCAAGGTTTACCCTGTCAATCTGTAACATTACACAGAATTGTTACTTGATAGCCGAAATTAACCTCATTATCTTCTCATTTATTTTTCATCAATCAATTAGTAATTAGTTGACTTGGAAAGTTGCGTACACCCCCCATTGGAACAAGTATTCTTTCGATTGATAGAGAAGAGTGTAATTGGCTGCTCTTTCAAATTTATATTTTTTTTAAATAAAAGAAATATATTTTCATACGATTTGGTCTGAATAAACAGTACCAAGAAAGGAAATGTACTTGAAAATTTTAAAAAGAAGTGAGAAAAACTTGGCATAGCGCATACCTCTTCCTTCATTGACTGAATGCGAGTCATGACAGATCTTTCATGCTCCCATTGCTCAGCCAACTGGGCTTGTTTCTCTTTTAAGAGAGACAACTCAGCCTCAAGGCGGTTCAATCTCTCTCTAGAAGCTTTGTCTGTATCATTTGTAAGAGATAGTCTCTCCATTTCAAGTTTCAACACTGAACGATTGATCTCATCCAGGGCTGTGGGCTTTGAAGTAATTTCCATTTTCAATTTAGCAGCAGCTTCATCGACCAAGTCAATAGCTGCAATGAAAAAGAATTTTAGCATTCCATGTGCATCCAAGAAAGTATCGGCATACATGTTCTTAGATCAATTTCTAATTAAAGCAGAGATTACTCGATAAGTTTAGTTGTTGTATACATTGTTATTATCATCGTATTACCTTTGTCAGGTAAAAATCGCCCACTGATGTAACGGTCTGAGAGAATTGCAGCCTCCACCAGGGCACCATCGGAAATGCGGACTCCATGATGCAACTCATATCTTTCACGCAGTCCCCGAAGTATTGAAATGGTATCATCCACAGTAGGTTGATCAACGTAAACTTGCTGGAAACGACGTTCCAAAGCTGGATCTTTCTCAATATATTTACGATACTCATCCAGTGTTGTTGCACCTATACACCGCAACTCTCCCCGACCAAGCATGGGCTTTAAGAGATTACCAGCATCCATTGCACCATTGGTGGCACCTGAACAGAGAAATTGATCATTGCTTAAGCAATAGTCATTATAATCATGTTTCAAACATAACCCCCGAAGTTTATGGATTGAACTTAATAGATTGAACATAGTCATTGACAAAGAACAGCAGAAACAGAATAAAACGCACAGCAGAAACAGAATAAAACGCTTCACCAACACATACTAAACATTGATAGTAAGAGTTTGCTCAGTCTAACTTTTGAAAATATTTTAATTTAGTAAGCTTAATACCTGCCCCAACAACTGTGTGGATCTCATCAATAAAAAGGACTATCTGCCCCTCTGACTCTGTTACTTCCCTGAGGACTGCCTTCAACCTGTCCTCAAATTCTCCCCGATATTTTGCACCAGCAATCAGTGCGCCCATGTCAAGGGATATCAACTGCAAAGAGAAGTAGCCCATGTAAGTATCCAGATTGTGCAACCAACTTAGCAAAACTGCGCAAATCATTTTCCCCATTACTCATGTGCCAACAGGACAGCATATGCACAAGGAGAGAGGGCCTGGTAGGAGGCACCTAACTCAAGATAGAGCACATACCTTACGGTTCATTAAGGCTTGTGGGACATCTCCTTGCACAATTCTTTGAGCAAGCCTGTTGAAGAGCTAGAGTTAGAAAGGCCTCAAACAAGGCCAGTATAGATCATTAATTTTGCCCACCTAACAAACTTATCTCTAAAACCTGAAGCATGTGACATTTCATAATCAAAGGGTTACAAAAAATTGATACTCAGCTAATACTTAAGTAATTTATTTTACTAATGTTAAAAGAAATAATTGTTATACAGCACATCAATGCTTAGCATCTGAAAAACTCAGTCTCACACTAAGCTTGAAGCTTTTATCAGCTCTAATAGTTCAAACAGCTACTAGGAATAAAAAGAAAAACAAGTAAGACTACAGATAGGATAATTGATAAGTTATAACTGGTTAAGCTATTTATACAAGAAACCAATAGAGCTCGCATCCACTTTATCATGACACAAATACACCGGAAAACAACTAGGCACTTACCCTTCAGAAATTGCAGTTTTTCCAACACCTGGTTCACCAATCAGCACCGGGTTGTTCTTTGTTCTTCTGGAGAGAATCTGTATGCACCTGCGTATTTCATCATCTCTCCCTATCACTGGGTCCAGCTTTCCTGCTTTTGCCATAGCTGTTAAATCTTTTCCGTACTTTTCAAGTGCTTCATATTTCCCTTCAGGATCTGCAACACAAATGGAGAATCACGTTTGTTTAAAACGACATTAAAATGACAGCATACAATCAGAATAATGAAATTGCTATCTAGCATCACCAGAAAACGGGAGCACTGACACTAAAAAATCCTTTTTTTTGTTTTCCCCACTGTGCATCATTGGATCTAGGGTCTTTCTCACTCTCTCTCTCTCTCTCTCTCTCTCTCTCTCTCTCTCTCTCTCACGCGCGCGCACACACACCCCATGTACAGTGATAGGAAAATAAAAAAATATAAGTAATGAAACACATTGCGAACCTTGGTCTATAACTGATTGGCGGCCCCTTATAGCTTCTATAGCAGATTTTAGAGTTTCCTTGGATACTTGAAAATCCTTAAATAATTGCCTCCCAAATCGTTGATCTTGGGCAAAACCAAGAACCAAATGCTCTACAGAAACAAATGAGTCCCCATACTCTTTCTTGTAATCCCTGGCTCGCTGAATCAAGGCTTCCAGGTCACGTCCTAACATTGAACCCGCAGATTCACCAAGAACCTATAGTAGTTAGATAGAAACAGACATAAGTTAACGATGGTTTCAAAGAAAATACACTAGTCTAAAGAATATATAGTCATATCAGTCAACTGATTGCATGTTTTCAATAGCTAATATCCTATCTAAAAACAATGATGGACACCTCACTCGACCCCCATCTTGCAACTTAGGGACCTCCAAACGGGAATTTATGGAAAATGGGTGTGCACCAATTAACTTCAATTTCAGGTGCCTGTTTAGGTATAAGAGCCTAGAAACAACAATCTAATTCAAAATCTAAGTTTGTATGTGCAGTTCACATCTCTCCACATTCATTTTGATCCACCCTATTTTATGAAATTTAATTTATTTTCCTACCATCCAAATATTGTCACACCATTAAGCACGAGCAAAATCCAAGAGTGGAATGAGCAATGTCAAATTCGGAAAAAACAAATTATTGCCTAAGCATTACAGAGATACCAATTCGAAATACCTTTGGTTGGCGTTGAATATACTTATCAGTGGCCTCCAGAAGACGGGTATTGTCAATCCCAACCTTAGAGAAAATCCGGCGAGCAAGACCATTCTTTTGCTCCAAGAGTGCTTTCATCAAATGCTCAGTCTCCACTATCTGATGCTTATTCTCTTTCGCCACTTCTGGAGACGAAACAATCGCTTGCCAGGCCATTTCTGTAAAGTCCTGCTGTGTAATCTGTCACCCCATCAATTCAAAAACCCCGTCATACTATAATTTTTACATCAAAATTTAAAAACCCAACATTTCGTTAAGCCAAACTATATGAGAAATATAACATACCCTTCCAGTTGAAGCTTCGCATCGCACAGTGAAAGGCCTCCAACTCCTACCCAGTCTCCCTAAGCCAGTTCGGAAACCACCATTTCGGCTCAATTGCCGCGAAGTTAAGGCCCTGAAGGAGTCGGGGCTTGAACGGAAGCTCAGGAAATTGTACGGGCGAGCAAAGACAGCAGCTTTATTGCAACTCCAAACCGATTGGGGAAGAAGATAGCCCGCCCCGGAAGACAACGAGGTGGTGGACACCATTGGCGGAGCTTGAAAGTGAAAATCTTCTTATTGTTTGTGAAGCTTATGAGCGTGTGTAAGTGATGGGTTTGGATTCGCAGAGGAAAAATAGAAACGGAGTTTGCTTTGAGTGGGAATTGAGAAAAGATTTGGAGATTTTTTAGGAGATGGAGGCTTCTCGCAAATTTGTGGGACACTGAGAGTCACTAACTCGCCGACTCACGGAGCTCAAATTTCGAAAATTAACTCACCTATATTTATCATCATTCGTTAAGGAAAAAACCAAAGAAAAAAATTTGAGGCAAAAATATGATCTTCGCGAAACCTCGAGAGACTGTTCGATAATATATAAGGTCTATTGTGTGTGGTGAGCCTACTTCTACAATTTGAACACGTGGCTCACTGGCTCTGTTTAACGGTGAACGGGATGTGATGAAATGTGGACCCGCGAGTTGTTGAATGAGAAAAAAGAGAATCGTGTTACCCATTTACCCAACATGAAAATATGTTGGGTTGTTCTTTTTCTTTTGTTTTTAATGGATTCAAAAATAAATAATTAATTAATTTTGAGGAATTGGAAAATCACTTGAAATAATTTCCGACCAGGAGTAAGCTGTATTTTTTGGTGTGAGGAGACCTGTAATGCTCCGAAAATAAAAAAAAATGTAATTTCTTACGTTTTGAATGTAAATTGATAATTTTATCCTTATTTATTTATGAGGTCAAAGTTGATCTTTTGCTCAAGGTATTTTTGGAACTTTTCGTGGGGATCGTTATGTAAATCTCAAAGTCCTGAATTTGTAAACTGACGGCACATCGCAATCCGAGTTAGAACGAGATCGATATGGATCTAAATTATCTAAGGGTGTTTTGGTAATTTGTTAAGTATGGGTAATTTGGTAATTTAGCAATTAGAGTTGTTGTGCTGGTCCATTGAATTGGGGACATGTGGCATCATCCATGGGGGATTGGTGACACCACCTTGATAACGTCCAAACTACGCATTAAATTAAACACGTAATTCGGGTGTTATGCAATTTAAACCCTTTTTGTGTAATTGTAGCATTGGTAAATAGGGATCGTTCTTAACCGGGGAAATTAGGGAACATTATTAATATGTTAGTTAAAAGGAATAAAAGAATAAAGAATTAAATAATTAAATAATTAAATAATTAAGAATTAAAGAATAAATGAATTAAAAAAATTAAAGAATTAATGAATTAATGAATTAATGAAATAAAGAAAAAAAGAATAAAGAATTAAATAATAAAAGAATAAAGAATTAGATGAGGGGTTTGAAAGATTGTAATCATAAAATAAAGAAAGCAAGTAAAAATAATTAAGAACTTAATTCTATTTCTACTTTAACTTTTATGCAAGTGAACTTTCTTCAAACACATATTTTTACCAACACTCTAACATCATGCTCATAGTGAACCAATCACGAAATTCTACCTTAATCATCTCAAATACATGCATACATTTTTCAATATTATAAATGCACCGAACAGCGGTCATAAACACTTATGATACGATTCACCTTAAGTTTGTGATTTCAATGTGTGTCAAACATCTAAATCTCTTCAATCCTATTCTAAGTGCACCGAACAGCGGTCATAAACACTTAGTGTTAAATTGAAGGTTAAGCACTAAAACATATGAAGTAAATGAAATTCAAAAAGTAAAACACATGGAGATTGTATTCACATTTACAAATGTTAGAAAGAAAATACCAACACATATATTGAATTATAAGTAAAACCAAAACAATAACAATAATTTAAGTAAATGGAGAAAAGTTACACTTTCGGAATCCAAGAACAGCTTGTGATTCCGAAAGTGGATGGAAACAATGAAATGTTATTCATAAGGAACACCGAACAGCGGCAAGAACCTTATGAAGATGGAGGATAAAACATAAGAATACGGACTTAAATTCTAGAATCATTTCGGAAATACTTGGCCTAGGTATTTCTTAAGGAAAGCATAAAAATGTATTTAAGAGATCTCAAAGAAAAATCACAAGAACAAAGTAAAGAAGAAATGAAATTAAGAATTAATATAAATTAAGAACAAGAATTAAAGAAAGCTAATTAAATAAATAATCTAAAAGAAGCTAAAATGGTCCCCAAAATTAAAGAAAGAAATGAACTAATAGAAGAGAAACTAGAGAGAAAATAATAAAACCTAAACTAAAGAGAGAAACAAAATGGAAAAATGGGGACCCCTTGTTACATGAATTGAACCCCTATTTATAGGGAGAAAAAGCTAACAAAAATAAAATAAAAATTACAATAAAAATAATTAAAAGTGAAATGATGAATAATGATGAAATTAGGGATGGTTTGGAGTTGATTTGTGCTGGAAAATCAGAGAAATAATAGCAAGTGGGAGCAGTTTGTACGGGCTGGGTTGATTGGTTGCAGCAGCAGGTTACTGTAGCGGAGTATGGGCTGATTTGGTGAAGGCTGCAGCGGGTTGGAAGAGTGTACGGGCTGCACAGTGGTTTGGTGGGCTGGTGTGCAGAGCTGGCCTGAAACTGTTGGAGCTGTTGCGCGCGGGCTTCGGAGCAGATGGGTAGGTGAGGGCAGGCTGGGCTGATGCACGGATGGACGCGGGCCTTGGTTGTTGTGTCTGGTAGCAGGCCATGCGGGCAGCGGGTTGGTGGGCTGGTGTGCAGAGCTGGCCTGAAACCAGGCGAGTGATTGGGCTTGTGCGGATGGATTGGACCAAACTGCAGGTGGCCTGGTGTTGATGGACTGATGCGGGTTGGAGCAGGTTGAGTTGTTGGACCAGGCGAGAGAACTGTCGCGACGCGGGCCTGGGTAGGTGAATGCTGCAGTTGGGTCAGACGGCATGGGCTGCGAGCAGGTGCTGTGCAGGCGTACGGTAACGGGCCCGACGCATGGGTTGGCGTGATGGACCGGTTGAGCATGTGGGCTGCGCGGTTGGGCTGGTTCGCGCGAGCCTGGGTTTGCTGGGCTTCAAGGGTTCACGGGCTGCACAAACAAAAAGGATGGGCTGGTTTTAATATGAGTTTGGGCTTTTAAAACAGAATTAAATCTAAATTATTAATTAATATTTTCACCAAATTTCGTCCATAATTTCTTCGTTACAATTCTGATTGGGACGATTCTTTCGCCAAAAAAGCTCCAAAATATAAACATTATTTATTTAAATAAAAATATCACAAAATAAATTAATTTATCTAATTATTTATTATTTTAATATTAAAAGTCAAGTATAAAGGGTATAAAATAATATAAAATAATGCTTATTTGAGGACCTATCAAATACCCCCACACTTAAACTTTGCTAGTCCCTAGCAAATACTAAAATCAAACTACGAATTCAAAACAAGTAAACCCTTAACCATTTGTCTCAATATTTCATTATTATCATGGCATCAAAGATTTTCACTTAAAGCATTTAAGCATATGGAATTCAAGAGTTAATACATTGTAACAAAATGTTTTAACAAGTAAGATAATGAGTAAATATGGTGAAATGGATCTCAACATGAATAAAACAAGTATGAATCAACTCACAAGGATATGCACTCATAAATTCACTCAATTTTGTAATGGTTTGTGTTTGCACTCAAAATATGTGAGAAAAATGCTCACATAAAAGAAATGAAGTACTTTTGCAAAATTTCAAACAAACACCCCATGATAAAAACAAAACATACTTGCACAATGAACCAAAACCATAAGCTTACTCAAGTGATTGACTCCACTAACCAAAATTTACCATCTTAAGGATCATAAGGTCTTTATAAAGGTTGTAATGGGGCTAAGTTTAGAGGTAAGGAATATATAGGACAAGTGGTGCTCAAATTCGTTCCAATACTCCAAAGATTCCCAAAACATAACATAACTTCCCGACCTTAGTGCAATGATATGATGAATTCATCCCTTCAAACATAGGCCAAATTTCATCATGTTGGACCTCGAATTCATTTGAATTTACAACTATAAAAAACTTAACTCAAACATTACATAATCAAACCTTATTACCTTGATAGCTCAATACTTTTTCTTTTCTTTTCTTTTCTTTTCTTTTTTTTTTCAATTTTAATTTTTTTTTCTTCATATATCAAGGTAATAACATGTGTCAATAATACAACAAAATTTGAGTAAGTAAATCCATATACATAAAAGTCTTCAAAACATCATCAATTTCTCTTCACACAATCTTTTGTCTTCAACCGAGTCATTGGAACAAGGGTGAAAGATGTCTAAACTAAGCTCAAGTGTTTAGATAATCATGGCGATGAAAGAAAGGCTTAATGTAGGCTCAAAGGGGTTAAAACTAAGGGGGTCGCAACTTGTGTGCACAAAATAGGGAACATGGATGTTTGAATTAGTGGTGTTAACCCTAATGCCTTAATTATTTCCAAAATCAGAGAGTTTATTGACTTAAAAGCTTTGAAAATCACATAGAATAAGTTCTAGTACTCTAGAGTTCATTAAAATCTATTGCAAGCAGTTATGAGGCATATGTATATCAATTTAAACAAAGAACTTATGAATCACTCATCAAAGATGTATATAAGGTTCTAAAGCTCACATAAGGTTCAAATGATTCATACTTATCTTAACATGCTCGTTTATGTACCAATTTACATGCATTATCTACAAGTTATAACACTTAATCACAAAATATTAACAAACAAATTCAAGTTATAGTGATCATCTTTATAGTCATAACATAATCATTTCCGTTCATTTATATCATTAACAAGTTAAAGGGCAACTTAATATTCGTAAAAACACTAAGTAACACAAAAAGACTCAAGAAAGTAATAAATTTTTTTTTTAATAATTAATTTTTTTTTTGTTTTACTTGATTTTATAATTTTTTTAAAAAAACAATTTTATTGTACAATTAAAACTGTAAACCACTCCCCCACACTTAAATTCTACATTGTCCTCAATGTAAGAAAATAAAAATTAATTGAACATAGAATCAAAGTACGGAAGAGGATTTACGAAAGTAACACAAGAAAATAATAAATAAACAAAATAAATGAGAGTGAAGGGTAGAAGGATAGCAAATCTGTGTTGATGACTCCTTCACATCCTGGGAATACATTGGGTTGCCTCCCAACAAGCGCTTGAAGTTTAATGTCCATCCAGCCTAGACAGAGATGCATGTTAGTTAGTAATGCGAATTTAAGCTAAGGATGCAAGTTAAATGAAGGATTTAAGTCAGTTAAATGGAAGATGCAAATTAAATTTGTCATGACAAATAATATAAGTTAAGATATAAACAATATTTACATGTTGGGGGAAGTCAAAGATATATATAGTTCACATAGCTTCAAAGTTTAGATGGAGACTTATACGTCCGTACGGTCCAAGTAAATATCTTGGATTAATTCAACTGTTTGGGCAAGTTCAAAGGTGAACAGGTTAGAAAGAATAAACATAAGAGGCATGGCTAATTTCGAGACATCCCGAGGCTTAAACTCCATTGATGTCCCTTTCTTAGACCCAAAACCCGTTATGAGTACCGTCCCTTGTCCTAGACATCACCCTCGAAAATTTCTTACTCCAGAGGAATTAAGATAACTCAAGTGTTAACAATCACCGTAGGTGAGAGTTAACAAAAGAGTCTTCACCGATTAAAGATCAAAATCTAAACTTCGAAACACAAGTGATCTACATATAGCCAAAACTAATGCATGAATGCACGAATTATTTACAAATATGTTTTTATGCACAATTTACAAAAATAACATGACAATTTACATATGACCAATTTATACAAGTTATGAACAATTATTGAATAAAAAGACAAAGAAGTACAAATATGTCCACAAATAATATACAACTTAAATAAATGCCACTACAAATAAAATAAAATAAGTACATACACAAATAAAATAAATAAATACAAATAATATACAACTTATGAACTAGTATAAACAAACAAGTATGAATAAAGAGGTATAATTATAAACAAAGTATGAACAAGTATAAAAAGAGTTTGAATGTACATAAACAAATAAACTAAAATAAAATAAATGAACAAGCATACAAATGAAAATTAAGAACAAGTATAATAATTACGAACAAGTATGAAGAATAACAAGCAACATATATACAACATTTATTCTCAAGTATGAATTAGCACTATCACGAAGTTAAAACTAAAGAAAGTTGGAAAGTAAATATATATATTTAATTTTTTTTTAATTAATTAATTTTTTTTTCGGAATTTAAATAATTAAATAAATGAAGAATTTTTTTTTTTATTTTTTTACGATTTTTAATAAATTTTTTTTTCATAATTACAACAACTAATAGAACTAGATAAAAGTAAAAATAAGGAAAAGTGAACATGTACAATATGCACTTATGAACAATTAAAAAGAATGAACATAATGTACAAGTATGAACAAACATAATATGACATGTATAAGAATTATAAACAAACATAAATGAAAGTCAATTATTTAACAAGTATGTATAAGTATAAAATGAACAAATAAAATAAAAATTGAAATTTACATAAACAATTATAATATGAATAAGCATATATAAATAAATAAAAAATATGAACAAATATGAACAGATATAATAAGAACAAGTAAGGTGTGAACATTATAAACAAAAAATAAATAGAACAAATATAAGAATCAAAATTATAAACAAGCATAAAATAAAAGTTATGAACAAGTATAAAAGTAATATACAAGCATAATATGAACATGCATAAAGATAAACAATAAGAACAAGTATAATATGTACAAATATAAAAATAAAAATAAACAAATAATAAAAATAAGATGGATAAATAAAATATAAACAAGTATAAGACTTATAAACAAGTATATTAAAGTTATGAACAATTAAAATATGAACCAAAATAAAATAAAGTAAATATAAACAAGTATAATATGCACAATTTATATACATACACCAACATATTAAAAATGATTTTCAATTTCCCCGGCAACGGCGCCAAAAATTGATAACGCCCAAACTACGCATTAAATTAAACACGTAATTCGGGTGTTATGCAATTTAAACCCTTTTTGTGTAATTGTAGCATTGGTAAATAGGGATCGTTCTTAACCGGGGAAATTAGGGAACATTATTAATATGTTAGTTAAAAGGAATAAAAGAATAAAGAATTAAATAATTAAATAATTCAATAATTAAATAATTAAGAATTAAAGAATAAATGAATTAATGAATTAATGAAATAAAGAATAAAAGAATAAAAGAATAAATAATTAAATAATAAAAGAATAAAGAATTAGATGGGGGGTTTGAAAGATTGTAATCATAAAATAAAGAAAGCAAGTAAAAATAATTAAGAACTTAATTCTACTTCTACTTTAACTTTTATGCAAGTGAACTTTCTTCAAACACATATTTTTACCAACACTCTAACATCATGCTCGTAGTGAACCAATCACGAAATTCTACCTTAATCATCTCAAATACATGCATACATTTTTCAATATTATAAATGCACTGAACAACGGTCATAAACACTTATAATACGATTCATCTTAAGTTTGTGATTTCAATGTGTGTCAAACATCTAAATCTCTTCAATCCTATTCTAAGTGCACCGAACAGCGGTCATAAACACTTAGTGTTAAATTGAAGGTTAAGCACTAAAACATATGAAGTAGATGAAATTCAAAAAGTAAAACACATGGAGATTGTATTCACATTTACAAATGTTAGAAAGAAAATACCAACACATATATTGAATTATAAGTAAAACCAAAACAATAACAAGAATTTAAGTAAATGGAGAAAAGTTACACTTTCGGAATCCAAGAACAGCTTGTGATTCCGAAAGTGGATGGAAACAATGAAATGTTATTCATAAGGAACACCGAACAGCGGCAAGAACCTTATGAAGATGGAGGATAAAACATAAGAATACGGACTTAAATTCTAGAATCATTTCGGAAATACTTGGCCTAGGTATTTCTTAAGGAAAGCATAAAAATGTATTTAAGAGATCTCAAAGAAAAATCACAAGAACAAAGTAAAGAAGAAATGAAATTAAGAATTAATATAAATTAAGAACAAGAATTAAAGAAAGCTAATTAAATAAATAATCTAAAAGAAGCTAAAATGGTCCCCAAAATTAAAGAAAGAAATGAACTAATAGAAGAGAAACTAGAGAGAAAATAATAAAACCTAAACTAAAGAGAGAAACAAAATGGAAAAATGGGGACCCCTTGTTACATGAATTGAACCCCTATTTATAGGGAGAAAAAGCTAACAAAAATAAAATAAAAATTACAATAAAAATAATTAAAAGTGAAATGATGAATAATGATGAAATTAGGGATGGTTTGGAGTTGATTTGTGCTGGAAAATCAGAGAAATAATAGCAAGTGGGAGCAGTTTGTACGGGCTGGGTTGATTGGTTGCAGCAGCAGGTTACTGTAGCGGAGTATGGGCTGATTTGGTGAAGGCTGCAGCGGGTTGGAAGAGTGTACGGGCTGCACAGTGGTTTGGTGGGCTGGTGTGCAGAGCTGGCCTGAAACTGTTGGAGCTGTTGCGCGCGGGCTTCGGAGCAGATGGGTAGGTGAGGGCAGGCTGGGCAGATGCACGGATGGACGCGGGCCTGGGTTGTTGTGTCTGGTAGCAGGCCATGCGGGCAGCGGGTTGGTGGGCTGGTGTGCAGAGCTGGTCTGAAACCAGGCGAGTGATTGGGCTTGTGAGGATGGATTGGACCAAACTGCAGGTGGCCTGGTGTTGATGGACTGATGCGGGTTGGAGCAGGTTGAGTTGTTGGACTAGGCGAGAGAACTGTCGCGACGCGGGCCTGGGTAGGTGAATGCTGCAGTTGGGTCAGACGGCATGGGCTGCGAGCAGGTGCTGTGCAGGCGTACGGTAACGGGCCCGACGCATGGGTTGGCGTGATGGACCGGTCGAGCATGTGGGCTGCGCGGTTGGGCTGGTTCGCGCGAGCCTGGGTTTGCTGGGCTTCAAGGGTTCACGGGCTGCACAAACAAAAAGGATGGGCTGGTTTTAATATGAGTTTGGGCTTTTAAAACAGAATTAAATCTAAATTATTAATTAATATTTTCACCAAATTTCGTCCATAATTTCTTCGTTACAATTCTGATTGGGACGATTATTTCGCCAAAAAAGCTCCAAAATATAAACATTATTTATTTAAATAAAAATATCACAAAATAAATTAATTTATCTAATTATTTATTATTTTAATATTAAAAGTCAAATATAAAGGGTATAAAATAATATAAAATAATGCTTATTTGAGGACCTATCACACCTCCCTTAATTTAAATGGTTATTTGTGTGTATGTGTGGAGTGTGCACTCGAAAACCCAAAAACCCCCAACCCCTCGTCCATGGAAATTGAGAGTAAACATAACCGAGAAGGAAGACAAAAAAGAAAGAAAGAAAAAGAAAAAGAAAAATAAAAAGAGAAAGAACCAAAACTTGAAAACCCATAAAAAGAGAATAACCTGTGATTGTTGATTTCAAATTTTGAAGTTTGGACGTTAATTGATCAAACCGAGATCGTAAACCTCTTTATGGAACAATCACGAGTAGAACCATTGAAAATTTGAAGGCTTTAACTCAGGAACGAGCCCATAATAGTGTTCGACATTGAACTACGAGCTTTAATACAAAAATTCCAAGGAATTAAGATAAGGATTTCACAAATTGAATCCCTAAACGTGTTTATAGGTAGACGAGAAATGGATTAGATGAATAGGTGTCGAAAATTGTACTGAATTGAGTGAGATTGAAGTCGGGTCACGGATCCAAGTTCGGTTTGAGTTGCAAACCCATGGGTTCGACCCGCTTAAGGTCGCAGGCGCTTGAGCCTGCGACACCAACTACATGCGTGACACGACCTGACAGGACCCATCCCAATCCCCCCGGGATTAGTGCGGGATGACCCTGCTCCCGTCTGACACGAAGTGTCAGACAAGGGATATTTCCGACCTTTGCCCTCCCGGGCTATCAGAGTACGCCAGGATCCGGAGGAGGCATGTGATATCTCGATCTCTGCTACAGTCCACATCCGATGTCAACCTGAAGGGCAGTCAAAACATTAAAAACTGTGAGTGGACAAAACAAAAGTTGATAAAACATTTAATAAGGAAGACATTTGTACCCTCCACTAAAAAGCATGCATGCATTCGAAAACCATTTATCCAAAACAAACCATATGTGGGACTAAGCCCAAAGCAGATATAAACCAAGGTCGAAAGGACCACAATGAAAACGACCATACGGGCCACTGCCCAAATCCTGTGCACACCTGTACACACCACATATCATATATCATATATCCATCACATACATATATATAAGTCACACAACCAATCCTGTCACGGTATCCAAAGCTACGCGCGTGCTACCCAGGTCTCAATCCGAGTCTTCTCAAAGTCAAGATCAATGTCCGTAGACCACTGACCCTACCCGAGGTAATAGTAATCATAGCCTTCCTGAGAGTAAGGAACCCAATTGGGGGGTGACTCCACTCAGTCGGTGCTCCGTGACTACTCCGGGGTCCACCCAGGCCAACGACCCTCCCCAGAGGAGATAATAGAAGTAAAGGAAGGTAGACGAACATATATATACATAACATAAACATTCATGACCGGTTCCCCTGAACCGTCATGATCCATCATATCCATAATCAGGTAACATGCTGGTTCCCATAAACCGTCAGGTACCGTAATAACATAACAAGGGTCCATGTCGGTTCCCATAAACCGTCATGAACCACGATACCACAACAAGGGTTCATGCCGGTTCCCATAAACCGTCATGAACCTGGGAATCCATTTAAGGTTCCCTGACCTGAAAATAAAACCGTAAAGTGACTGGGTCTCGTACCCGAACATAGGACACCAACTGGGCACCGTGCCCGGAATCTGAGGTCATATGCCCGAGACAAAACCAAATGGGTTTCATACCCGAGTTTAGCCTTTTAGAAATCCAACACCATTTCATTTAAATCAATAAAGAAATACAGACCCGTATAAGCACCGTATAAGGCCGAAACCTCGAAATACGTGCTTATACGTAACCACATACAAATGCACCCATGGCATCATCAAACAAGTAATAAAACATATAATAAACATTTATGCATGCACCAATTTCGAAAACAAGGTCCACTCACAGACCGTCCGAGCTGCAGCCTCGATTTGCGTGCCATACGGCTCCCCGAGCCGATCACCGTCACCGGGACTCCCAAACCTGTCCAAATCGTAATAGAAGGTTACTAACTACTTAATTAACCTCCCACTAAAGCCCCGTAATTTTTCCGTATTTTTAACTATTTTTAATCCCGAACCTAAACCTTCTGATGCCCCGAAACATATCGAGACGGTGTCCGATCGACACGAAACCAGTCTCAAAATGTTCGTTACATCGAATAGAAGATTTCGTATGTTGAACACATCCCCAAAAACCCTAGCACGCGCCCACACGCGCCACTGGAAGTTGCCTGCGCGTGGGCCTCACGCGCCGCTACAGTGCCCGTCGTCTCCAGCGATCGAACCGGTCTGGGCCGGCCGGTCCGGTCCGAAGGGCTGCTCAGCCCTTCACCGCCGTCCAAACCACCCTCTACGCCTTCCTACAACCTCAATAAACTCATCCTAATCATTAGAACTCAGCCCTAACACCTAAAACCCGAAAATGAAATTTGAAGGTAAAATTTTTACCTTCGCGGGTCCACGACCACCGTGCACGGCGGCCCCCGATCTCGCCACCATCCAGTCCGTCCTGGCCTCCTCTCTCACTCTCTGTTCTCTCCAGGAGTATTTGGGATTAAGGGTTTGGTGTTTGGATCGCACAGAGGAGAGGAATGAGATCGGGTTTGGTTGGAGGGAAAAATGGAAAATGGATGCACGGTGAATGGTTGGATGCATGTATGTGGAATGGTAGCCAGTGGATGGGTGACAAGTGTCACTCATCCATTGGTTGCTGAAAAGTAGTTGAGCCCACTAAAGACAAATGGTCCTCGTAAAACGTGTCGCTGGGAATAGTATCCCGAAACTTTCGTGAACCGTAACTTCGCCGTCGAACGTCCGAATTCGACGTGCCGCCTGTCTACGAACTCGTATCGTCCTTATCTACGTAATGGTCTTCGGCCCTCGGCCATCGGACCTCCCGGTCAAAAAGTCAACTTTTGACCTCCTATTCACCCAAATTACAAAAATGCCCCTAAACTTCCGAACGTCATAACTTCTTCCTCGAACGTCGGAATTGAACGTGCCACCTGTCTATGAACTCGTGACGTCACGAACTACGTCACGGTCATCGGTCAAAGTCCATTTGACCGCCCGATCGAAAAGTCAACGTTTTGCCACCACCAAGGGCAAAACGGTCATTCCGCATCGTTCGTCCGATTTAACCTAACTAATCATCGATTAACCTCACTAATCGTGATTAGTCACTAATCTAATCATGGAATTTGGGACGGGTCGTTACAACCTTCCCTCCTTAATTAATTTCGTCCCCGAAATTCCATCCGACCTAAACCCAACCGTTCTTCCCTCCTTAATTTAGTTCCGTTCTCGAAACTCCAACTATCCTGATTCCACATCCACCTCGTGGAAAGTAAAATCGACCTACCGCGCAACACGTGTACGCTAGTACACCCACTAACCAGAACAATACTTACTCGTCTACAGCCCGACGTATCACTAACGCTCATGTCGCCTCATCTACATTCGACCACGTCGAATAGCAGAAGTCGTACGCTCCGAACTGACACCACCTGTCAGTATCAGAGTAGCCCAAGTATCCTATGATCGACCTACTTGTCAAATCTACCCTTTCGCTGACATAAACAACTCTACGGTTCCTTACTCAATCACTAAGATATCCTGACGTCTGCTCCCACTGGGAGTTACCAATCACTCAACGATTCATGCTGACACCTCCGACAAACTGTCACAACTTGACAGTCGTCAGTCGCAAACTGATATGACACACACTCGTGGTTACACTAACCACAAGCATTTCACTCGACCTGTGTGTAACTAGACCTATTAGAAATACCATGACCCAATGCACAGTATCCAATGTCCAGTCCACGTACAAGACCTTAACTAATCCAATGGTATCGGAACTAAGCCGACT
The DNA here is from genome assembly GCA_032719365.1 of Prinsepia uniflora. Classification (NCBI taxonomy): domain Eukaryota; kingdom Viridiplantae; phylum Streptophyta; class Magnoliopsida; order Rosales; family Rosaceae; genus Prinsepia; species Prinsepia uniflora. The sequence continues at coordinate 60,670,573 of CM064875.1, forward strand.
ACCAACACGCTCACCAACGTACTACGAGTATAACCTATATACCGTCACTATGCACCACAAGTCTGCCCAGTGTCGTACCTTGAACAACGTACAAGGTACGTACATCTACCCATCGACATACCACAACAATAACCAGACCACCTAGGTCGTAGTCAAACACGTTTCAATTATAGAGTCCATCTGTCCGATCTAGACAAATCGAAACTCCAACCCATTATCTATTTCCAAATCCGAATCCGAATCCGCAATTTCGTAAGAAATCCCGAATCCAAACCCAGAAGTCGTATCCATATCCATGTTCAAATCCGAATCCGAAATCATCATTCCGTAAACTAGTATTTGGAATAACCATTCCGAACCCAAATCCATAAAAGAAAATCTATAGTCAAGCTCTAGAATCAAATCCTGAATCGTCACCCAGAATCCGATTCCAAAACCCAAATCTAGAAATCCTCTTTCAAGTTCCAAAATCAAATCCTGAATCGTCATCCAGAAATCTGATTCCAAAACTCGAAGTCTCGTTCTCGTCTACCGAGACGCACCATATCCGAACCTATCGGATACCTGTTCGATCGATTACCACAACACAATCGATTGACTTCATAGGGAAGCCAATCACAACATCACACACAACACCAAGTCTGACAAAACCCGACTTCGTCAGACACCTACTCCTCGGACAACTACTCAGGCGAGTAATAAGCCATATGGGATTTACCTCGAAAAGAAGTTCAGTCCCATCATGCTTCACTCAACATCCAAGTAAGAGTAATAAACTCTCCACCTATCTGGATACCCAAATCACGATCCAGATCCAACACTACGTCAACCGACCATAGACGTCACGATCCCCGATCGTCACGACGTCCAAAGTCCTCAACCATTTCCCACATCTAAATAGATTAGTCAACGACAAGACACGCCGAGACCGTGGGTTCTCACTGATTTTCTCGTATCGATCTTTGTCATTCCACCGAGGAAAAATCAAGAATGATCGAATAATCCATCCTACGTGAATGCAACCAAAACCCCGTTGCACTCACCACGCCACGTAATCCAACATCGTCTGCCACCAAGCAGAAAATGAGGAATCTCAATCACCTAACTTCGATATACTCATCTCCTCCTGATGGTCCAGAACAAATCCCGGGTCCACCAACCAATACACAATCAGTGTACGAGTGGCAACCAACAACATCTATATCATCAACGTCATCTACCATCATCAATCATGGTAGAATCCGAGAAGTCACCCAAAATGATCTCGAGTTATCCAATACTAATGCGGAAAACCCGCATTCGATTCGTCACCTCAATCGCAACCTCTTGTGATTCCGAAATTCCAACTACGTCGGAAACAACATACTCGAACATCAACCACGTGTCCCCGTTAGACTGGTTATGGACACATGCCCATTTACGACCGTATATGTACATCCAAAAGGATGTCAATTCATCCTAACCTGATGTACCACTCTACTGAAAAGTCACAACAGACCCCTGCTGTGATCTGCAGTCAAATCTCTGCAAACCACCATATCTAACCAATTCTGACCAACTCCGGCCAACACTGACCAACTGGTCGCTAGTCCCTCATGACAGTACTCGATCCTCACGTCTCAACTACCGTTGGATCCTATCCAGTCCGTCACTATCCGTGATTCACTCCCGAACCACAGATACCAATCATAAGTCCATCACGCCGGAGTCACACCCCGATCCGTAACTCATCGTCATCACGATCACCGGCACCAGTACCAGCACTAGTACTAGTATCATCACCAATGCACTATCACCAGTATCAGTATCAGCATCGGCACACCGGGTGCAAATCTGACAACCCTGGATCTCCACTCATACCAAGCGACGATCGCGTACCTCTGCTCGTATAGGAGAAACTCTGTCTCCCTCGTACCTGACAACTCTAGGTGCAGTCACCCTGACAACTCATGCGAGAAAAGGAAAACGTTCCCCGAACGTCCCCGATCCCCAACAATCGTAACTATAACCACTCTCGGTAGTAGCGCCTGCCCCACACTCGTGCAGACCTAACTACCAGACATCGCTATATCCAGACTCCGCATCCAACGAAATCAACCGCCCGTATTAATCACTCTGTATCCCACTCAGGGATTCTATCGACAGGTACCAACCCTGATAACTTGTCCAACCAAACACTAACCAGTCGCAACTCGACTAAACCAATGTCGTCTACCAGGTCACCCATGACCTTAGTTGCACCAACAATCCATCACAACTATGGTAGTACGACAACCTACTAACCGATAAGTACAACCTCGACTGCGAAGTGCAGCCCCCACACAAGCTGACATGACTAGACCGACTAACGAATCCAAATCCGAATAGTCGTCAAGTCACACCACTCGCCAACTCCCATTTCCGAACCATACCCACCAAGGTAGGGTTCCACAATCACACCTAGGGTCACTCTGAACCCAACTGCGAAAAGCAGTAAAATCCACGATCTGACCGACCCCGCGGTCCCGACATCGTAAAGACGACAATCCAATCCTACCATCAAGCCAACAAGGATTCCCCGAATCCGGCTGCCAACTGCCGACTGCAGTAATTCCATTTAACTCAACATATTCTGACCATCTAATGGTCATAACGTCGAATCAGTCGTCGGAACCGATCCTACGACATCGTGAAGACGATCCCAACTAACCGTCTCACGATCACACTCCAGAATACGAACACGTTAATCCTTCCGTAGGGTCCCACACTGTCAACCTTGACAGAACTATGGCAACCCCGGCCTCAAATGCCGAACCAAGGCATGCCAATCCTACTAACTATCGTACCGGCACCCCGACAATCAGGTTGACCACGGACTGCAGCCCCTTGAGATATCACATCCTCGACTTGCGTACATACTCCAAAAGCTGCACGGTTGCTCGAATAGAGACAACCCCGCTCTGATACCACGCTGACAGGACCCATCCCAATCCCCCCGGGATTAGTGCGGGATGACCCTGCTCCCGTCTGACACGAAGTGTCAGACAAGGGATATTTCCGACCTTTGCCCTCCCGGGCTATCAGAGTACGCCAGGATCCGGAGGAGGCATGTGATATCTCGATCTCTGCTACAGTCCACATCCGATGTCAACCTGAAGGGCAGTCAAAACATTAAAAACTGTGAGTGGACAAAACAAAAGTTGATAAAACATTTAATAAGGAAGACATTTGTACCCTCCACTAAAAAGCATGCATGCATTCGAAAACCATTTATCCAAAACAAACCATATGTGGGACTAAGCCCAAAGCAGATATAAACCAAGGTCGAAAGGACCACAATGAAAACGACCATACGGGCCACTGCCCAAATCCTGTGCACACCTGTACACACCACATATCATATATCATATATCCATCACATACATATATATAAGTCACACAACCAATCCTGTCACGGTATCCAAAGCTACGCGCGTGCTACCCAGGTCTCAATCCGAGTCTTCTCAAAGTCAAGATCAATGTCCGTAGACCACTAACCCTACCCGAGGTAATAGTAATCATAGCCTTCCTGAGAGTAAGGAACCCAACTGGGGGGTGACTCCACTCAGTCGGTGCTCCGTGACTACTCCGGGGTCCACCCAGGCCAACGACCCTCCCCGGATGAGATAATAGAAGTAAAGGAAGGTAGACGAACATATATATACATAACATAAACATTCATGACCGGTTCCCCTGAACCGTCATGATCCATCATATCCATAATCAGGTAACATGCCGGTTCCCATAAACCGTCAGGTACCGTAATAACATAACAAGGGTCCATATCGGTTCCCATAAACCGTCATGAACCACGATACCACAACAAGGGTTCATGCCGGTTCCCATAAACCGTCATGAACCTGGGAATCCATTTAAGGTTCCCTGACCTGAAAACAAAACCGTAAAGTGACTGGGTCTCGTACCCGAACATAGGACACCAACTGGGCACCGTGCCCGGAATCTGAGGTCATATGCCCGAGACAAAACCAAATGGGTTTCATACCCGAGTTTAGCCTTTTAGAAATCCAACACCATTTCATTTAAATCAATAAAGAAATACAGACCCGTATAAGCACCGTATAAGGCCGAAACCTCGAAATACGTGCTTATACGTAACCACATACAAATGCACCCATGGCATCATCAAAAAAGTAATAAAACATATAATAAACATTTATGCATGCACCAATTTCGAAAACAAGGTCCACTCACAGACCGTCCGAGCTGCCGCCTCGATTTGCGTGCCATACGGCTACCCGAGCCGATCACCGTCACCGGGACTCCCAAACCTGTCCAAATCGTAATAGAAGGTTACTAACTACTTAATTAACCTCCCACTAAAGCCCCGTAATTTTTCCGTATTTTTAACTATTTTTAATCCCGAACCTAAACTTTCCGATGCCCCGAAACATATCGAGACGGTGTCCGATCGACACGAAACCAGTCTCAAAATGTTCGTTACATCGAATAGAAGATTTCGTATGTTGAACACATCCCCAAAAACCCTAACACGCGCCCACACGCGCCACTGGAAGTTGCCTGCGCGTGGGCCTCACGCGCCGCTACAGTGCCCGTCGTCTCCAGCGATCAAACCGGTCTGGGCCGGCCGGTCCGGTCCGACCTCTGCAACTGGACCGGCGTAACCGGTCCAGGCCTCCTTCTCCCTCATTTTCGGTCCGATTTCCTCCGTTCCAATTCCTAAATTCCTATTTTCTCATTTCCAATCTATCCTAATCAAGAAAACTAGGAAAAACCCCACAAAACCCGTCCGTCCAATTCTCCCCTAATCGGTCCAATTTTTCCGATTGCACCCAGGGCTGCTCAGCCCTTCACCGCCGTCCAAACCACCCTCTACACCTTCCTACAACCTCAATAAACTCATCCTAATCATTAGAACTCAGCTCTAACACCTAAAACCCGAAAATGAAATTTGAAGGTAAAATTTTTACCTTCGCGGGTCCACGACCACCGTGCACGGCGGCCCCCGATCTCGCCACCATCCAGTCCGTCCTGGCCTCCTCTCTCACTCTCTGTTCTCTCCAGGAGTATTTGGGATTAAGGGTTTGGTGTTTGGATCGCACAGAGGAGAGGAATGAGATCGGGTTTGGTTGGAGGGAAAAATGGAAAATGGATGCACGGTGAATGGTTGGATGCATGTATGTGGAATGGTAGCCAGTGGATGGGTGACAAGTGTCACTCATCCATTGGTTGCTGAAAAGTAGTTGAGCCCACTAAAGACAAATGGTCCTCGTAAAACGTGTCGCCGGGAATAGTATCCCGAAACTTTCGTGAACCGTAACTTCGCCGTCGAACGTCCGAATTCGACGTGCCGCCTGTCTACGGACTCGTATCGTCCTTATCTACGTAATGGTCTTCGGCCCTCGGCCATGGGACCTCCCGGTCAAAAAGTCAACTTTTAACCTCCTATTCACCCAAATTACCAAAATGCCCCTAAACTTCCGAACGTCATAACTTCTTCCTCGAACGTCGGAATTGAACGTGCCACCTGTCTATGAACTCGTGACGTCACGAACTACGTCACGGTCATCGGTCAAAGTCCATTTGACCGCCCGATCGAAAAGTCAACGTTTTGCCACCACCAAGGGCAAAACGGTCATTCCGCATCGTTCGTTCCGATTTAACCTAACTAATCATCGATTAACCTCACTAATCGTGATTAGTCACTAATCTAATCATGGAATTTGGGACGGGTCGTTACACGACCCATCCCAATCCCCCCGGGATTACCATGGAATGTGTCATGCTCCGTCTGACAAGAGGTGTCAGACAAGGGATAACCTGTTGCCACTGCCCAACCGGGCTTCCAGAGTGCGTAAGTATCGATGGAGGAGGTGTGTGATGCTCAAGTCTCTGCTGCAGTCGCATCCGGAATCAACCTGAAGGGCATTAAAAACAAAAGCTGTGAGTGGACGAAAATAAACAAGTCTGTTTAAAACCTTTATAAGACATTTATGCCCCCCAGTAAAAGCATATGCATGCACCAAAAACCAATTTTCACATGTTTATTTAGAAATAACCATTAGGGCCTTAGCCTGGAAACCAAAGCATAGTTTCAAATTCCAAAAGTCAATCCAAGAGTTATTTCATAAATCCAGTAATATGAACCATAAGGCATATAATAAAACCATAACCATAATTTTAGCCACTGCACTATACACTCCAATCCGACATCCCTGATGTCTGACGTCCATGACGTCTAATAAGGTCACAATCACAAGGCTACGTGTGCCACTCGGGTCTCAATTTCTGAGTTCAATCCCCGAACTCCGTTCGGGTACAACATCCCCGATGCTTAGCGTCATAGACGCTGGACGTTCTAGACGTCCGTGACCTCTCCGGGGTACCTCATCCGGAGGAGACAATATAATATGGAAGGATCTATACAGTGCAGTACCAAATACATTTTATTGATATCCACATGCAAAGCATATATATACATAGATAAAATCCAAACCAATCTTTAAGTTTCATCAAACGGGTCTCAAGCCCAAATACCGTGAAACGTGCCATAACCATAATTTCCATATCATCAAACCGTTATTTGTTTTTAGCATGTAAATATATATAAAATGTAAACCAGAAAACATTTATTCAATTCCATTTTAGGGTCCCCGACCCGCAATCACATGTAGAAATCAACTGGGCCCCTAACCCGATTTCACAAGTTAACTGGGCCCCTGGCCCGATTCATAAGTTAACTGGGCCCCTGGCCCGATTTTACTTCATCAAGTCCGTAACCGTTTCATGAAATCATATCCAACCACATTTATGGAAATCGGTGCAAATCCAGAAAACCTCGGTTTACGTGTAAATACGTAAATCACCTTGAAATGCGTGAAAGCATTTAAATTCACCGATATCCAAAGTAAATCATTTAATCATAATTATAACAATCATGAAACAGTTATGCATGCATCGAATTTATAAAACCAATGTCCACTCACAGACCGTTTAACCGAGCGCCTCGATACTCGTGCCATAGGCCTTCCCGGGCCACACCGCTATCACCGGGACTCCCAATCCTGTCCAAATCACATTAGAGGGTTACTAACCTCCACATAAACATCCTATTCAAGTCCCGTAATTTTTTCGAATTTTTAAGTATTTTTAAACTCGATTTAAAACCTTCGGACATCCCGAACAATATCGAAACGGGATCCGAATGACACGAAACCAACGCCAAAATGTTCGTTACATTGTATAGGACAAAAGTCATGTTGACCTTACCTCGAGATTTGTGCCCACGCGCCGTCACGCGCCGCCGTGAGTGGCTGCGCGTGAAAGCCACGCGTCTGCTACAGTGACTGCTACAGTCACCATCTTCACCCATATGTCTGGTAAACGGGTCTGATTACCCGCGATATGACCCGGCCAGATAACCCTCAATTCGACCTCGATTCCATCCGTTCTTGATCCTAAAACAATCATTAACTAATCAATTTCAGTTCTGTGACATCGATTAACATCAACCAATCCATAATCGTGCCATCAACCTGTGATCACCCAAAACGGGTCGATCACCAAAACTCCACGAATCCTCAACCATTGTCAAATTAACTTTCCAGTAAGCTTATTAGGATTAATATGAACCAATTCGTATTATTAATGGAACACGACGTTACCTCAATCACCACGACTCAAGCTTGGTTTTCCGGCCGTCCACCGTGTCCGTCCACGGCCCTAGGAGCCTCAAAGCTTGCCCCAAATGATCTGGATCGACTCGTGGAGGTTCCAGAAAGCTCAATCAATCATCAATTAGGCTTGGGCTGGCCTAAAAACCGAAGTTCGAATTTGAATTTCTCAAAAACCAGTTTCGGGTTTTTGAGCCTTCCTCCACCATTTCCACTCCATTCCTTTCATTCTCAATCTCAGAGTGAACCTCTCGACTCACTCTCAATTCTAACAATCCAAATCAGCCATTAAAAGTACCCAAAGCCGTCCTCAATCCACTGAGTAATGTCCCCTGCACTGACCCGAAAACAATAGAAAAACCAGTGTCCATGTTATGCACTCAATTGCCAGCTCCCCACATGTGCAATCACAATCCAAAGCTGTCCCAATTCAGTCATTTAATTGATAAATAATCCATGGGATCGATCGTACAAACATCCCACTTCACGGCTGATCAATCCAACAGTGCTCCCGTGTGAAATTACAATTCTGCCCTTGTGCAGAAAATTACCAAAATGCCCCTCACACATCCTGGCCCGTAACTCGGTCATACGGACTCCGATTGATGCGCGCCGCCTGTCTACGGACTCAGGGTATCGAGACCTTCCTAACGGTCCTTGGACCTCGGCCATCGGACCTCCAGATCAAAAAGTCAACATTTTCCTCCTTATCGTCCAAATTACGAAAGTGCCCCTGAACTTCCGATAGTCATAACTTTCACCACGAATGTCGGAATCGAACGTGCCACCTGTCTATGAACTCGTGATGTCCCAAACTACGTCACGGTCATTGGTCAAAGTCCATTTGACTGTCCGAATTAAAAGTCAACGTTTTGCCCACGCCTAGGGGCAAAACGGTCATTTTGCACAATTCGTCCGAATTCACTCAACTAATCCCAGATTAGTCATTCTAATTCATAATTAAATATTATTAAATCCCGATACTCGGGACGGCTCGTTACAATGCGTGTGAGGCCTAGTCGCAGGGAATGTGGTGACACATGGGGTCATGTGCCACATCATCTCAAAATACAGTCGATACGTATTTCCATGTAATCGATGTAACAGACATTTTGGTATAGGTTTCGACGATCGGACATCATCTAGGGGTAGTTTTGTGTGCCATAAGTGTTTTGTTTAGATTTTTAATGCGTATTATATCCTGAAAATTATGGGAATTTAATGTGAGATTACTACAGATGTTAATGACGCTTAGTTATGATTTTTTACAGGCTAGATAGCTCCCGGAGCTTCGGAGCTTCGGAAAAGAACATAACTCAGATTTGAGCCGTTTTGACAGTCTGTGAGTGGACATTTGTTTTTATAACTGTGATGCATGAATAGTTATATATTTTAGATGTTTTATTGTATGATTTGAGATGATTTTTTGCGTTTATTGACTAGTTTCTAGATACAGATTTTACGGTTTTTGTGGAAATAATATTTAGGGCTCGGACCTGATGTGTTTTTGGCTTAAACCATATTGAATATGTTTTGACTTGGTTTGGAGCCAATGAACTATTTTGAAACTAATGCCTTGAATTCATATTTAGTATGCCTCAGATGTGTAATTCATGGGATGCCATAGATGTGTAATCCTTAAGATGTCTCGGATGTGTAATCCTCGAGATGCCTCGGCTATGAAATCTCTGAGTTGACTTCGGATGTGTGATTGATGAGTTTACCTCATATGGGTAATTCCTAAGATTTGAGTTCAGTGTTCTTGATTTCTGATATTATGTCAATATGTTTTCACGTGATTCGATAAACATATATTTCGGGAAGTATGGGTCACAAGCATTTGATGCATCTATGATTTGTCGGTCCCACAATTGATTTAATTGGATTTGATTAGAAATATGCTTCCATGTTTTATTATGCATGCATGTTTTATAATTTGAGGGTAAATTTTTTTTTTAAATGGATTTTCAAATGATATTTATTTTTTGCCTACTCACACTTTCAATGGTTTTACGGACTCTCCTGGCTGTTGCACAAAAATCGGAGTTGTTCGAGGTACTGGCAGATTACTCGAAATCCTAGTAAATGTTCATCAACAAGAAGAAAATAAGTAAAGTTGCAAATTATATATATACGAGTGATACTAGTGGCCATCGCCAAGCATAAAACTTGTCAAGCTTAATAGCGTAAAATTTTCGTTTAGCGTAAACTTTATATTTTGGAGTTGATTTTTGCTCTCTTTTAACTTATGCACTTTTCTATTTTTTTTCTATAATTTTTAAATTGAGAAAATCAAATCAAAATTTATGAATAAAAATAAGTAGAGAAATGCAAAAATGAAGTCTGAAAATCATTTAACTTATATTTAAGTGAGATTTCTTGTATCACTTACATGTTAATTACAACTCACATAGGTCGAGCCATTAAAGCTAAAACTTAGCATGTGTACCTTAACCTTTTATTATTATTATTATTATTATTATACACATCATTGTGTGATGGTTCAAATTTCACTTCTCACCTCTTACTCGGATTTTTCCAGGAAAAAATGAAAAATAAGACGTGAAAAATAACTCCTTTGTGTGACAGTAATATTAACAAGGAAAAAATGAAAAATAAGTAACGTTTGGCGATCATTTCGTTTTTTTTTTTTTTTCCGTTTAAAAGTGATTGAAGCAGCGAATGAAAAATAAGGAACATTTCACGACCGTTTCGTTTTATTTATTTTTTTCTTTCTGGTATAAAATTGATGTAACATGGAAGCAATGAACAAAATCTCGAAATATAGCTTCCAATGTGAGTGGGCCAAGGCCCACGAGCCAAAGAGGTCAAGAGAATAATTTCTCTTCTTGTTCTTCCTAATTCGGCAGCGAAATTTTTGCTCAAGGCAAAATGAGGCTTAGGACCTTCGACCTCGCCAAAAATCAAGCTTGGTAAGTCGTTTTACTTCAGTCTTGAATATAATCGCTAATGTGAATTTATCAAAATTTTCGGAGCAAACGAAATCCAAGATCGAAGAACACAAGGCTTTCAAGCTTGATCGATCTTCATCCTTCCCGCCGTGCCTGCTTACAACTTACAAGGCAAAATTCTGCAGGTCTTAAAACTCTAGAAAAATTAGGGAGAACGACGCCTTAATGTTGCATCAAACTAATTACATTATGATAATCATGCCATCAAACTTTCACAATTCCTCGTTGACAAGAAGATTATTCGAGATTATACGATCAAAATTTATACATGATCAATGAAACAACTTCAAGTGTAAAATTTGAAAGAAAAAACAAAAGGCGGTAGGTAAAAAATCACAAGAACTCTACATTAAAACCTTGGATATAACGAATGCATGATGAAGATGTAGCATAGTCTGATGGACTTAACAACAAAGAGAGTATGATGGACCTGCGCCAAACCATGGCATATTTCAACAGCCCGGAATAATTCCAACCGTGTTGAATCAATCAGCAAATTTACCAACTTCATTTTTCTTTACTAGCTCCAACTCTCTCTACCTAAGAACGAAGAGAGACATGTACTTTAGAGGAGGGTTTCGATAAAAAGTTAAGGCTACTAAGAAAACATAAGCAATGAAAGGGCTAGCAAACGAAGAAAACACACCTAAAATGTTGTTATCTCCACAAATGACGGTAAAAGTTATAATATAACGCAAACGCACTTGTTCTGCTTTGGTTCGCTCATCAGTTTCTTTTCTGTTACAGCGGAAAGATACAAATTTAATTATATAGATCATATAGAAACAGAGAAAACAAAATGGTCTATACTAGTCATGGCAGGTGGTAGATGATAGAAATGGAGGCCTAACAAACTTTAGTGAGAATCACGTGCATTTGCAAACCTCACAACAATCTATCTTTACCTTTGTCTTTTCCATTTCCCTTAATTACATTTTCGTAATCAAATCTGGCTTGGAGAAAAATATGGCCACCACACTTAAAAGAAGAAAGAAACAAAAACTTCTCTTCATGGTATGGGCATGTTCTCTATTCAAAAGCATGTGGAAAACAGAGAATCTTCTTTGTTAGGCAAAAAATACACCCCCAACCCCCGAAAGCCACCATATGCTGTTCAAAGCGGAACAAAATGTTTTCTTTTTAACATCTAAGTAGTTTCCAAAAGCAAAAAAGGGGCAGCAAATATCTTCTTTGATACTTTAACCGGAGACGGGAAAACAGACAAAAGATATAACGTTTTCTTTACGCAGAAGAGGGTTATAGCATTTGAAGTCTCGGCAGATACCTGTACCTTTATCCAATGATGGTGGTTGAACAACGACATGCATAGTAGTAACTCCACCAGGAACATCACATAATGGACTTCGACATTCCCCAACTGTTCTGTTGTTCTCCAATATTCTTCCAGCACTTATTAGCTTGACATCTTTAACAGTCCTGGGACCATTTTCCTTCTCTGATTCAAAACAAAATATGGTGCTTAATTAGTTCGTCAACGTTAAACAAGTAACAAAAGTCACACATTTACGGAAAAAAAAACTTTAAAAAGAAACGGCCTTGTTAAAAAAATATTAAAGAGCATGGAAAAATTTGAGAGTAAAATATAGCATTATTTCTTCATCTATCCAATGCTTTGAGGTCAGGCTCCATATTGCCAATTATAATTTTCTCAGATACCAAGAGCAACTGGGAATGAAGCACTCAGAAAGTTATCATAGAGAATCATTTCAGTTCTTTCCAAAAGGTTGCACAGAAAAGAAATGGCAGATGCTCTTGATCACTCACTAGATAAGCAGCTCTAGGGTGCTTTTAACCACCAGCATGTCTGCTCAAATGAAAGCTGTGTCCGCAGAGCCACAAATGAAACCGACACAACCGTTAATTTCACACCAATTTAATTCTTCAACCTCAACTTCTCTAAAAAGAGCATAAGAACGCATTTTTGAGCACACAGTTCTGAAACATTTTATGAGAAAAGGTGGGACCAAAGTTCCAATAAAACGACACTTAGTTAAGAAAAAAAAATTAAGTCCCATAACTGATTCACCATATCAAGTGTTGACAAGAGACTCTCTAACACAGAACGGTATTATGAACTATGATCCGATGTTAATTGACACCAATTCCCTCCTGCAACTTTGACATATAAGCTTGCAGAGACTGATATACTTTGCAATCAAACACCAAAATACCAAATAATTCAGTTTTTTCTTCTTTTCTTGGTAAGGAAACAAACCTTTAGGCCATTGCGCAAGAATGCTTTCCTTCAACGTTACAACACTTGTAGCAGCAGGAAAACTTTTGGGGCCAATATCTGATCCATCAGTCAACCGAAACTTGATCTCCAATTGGTCTTGAACCCCAGCCATCTTCAAGGATTCACAAATCCAAGGTTTACCACTTGCTCAAATGAATTGAAATCCCAGCCTCTTCGGGTTTTTCTACGAGCAATCAACACACCAAATTCTCGAATTGGTCAATAGGGAAACACTATAAATTATGCTAAACTGCAGCAATCTTGAAACAGAAACTAATCCAAATAAGGCAACAGTTTTAGTATTGAAATCATTACATAAAGGAAATATCAGTAACAGCTACGATTTAGCTGTTAGCATCTGTGAAGCCAGCAAAGCTGTAAATGGGTGCTAATAAAATCCAAGAAAATACAAGAATCTTCAACTGGGTCCTCTCCAAAGCAGCCAAAGATAAAAACTTTAAGACAAGAAAATCAAAAACTTTAGTGGGTTTTTTCTTACTTGGCTGCGAAGCTGATCTGGGTCGATCCTCCTCGTTTTGCACAGTCGTCAAGTGGTGGGTTCAGAAATCCAAGCGACGAAGAAGTCGAATGGGGATTCTTAGTTTAATTAATAAGCTGAGGGGAAGTCAGAGTGGATGAGATCAAATAATGAGAACAAGTTGCCGGAGGCAAACGAGGCTCTTTCGGAGTTTTCAAAGTCTTCTAAATCTATGGTCAATGCATCCATGGCCTTCTCCTTGCAATATCCTTAGGCTATGGGATGGACACATTTTCTCTCTCTCTCTTTTTTTTTTTTTAACGTCTCGACCTTTGGCATTTCCAAAACTTTCAATTCCAAATCCAATGTCTTTTTATATCTTTTTGGTGATAAAATGCCAACTTCCAATCACACATACATTAGTGATATTACAGTAAAATCAAAACCCCCACCAACTTACATGAAGTAAGTTCTAGTCAAAACTCCTATTAAATCGATATACAATTCAATAAATTGCGATTAACTTATAATTAAGCGAATCAAACTGTTATAAATCTGTTTTTATTAAATATAAAAAGGCATTGCAAAATCTTCAATTATTTTTTTTTTCCGCATTTTCTTGTTGTGAAATTTTTAAAAACAGATGAAAAAGGTATAGGGTATAATGGATTGGTGACCAAAAATTGAAGGGGTAGTGGGAGAATGGTCACGATCTCGTATCTGTCAATGAATCTATGATTTTGAGGCTATCCCATTCTATTTCAACACACGCGCTGATGGCTGTAGGAGGGAAGCCATACAACCATTATTGTCCTCAACATTCTCCCCTGCCTCATGTACTATCGATTTTGCGAAAATCCGTTTACAATTCAATTGCAACATGCACTTGTGTATGATTGGGTAGGTAAGTAGTTGAGGCCATGACATCCATCATCACAGAAGTCCAAGAAGGAAACAACCTTTCAGATTCTTCCATTTATTGCTAGGCTTTGGAATAATCCAATAATTATATGTATAATTACAACTAAGTGCCACTAGATGCATTGTTAATCATTCACTTAAAAATTTATCAACAAAAAAAAAAATTTATCAACAAAAATGGTTTAATTAAGAGGAAAGCAAAACGCCAAAAGGGTCTAATCAAATATGGGCCAATTTATATTAATTACTGGTGTTTGCAAATTGCAACACATTGAAATATCAGAAGCAGCCACATTTGGTCATCTAATGCAAATTGCAAAATATCAAATTTTGATACATAAGATGATGGCTTTCTTGTCATCAACAACTAAAAACATTCCACTTGCAAGAATCTTTCATTAATAAAGTAGACATTTTTATGAGAATCTCTTGTTAATGGGATTAACATATATCGAGGATTAAGCAAGACAATCCGCTTATGAGAGTGACATGATCTTATCGTCTCACTCAAAACTTCATAACGACCTGTCAAATTGTAAACACGTTTTGGATGGTTGCCAAATTTGAACCCTCTAGGGTTTACATTCAAAACTCAACGCTCTAGATGCAGGACAAGAAATCAAAGAATACAACAGTCGTATAGAGACCATGAAAACAACAAGAACTTGGGCGAAATTCAACAAGAGGAAGTTGGGGGAAATTTCAATGAGAATTCAAGCTATAATAAAATGAGGGAAAAAGAATTTATCTGCACAGTTTAAAACGTCTCTCGTGATCAATACACAAACAAATACCGATTATATAACCTAAAACAGCTCCCCAATTCAATGGGACCTGTAACGGAGCAATCTCCATAGTCCTACTCCTAAAGTTCAACATCGTGATATCATCAAATAAAAGAGGGGAAGAAATGGGGTAATATCAAAAATGAAGACAAGAAAAGATTTTTCGGAAAAGAAAAAAAAGTGAAAAAAACATCTGGGCTAAATGGGAGCCTCACAAAAGGCCTGTCCTAAGCCTTTCTCTTCCCTACACCAACCAGTAATGAAGATGGTATTTGACGTAAGGCACTTGCTGTCATCTGAATTTCACTTTATTCTGATATATGTGCTAAGAAATCAAGTAAAACCCCCGCCAGGAAGACCAATAATACCATCCTTCTCCCAACCAAAAAATGAGGACAGATTGCTATGTTACAGAACAAAAGAATGAATATCATGCTCGTGATGATAATATGATGCTGGTGGTCATTGTCTGCAGAATTTCAAAGGGATGATCAAAAGTGAGTCCAGAACTGGGAAGTTCTACCCTATCCCTCAATCTTCTGCTGCGTGTCTTCTCAAATATATCTCGAAATGTTTCGAGCTGCAAAAAAAAAGTTCATGAATCCCATATAGGTTGCGTCATTTTCATGTCCCATCTCCGGTTTTTAGCACTTCCAGTTGATCGGCTATGACTCCAAGATGTGGCAGTTCCTAACAAAATCATTGGTGTAGTTGACATATTTGGACCAAAATGGCCGGAGATGCTCAAACCCAATCTGCAACCATGGTTTTGACTGACCATTATAGTGGATAACAGCAGCCCTTGCCACACTTTCAATATTGGTGTTATTTTGATAACCCAATCCAAGCAGGTGCCATGATGGATCAATTGGGTGAACATGACCTCTAAATGCAATTAAAGCGGGTGGTAGAGTTCCAAGCTTCCACATTGTCAGATTTGACTTCAGATTCTGCACAGGAAAACCAATCAAAGTAAATTCCAACAATTCATATATAATGCACCAATAATTGACTTTCAAGTAGTGGTAAAATACGGTTGAAGATAACTTTGAGAAAACGAAACCAAAATGAAAAAAAAAAATATGCTGCAACGCTTCTACCTCACAATTAGAACCATGCCCTGATTTCAAATCTACCAGATTTATTGTTCTACAATGAAATGACAAAAGAGGAAAAAAAGAAAACCCCAAGTTTGTAAGGGAAGCTCCACTACAAGTTTTACCTCCTTCAGCCAGGAATGGTAAGTCTCTCTTATGTTTGTCTTTCTCCAGGCACTGAGATCAAAAACATTCATCCCATAAGCCCATGCACATTCTTCAGGGTCCAAATTCTTTGCTACGAGGGGATGGGAAAAATTGAAGTAGTTCCTGAAATGCTTGGACATTACCCATTCATCGTCCCCTCTACAAGTTTCAACAGCACCATTGACCTTTCCCCCAAGGTCAATTTCCCAAAGTGGTGATAAATCTTTCTGAATCACAACATCATCATCCAGAAAAACCACCTTATCAAGGTTGGGAAATAGCTGTCAAAATATACAAGATCAGTAAAGCACTTTGACATTATAAAAGTAACAACAAAATCTTACAAAAATAGAAGCCATTTTAATATCAAACATCATCTATTAATTCCATATAAACATAAAATTGAAAAAGTATCATACACCCAATGTCTCAAACTTAGGGGAGAGAGTTACCTCAGGTATATATATGCGGAGATGGTTAAGTAAGGATATGTATTTTGGGCTTCTAGCCTGCAATTTTGATGCAAATGTTCGCGGAGTTGTCGCACTGAGATTGGCCCCGGAAATATGATTCCCATGGTAATAATTTCTGATTCCATTTTGATTCTCTACAGCTTCAAGGACTGGAACATTTTCTCTTGTTAACCAATCAAATTGGTGCACACCTTTCACTTCAACGATAGCAGGAGAGACAGGATTGAGTGCAAACCACGAGTGCATACCCGCATAAGTTTTTTTGTCAGTAATGATATGGAAGACTATCTTTTCAGGTTCTGAAGATGATTGGACAGCAGACGCAACGACAACTGAGGCAGCCAGAATGTTATCAGTTGAGAGGATAAAGTGGAGATAAGAATTGTCAGAGAGTAATGGCAGTAACTCTGGAGGAGGCAATTGTTTACGAGCATGAGCATTAGAAGAATATTCATCAGTTAAACGTAGAGACAGACAGTGGATGCCTTTGGGTATAGAACTCGCCGCAAAGTGTTTGTTCATCAACTCCGAGAATTTAGACTCTCTGATTTCCCTCTCAAAATTCTCCATCTGAAAAAACAAGAATGACCTTATTTTAAAAGTGCCAACAGTTACCAGGGTTTTATGCTTTACAGGGTGTGGAGTTGGAGATAAGGTTGAATGGTTTATTATTTGCAAAGTAATATATATGAAGCATAAACAAAACTTTGTTTTTTATAACACACAACGTACCATTGCTCTTAACATAAAAGCAAACGTCCTTGCATCGTACTGGTTGTTCTTCATTTCAGAAACAAGTTTGTTAAATGAATCTGGTAGCTTTAGACCAGCTGGAATTTCTTCCGTGTTCACTTGGTTCAGAATCTTGTAAAAATCTCTAACCAGTCTCTGCTGTGCCATCACCACAACCACAAACATCCAGCTTAGATAACATTCATTACACATTCTAACCCAACTCAAAACTGATAAGTGCTGGTTGCGGTAAACTCAAGGAAAAAAGAAAAAGAGATTGAAGCATCTGGAGATAAAGTTAATTACCCCTGAATCATCACCCCTACCCAGAAGCCTTGGTCCTAAGCGCCTACCTAAACAATCTGAAGCACAGGAGTAAAGCAACAATAAAATTACAAATTCAATATGTGTTCCAGAAAGATTGCTGCTCATTAACTAAAAACATATAGATGATCAAAGCAGACATAGAATGTGAACAGAGAGTTGCTACTAAGAAAAAGTTGATGATCTATTAAACCAGAATATCAATTATGCAAAGCTTATAGATGCCTAAAGAAGCACAAATAAGAGAACAGCATAGATCAATGATAGTGATGACAATATCATAGAGCTAAAGAAAAGAAAAGTATGGTTGAACTATATGAGATACTTAATCTATTCCGAAAACCCTTGAACACATAATAAATATGGCGTCAAGCGCAACAGTCATTCCCCTGATTTAGTTTAGTAAACCAAGCAGTTCATGTTAGTCTTTCCCCAACTCGTTATTCATTTTTAATAAATAATCCAGCAATTAGATGCTTGAGTTGTAACAGAGGTGAAAATAAAAGACAAAGGGTGTCATACAGCACAAATTACCAAGGTTTCCATGACAAAAAATCTAAAAACTCCTTGTCTAATTTGACCAAAAACTTTATAGAGGAACTGAAATGGCTGAAGGCAATGAAAGAATATCCCTAAGATCATAACAGATGGCTCCCGTTCAGAAACTGATTCACAAAATGCTGAAGCATGGAGTTAAAATACGAAACATGGTGATGGCAATTTTATCAAATCCGTTATGATTTATTTTCCGTGCTATACAGAATAGTTAAAATCTTATTTCATATTTAACCTAACAACACAGTAAGAATCAATGAATGATTGATTCACCTCAAATCTCACTCTTAATACAAAACCAATACAATGACATAGAATTCCAAAGATGGCAGACTCTGAAAAACTTATTCAAAATGCAGAAACACAACCATCAGAATTAGATTTGATTTCGAAGTGAATCAAATGGAGTCAGTTAACATAACCATTGAATCAAAATAACAATAACCATCAATGTGGCAAGCCAAGATCCATCATTTACTACCATACACAGGCAATCAACACAAACAAAATCAAAATAAATCAAAATAAAAAAGTTGGGATTGAGATAGCAGCTGGGGAATTGAAAGGAAATAAATGTAAATAAAAAAGAGTACCAAATGAGGAGCACTTGTTGACACCTTCAAGAGTAACAACCGCAGTGAGAATGAAGACGAAGGGCAATAAGAAAGCGAGGATTAGAATGGTGTGGAAAACGGTTCGATAAGAGATGTGGCGAGCTGCGACCTTGATCTTCATCAAGTCAATAAACCCATTGCTGCTCGAGATCGTTATGCTTCTCATACTAGGCGAGAAGTGAAGCTGCATCGTCGTCTATGCAGCCCCTCCTTCTTCCTCAACACCCTAGCAATACCTATAGCACCGAAACCACCCCAACTCAATGCCACCACCACCCATGCCCTCACCATTAGATCCAAACCCACAAACCCCCGACCGACAACAACCACTCAGATATTCAACGCTGCCTAATTCAGATCTATGGCTTTTTCTCCTCAAATCTTTCCTTCTTTGTGGTCTTCTCGAAGACCGCATTGGAGATTCAACCAGCTGGGTCTTCCTTTTCGTCTTCAATTAATCCCAGATTTCATTCAAACAATCTATTTGGGTTTCTGGGTCCGCAGTCGTGGATCAAAAAGAGAGAGACACGGAGGAAGAGGAAGGAAGGAGAGGGAATGAAGAGAGAGAAAAATTGGTTTTTTGCTTTTGTCTTTGTTTTTCCGGGTTTGTGAGGACCTGTTTGATTGGTCGATCAGTCCGATTTAATTTCGTTTTCGTTTTCCCGGAAAATAATAAAGTAGTGCTAATTACCAAAAAAATTCTAATATTAATTGTCAGTATTTAATCTCTAATTTAATTTAAACTTTCTTGCTCTCTTCAAGTCAAAACTCAAAACCGTGTTGGGCCGTAAGAGAGAATTAGGGGAGGGGGTTTGACCTTCTGAGGTTATGGTAGGGGAGGAAGGGAGTGGGGTTACAAATTTGGGGCTAAAATTTTCTTTTGTATTTTTGATAAAGAATTTTGGGATAAATTTAGAAAATAGAAAATGAGTCTCCTATGTTTATGGCAAAGCATTTTACGGTGGGATGTGTGGTATGTGGATACTATTATGCCTATGGTCTTTGGGGACTGGGTGCGGTTAAATTTAGTTACTTCAATTGGTTGATTAATATAATTACCTCGGTTTAAAAAACAATTACCTAGGTAAATATTGAACACAAAAATATGACTGTAAGTGTAGGATTAGGATGTCGGTATAAATAACTCTCGTTTTTTGTGTTTATTAAACATATTAACACAGTTAAGTATGTATCATTTATTGAATCACATAAACAATAATTTAATAGTGTTCATGTTCACAAATCACAATGAATGTATACATATCCTTGTACAACAAGGAAGAAGAACAGAAACAAAACTTGTAGGTTCTAATGAATCAATTAAAACCTTCCGGCATTTCTAACTTTACAACATAATTACTAATAATTGATAAATGTGTACACCATTAATAAATCGTACATTACTATACTTTTCTTTTTCAAGAAAATGGAAAATTCAAAAGTGATGCTCTAAAGTCGCTTTGACATTGCATGTCATACAAGTTATCAATAAGATCAAGTCGTACACTCAAAGAAGTGATGCTAATTGGGGGGTTGATAGGGTGGAAAAATTAAACTTTGATGAAAGCTTGTGTTCATGGCTCTATTTTTTTTTTCCCTCAAAAAAATTGATAGAAGTCATTAGCATGGGGCCTCAAATAACATTTCATGTCATTAAAGCAATTCATTGGGCCACAACAAAAATTGATCGATCTATTATCATAAAAGGGTGGGTCTCTCATGTACTATTTGGGCCGGCACAACCGTACAAGTATAACACCGGCCATATACACACTTAAAAGATGAAGGGCGGTAACGTACTAGATGGAATAAAGTTCTAAATATTGTAAGATATTTTCACACTAAAAAAAAAAATGAGCCTAATCTTCTTTTGAATAAGTCTAATTTTGGCTCGAGATAGGCCTAATCCTCACTCAGGGTGTGACTTGCCCCTAGCCACAAAGCGCTATCAGGAGTTTTAATCTATGCACTTAATTTCTTTAGTATCCCCACATTCAAATGGTGAATCTAATCTCCATTCGGGGTAGGCTTAAATGTCTAATCCTCGTTCAGGAAGCAATTTATCCTTGGCCACAAATTGCTCATACCAAGCCTCAGAACTCTTGACATATAAGTATGGGAAATTCGCCATTTAGAAATAACAATTTACCATTTGCAAACATACCTTGAAGTTGATGTACTAAATTTAAAGTCACTTGTCAATTATTAAAAATTATTTATTTTATTATTTTTCTTTATTGTTATTATTGTTTTATTTTTCTTTACTTCTTTATGACGAGACATACACAGATGAGAAGTTATATTGCAAAGGAAAATTGGTCATTTCACAATGTAGGAGGAGAAATAGCTGAAATAATAGTTTTATAGTGAAATGTCCCTTTTTCTTGCGAGGAGAAAATGGCGCAAAAGTAATAGACCTTTGAAGATGTGATATCCATTTGAATCTCTGTTCGTAGAGACTTGTGTGTCAATGTCATGATCATGAGCCGTGGAATTGATCATAAGGTACAGGGATGTCAAAGAAATCATCGGTACTTATAGTTCAGATCATCGAAACTTATAGTTCAGATCATCGAAACTTATAGTTCTCTTTATCAATTAAAATCTATTTTTTATTTAATTATATATATATATACCCTAATATATGACGCGCTTATAACAAAAATTTATATGAAATGTGACAAGAATGAAAAATGGTTACTCAAAACAATTAAAATGAAAGTTGTGGTGAAAAATTATAAACTGACAGGACCCATCCCAATCCCCCCGGGATTACCGTGGAATGTGCCCTGCTCCCGTCCAACAAGGGGTGTCAGACAAGGGATAACCAAGAGCCACTGCCCAACGGGGCATCCAGAGTGCGCAAGGATCGATGGAGGAGGTGTGCAATGTCCCAGTCCCTGCTGCAAACGCATCCGTGATCAACCTGAAGGGCATTAAAACCAAAAGCTGTGAGTGGACAAAAACCAATAAGTTTACCCAAATACATTTATAAGACATTTATGCCCTCCAATAAAAACGTATGCATGCCACAAAAACCAGTAACCAAAACGTTTGCTCAACCGAGCTATTAGGGTCTTAGCCCAAAACCGTTAACCAAAAACCAAGTGTGGGAACTCAGCCCAAAACTGTGGAATACCACCACCATACATATTAAAACCATGTGGGTCACCACCCACGACCATAAATGAACATCAATCCATAAATCCAAAACCATTTAGGGTCCCTGACCCGACATACCATTTCATAACCAATAATCCATTTTTACCACATAACACATATCCAACCAATAAGCCATTTTATTCATTAAACCATATTTTACCATTACCATCACCAGCATCCCAGATGCTTAGCGTCCCAGACGCTAGACGTCCCTGACGTCATATCTCACGGTTTCATAAGCTACGCGTGCTGCCCGGGGTCTCTCCGGGTCCATATATCTGACATCCCTGATGTCTGACTGTAACACCCCGGAAATTCGAGGATTCCCATATTGTAATTTAATGTGTGATTTGACGATTTTACCCCTGTGAATGGTATGGTCAAATTGTTGACTTTTTGATTGGTGAACTAAATGAACTTTGACCTATGACCGTGACGTAGTTCGGGACGTCACGAGTTCATAGACAGGTGGCACGTCCATTTCGGACGATCAGGGTAAAAGTTATGACTTTCGGAAGTTCAGGGGCATTACCGTAATTTGGACTTTCGGGGGAAAATGTTGACTTTTCTTTGGACAACTAATTTTCAGTTGACTCAAGGACCGTTGGGTAGGCCTCGACGTCCTGAGTCCGTAGACAGGCGGCACGCCGAAATCGGACTTCGTACGTGGAAGTTATGGTCAGAAACGTGAATTCGGGAAGTTCGTGTCTCGGTTTTCGTGTCGAATATTAAATTCAGGAAATCTGATTGGAGGACACCTGGTGAGTGACAAGTGTCACTCACCCATTGGCTAGATTGGATCAGATCCACTATTGGATTAATAAACATTTGAATCAGCTTTAAATTTCAGCCTTTGGATTGAAAACCCCAGATCTAATCTCAGCCCTTGATCTAATCTGGAGATCAAATCTGGGCCGTCCGTTTCTTTCCCTCCATTTCTTTATATTTCATACCCGCAGAGCACATTCTGCCCATTTCGATCAAACATCCCAGCAAACCATCCACTCTCTGTGTCTGCATATTGGGGACTCACCGGCGAGGCTGAGCGACGGCAGTGACCACGGCGGAGGACGGCGGCGAGGAAGAAAATCAGGGAACCCGTGGCGGTTTTCAAACCCAGATTTTTGGTAAATCCATTTCCCACGTTTAGTTTGTTTTTGTTGGATCCTAATCGACTCTAGGGACTGCCAGGAACCTTCTGCGACTGAACTCGTGGCCGGAGGAGCTCAGGGCGGTGACTAAACGGCGACGGAAACCGATTCTGTTCTTCGAGGTAGGTCCTCGATCCTATCGGTTTTTCTCCATTCTTTTTACACTGAACCAATCTAGGGACTCAAACGAGTAGTTAAGAATTGGAAGGAACGAAAACGATCCAGAAATAAAGAAATGGCAACCGGGTCAGGATCGCGGGTCTGATCGACCCGAGTTGCAGGTGTTCGGGTCAACCCGCCTGAGGACAGCGGTGATGACGTGGCACCCTGTCAGCCTGTCAGATGACGTGGACCAACCGTGAGCCAACACGTGTCACATGTCAGTGCACAGTCAGCACTGACATGTCAGTGACGTGGACCAGTCAGGGACTGCCACGTGTCACTGACATGTCAGTGACGTGGACCAGTGCCGTGCTGACACGTGGCACATGTCAGATCTGACACGTGGTCTGACAGATCAGTGAGGTGGACCAATTGGATGTTGACACGTGGCACCTGTCAGAGTCTGACACGTCAGACCTGACAGCTGTCAGATGACGTCAGCATGACGTCATGCTGACGTCAGCAGTGACGTCATACTGACGTCAGCAGTGACGTCAGCGATGACGTCAGCAGGAACTGTTCCTGCGTTGACCGACGCGTTGACCGGCGCGTGGGGGCGCGTGTGAACAGTGTTTTTGGTGGGACCACCACCATTCTTTAGGTTTCGACGATCCGGATCCAATGGCGGTGGTTTCGGGTCGATCGGAGATCATTAAGTTGGTCAAAATAAGGTTTATTGCCTTGGGAAGCGCGTTCGGGCGGCTTTCCCGGGCCGGTTTCGGTTTAGGGCTTCTTGGTTAAATGTTAGGGGTTTAAATTGACCTTTACGAATACTTGGACTTGACAGGGATTGTACATTTGTACCAGGACGAGGGTATACGTTCGGTTTCTAGCAGGATTGTACTGTGAGTGGACTATTTTCTTAAACCCTTGCGTGCATAAATGTTTTCTGGTTATTTATACTTATTCACATGCTGAAACAATAATGGTTTTGAGGATATGGAAAATATGGTTATGGCATGTTTCACGGTATTTGGGCTTGAGACCCGTCTGATGAAACTTAATGATTGGTTCGGATTTTATCTATGTATATATATGCCTTGCATGTGGATATCAACAAAATGCATTTGTTACTGCACTGTATAGATCCTTCCATATTATATTGTCTCCTCCGGCGAGGTACCCCGGAGAGGTCACGGGCGTCTAGTACGTCCAGCGTCTATGACGCTAAGCATCAGGTGATGCTGCATCAGGTGATGCTGTACCCGAACGGGGTTCGGGGATTTAACTCGGAAAATTGAGACCCGAGTGGCACGCGTAGCCTTGTGATTGTGACCTTATTGGACGTCAGGGACGTCAGACATCAGGGATGTCGGGATTGGAGTGTATAGTGCAGCAACTAAAATTATACTTATGGTTTTATTATATGCCTTATGTTTCATATTATATGGTTTATGATTTTGAATTATGTTGCACGCATGTTTGAAAAACGGAGGGGTAAATTATATGTTTTACTTATCAAACGATTTTATAAACTTGAGTTTCGGTCCACTCACCCTTAATGTTTTGATAACCCCTCCAGGTCAGGAAACTGAGGTAGAGGAGGAACCAGAGGCTGAGGCATAGATCTACTTCTGCGTACCTGAACCCCTGTTGGGCGGAGTACCCGCAGGTTTACTTTAGAGTCGTGCTCGCAAATTTGTAATTTTGGATTATATCCCTTGTCTGACATTCGTTTAATTCGGATTTGATGTATGACTTTAATTTGGCTATTTATGCTTTTAAAAGTTTTGAGGTTAAAATTGGTATGAATTATTGGGTGTCAGACGGGAGCAGGGCACGTCCCCTTGTGGTCCCTGTGGGATCGGGACGGGTCTTGTCACTGACGTCCCTGACGTCAATCATAGCAATCCTGCTCCTGAGTCATCATACGGTCCGGCTGCTCCGTATAATGACCCCTCGCATGCAATGCACCGTGACTTCCCCAGTGTCCCAGACATCTGGAGGTGACCATCATATATCCTTGTATCCAGATGGTATATGGAAAACAGTTTTATTTAATCCTTTTATCACATTATTACCATTGGGCCCTGCCCGAAATTTCCATAAAACCACATAATTCCATTTAGGGTCCTTGACCCAAAATCACCATTATAAAATATAGGGTCCCTGACCCGAAATCACATTTATTATCCAACTGGGCCTCATGCCCGATTTTATGAACCACTGGGCCCACGGCCCGATTTGTAAACCAACTGGGCCAGCAGCCCGACTTATAAACCCACTGGGCCCACGGCCCGAATTCGTAAATCAACTGGGCCCCTGGCCCGATAACATAACTCAAATGGGTCTCAGCCCGATTTCATACCAACTGGGCCCCTGGCCCGATTTCATTAACCAACTGGGCCCCCGACCCGATTCTCAAATGGACTCCAAGTCCGAAATTTCCAACATAATTGGGCCTCAAGCCCGAGTTCATATTTCCAATTTCAAAACCATTTCATCACATTATATCCAAGTCATAAACATGGAAAATCCATGTAAAATCGGAAACCTCGATTTACGTGCAAGCACGTAAATCGCCTCGAAATCCGTGAAACCGTACAATTTACCAACAACCAAACCAACATCATACAATCACAATCATAATCCATGTAAAACATTTAAGCATGCATAGAATTTATAAAACCAAAGTCCACTCACAGACCGTTTTAACGGTATGCCTCGATACGCGTGCCACCGGCCCTCCCGGGCCACACCACTATCACCGGGACTCCCAATCCTGTCCAAATCACATTAGAGGGTCACTAACCTCATCATTAACATCCTATCAAAGTCCCGTAATTTTCCCGAATTTTTACTTATTTTTAAACTTAATTTAAAACCTTCGGATATCCCGAACACTATCGAGACGGTGTCCGATCGACACGAAACCAACCCCAAAATGTTCGTTACATTAAATAGGACAGAAGTCATGTTGACCTCACCTCGAGATTCGTGCCCACGCGCCGCCGTGAGTGGCTGCGCGTGAAACCCACGCGCCTGCTACAGTGTCACCATCTAACCCGTATGTCTGGTAAACGGGTCCAGTTTGCCCGCGATACGACCCGGTTCGTGTTCTGTCAATTCGATCCTAATTCCTTCAATTGATCATTCCATTAGTTTCGTTTTAAGTTAAATTAAGGTTCTGTAAACTCAATTACACAAATCCTTACCCAGATTCCCACGATTCAACGATGATCCACGAAGAACACCCGGTTACTGTGCAATCATGGAACTCCCCCAATTGCTGCAGGTTTCATCCAATTGATGATTCCAGAAGCATCAACGGACCCTGAGGAACAATTCCCCCACATCAATTGCATCAAACCTGTGCTCAAACGTCACGACTCAAGCTCGAGCACCGTCACTGTTCAACAATGGAGTTCTGTCAATCTCGATCAGTTTCCTTCAATTGATGAACCCAGAAGCATCGTGGGATCATGAGGAGTCATTTCCCCACAACAATTTCATCCAACGAGGCCTCCAATTCCACGACGCAACTTCGAAATTCCTCCTATGTCACCAAGTGTGATCAGAGCCAATTGGTGGCCAAATCCCTTCGTTCCTTCGACAATTCTGATCGTGGAACTCCCAGAAAGCTGAAGGTAAGCTCAATTGCGATCCTCACGGCCTAATTCTTCCATTTCGAATTTTCCCCCCAATTTCCTAAATTCAATTTTTCGATTTCCAGCATCCTCTCTGCCTCTCGTGTTTCCCAGCCAATTCAGTCTCTCTCAACCTTCAATTTTCTCTCAAGAACGGCCAAGGAAGGGAGCCAATTCTCCCAGCTCACTCACTCTCTGTTTTGCTCACGGTGTAAGGAAAATATGGAGATAATTAGGGAGAAAATGGAGGAAATGATGAAGGAGAAATAATGATGTAGGAAATGATGATGTTGGGAGGGAAACATGGATCAGAATTCAGGGGATGGGTGACACTTGTCACTCATCCGGAGGTGCACAGTCAACGGTCACTATTCACTATTATATTATTATTTTAATCCCGGCCTCGGTTCGTTAGTTCGTTTCCTTGACCATAACGTTGTCGTCGAATCTCCGATTTCGGCATGCCGCCTGTCGTTGGATTCGTATCGACGATACCTACGTAACGGTCCTTGGCCCTCGCCCATCGGACCACCCGGTCAGAAAGTCAACGTTTGACCCCTAATAAGCCAAATTACCAAAATACCCCTCAACTTCTGCACACCATAACTTCCTCTACGAATGTCGGAATCGAACGTGCCACCTGTCTATGAACTCGTGACGTCCCGAACTACGTCACGGTCATCGGTCAAAGTCCGTTTGACCGCCCGATCAAAAAGTCAACATTTTGCCCACGGCTAGGGGCAAAACGGTCATTTTGCACATTTTGTCCGATTCCGCCCTACTAACTACCGTTCAACCTCACTAATCAAGATTAGTGACTAATCTAATCCCGGAATTCGGGACGGGTCGTTACATAAACTCTTTTAAAAATATTTTTTGTTGATACCATATTGTACCATACTTATCAATAAGAGTAGCAATTTTTGACACAACTCGAAATCCGCACGAGATTTATCTTAGTCAACCCACACGATGGAAATTTCGGGTCATTTTCGGGTCAACCCGGTATGACCCGCTTAATAAACTGGTGGGTTTCGAGTCAACTTGTTAACTTGTATAATGACATATTAACTCGTTTAATAAATGGGTATATTTCAATTTAACAGGTTAACCCGTATATTGGTTTATATATTGACACATTTAATAAACGTGACATTACTAACACATATATATACCCATTTACCTACCTAAATACCTATTAAATATTATAATTTAAATAGGCTAAACATGTTAAATAGGTTAAACGGGTTAAACGGATCAAAGGTTAATTAGGTTTTGAGTAGGATCTGTTTATTTAATGGGTTAAGCGGGTTACGCAAGTCATTAACAGGTCAAGTTCGGGTTGGACATTTTTGACACGATTATTAAACGGGTCGGGTTAGAATTGGGCATAAATGGGTAAAACAGAGTTCATGACATGACACAAATCCGACACGACGCGACTCATTACCACCCCTACTTATCAAGCTGTAAGATAAACTCAAACGACAAAGAAAGGTCAAAGGCCCAAAACGGTCAAACAACAAGGATGACAACATGGATCAGGTCCATGCCACGTGGACACATCCTCAACATCGATATATATGCCACGTGTCAGTACTACAATAAAAATGCATTTATCATGCATCGAAACTATCAATAAAGACTACCTCAACTACCCATACAGAAAGAGTACACTTTTCCCAATAAGATAACTACAATTTACTATTTACTATTACTCTGTCAAAATTATTACTTACTATTACTTCTTTCAAATAAACTTATTGATTTGACCGTCGGAGAATTTTAGGCCAGCACCACACCGACACCACATTGGTGCTCATCCTTAACGAAAGACCCACTGCTCTTCCTAGTCTACATGTTACAAGGAGGGACGCATAACGAATGGTAATTGGACAAAGAGTAATCCTAAATTAGAACATTTTGTGCTTCAACATTCTCAATTGCTACTTAATTAGTATATGACCTCGTGATATATATTTTTTTTTATGTGGAAGGTTTCATATTCAACTATAGGTCAATACACATAATGTAGACCCCCTCTCCCATATATTTTGTATAAAAAAAAATATGTATAACATTTAATATCTAATAAAGGACTCAAATAGATGTATTAAGAAAGGGAATAAAAAGCCAGTGAGTGTGGTACACCTTTATATCAAAATTTCGTCGACGAACATGTACCATATTGTGACTATTGAAAGCAAAGTTGATTATAAAGGGCCAGAGTGCCAGACCATGTTATGGTCGACGATGCCTTTTTTGCTTCTCCAACAGTTTTAGGACACTTTTTTTTTTTTGTTGGGAGAACATTTTTGGGGCATTTTAAATCCAAATTTGGGACAAAAAGAAAGAGTTGTGTTGTGGTGTGGTGTGTACAGGTAAGTTGGGATGGTGTCGTTTCCCGTCATGCAATTGCCCAATGGGTCGCTAGTATTGTGCCGTTTGCCGGTCGGCCGGCCACCTTCAGCTGTGCAACCATTTGGCTTATTGTGAAACGTCAAACTTGGCCATATAAAGAAAAGGAAGATCCACCTAAACAATATCACTACTTATTCGAACAATGCAAACGGGAGAGGGAGCGAATATGGCAATACGGTTTATTGGTATTATTATATATTTATAAGTGAAAGATTTTATATTTAATTATCCTATATGGCAAGTATTTTCAAAATTATATTTATCAATAAAAAAAAAGAAAAAAAGTAGAGTTAGTAAATCAAGATATCAGCCAGTCGAATTTTTCCCTATTTTGAAAATATTGAGTTATTCATTGCATGAGTTGTAAGGCTCTTCAATTAGAGCTTATCCTTTTTTTACAGTGATGCGTAAATTTGACTTATATATTGACCAATTTAATAAACGTGTCATTACTAACCCATACATCTACTCATTTACCTACCTAAATATCTATTAAATCTTATAATTTAAATAGATTAAACATGTTAAACGGGTTAAACGGGTCAAACGAGTCATAGGTTAATTGGGTTTTGAGTATGATCAGTTTATTAAATGGATTAAACGGGTTATACGGGTCATTAACAGGTGAGGTCCGGGTTAGACATTCTTGACACGATTATTAAACAGGTCGGATTCGGATTGGGCATAAATGAGTAAAACAGAATTCATGACACGACACGACTCATTACCACCCCTACATTGAATAGTACATTTACTATAATGCTCTTTGTTTAAACAATCATGAACTGTACATTTACCATAATGCCCTTCACTTATTGGTCCTATTTTAAAATTGTTTAAATATAAACGAAAAATTAATCTTAAATATAAAATATATAAAAAGAAAAGGAAAAGATAAGAAATTAAAAAGTAATTTATTTGGTAGTTAGCTTAGCTAGCAAGGAAGCTTCTTAATCTTAGGGTTTGATTTGCAAAAAGTCACAAACAAATCCCATCATATATATGATGTAAACAAACTGTAGAAAGCTCTGGGGGGTAATTCTATTTGCTCATACGTCATATCTCAATATCCCTCGCCATTCTATTTAACCGCTTACCTACAAATGGCCTAGGCACCACTATGACGTTGTCGCCACAACCCCAGCACCGCACGTATATATTTTTTTATGCATATATCGTGACGTCGTATTATAGGTGTCAATTAGTAAAATTATATTTTGGTTTAAAGTAGTTGCAGTTATGAGTAAAATACTATTATCGTGCAATGTTTACATTGTCTAAGTCAGCAAATATATATATAATATTAGATTTCACATAAATATAAGTTAATTCTGATATTAATAATTAATCAATATATTTTTATAATGTTATATTCTCAATGTTAAATGAGTCATAATTTAGATGATTCTAGCGTTAACTTGTAGACAATTGATCGTAAATTTAAACTCGGATGATATATTATATGAAAAATTTCTAAAATTTTCTACTTTTAATTTATCGCTGAAAGAATTTTTTTTTATTTTTGAAAAATAGTTTATGAGCTCAATTTCGCATATTATACTCTCTAGAATTTAGAAGAGTTAGATAAAACGACGAGTCTTTTTTCCAGGATGAGCAAATGTTGAGTCGGTTTTGACCAAAAGGGGAAAAACTGTCGGTCAGTTGAGTCATTGCTGGCCAGGTTTGACTGCTGGATGGTCTGGTGGGTTTGTTATCCTTGCACAAAAAAAGTTGCATTATTTTCTTCGGAGCTTGGAGGTTTTAATTGGCCATTTAAAGAAAATTTCAATGTGAAAAGATAAACTCTTCATATGAACACTCAGATTATGTGTTCGTTTATTTAGGAATATAGGAATCCTTTTCACATTCAACTTTTTCGTTGATAAAGACTCCTAGTATTTTTATATGTATCACAAAAAACTCACTCGTTTGTATACACTGGAAAAAACTCTCACGTAATAAATATTGTACAATCTACGGAAAATATCTCGCATAGCAAATAGAAGTAATTAGGCACGAACTCAACCTTGGTATAATAGTTCACATTTAGCCCATCCAACTAACTTATTAGGTATCAATTTGAATATTTAGCCCACTTTTAATTTCGATTTCTTAATTCATATATGTTCGTAATGACAAATTTCAATTCTCACTTTTCATGAAGATGCATGATACTAGCTGATTCGTATATATTAATGTATTTTGATAGACTTAAACGGGTGCCTAATCAGGAAAAAAAAAGCAAGCAAAAAAAAGGAAAGGAATAATTATGGACGAAAATTTATCGCACCGACGTCTAGATCCCCAATTTGCTTGGTTTAATCTTTCTCAAGTCCTAGAGGCAGCCTTGCACTGTTGTTGCACATAGAACAGAAGAAGAGGCAAATACCAGAAAAATAAAGAAAAGGGAATATAAGGGCCCATCTAAAAGCATATCTCAATTTGGAAAAAGCAATGGAAAATTATTATAGTGTGAAAATTAATATGCAGATTCTGACTTAGTAAAAGGGACTTATTGTTAACAAAAATTATATTATTAAGGAAAGAATTTGAATTCAATTTCTTTCAGCGAAATGAAACTCTTACAAATTGGTGGTTTTTGCAATAACTAAAATCTTATATATAAGGAACTCTCTTTTTGACATATATGTGACTAAATAATATATAGTTTAAACTAATAGTATGATCCAGTTAATAAATTGTTACTTCTAAATTATAGTGTCTAATTGATAGGAGTTTGAAACTCTCTAAAACGACAAAGGAGTTTGCAACTCGTTAGAGTCACCTTGTGCACAAGAGCAAGTTGTGCTCCGAACGTGAAAAAGGCCCACTATTTGAGTGTAGGGACACCTCTACTAATATTGTTGTGTAGGCTTGTTTACACCATTTTGACCAACTACCAGGAGAAAGACCAAAACCACCAACATAGGTAGCTACCAACCAGATAACAACATACCGCTTCCGACTGATTGCCGATCGACGACGATATCGTCTGGCCAATATCCCATAGTCGACCCCTCGCACATGCTACCGATATGCACCTACCTACCTTTGTGGTATGCACTATCCAGTTAGCTAACTTTCCAATAGTAACAATACATCTATACTCTCCAACCAAATCACCATTCATCTAATACCTCAGAGCACGCGGCAGCATCTGAGAGATTATTCGGGACTTACTTTTCTAGGGTTTCAATTACCACATTTACTACCATTATAAATATTACTAAGCCTTAAGCTGCTTAGACACTGTGTCTGATCTCCTTCTGCTTATTGACTTAAACATCAGAGTCCACTAAGTCGGCGCCCCTTGGTGTCAAGTGTTTTTCCTTGTCATCTAGTAGGTCATCCCGATGAACAGAATAAGGCTTTCAGCATCTGTTAAGACTAATCCAGGTTAAGTTCATTTTCGGATCAAACAAAACTATTCCTTTGATTTTACTTTTATAAATATAAGCCTTGTTTCGACTTATGAAAATGATAATAATATATGTGTGTCAAATTTGATATTAATTATGAATCCTCCATTGTGCAATTTACTCAACAAGAACTCTTCAGACACAATAACTTAGAATATCATTCTATTATATTAAAAAATTAATAGAATATAACGGATTCGATATATTATACAAAATTATATATTGGATTCGCATCCAATACCTAAAAAATATAGTTTCCTAAATAACCAAAAATTAACAATTTAATGGATAAGACAATATATATATATGTCATTAATTAATATGTTTCCTAATGGTTTCAGGAAATTAATAGATAAGGTTGAAAAGTATCGAAACATATATATTTGTGTATAAATTTGGTACAATACCATATTAATAATTTTATTTCAAAATATTGTGAAGTCAAGTTTTGCAGCAAATAATAACAATGGATAGGGTTTTTTTCGTTCCCTGAGCTTGAAACACCAATTTCATTATTCTTCTCCTACTCCTTCGAGATTTGATGATTTGCTGAAGAGTCCTTCACCTATTCTGGATTTAGAAGATACTACTACTCGTGTGGAATTTGAACAACCAGACCCCTGCTCATTGCACGAGACAGTTCTGAGTAAAAACACATGACAATGATGATGATGATGTTCAAATCATTGAGAAGATGGATATTGTTAAGGCCAAAAACCTTGAAACTGGGTAAAGTAAAAAAATCAGAACTTTGATTAACAATTAACACAATAACTTTTTATATATATTTGACGATAATACCAATTTCTGATTATAATTAGTTCTTAAGAAATTTTGATGATTTCACGTGGTTTGTTATATATGTCATTTAGGAGGGATGCAAACAGATTGGAACAAGAAACTCAAGAACTCGACAAGAAACAAATCTAAACGAGGCGAATCATCCTCATGAACAATTTTTTCCTTTTTGCCCTAACTTGAGTAGCAAGTCATGTTAAAATTATTTGAAGTATGATCCTTGTTTCAGCTGTCATATTTCACGTGACGTGGCCAGAAACACGGCATCACGGTTGCCGACATCGATAATTTCCTTCGGTACCCATCGCCGTGGATCAGCTCGTCATCTATGTGCTACAACAGCCATGGCGAGCAACCAGTTTATGTCAACTCGAGTGACCAAACAGAAAGCAGTAGTAATCACATTGCCTATGTGCCTCCGTAGTCCGTATATGCCTATAGACTATAGTCCAATCCGATAATGATTGTGGTTTTCATCCGGAACCCACCAATTTATGACTTTATGGTACTCCGTTGGAGTGTCAAGCCAAGGACAATCTAACAACATTGATACCGTTAACTGAAACAATCTTCCGGTATAATGTATATACGTATTTATCATAATGAATTGTATTAAATTAGATTGGATAATTCAAGATAAGACGTGGATATATTTTTTTCATAGAAGAATTATAAGGAATTAGATAAAAAAATAAATTAGCATCTCTTCTAATCCTACTATGTTCAGAGAATCGTATAAGATATGTTTCCTTATCTATTTAATTTTCTTATTATTTCTAACAAAATACATACTTTTATTTTAAAAGATTTATGAATTATCCAATCCAATCTAATACAATTCGCCAAATATGACCATTAAACATTAACCTGACCATTAATCTAAATCATTTTGATAGGTGTCGAGTCTGATTAGTGAAGATTTTTGCCTATATTTAACGTCAACCTAGTATTACAGTGCAACTTATCTTTATTTGGTATTTTTTTTAATCAATGCAATTTCATTTTTTTTTTTTACCGTAAGAAAAAAACATTGAAAAATAACACCACTACATTCAAGTTCTAGTAGCAATGGAACCCATGATGCGGCCATGCATATATCCTTACGCATGACAAAATTGGTTCAATCAAAATACTTTGATATATACAAAATTACATATAATTATTTTATTCTCCTCATTTTTAGTATATTATATGAGTGTATGTATGGTATAAAACATAAAAAAAAAAATAGATTATTGAACTATTTGCGTTGTATATTATATGTTAGATAATCAATATCATTTTTTTACGAAAGTTAAATTTAAAATTTTTATTCTACAATAGAGTTGCGTATAATTACTAGTTATATCTAATAGTTAATAATACGGAATGTTTGAAGCCTTTTTGGATTGCAATGAGTTAATTTTAAATTCCCATACATTTATATTCAAAATTTCCGAGTTTTGGATTTCGAAATAATTTTTTTTAATTTCGTATTATTATAAAACTGATTTGGAATTTAATTTGGACTTGCAAATAAGGAAATTTTCGGACCAAGTAAGCGCATAGACGAAACACATCAGCCGTCGGATCTAAGAATAAACGCACAAAACTTAAACCATCGGACAGCTAATATAGAGTTCATATATGGTAAGAGAAAGCAGAGCGTAACGCTGGTCCTCTCATCCACTCAGGTCCGCGGCGGCTCCATTATCGTCCCTTCAAACACCTTCTCGCTCTCTGTCTCTCCAACACCAAAATTTGAAGGTAATTTTAGAAACCCACTAATGGCTATTCGTCTATTTTGGCATGCATTTTATTTGTTGGCGAGTTACTATTTAGTGATGCGAGTTCTTATATGACTGCCAACTTTTTTTTACCAAATTTTTTTCCTGGTCCCGAATTCTTCACCTTTCTATTCAAAGATTGAAACTTTTTTCTGTGTAATTTTATGTAATTGCAGGGTTGATAGTGGACAGTAATTGGAAATTCTGTGCTGGTAACTTTCGATTTGTGTACTGTTTGTAGTGTGTGAACTGAGACGCCACCATGAAATGATTGCAAACTTGTTAAATGGTACACTAGAGTTTGAGGTTTACACTTGTCAGAAATGAAGGGTACTCTCTAATTTGTAATGCAAGAAGGGATTGAACTATATATCATGGAGGCTGAGCCTCCCAGTCAATGTGAAGCTAAAGTAGTGGACTCCTATGTAGAGTTAGGAGATGGAGGGTTTGATCGTACCATGGCGGAGGAGGTT
Organism: Prinsepia uniflora; assembly: GCA_032719365.1. Classification (NCBI taxonomy): domain Eukaryota; kingdom Viridiplantae; phylum Streptophyta; class Magnoliopsida; order Rosales; family Rosaceae; genus Prinsepia; species Prinsepia uniflora. The sequence goes on from CM064875.1 coordinate 60,706,537, forward strand.
GAAACGCCAGTTGTTCTGGATGATGGGAAAGAGGGCAATGTGGATTTTGACTTGTCTCAGCTAATTGGAGGTGGGCTTGTAGAGCCTGCATTGGGTATGGAGTTTACTTCTGAAGATGATGCTAGAAATTTCTATAATGCATATGCTAAACAACTGGGGTTTAGTACTCGTGTGAACTCATATTATCGTTCGAAAAAGGATAATTCTATTATATCTCGAGAGTTTTGTTGTTCAAAAGAAGGCTTTCGCCGGGAGAAGCAAGCATGGAAAGATTCAGGTGATGATATGAAAAGGAGGCGTGCTAGGGCAATCACTAGGGAAGGTTGCAAGGTGCTGATGACTGTGAGGAAGCGTGGAAATGGGAGATGGTATGTGGCGAAACTGGAGAAGGATCATAATCACGAGTGAGCAACTCCTGCAATGCGGCATTTCCTTAGGTCACATAAGCAGGAATTTGATCATGAAAAGAGTTGTAGCAACTCTTTTAGTTCTCCTGGAATGTCTTTGGATGCACCCGTGGATGTCTTGACTGATTGCAGCAGTTTTGATAAAATGGCATTTTCTAATGTCATTTATGTTGGGAGAGGCCGGTTGAGCAATTTTGGCATTAATGCACAAAGTTTGCTTGGGTTTTTTAAGATTATGCAAGCCAGTGATCCGGCATTCTTTTATGCAATCCAGGTTGATGAAGAAGAGAGGCTGAGTAGTGTCTTTTGGGTTGGCACAAGATCAAGAATAGCTTACAACTGTTTCTCTGATGTCATAGCCTTTGATACTACTTGTTCATACCTAAACTGGTCGGCCTAGTCAAAATCCCGAACCAATCTGACCTGTTCCTGCTCCACCAGTCCCAGGCAAGTCTCAGATTACGCTAACAAAGCCAAGAACGATATAGGAAGACCAAATTTGGTCGGCAAGGCTTACTGACAAGTCATAAATGCTATCCGGGACCACCACAGGACACCTGTCAAACTCCTAGAGGCAGCAACATTTATCCCACATTGACAAACACCAACAAACACATTCAATGCTACTATAAATACAAGGGCATCCCCCTCCAAAAGGTAATGACAATCTTACCCTCACGCTGTCTAAATTATAACAGTACCCTCCTACTTAACTGACTTAAGCATCGGAGACTGTTCGGCCGGCATCACACCGGTGTCCCTTTGCATTACCCTCTTCCTGTGCAGGCCACAATATTTCGAGAGGGATCGCGAAGGAAGATCAGCGAGGCAGGAGTAGGTTGATCCATTTCTTGCATCAACAGATTGGCGCCGTCTGTGGGAATCTGAGACAACAGCCCACGCTCTCTCACCAGATCAGCCGTCCCGAGTCGTACCAAAGGTCATGTCGGACGAACGAGACGAAGGAGAGCTCAATCACACCCCCTTCACTAGGGGAAACACAACTGGGAGCGTCCCAGATGCCTACCGCAGACTCTGGACGACTTAATGCGCGAGGTGGCCGCGCTGAAGGCCCACAATGCCAAAATCGACGCGAAGAACCAACTCCTAACGGAGCAGTACGCAAACACGGTTGCCCTCGTGAGGATGTCCCAGCACGGGGGGCAACCAGGAGGGGAACTGGCCGACCGCTTACAGGTCGAGGAGAGACAGGCGGACAGGCCACATGCTGCACACATTGTAGTCGAGAGGTCATCGGATCAGCCGCGGAGACAGCAGAGGCCGAACCCTGCTTCCTCCGGTCGCCTCCTCATCCAACCAACGGGGGCAGGACCCTCAGGAACCAAGATCTACCGCGATGCCCGACAGCTGCTGGAAGAACTCCAAGTCGTGCCAGCTAGGCTCTCCTACGAAACGTCAGATGAACGGACCTCGTCAGTGCGGCATCACGGCTCAACCGACCGCCAGGTAGCCACGAAACACCCGGACCACGGGCCGAGGGACAGAGATTGCCAGACAACCAAGAAGAGCGAAACCCACTCACGGGAGCGTCCGGACGAGACCGACTCAACGGCCGGTAGTTACTCCCAAGGTGGAGAAGCAAGGGTCCGCCAGGACAAGGGCCGACGGCCGAATGAGACTCCTACCCAACTGCCCAGCGGTCAGAGCGCAGAGATTGATGCCCTCCTGAAAAGAGTACGTGCCTTGGAAGCGAAAGAAGATAGGAGCAAGGCGCCAGCCTTGAAGAAGGCCAACCCCGGTCCTTTCTCGGAAAGGCTCCTCCGCTCCCGTCACAGAACTGGAGTCAAGCCCCTCAAGATTGCCCTGTACACCGGGAAAGGAGACCCCAACACCCACTGGAACAACTACACTTCTGCCTTGGCATACCGTGATGCCTCGGAAGACGAACAGTGCCTCATTTTCAGCTCCACCTTCACCGACGCGACCTTGAATTGGTTCTATCGTCTACCGCCAGGCACGATCGATTCCCTTGAGGATCTACACTCTACGTTCTTAAGTCAGTTCATGATCCAAACAATCAGGCTCGTGTCCACAGACGATCTGTTCTCCATCAGGCAGAGGGAGGACGAGACCCTCTAAAAATATGCCGCAAGGTTTAGTTTAGAGTACTCCCGCTGCCAGGATACAGATGACAAGGCCGCATTCAATGCCTTTCGGAGCGGTCTCAAAGAGTCTCCTTTCAAATACGCGGCCCATACGGAAGAGTGGGGAAGCTATGCCGAACTTATGAGAAGGGCCAGCATCCATGCGAAGGCCGAGTTCTTCCACACTCCTCCAAAGGAGAGCAGAGTCACTCAGCCCAACCCCCCAACCACAAGCTCGGGAAGAGCTCAACCAAACTCCCATAGTCACGACGACAGTCGCTCCGAGACCGGAAAGAGGAAGCTTCACTTTGATTCTCGCAATCAGGAGAAGCGGGGACGTTCAGGTCGCAACGACCGCGACTTTCACCGCGGGAACCCCCAGGGAGGCAGAGGATTGGTAGCAGAGGGCGCAGGCCCCAGACGCCGGTTCGAAACATACACGATCCTAAACACGACGCTCGACAATGTCCTACTGAGTGTGGAGGAGATGATCCCGAAGCCCAAGCCAAGAAACCCAAACTATCGACCTGTCATCAACAAGGAGGCATTTTGCCAGTACCACAAGTATAATGGGCACACCATTGAGGAATGCATCGCCTTCAAGGACATAGTTGAACAGCTAGTCCGCGATGGCAGACTCGATCAATTTGTGACCCGAGCACAGGCCGCCCCGGCGCGCCTTCAGATCAACGCCATCAGTGGAGGCCCGACCTTATCTTCCCCCGTCACCTCAAACCGGGCCAGGAAGAGTTTCAACAGGGCTTCGCAATCCAGCCAGGTACTCAGCATCGGCGCCAGCCGACCCGGCAAGATCGCAAAGACCGGATGGAAACCTATCAGCTTCTCGGAGGAGGAGGAGCGGGGCATCGTTTTTCCCCACGACGATCCCCTGATCGTCCGGGCGCTAATATCAAACTGCGACGTAGGTCGCATTCTCGTCGACACCGGCAGTTCGGTTAACGTACTTTTTTGGGATGCTTTTCAGAGAATGAGTTTGAACGAGAAAGAGTTAGACCGCAAGGTCACGCCTCTTCTTGGTTTTTCAGGAGATTCAGTCCTCCCCCGGGGGATTATCACTTTACCAATCACCATGGGCTCCGAGCCCCTCACCACCACCACGCTGACTACTTTCCTTGTGGTCGATTGTCCAACAGCTTACAACGCGATCCTCGGTCGGGGCCTGCTCAACCAAATACGAGCCATCGTATCCACTCACCTCCTGCTTATGAAATTCTCAACACCTTTGGGACCGGGCCAGGTACAGGGAGACCAGCTCTCAGCCCGGACGTGTTATGCCACCTCTCTCACTAAAACCAACCAGAGGCCGACCGAGACAACAGAGACGCTCACGGTCACTGAATCGGCACTCGGTGACGACCCTGTGGAAGCAGGATACATAGAAGAGCTCAGGGACAGCCCCCCGGAAGACCCCCGCGACTTGGCTCACACGCCCCATGCGGAGCCGGTGGAAGAGACAGAGACAATCCCTCTTTCCAGTGAACACGGGGACCGCCAGGTTCGAATCAGCTCGAAACTCAGGCCCGACATCCGCTCCGAACTCATCCAGTTCCTCCAGGACAACGCTGAAGTGTTCGCATGGTCCTATGCGGACATGCCCGGCATTTCCGCCGAGGTGATCTGTCACCGGCTCACCATCGATCCCACCTTCAGGCCAGTCGCCCAGAAGCAACGAAGCTATGATGCGGAAAGGCAAATGGCCATGCAGGCCGAGGTCACGAAGCTCAGCACGATCCACTTCGTCTGAAAGGCCATATACGCTGCATGGGTGGCCAACATGGTCCTAGTCAAGAAACCTACAGGACTCTGGCGAATGTGTATCGATTTCACGGACTTAAACAAGGCATGCCCGAAGGACAACTTCCCATTTCCCAAAATCGACATGCTGGTGGACGCTACGGCGGGACACGAGTTGCTCAGTTTCATGGACGCCTATTCGGGCTACAATCAGATCCTAATGAATCCGGACGACCAGATCCACACAAGCTTCCGGACCAACTTGGGAGTCTATTGTTATAATGTCATGCCTTTTGGCCTGAAGAATGCGGGGGCAACTTATCAACGCCTTGTTAACTTCATGTTTGCCGACCAGATTGGCAAAACCATGGAGGTATACGTGGATGACATGCTTTTCAAAAGCAGGACAGCAGGCGAACACGTTCCTAACCTGGCCAGAATGTTCAAGGTCCTCAAACACTACAAGATGCATCTCAACCCCGCCAAGTGCGTTTTCGGCGTGGGTTCGGGCAAGTTTCTAAGGTACATGATCAGTCAGAGAGGAATCGAGGCCAACCCTGAAAAAATCAAGGCTATCATGGACATGCAACCCCCTCAGACACACAAGGACATCCAGAGCCTCACAGGGCGAGTAGCGGCCCTCACAAGATTCATATCCAAGGCGACGGATAAGTGCACTCCCTTCTTTAAGGCATTGAAAAGCAAGGGAAAAAGGATCAACTGGACGGACGAGTGCAGCAAGGCATTCGTAGAGCTCAAGCGGTACATGAGCAGCGCACCGCTCTTAACCCGACCAGAGATGGGGGAACACCTTTTCCTTTACCTATCAGTATCCGCCTCCGCAGTGAGCTCAGTCCTCGTCACCCGGAGGGCAGGTGCCGAGAACCCGGTCTACTACGTCAGCAAGGCTCTGCAAGACGCAGAAACGAGATATCCCGACTTGGAGAAGCTGGCACTTGCATTGGTAGTAACGGCACGGCGACTGCGCCCATACTTTCAGGCACACGAAATCAAGGTCGTCACTAATAAACCTCTCCGGCAGGTCCTCCAGAAACCGGAGATCTCGGGCAGACTGATTAAGTGGGCAATTGAGCTCAGCGAGTTCGACATTAATTATGTGGCAAAGACTGCCGAAAAGGGACAAGCAGTGGCTGACTTCGTCGCCGACTACTCTTACCAACCCACCCAGTGCATGCCGCCTGAGGATACCGGCAGGCAGAATCTTCCCGCCAGGGAAGGAGAAGGACCATCTACCTCTGGCATCGACCCCACCCGGCCCTGTTGGACGCTGTTCGTCGACGGTTCAGCCTGCCACAACGGGTCGGGGGCCGGCTTAGTACTCACCTCCCCCCACCAAGTCAAGCTAGAGTACGCTATAAGGTTCAGCTTCCGAGCATCCAACAACGAGGCAGAATACGAGGCTCTACTGGCTGGCCTACGTCTCGCCAGAGACATGGAGGCCCAGCAACTACGCATTTTCAGCGACTCCCAACTAGTCGTCAGCCAGATCAACGACAATTTCGAGGCCAAGGACGCATCCATGACTCTCTACTTGGCCCTCGCCAGGCAACTACTTGGGTCGTTCACGAACTTTGAGGTTGCAAAGATCCCACGATCGGAAAACGGCCATGCCGATGCCTTGGCTCGACTGGCATCCTCACTTGATGACAAAGAAGGGAGACGAGTTTTAGTCGAAGTCCAACACAGGCCTAGCACCAGACCGAACCCTGTATACACCATCAACACCAGCCCGACATGGATGGACCCCATCAGGGCCTACCTACATGATGGCTCTCTCCCAGAAGACAGGCTGGAGGCCAAGAAAATTAGGCGGCAGGCCACTCGCTACACCATTCAGCACGGTCATCTGTATAAGCGAGGATTCACCACCCCGCTGCTAAAGTGCCTCACGCTGGAACAAGGAGACTACGTTCTCCGAGAAATGCACGAAGGCATATGCGGAGACCATTCGGGCGCACGCACTTTGGCACACAAGGCATTCCGCCAGGGATACTTCTGGCCAACAATGCTCGCAGATGCCACTGCCCTCACACAGCAATGCGACAGGTGTCAGCGACACGCCCAGATCCCTCACTTGCCAGCCGAACCCCTCACTTCCATGATGAGCCCATGGCCATTCTCGCAGTGGGGACTCGACCTCATCGGGCCAATGCCTACGGGCAAGGGCAGGGTAAACTTCGCTGTGGTGGCAGTAGACTATTTTACCAAATGGGCGGAGGCGAAGCCCCTCGCGTCCATCACAGCAGCAAAGATCGAGTCATTCATATATCAGAACATCATTTGCCGCTTCGGGATCCCACACACCATCGTGACCGATAACGGGAAACAGTTCGACTGCAATCGCTTCAAGGCATTCTGCCAAACATACGGTATACAGCTTCTCTTCGCATCCCCTGCACACCCCCAGTCCAACGGCCAAGTTGAGGCCGTCAATAAAAATATCAAGTACAACCTGAAAAAGCGCCTGGACGAAGACAAGGGCAAATAGGCAGATATAATCAACGACGTCCTTTGGTCGCACCGTACTTCATACAAAACGGCCACAAACGAAACGCCCTTTGCCCTAGCTTTTGGGTCAGAGGCCGTGATCCCCGTGGAGATCGGAGAAACATCATACCGTGTCATCTCGTACGATCCGGACACCAACGATCAGCAGATTGCCCTCAACCTCGATCTAATTGAGGAAAGGCGAGACCAAGCTAACCTGAAAAACATGGCCTACAAGCGGCGTGTTGCTAGATACTACGACTCGAGGGTTCGACACAGGAGTTTCAGGGTAGGGGACTTGGTCCTCCGCAAAGTTAATAATGGCACCAGGGACAAGGCAGCAGGCACCTTTGCCCCAAACTGGGAAGGACCATACACCGTGGCAAGAGTCTGCCGAGAGGGGACTTACGAGCTGCAAAATTCCGAAGGGAAGACACTTCCACATCCCTGGAACGTGGACCATCTCAAGTATTACTACAGATAGGTTGTTGTAAAACGCGGCAAGGCGCACGGCCCACGACCATTTTTTGTAAACATGTTCTGGCATACCCAGACTGATCTATGAATAACATTCATCAAGTGATCGATTCAAGTTTTGTTACAAACATTTCCAATGCGTACTTTCCCGGTCTATGTTCTAAAACTGACGGATACTATCAGCCATCAGTGGCCGACACACTTGGTGTTTATTTCAAATCTTATTTCAAATCCAAACACATCAGTTACCAAAATATCTGTTTATTAAAACCAAGGTCACATTACACAGGCCTAAGCCAAATTACAACGAGATTTAGAATGCGCCCTATACTACTGGCCGTCGCCACCCAACTCGGTCGTTTCTTCATCTTCAGCATGCAGACCGCCCGTCTTCTCGGCCTCAGCTTGGTCGGCCTCGTCGGAATCCAGATCCTCCTCTTGATCATCGGGCAGAGGATTCCCATCATCATCCAGGTAATCCTCAACCCTCGGCGGGGACTTGAGCCAAGGGAAGGCAATGGAGACCCCTGGGTTAGACATCAACAACTTCTTGTAGAAGCCATCCTCCAAGGCAGCCCCGAACTTCATGAAGGTCTACTCACATTCCTGAGAAGCCTTATACTCTTCTATCCCCACCTTCTTGGCCGAGATCAACTGCTCGGCTAGCCTCGCATTGGCCGACTCCTGCTCAGCCAACCTGGACCTGGATTCTTCCAACTCGGCTTGGACCCGCCTAGCCTCTTCGGCCCTCGCGGCTGCTTCCACCTCCAGGGCCTTTACCTTCAGCTCAAGCTCCGCCTTGGCCTCGAGCGCCTGGTTGAACAGTCTTTGATTGCCGGCCAAGGCGTGCTCCCTCCCTTCCACTTCCCGCTTCATATCCAAGGCTTGCTGCCTGAGGTTGCTGGCATGGCGGAAGGTCGAGAACACTTCTCCAAGAAACTGCACAAGTCACAGGCCGCGTTAGTCCCAAAAAAAACAAAAAACAAAAAATAATAACAACAAAAAAGGGGGCACCACGAAACAGAAACTTACATGAGAGCCAAGCCGCATGGTCTTGTCACAACGGTCGGCAAAGTCCCTCGGCTGAACTTCGGCTATCTCACCCAACTCATATTGGGACCCCCGGACCACCGTGTTCATAAAGTTCAGCTGCGAGGGGTGGAAGGCCGTGCTCAGATGCCGCCAGCTGTCGTCCACCTCAGTCGTCCTGATCAAGTCCGGCTCCCCCTCCGCGTTGACGAAATATGACTTGATCGACGAGTCCAACGTCGGCCTCTTCAGCTTTTTCGGCACCTGTCGGCCAGCCAGCAGGGAAGTCTGCGAGGGCACGACCATGTTCCTCACCTGTTCTAGGGTCTCCACCTCGGCCTGCCTCTTCTGCCTCTTTTTCTCGGCCGGCTCCTCATCTTCCTTGTTTTCCTTCCTCTCGGCCAGCTTCTTTTTCTTCTTCAGTCGAGCCTCGGCCACGAACTTTCTCCTCTGCTCGGCCGCATCATCTATTTCGATGACGACCGGAGAACTGCCGAGCGCCGTTTTCCTCTTCTCACCGGCCGACGCAGGGGGACTTGAGAACAAGGGCTCAAGGGGCTCCAGCGTCGCTTCATCCACATCCGTTGCTGGCTGTTCCCCGGCTTGACTGGACCCCCCGGCTATCCGTAGCCTCGGTTTCACTCTGGCCGTCGACTTCGTCTTCAGCGGCTGCCTGAAGTCCACTTTGGATGACGCCCCAGCTTTCTGAGCCTCGGCCTTCGCATCCTCGGCCTGCTTCATTATCTCTTGAATCTTAACCATTCGATTCGAGCACTGGGTGGCTGCAGCAAGCACGTAGTCCGGAGGAGCTGCACAAAAAAAAAATCAGTCACTTATCCAGGCCAGCCAACACTTTCACACGGCATGGTGAGTCGATACTTACGAAGTTCCGATATCAGGCCGACCTTCAGAAAATTCTGGGGAAGTCGCAAGAAATCCCTACTCCTTTCTGTTCGGTCAAGCCTCTCGAACAGTTCCACACAGTCAGCTTTTTCCTGGTCGGTCACGCTAGGACACTTGAACACCTCTGCAAAAAACAAAGACACATTAGCCACGGCCTACAAAACAAAAAACAAAAACAATCCCTAACCGACCTACAAAAACCTAACACTAGTCACACCTTTTGACTGATAATTCCTCGGAATTCTCCTATCTTGATCGGTTAGGTAAGACCCCTCCCAGTCTTTACAAACCAACACAAAACGATGTTTCCATGCCTTTTGCGATGTGGGCATGTCCCATATGAACGGCCCCCGGGTCTTCCTATCTCGAGCCTCCACATAAACCCACCCCGTTTTATCCCTTCTAAACTGGTAGAGGTAATTTATGTGCCCCCAGGACGGCTCTCCTTTCCCGGCCAGCTTGAAGGCCGTGTACACACCTGTCAGGGCAATCCAGGTGTTGGGGTTAATTTGACCGATGGCCACCCCAACCTGGGCAACCATCCTTTGCACCCAAGGATGGAGGGGCAGGATGACTCCATGCGTGAAGACGTCCGGATGGAAGGTCGTCCACGGCTCCGGAGGATCACTCGGCATGTCGCTATCCCCAATCAGCCGCATCACAACTGAATCGGGCACGTGAAACGCCTCTCGGTATGCCTGAATATCATCCCATTTGATCGTACTCAGCTGACGATCAATGTGATAGACGGATGTCGCAACGGTCACCTGCTTCATGGCATTATCCACATCAATCTCAATCAACATCGGCCTGGATGTCGCATCTTGATCGCTTGTCCCCACAGCTTCTTTTTCTCTCGACCGACCTGATACAAGGGGTATGCCTTCAAAAACATCGGTCTGCCCCACCGAATCTACATCAACGATCAACCGTTCGGCTTCACCAATGGCCGAAACAGCCTCGTCTGGCATCTGGGCAAAAACTTTTTCAAGCTCCTCCTCCAGATCCCTATCTTCCTCGGCCTGCGACCTCAGATTCACCTCTGGCCGAGATGTCCCTGAAGTTGAAGCCGATCCACTCGTCTTCAACCGTGTGTCAGAAGCGGCCGAAGCCGTTGAATCATCCTCGAAGGCATTTCCAGACCGGGCGTCCGTGCCTTGAGAATCTTCAGACACCATCTACAAATATAAAAAAAACCCTCCTAAGAATGGGAAACAACGCGACTCTCCTTACTGGCCGACCTATCGGATCTAGAAACCACGGGACAAACATGCATATGTGTTCATCCCATGTTCTTGCAATAGACAAACTTTGAATCCAAATCACAATGTCAAAATTTACGTACCGTGTTTCTGCTTGGAAGTCGCCGCGAGCACCGCCGTGAACCTTGTTCGGAAATCGCCTTGCCTCGACGGAAATCGCCTTTGTACTTCTCTTACCAACACTCACAATTCACTTGGAAGAAAAAAGTAAAAAGTGAACTTGGCTCCACTCCTTTTATACTAGCCAATTCTAACCATGGTTAAAAAACTAGCCGTTTTTACCATGGTCGGCCAGCCCAACCGTCACCTCGACCTCGATAAGCGGAAAGGTCATCTCGATTTGCACGCGCATTTAAACCGCACTACACGGCGATGTAAGGTCCTGCGCAAGCTGACCAACCAAGGTGACATCCTTCACCTTGGCACCAAGTGACATGTGATCGGCCTTCAAGGTACCCCCTAGGCCGATCGGTCACCTCATCATGCAAGGTCCTGCGCAAGCTGACCGACCAAGGTGACATCCTTCACCTTGGCACCAAGTGACATATGATCGGCCTTCAGGGTACCCCCCGGCCGATCGGTCACCTCATCGTGCAAGGTCCTGCGCAAGCTGACCGACCAAGGTGACATCCTTCACCGACCAAGGTGACATCCTTCACCTTGGCACCAAGTGACATGTGATCGGCCTTCAGGGTACCCCCCAGGCCGATCGGTCACCTCATCGTGCAAGGTCCTGCGCAAGCTGACCGACCAAGGTGACATCCTTCACCTTGGCACCAAGTGACATGTGATCGGCTTTCAGGGTACCCCCCAGGCCGATCGGTCACCTCATCGTGCAAGGTCCTGCGCAAGCTGACCGACCAAGGTGACATCCTTCACCTTGGCACCAAGTGACATGTGATCGGCCTTCAGGGTACCCCCAGGCCGATCGGTCACCTCATCGTGCAAGGTCCTGCGCAAGCTGACCGACCAAGGTGACATCCTTCACCTTGGCACTAAGTGACATGTGATCGGCCTTCAAGGTACCCCCCAGGCTGATCGGTCACCTCATCGTGCAAGGTCCTGCGCAAGCTGACCGACCAAGGTGACATCCTTCACCTTGGCACCAAGTGACATGTGATCGCCCTTCAGGGTACCCCCTAGGCCGATCGGTCACCTCATCGTGTAAGGTCCCGCGCAAGCTGATCGATCAAGGTGGTCGGCCTGCAGGGTACCCCCAGGCCGATCGGCCACCCACTTACACCCGTCCAACGCCAGTTTTAAACTCCCATCCTTCGGTTTTCTCCTCTATCAAGGGCTTGGGGGACTGGGGACTAGCATACTACGCACCAGAACAGGCCGACAAGCATAATACAAGCCCTCAACCGAGGCAATCCACCTCAGTCAACGACTTGAGGGACTTCTGTTCATACCTAAACTGGTCGGCTTGGTCAAAATCCCGAACCAATCTGACCTGTTCCTGCTCCACCAGTCCCAGGCAAGTCTCAGATTACGCTAACAAAGCCAAGAACGACATAGGAAGACCAAATCTGGTCGGCAAGGCTTACTGACAAGTCATAAATGCTATCCGGGACCACCACAGGACACCTGTCAAACTCCTAGAGGCAGCAACATTTATCCCACATTGACAAACACCAACAAACACATTCAATGCTACTATAAATACAAGGGCATCCCCCTCCAAAAGGTAATGACAATCTTACCCTCACGCTGTCTAAATTACAACAGTACCCTCCTACTTAACTGACTTAAGCATCGGAGACTGTTCGGCCGGCATCACACCGGTGTCCCTTTGCATTACCCTCTTCCTGTGCAGGCCACAATATTTCGAGAGGGATCGCGAAGGAAGCTCAGCGAGGCAGGAGTAGGTTGATCCATTTCTTGCATCAACACTACTTATCAAGCAAATCAGTATAAAATGCCCTTTGCACCTTTTACTGGAGTCAACCACCACAAACGGTCTGTTTTGTTTGGCTGTGCATTGCTTGCAGATGAGACCGAATCAACCTTCATTTGGCTCTTCACAACTTGGCTCGAGGCAATGTCTGGACGGCAACCAGGTTTGATCATAACGGACTATGATCCAGCTATAAGTAGAGCAGTGCAGCAAGTTTTTCCTCAATCAACTCATCGATATTTCAAGTGGCATATCATAAGCAAAATGCCGAAGGAAATGGGACATGTATATAGTGTAGTCCCAAGGACTTTTCAAGTTGAATTTTATAGATGCATTAACAAGAGTGAGACACCAGATGAATTTGAATCAACTTGGCAGATTCTTTTTGATAAGTACAACCTCGGAGGGATTGATTGGCTTCAATCATTGTATGTTGATCGCAAGTTGTGGGTCCCAGTATACGTGAGAGGTACATTCTTTGGAGGGATGTACGCTACCCAGCAGAGTGGGAGTGTGAAATCACTTTGTGGGAGTGTGAAATCACTTTGTGGGAGTGTGAAATCACTTTTCGATGGCTATGTGAATGCGGGAACTACCTTACAGAATTTGGCAGAGCAATATGAGAAGGCATTGAATGAGAGTTATGAGAAAGAAGCAAAGGCCGAGTTTGAAATTTTTTATACTAAACCAGTTCTGAAAACACCACTTCCTGTCGAAAAGCAAGGAGCAGATATATACGCAAGAAACATGTTCACCGTATTTTAGGATGAAGTTTTTGAATCTCTTGTGTACGCTGTGAAATTAGATGTGGAGGATGGAGGAACCAGCACTTATGAAGTAGCAAGATTCAATGAAGAACATAAAGTGAATTTTGTGGCTTTTAATATGCCTGAACAACTAGCGAGTTGTAGTTGCAAGATGTTTGAATTTGAAGGGATCCTCTGCAGACATGTGCTTGCAGTATTTAAGGCAATCAATGTCTTTACACTCCCACAGTGTTATATCTTAAAGAGATGGACTAGAAATGCCAAGGAAGAGGCTATGTCGGATGTGCTTCCCTCTGTCGAATTACAGGGCAATTCTCATAAGGGCAGGAACTTGCACAATATTCTGTGCCAGGAAGCCATCGGATGTGCAGAGGAAGGGATGGCATCCGACCATATATTCAAGGTGGCGTTAAGCGCGCTAAGAGAGGCTAGAGTGAAAATCGTTGGTGCAAAACGAAACGCCATGAAATCAATCTCCCAAAACTAGAAACTATGCCAGGACAAGCTATCAAGGAGATGATGCCACAATTTCAGTCTGGTACGCTAATAGTTCCCCCGGCAACCAGAAAGACAAAACAAGGAAACTCCTCTACTGAAATTTACTTCACCAAATACAGTGTCAGAACAGTCTGGACATCATCGTAATTGCTTGTGCATGAAGGATTCAGGCAAAAATGGTAAGTTACTTATTGTTTAGATAATCATTCTTCTTCTGGGTTGAACTTCAATACCTTTTTCTTACTATTTACAGACTTCTCACTCTTTTGTAGGACAATTAAAATCAAATGTTGCCAGTTCAACAAGTGGAAGCAAGTGGAAGAATTTTTTTTTCTTCTCTTTTTTGTTGTTTGCTGGATACAATTCATGTGGCTATAAGTTTGGAGCTGCAGTTAAAGAACTTGGCTTTCTGTTTTACAATTTCGTTTATCAGCAAGGTCTGCAAGGTATAGCATCTGCATTCACTTTACTGCAGTGATAATTGCTGAAACATCTTAGAAAGTATTTTAACTTGGGATTTACAAAGGTTCTACAATCTTTTGTGTGGCTATTAGATATCACCATTCCAAGGTAGGTTTTACGAATATTCATAAAACAATTTCAAAGATGAGAACAAGTAGATAAAATTGAAGTGTCAAAATAAAATAAAGTCATCATCCGAAATTCATAAAATCTTAATGTTACATATTCTAGAATAGATTTGGGATACCAGATATCTACATCAAAGGGATCCTCTAATCAATCTAACCTAGCAACTAAAGAAAATTTGTGAAAGATATAATTGTGATGACCCAATGTCTACCCGAATTGCACATGAAAAATTGTGGAATCTAACACATAAACCTCATGTTACAGCCCTCAATTTGCATGTTTCACAGGTTTGTTTATTTTTATGATATCTGCTTTGGACTCCATTTTCACAGGTAAAGGAGGAGAGAATAGCAGACGATCATTCTGACCCTGGCCATGGCCTTTAGTTTCATAAATATCTTCCCTTCTCTGAGTCATTCTGGCTCTAGGGTTTCTTTCTCCATGACTGGCCTGTGGTGATCCGCTACTCTCCGTGTGTTCCTCATCGTCATCTTCAGTCTCCTGTGCAAAACATTTAGTATCTTCAACCTCACTGCGAAGGTTCTCCACTAGCTCTCCATGATCATCACTATAGTCATTCCCATCCCCACTTGGAACCGGCTCATTGGAGTTGCTAAAGACCCGATACACATTCCCATTGTCTGCAAAGCTCACATTTTTCTTGACCTTAGGTTGAAGCCCATACCTTTTCACCAGAACCCCATTTTGAAATTGAATTCTAAGGTTTTCTCCATCTTCATCACTTACATGTTGAAACCCTTCAAGATCCACATCTTCATCATCATTCTCAGAGACTTTAGCAAATCCACGAATCTTCTCAATTCTATCCCTCAATTTCCCAATCATTTCCCTCTGATCCCTTCCCAAATCACCACCACCTTTGGAGGGCAAAACCCTAGACTTGCTAGCATTTTGACCAAACCTCACATTCCTCACTGCTTTCAGGGAAAGCCCATGCCTTTTCATCACAATCCCATCAATGGACTCCAAAAATTGAACCAAATCTCTACTAACAGACCTTTTCCCGTCCCTCACAATGGGGTCACCGCACTGCTAACACAATGCAGAGACAAAATCTCTTAAGAAAATTGAAAGCAAAAGAGTAATTTTATTAAGAAACGTATAAAAATGAACCAACCCATGATTGATTTACCTGAATAGAGTCGAGCTTGATAAGCAAATCGATGGCTTTTTGAGAAATGGCGTGAAAATTGAAGTGGGTATCATTTGAAATCAATGATTTGAGAGAGTTGAAAGCAGACTTGATAACGGCGAGGTCTTTAAGCTGCCTGAGGGTTCGTGATCTGCGGACAAGGAAGGCGCGGAAGTGGATTTGAATGACTCGAGCAGCTAGGTCTCTGAGAGAGTGCGAATACGAAGACTGGGATCGAGACGAAGAGTAGTGGTGGAGGGAGGCTTCGAGGGCTTCGATTCGAGAGAGGAGGGAGGAGATAAGAGAGTGGGTTTGAAGCTGCGGTTGGTCTAGCTGTTCTTGTTGGTGCGGACGATGCTTTGGGTGGTGGAATTTGTGGGTGGGTTGAGGGTTTTGGCGGCGGAGACTCTGGTGGTGAGAATAGGGATCTGGTGGGGTAGATTGGATTTGGAGAAGATGAGAAGCAAGGGCTAGGAGGAGTGGGTCTGTGCCTAGTGGTGGCGGCGGCGGTGGGAAGGGGTGGTGGGATTGGGTGCAACAGCAGGCATTGTAGGAGTTGGTGCAGCAAACGGTGGTGGGAGGCTGAGATTGGTGGTGGTGGTGGGAGGCCATTTGGAAGCTTTCGAAGTTAAAGTTTTGGGAGAAATGAAGGGTTTATGCTAAAAGATGGATTTGGGTTTTGGATGATCCGATGGTAAAGCTTGTGACTTTATCGGACTCTGTCAGACAGTGATGCAGCATCACATGTCATGGGCCCGATAGATATTCTTTTCGGTATTTTCGTAAATTTCGAGGAAAACATTTAAGCGACTTGGTCTTTGGGTGGTCAACGGATTTGAATTTGATGAGCATTCAGCTGCCCTAGGCTATAACGATCCAACTCGTCTATATTTTTGGGCCCTATAAATTGATATCATTGGACTATCGGTAGTAGCTATTGAGCCGAACAAAGATCAAAACTGACCAAACTTGCATGAGCTTGAGGTTTAAGCAAAACTCCAGACAGAATTTGTTGTGCTAGTCTTTTTGTCATCCAAATTTTACGAAAGTCAAATGCATTATGCATGTGAAACAACAATATGTATGAGTGCTATTTTTTTTATCAGATAATTAAGCACATTCAATAAATTAAACAAACAAATACATAGATTTGAAGGTCCAACAACATACATAATCTAAATAGACAAATAAAATGTAGATGATAAAACTAAAAAGGTCTATAAGTATAAAATAAACCAAAAATAACTAATAATAAAAAACCTAATAGAAACCTTAGATCTGAAAATTGGAGAAACTCTACATCTTCCATAACCATCATAGACACCAATATGGGGATAAACAAGTCACCCACACGTAGAGTGTTTCCATATCCATTTAAGGGGTACATTATGCACTTTAAACGTTAAGGGGTGGAAACCGATAATGGAGAATTCAAAGCAGGTTGTGGTAGAGAGCATCAGGTGAGGAAGGACGAGAGCACATATATGAAGAAATATCTATATTCACCAAAATAGTGAAGAAAAAGCCTCCATAAAGGATGAATTGGGATAAACGCAACGAAGGGTGAAGTAACAAGCCAAGACCATGGCTACCATGGGAAAAAGAAAAAAAAAAGAAAGGCTAAAGAGGAAGTGTGACGACCCATCCCTAATTTAAGGATTAATTAAGACTAATTACGGATTAGTGGGGCTAATCAGGGATTAGTCGAGGATTTACGGACGTTCAAGGCGAAATTACAATTTTGCCCCTAAACGAGAGCAAAAGTTGACTTTTGACTTGGGAGGTTTGATGGCCGAGGGCCAAGGACCGTTACGTAGATCGAGTCGATACGAGTCCGTAGACAGGCGACACGTCGAAATCGGACGTTCGACGAAGAAGTTACGGCTCACGGAAGTTCCGTGGAACTATTGCACGTTTTCCGAGACGAATGCCTTTTGGCATTAAGTGGGCCCCAGATATTTTGAATTGTCCCAATGGATGAGTGACAAGTGTCACTCATCCATTTCCCATTGAGATTGCATACATGCATTCCCCTTTACTTGTTCGTGCAAACCAAACCCGATCTCACCCCTTGAACCCAAATCCATATCCCTTTCCTTTTGATTCTGTGAGAAGCCAGGAGAGGAGTGAGGATGAGCTGATGGTGGCCGGGTGATGACAGGGCCGCCGTGGACGGCGGCGATGGCCCAGAACCCAGGTAACCTGACAGCCCCATTTTGATTGTTTTAATTTGAATTTTTGGTTTAGGATGTTATGGATGATTTTGGGTGATTGGGAGATGCTTAGTAGGCTTGTAGGAAGATTAGGAGGGGCTTTGGACGGCAAAGAAAGGCTGAGACGCCTTGGGGGTGGCAGGGAAAAAAAGAGATCATGAGGCAGAAATTGAACGGGGTGGTTTCAAAGGGGTTTTCATGGTTTTCTTCACACAATTAGGTTGCTAGGGTTAAATTAGGAAGATTGGAATCAAAAGGGGAAGAAATGGACAAAAAATGAAGAGGGAATAGCCCTGGACCGGTCACGCCGGTCTAGTTAGACCGGCTGTACAGGACCAAACCAGACTGGCCGGTTCATCGAAGGTAGGGGATAACTGTAACGCCGCGTGGCTCCCACGCACAGAGGCTTTTGCCGGCGCGTGTGGGCGCCTGGCCCACTTTTTGGGGATGCTTCCAACACACGAAATCATCTATTCGATGTAACGAATATTTTGGGACTGGTTTCGTATCGATCGGATATCGTTTCGATATGTTTCGGGGTGTCCGAAGGTTTAGGATCAGAATTAAAAATAGTTAAAAATTCCAGAAAATTACGGGGCTTTAGTGAGGGGTTATTTAAGTAGTTAGTAACCCTCTATTACAATTTGGATAGGCTCAGAGACGGTGATTAGCCCAGGAAGGGCGTATGACACTTGTATCGAGGCACAACTTTAGACGGTCTGTGAGTGGACTTTGGTTTTCTAAATTGATGCATGCATAACTATTTTATATGCTTTTTTGAACATTTTTTGTGATGCCATGGGTGCATTTGTGTGTGTTCACGTATTTGCACGTATTTCGAGGTTTCAGCCTTATACGGTGCTTATACGTGTTTGTGCTTTCTGTGTTGATTTCAATGAAATGATTTCGGATTGGAAACAAGGAATCGGCCATGAGACCCATTTGGTTTTGTCTCGGGCATGTGGCCCTATTGATGACCTACGGGTCTGAGTAGTGGTCACGTCGAGTGCTATGTGCACGGCGACAGACGATATGACGCTCGCCTCCGGACTGGGATGCGTTCCTACCGGAGATGTCACGATGCACGTACCGTTTTCGAGTAGCCACTGGAGGCTCGACTTCGAAGTGGTGACGGTTCAGGATATCGATCGGTGATGGGTGCACCATGATGTAGAGGTGGTCGCATCAGTTGATATGTTCACGGAGACATACCAGGATTGAGAGCTGTCCTGGACAAGTGGTTGCTCACATCATTAGAATTGGAATCGTGACTGACCCTGAGATATCGGGCACGCTGCCCAGTTGTTTATTATATCGAGCATAAGGCCCATTTGTTGCTTATGAAACATGATTTCGGGTCAGGGACCCATATTTGGATTTACGATAGTTTATGGAAAACCCGAGCGTGGCCCTTTAAACGATTTTGAGTTGATTTGAAAATGGTTTTCTGTATACCATCCTCATGAACGGATGCCCTCTAGACGTCTCGTAGTATCCTGGAGTGGCGGGTTGTCTCCTCTAGACGTCTCGTAGTATCCTGGAGTAGTCACGGGGCAATTGCCTGCGAGGGGTCATTGCACGGAGCGACCGGTCTGTATAGTGACTCAGGAGCAGGGATTGGCAGAGGTTAAAACCTCCCCCCAGGGAGGGTCAATGGTCTGCGGACATTGACCTGGGTGGACCCTAAAGAGACTTGGGATTTGAGACCCCAGGTAGCACGCGTAGCTTGGAACCATGATAGGTGTGATTGTGACATCTCGGATGTCAGGCATCAGGGATGCCGA
The DNA here is from genome assembly GCA_032719365.1 of Prinsepia uniflora. Classification (NCBI taxonomy): domain Eukaryota; kingdom Viridiplantae; phylum Streptophyta; class Magnoliopsida; order Rosales; family Rosaceae; genus Prinsepia; species Prinsepia uniflora. The sequence continues at coordinate 60,725,886 of CM064875.1, forward strand.
AGATTGGTGTTTGGGGCTGAGACCCACATGTACTGGCTTTGAGCTGAGTTCCCATGTACTTGATTTACGGTTTTGGGCCAAGGCCCTGATGGTTTATTTGGTTTGAGAAATGGTTTGACTAAATGGTTTTCAAATGCATGCATGCTTTTTAGTGAAGCGCATAAATATCTTCTTTTCGTGAAATTGTTTTGATAAACTTTTTGTTTTGTCCACTCACAGTTTTTAATATTTTGAATGCCCTTCAGGTTGATCGCGGATGCGGGCTGTAGCAGAGACCGAGATATCACACTCCTCCTCCGAATCCTGGCGTACTCTAAAGCCCCGAGAGGACTAAAGTCGGAAATTCCCTTGTTTGATACTCCGTGTCAGACGGGATCAGGCATGTCCTGCGTTAATCCGAGGGGGATTTGGGATGGGTCCTAACAGGAAGGGTCGGATGTAACGCCCCGAAAATTCGAGGAATGTAAAATTATAAAATAATAAATGAAATGATGTTTTTACCCTTGTGAATAATATGGTCAAATTGTTGACTTTTTTATTGGTAGGTCAAACGGACATTGACCAATGACCGTGACGTAGTTCGGACGTCACGAGTCCATAAACAGGTGGCACGTCCAATTCTAACGATCAGGGAAGAAGTTATAACGTTTGGAAGTTCAAGGGCATTTTCGTAATTCGGACAAAAAGGGGAAAATGTTGACTTTTTGATTGACCACTAGTTTTCACAAAATTCAAGGACCGTTAGGTAGGTCTCGATGCCCTGAGTCCTTAGACAGGCGGCACGCAGATAACGGATATGGGACAGATGAGTTACGGGTCAAGAAAGAGAAGGGCATTTTGGTAATTTTGTGCAGAAGGGCAAAATAGTAATTTTGCAGGGGATACTGTTTGAAAACCGTGGAAACAGAACCTGCACCATCGTGCTTGGTTGTTCTGATCAAGCAATTGTTTAACAGTGTTAGTGGCTGGACAAGAGATTAGTTTATTGGTTTTGAGGCAGTGGGTGTGGACTGAAACAAGAACCAGGCATGGTCACCATTTTGTATTGATTTTGGGTCTGTTTTGCGGGAAACAAATTTCAGTGGGACTGAGGGATTCCCACGAGTGTTGGCTACACAGTTCAATTAACAGAGAGATATGGAGTGAGAGAGGACCATTTCTGATAAGGAGAGGCTGAGAACTTGAGAGAAAACAGAGATTGGAGAATTTGGAAATTTGGAGGGAAAAATCGAAAATTTAATTTGCGGGTCTAGAGGAACAAAACCAAGGATTGAAACAGCCTTCTGGGACCACTTGGAGTTCAACCATATCACTCATGAAGTGAATCGACCACGGTTTGGCCAGGAACCCAAGTTCCAATTTCGAAGGATTTTCAGACCTGAGGACGATGACTTCCAGGTGTGGATTTGTGAAATTGGTTGTGTTTTATTGTTCGTTTAGGTCCTATTAAGCTTCAGTTTAAGCCAATTTGGAAATGGAGTTGAAACCAGTGAGATACGAAGGTCGACCCATTTGGTTGATCACGGGTCGTATGGTCGATTTAGGACTTGTTGGGGTTAATTAATGCATGAGAACTTAAGTTAAGAGGTTAAGGAAGGTCTTAGGTGGAAAAACGAAGGGATTCGAGTGAGAATTGATGGGGATTTGGCCGGGTTGAGTCGCGGGTTTGGGGACCCGTTTAACAGATGTTCGGGCAAGGACGATGACACTGTAGCTAAAGTGCATGGCGCGTGGCTTTCACGCGCAGCCACTTTGGGCGGCGCGTGAGGCCTCATCTCCGGTCACAGTCAACTTGAGTTTTCATCCTTTCAGTTTATTGAACATTTTGAGCTAAATTTCGAGTCGATCGGAGATAGCTAAGTTGGTCAAAATAGGGTCTATTACCTCGGGAAGCGTGTTCAGGTGGCTTTCCCGAGCCAGTTTCAGTCTAGGGTTTCATGGTTGAATTTTAAGGACTTTTAGTGACCCTTACGTGTGATTTGGACATGACAGGAATTGTACAATAGTACCCAGATGAGGTTATACGCTCAGTTTTGCAGCAGGATTGTACTGTGAGTGGGCTCGCTTATATGTGTGAATCAAGCAAAGGTTTCGATTATCTTGAGTGATGGCTATGGCACGATTTACGATGTTTGGGCTTAAGACCTGTCTGGTGAAATTTAAGTATTGTTTTGGATTATATATATATATATATTTGTGTATGTGGATGTCGATCTTTGGTACTGCACTGTATAGATCTACTCGTGTGATACTGTCTCCTCCGGATGTAGGTACCCCGGAGTGGTCACAGCGCAATGCCTGCGATGGGTCATTCTACTGAGGGACCGGACTGTAGGTTGACTCAGGAGCAGGATTGCTATAATTGGACATCTGGGACGTCAGGCATCTGGGATGCCGTACCCGGACTGGGTTCGGGGATTGGACTCAGGATTGAGACCCCGAGTGGCACGCGTAGCCTTGAGACTGTGACCTTATTGGACGTCAGGGACGTCGGACATCTGGGATGTCAAGGTTGGGGTGTATAGTGCAGTGACTGAGGTTATGTTTATGATTTTATTATATGGCTTTCGGGATCTTATACAATTTTATGGTTTTAAATACTAATGCATGCATGTTTGGAAAACGGAGGGGCTAAAAGTTTATGTTTTTAATTGTTGAACTATTTTATAAACTTTTAGTTTCGGCCTACTCACCCTTAATGTTTTGTTGACCCCTCGAGGCCGTGTTACTGAGGTAGAAGAGGATCCTGAGGCAGAGGTATAGATCTACACTGCACACTTGAACCTCTTGTTGGGTAAGTTAGCCAGTAGGATAGCTTAGAGTCGTGCTCAGAACTTGTATTTTTGGACATTATCCCTTGTCTAACATCTTTTGAATTCGGATTTTATGTATGACTTTAAATTGGATATTTATGCATTTGAACTTTAAGGTTAAAATTGGAATTTTTGTTCGGGTGTTATACGGGAGCAGGGCACGTCCCCTTGTGGTCCCAGGGGGATCGGGGCGGGTCCTGTCAGCGGATGTGATAAGAGGATAATGCGGAGGAGAAAGATGAATGGAGGAAAAGTTGTATTGGGAGCCACCAAGCCCAGCCAAAGCCATGCCCCACGTCAAGGGCTTATGATGATTTGGTTTCTATTAAAAGCCAGAGAGAGAAGAGAGGATTGTTTAGCTGGATAACAAAGTCGAGAAGAGTGGAATCAGAACTTTTTAGTATAAAACCATAGAAGGGCCGCTCATAACTCAAAATAGGTGACCTAACAGTCGCTGCCCGACTAAACATACCAATAGTCATTGGATTCATATGGGATGAAGCTAGCAATCCAAACCATATTGAAAAGGTTATGTCTCGTGTAACAACCCGTACCTTCGGGAAGGATATAAAGGTAATTTTGTAAAAGATTTGTATAAAAGGACAATTTTGCCCTTGTGAATAGTGTGTCAAAAGTTGACTTTTTGATTTACAGGTTGGATAAGTGTTGACCATTGACCGTGACGTAGTTTAGGACGTCACGAGTCCGTAGACAGGTGGCATGTCCAATTTGGACAATCGGAGAAAAAGTTATGACGTTCGGAAGATTGAGGGCGTTACCGTAATTTTGACTAATCGAGGGAAATGTTGACTTTTTAATGGACTTGTGATTTTCACGTAGACCGAAGACCGTTAGATAGGTCTCGACGACCTGAGTACAACGACAGGCGGCACGCTGTCATCGGACGTCGGACAAAATAGTTACGGGTCTGGAAAGTTTGAGGGTAAAAAGGTAATTTTTAAACCTAGGGGCATTTTGGTCTTTTCTCCTTCAGGCCCAATCAGATTAGAACATGTGGCTGAGTGGGCTGGGATATTTTGTACTGATGACCATAGGAAGTGGACACGTGGTTGTGAGCTAGAGGGTTCTAGGCTTGTGTATAATGTACACGGCCACAAATTGTTCAAATGTGAACCGTGCATTTGGGCTTCGACACAGAAAAACAGAGAGTGAAGATTGAGAGACGGTGATCGATTCTGTGTGTGTGTGAGAGTCCTGTGAGTTGTGAGAGTAACAGAGAGAGGAGAGGAAGATGTTGATCGAAATTTGGGGGTGAAATCGTGCACGGAGACACGGCGGTGGAAGGCTGAGTTTTCAGAGAAACAGAGGAGGCCGTGAGAGTTTGACGGTGGTTGTGTCGTGTTGTGGTTCAATCCAAGCTAATAGGAGGCTAGGACGATGGCAGAGGACCCACTAGGCACCGTGGCACACGGCGGTGCAGAGGGCGGTGCAGACGACGGTGGACGGTTAGAAGGTATGGTTTGAATCCCCTGTTTTCCCGTTTTCTTGTTTTCAAAAGTCGTGGACTTAGGGCTAGAGTCGAAGGTTTTGAAGGTTGGGGTGAGACTCATGGAGGTCCCAGGAGTTGTCTGAGTGTGGTGCCGTGACGGGGGAGGACCTGGGTGGCCGACGGCCAAAACAGGGCTCACGGGCCGTCTGTTTCGAGGGTGAAGTCGAGGGGTTTTAGGCTTCGATTTTCAAAGGTTAGGAGGGGAAAGGATTGCTGGGGACAGGACGATGCTATTGGGATTGAAAAGGGAGAAGAATGGTGGAGGAACGGTGGAGAACCGGTCACGCCGGTTCAACACAGTTGAACCGGGTGACTCTAGGTTGAAGATGCACTGTAGCAGGCGCGTGAGGCCCACGCGCAGCCACTTTGGCCAGCGTGTGGGGGCGTGTGAGGAGGATTCCGGCCAAACTTTCAACATGGTTTTGGTTCTAAATGTCCTAAGGAATCCATTGGTGTGATTTTCGGGTTAATCGGACGATGTTACGGGATGGTTCGGGAATCCGGACGGTTTAGGGTCTAAGTTTAAATTACAAATAAATTCCCGAAAAATGGGGAAAATTAGGGTTAGTATCCTTGATGTATTTGTGACCCTATTTGGTGCCTATTGACAGGACGAGAGACACCTGAAACGGTCGAGGAGCACGATTGACAATTTCCAATTCGTGAGTGGACTCTTTCTTTTCTTACGAGCATGCCTAGCTGTTTTTATCTATGTTTTATGATTTTAAGTATGTTTTTATGCTTGTTAATGATGATTATATGTGATTGATATGCTTGCACGTTTTTCGAGTCATTTTCGAGTTTTCGCACGTTTTTCAAGGAAAAGCTGGATTTCTGATTTTAATGTTAAATTTTCATGTTTTCAATCTATAATTGTTTTCCGATGGTTATAAATGGATTATGAAATATGATTTATGGTAATCACGATTTTCGGTGTAAAAAGTGGAATTCCGGATTTGGGTTCGGAATGACGGTTCTGAACGCCAGAAGGGCTTCGGACCGATGATTTCGGATTCGGGTTTGGATATGGATTGAGACTTGGTTTTCAATTGGTTTTTGGATTGGATTTGTTGGATCTAGATATTGGGTTTAAAGACCCGGATTCTGATTGACGGGGGACGGGCCCGGATTGAGTTTAAAGACTCGGATATTTACGATATTACCCCCGTAGGCTATTGAGTTTAAAGACTCGGATTACATTTGAGGCCTGGTTGAGTTTAAAGACTCGGATAGACCCAGCAGGTTTGATCGGACTTTGATATTTGTGGACTTGGTTTTATGATACGATCTTAGCATACTGGTTATACTGTTTTATGTCGTGGTTTTCTGATACGTCGTTAGGCATGCATGTTTTTAAAACGGAGGGAAAAACCTTATTCTTTTCTGTCCACTGTTTTATTCTTAAATCTCGTTTTAAACTTTTTATTGCTTTAGTCCACTCACACCTTTCGGTTTTAAATTTTCCCTCCAGGTCGTGGTGATAGCGCTGGGGTGAACGTTGAGGCAGGAATCGAGGCATAGAGCTTACGACGTCCTTCCGTTGCGAGATTAGCCCTAGTAAGATTTTGTGCCTGTTTTGTATAAACTATGCTCTGAATTGCGGTTGTATTATATTTCTCCCTTGTCTGATAGTTATGCTTATAGTTGTGTTGAGGTTATTTTGGTACTTTAAGTGTGATTGTCAGACGGGAGCAGGGTTCGTCCCGAGTATCGAGGTGATATTTGGGACGGGTCCTGACATCTCGCCTTTTCTAGCATCTCCTTCTTGCTTGAAAATAGTGGAAAGTCGTATATTTTTTGTCAACATTTCCAATATATACGACCTGTTAGGTTCCTATAAGATTTTTATGACATGTTTACAAATATATTAATGACTAAAATTCTTGCAAACTTAAAGAGAGTGAATTCTAGACATGATAGGCTTTGTCTGCGTTTTTGCCGAATATTTTATAATTAAATTTAATTTACTCATTTTAATTTGGACTATTTATTATTACTTCTTGACAGTATTAATTGTAACGACCCGTCCCAGAAGTCGGGTTTAGATTAGTGGTTAATGACGGATTAGTGAAGATAATCAGTGATTATTTGGATACTTTTGGACGGACGGTGCAAAATGACGATTTTGCTCTTGAAATGGGCAAAAATGTTGACTTTTAGTTCAGACTGACAGGACCCACCCCGATAATCAGGACGAACCCTGCTCTCGTCTGACAACCCAACTCAAAAGACCAAAACAACCTCACAAAAACCCACAATATATACATTGCCAGACCAGGGAGAATTAAAATCCAACGAGTCAACAATCATACAGAGCATAGTACAGTACATGGTAAGACAGAAATCCTACAAGAAGTTGGCTACACGCGCAACGGGAAAACTTGCAACGGAAAACTCTATGCCTCTGCCTCTGCCTCAATGTTAGCCCCAGTGCTAGCACCTCGACCTGGAGGGTATTTAAAAACCAGAAAGGTGTGAGTGGACTAGAAATAAATAAGAGTTTCAAAAACAGTTTAATAAACAAACCAGGATTTTGCCCTCCGTTTTAAAAACATGCATGCATAACTACGCATCAGAAAACAACCATGTAAACAGTATGATAATCGCTATGAAAACATCATCATAAAAACATGAAATACCAAGTATCATCATATGATCAAACCTGCTGGATCTATCTGAGTCTTTAAACTCCCGAGTCTTTAAACTCAATTCAGGCCTCAAATATAATCCGAGTCTTTAAACTCAACAGGCCTACGGGGGAAAATCATAATATCCGAGTCTTTAAACTCCCGACTATTTAAACTCAATCCGGGTCTTTAAACCCAATCCGGGCCTGCCCCCGTCATATCATAATCCGGGTCTTTAAACCCAATAACCAGATCCAGCAAATCCAATCCAAACCATTTGAAAAACATTTCTAAATCCATATCCAAACCCGAATTCGTAATCACTATTCCGAAGCCATTCCGGCGTTCATAATCATCATTCCGAATCCAAATCCGGAAATCCCTTTTACAAGCTTTAAAACCAAATCTCGATTTTCGAAATCCGATTCTAAAACTGAAAACCTTGATTATCAAATCATGTTTCAAAACCCATTTATAATCATTGAAAACCAATTATAGATTTAAGTCCCAAAATCATGGCATCAGAATCATAAACAAAGCATATCTCGTAAAACGTGCCAGAATACGTAAATAACTCGAAAAATGTGCAAGTACATAAAACAGGCATAAAATAATCAATAATCATGAAATCATATTTAAAGACATAAAATGACAGGACCCATCCCAATCCCCCCGGGATTAGTGCGGGATGACCCTGCTCCCGTCTGACACGAAGTGTCAGACAAGGGATATTTCCGACCTTTGCCTTCCCGGGCTATCAGAGTACGCCAGGATCCGGAGGAGGCATGTGATATCTCGATCTCTGCTACAGGCCACATCCGCTGTCAACCTGAAGGGTATTAAAAACAGAAAGACTGTGAGTGGACAAAAATAAAGAATTTATAAAAAACATTTCCATAAAAGACATTTATACCCTCCACTAAAAAGCATGCATGCATAGTAAAACCATTTATTCAAACACATATGTTTAAACAACCAGAAATAGGGTCACAGCCCCAAATTCTGTAAATACAAGTCGCACGGGCTTCTGCCCAAAACCAATTTACAGAAAACCAGAACATAGTAAACATATGTGGGATCTCAGCCCAAATCCATTTATCATAAAACACAGTTTTCCCAAACCAATTGAAACCATGTTTATCCAATATATTCATATCCAGAACCTGTCACGGTAAAATAAAGCTACACGTGTGCTAACCGGGGTCTCAAACCCAAGTCTCTCCAGGGTCCACCCAGGTCAATGTCCGTAGATCAATGACCCTCCCTGGAGGTAACGAACCATGCCCATCCTGAGAGTAAGGAACCCAACTGGGGGGCGACTCCACTCAGTCAGTGCTCTGTGACTACTCCGGGGTCCACCCAGGCCAACGACCCTCCCCGGAGGAGACAATCATATATAAAGGATGGAATATGAAAAACCTTTTGAAACCATTCTTGAAACCTTTCAAGGATTCATGCCCGGCCCCCATAAGCCGTCATGAACCATAAAATCCTTTCATGGGTTCATGCCGGTTCCCATAAACCGTCATGACCCGTAAATCCATTTCAGGGGTTCATGCCGGTTCCCATAAACCGTCATGACCCGTAAAAACCATTTGTAACACATAGCTGGGCACTAGGCCCGAATTCACATAGAAACTGGACCCCCGGTCCGAATCGTAAACCAATTGGGCCTCTGGCCCGATTCTGTAAATCAAATGGACCTCAAGTCCGAGAATTACCTTTTCAAATCCAAAATTATTTCATTAAATTATTTCCAAGACCATAAGAATGGAAAATCGGAGTAAAACCGAAAAACCTCGATTTACGTGCAAGCACGTAAATCGCCTCGAAATACGTGAAACCATATAATTCACAAATATCCAAATCAACATTATCAAATCAAATTCATTATCCTTTTGGAAATCCAAAACCATTTCATTTAGACCAATAAAGACCTACAGCCCCGTATAGGCACCGTATAGGGCCGAAACCTCGAAATACGTGCCTATACGTAACCACACATCCAAATGCACTCATGGCAACACAAACAAGTATTTAAAACATATAATAAACATTTATGCATGCACCAATTTAGAAAACAATGTCCACTCACAGACCGTCCGAGCCGCGTCTCGATACGCGTGCCATACGGCTCCCCGAGCCGATCACCGTCACCGGGACTTCCAAACCTGTCCAAATTAATTTAGAGGGTTACTAACTACTTATATAACCCCTCACTGAAGCCCCGTAATTTTCCCGTATTTTTAACTATTTTTAATCCCGAACCTAAACCTTCCGATGCCCCGAAACATATCGAGACGGTATCCGATCGACTCGAAACCAGTCCCAAAATGTTCGTTACATCGAATAGATGATTTCGTATGTTGAACACATCCCCAAAAACCCTAGCACGTGCTGCCACGCGCCGCCCAAGCTACAGTGCCCGTCGTCCTCCTTCGATCGAACCGGTCCGACCGGGCCGGTCCGGTTTTCTCTGCAATTCCGGTCCGCCTGGACCGGCGTGACCGGTCCAAGGCCTTACACTCTTCGTTTTTCGTCCGTTTTCTTCCATTTTAATTCCTAAATTCCTATTTTCTCATTTCCAGTCTATCCCAATCAACAAAACCAATCAAAACTCGCCTAAACCTATGGTTCCAAAATGAACCTCACGGTTCTGTTTTTCCATTTTCCCTTCCATGGCTTCCCAGCCATCCTACACCATACAAACCCTCTTAAAACTCCCTAAGCAACCTATTTAAATCAACCAAACCATCCAAATCGTTCCATAATCATTAAATCAATAAAACATGGAAAAAACTCAAACCGAGTACCTTCTCGGCCTATGGCCGCCGTCCACGGCGGCGTGGCTTCCAGCCGGCCACCATCGTCCAGCCTTCATCCTCTTAACTCCTGGGCTTCACGGGCATGATCAACTGGGTCAAGGGTTTGGTCCTGGGTTGAAAATGGGATCGGGAAATGTGGGTTTAGGGAGAAACGAAGAAAATGAAGATGCACGGGAAAAAGGGAGATGCATGAATCAATTTTTGGGTGGCCTATGGATGGGTGACAAGTGTCACTCATCCATTGGGTCCCCATAAAATATCTGGGCCCCACTAAAGACAAATGGTCCTCGTAAAACGTGTCGTCGTGAATAGTAACCGGAAACTTCCGTGAACCGTAACTTCGCCGTCGAACGTCCGAATTCGACGTGCCGCCTGTCTACGGATTCGTATCGTCCTTATCTACGTAACGGTCTTCGGCCCTCGGCTATCGGACTTCCCGGTCAAAAAGTCAACATTTGACCCCTTTTATCCAAAATTACCAAAATGCCCCTAAACTTCCGAACGTCATAACTTCCTCCTCGAACGTCGGAATTGAACGTGCCACCTGTCTATGAACTCGTGACGTCACGAACTACGTCACGGTCATCGGTCAAAGTCCATTTGACCACCCGATTGAAAAGTCAACGTTTTGCCACCACCAGGGGCAAAACGGTCATTTCGCATCGTTCGTCCGATTTCGCTCTACTAATCACAGATTAGCCTCACTAATCGTGATTAGTCACTAATCTAATCATGAAATTCGGGACGGGTCGTTACATAAAACAAGTAGATAAAAACAGTTATGCATGCTCGATTAGAAAGAAAAGTCCACTCACAGTTCTAGGCACGTCACTCGCGTCCCGTACGTTCCTCGGTTGCCTCAGGGATGTCCCGACCTGTCAAAAGTCACCAATCCGGGTCACAAACACTTCATTTAGGCTTACCTTATTTCCCCCAATTTTTCCGGATTTTAAACGTAATTTAAACGAACCCCTAAACTTTGGAATACTCAAAAATAACCCGATCCGGTGTCCGATCGATACGAAACTTGTCCTAAAATGTTCGTTACATCGATTAGAGTGAAAACCGTGTTGAACGTTTCCCCAGAACAATCCTCACGCGCCCTCACGCGCCTCCAAAAAGGGCTACGCGTGGGCTTCACGCTCATGCACTGTTCATCGTCCCCTACCTCCAGCCAACCCGGTTCAGACGAACCTAGCCGGCTAGGCCGATTTTCACGCGTTTTCAGTCCAATCTCTGTCCATTCAATCCCATTCGTTTCGTCCTTTCTTGTATGATCGATTATCTGACCTAAAACATGAAATAAGGCACAAAATCTTACCATCCAAAGCTCGAACTAAAACTCTGAAATTTCCCGTCGCGGTTTCCGGCCACCCTCCGTCTTCCCAGCCACTGGTTCAACCCTTCAGCTCCCTAAGAACATCCTACACCTATTAGGACCACTAGAACGGCTCGACTAAGCTCCAAAACCCACGATTTTCAATTTGAACTAAAACGGAAAAACAGGGGAACCAGAGGTTTACCCGTGCCTTCGCTCTCCGCCGTGAGCTCCGCCGTGAGCTCCGCCGTGTCCCTTAGCGTCGTCGAGTCTCTCCTCCGTCCACTGAACACCACCACAAACCCAAACACGACAGGTTTCATCGTGCGGTTGCACCACGGCTCACGGCTTCCTCTCTGTTTTTACTGTTTTCCCCACCATTCTCAGATTTTCCTCACTCAACACTCACCCAGAAACACTCACCAGCCTCTCAACTTCTCTCTGGTCACACTCACTTGAACTCAAGGACTCACACACCCTGGAACCGATCGATTTTCTTCCCTATCACATGGTCTCTGTTTCTCTCAAATGCACAGTTTAAACCCAAACACAAACGATTAATTTTAACCGTGTAAGTGGCTAGAAGCCACTGGAATGTGGCCAGGTGTCAAACATCCAGTGGGCCACAATCCAAAATATCCAATAATCACTGCACACATGTCCTTATCTGATTGGCACAATTCCCAAGGTGTAAAAAGACCAAAATGCCCTTGCAATGTCCAAAGTACCATTTTGCCCCTCACCTTCTGAGACCCACAACTTAACCGTCCGACATCCGATGAAGGCGTGCCGCCTGTCGTTGTACTCAGGACGTCGAGACCTATCTAACGGTCCTCGGTTTACATGAAGAAAACTTTTCGTGCAAAAATTCAATAAAGTCCTCCTTTTTAACCAAATTACAAAAATGCCCTCAACCTTCCGAACATCATAACTTCCTCCTCGGATGTCAGAATCGGGCGTGCCACTTGTCTACGGACTCGTGACGTCCCGAACTACGTCACGGTCATCAGTCAATGCCCAATTGACCGTCTGAACTAAAAGTCAACATTTTGCCCATTCTAGGGGTAAAATCGTCATTCTGCACCAACCGTCCAAGCGTGTCCAACTAATCACCGATTCTCTTTGCTAATCCGTCACTAATCACTAATATAATCCTGACTCCCGGGATGGAGGTCTCGATGTCCTGAGTACAACGACAGGCGGCACGCACGGTTAAGTTACGGGTCTAGTAAGTGAAAGGTAAAATGGTAATTTGGATATTTAGGGGCAAATTGGTCTTTTGGCACCTTGGGATTTGTGAACAACCGGATAAGGACATTTGGGGCAAAGTGATTGGATATTTTTGGGCTAAGACCACAGGTTGGAGGACGCCTGGCCTTTTCCTAGAGGCTTCTAGCCAAGTCGGTCACACGTTTAAGTTTTAAACGTTGGGGTTAATCGATCAGTTGAGAAAACAGAAAGACAGAGAGGCGATCGACCATTCCTCATGAGTGAGTCGTGTGAGTTCTTTGTGAAGGGTGTGAGAGATTAAAGAAGAGTGTGTGATCTACTGTGAGTGTGTTTAGTGGAAGATTGAGTGAAGAAGGGCTGTGAGGGGTGAGAACAACCAGAAAACAGAGAGGCTAAGTGTGATCAGCCATGGGCTCAATCGATCAAACCAGTCAAAATCTGGTATGTGGTGGTGATTAGAGAACTGAGGATTGACTATTGGACGTGTAAGGCTGTGGTGGAGGTCACGATGGAGGTCACGCCGGAGGGCTGGTAACAGGTGAGTTCTTTGGGTCCTCTGTTTTTCCAGAATCGTTCAAATCGAAAGTCAATAGTTGTAGGGAATGGTTGAGTAATTTTGTTGACTCTGGCAGTTGTAGGAAGTCACTACCAAATCCAAGGACTCGAAACCGTGATCGGTGAGGCGACTGGTGGCTGGGAACAGAGACTGGAAAATTTCTGAGATTGGTTCGAAGTTGGGAGGTAAGGAATAGAGTCTCATTTCGTGATTTTGTTAAGTGAATCAATCCCAAGTTTAAGGTCGAAACTAATGGTGAAGAGAGGATTGAGAATGACTTGAAAACTGGTGAAAACCGACCTCTTCGGCTTGGTTGGACCAGACCGGTCTGAACCGGGTTGGCTGGAGGTTGACGTTGAACAGTAGTAGGCGTGTGGCTCCCACGCGCAGCCCCTTTGGGCGGCACGTGAGGGTGCGTGGGGCCTGTTTTGGGGAAGCGTTCAACACGATTTTCACTCTAATCGATGTAACGAACATTTTGAGACAAGTTTCGAGTCGATCGGATATCGTCTCGGGGTAGTTTTGAGTGTTCAAAGATTTAGGGGTTAATTTAATTACGTTTAAAAATCCTGAAAAATTGGGGAAATTAGGGTGAGCCTAAATGAGGTGTTTGTGACCCGAAATGGTGACTTTTGACAGGTCGGGATATTCTTGAGGCAGCCGAGGAGCGTACGGGATGAGATTGACGCGTTCGGACCTAGTGAGTGGACTTTTCTTTTCTAACAGAGCATGCATAACTGTTTTTACTTACTTATTTATGTTTCGATATATGATTTTATGCTTGTGATTTTTATATTCTTGCTTTACTTGATTGCACGTTTTCCAATATGAGTTATCAAATTTGACCGTACTTCGAGAATATGATTTCTATTATGCTTTTGAGGATGATTTTGGATGGATGATTTATGTTTATACGCATTCTGTTTTACTAAAGATTTGTGGATATGATTTGAGATTTGGAAGTGAAATTCGGGCGTGAGTCCCATTTTGATCAAACATAATTTCGGTTTTCGAAGATTTCCAGTTTGGTTTTGGCTTTCGGATTTCGATGGATTTTTTTTTCCTATGCTTGAAAACTGGTTTTGGGTTTAAAGACCCGGAAAAAAAAAAACCACTGGATCTGGTTTTGAGTTTAAAGACTCTGTTGATTGATGACGGGGGAGGGCCCTGGATTGATGTGTTTTGAGTTTAAAGACTCGGTATATGTTTTGAGTTTAAAGATTCGGTTATTAAGATATCTCATGAGGCCTGTTGATTGTGTTTTGAGTTTAAAGACTCGTTGATATCCCTGGAAGGCCTGATTATTGCGCATGGTTTTAAGTTTAAAGACTCGGGCGCACTTGAGATCCAACAAACTTGTATGATTGATGTTTTTCATTGGATTTTCATTGGTTTTAAAATGTTTTAGACTGTGACCCGAATAACTTGGATCTTATGGATTTAGGGCCGAGTGCCCGAACTTTGATTTTGATTTATGGTGATTTCCATGCTTATTTTCACATCGTATAAATGGTTGTTTTCAGATGCTTGGTTATGCATGCATGTTTTAAAAACGGAGGGTGAACCCTAATTTAGTTTCGCAAACGGTTTTATAACTCTTATTATTTTTAGTCCACTCACGCTTTTAATGTTTTTAACACCCTCCAGGTCGTGGTGCTAGCGTCGGGGCTAACGTTGAGGCAGAGGCATAGAGTTTTCCCGTTGCGCGTGTAGTTAGCTCTTAGTAGGATTTTCGTCTTATCTTGTACTGTTACTATGCTCTGTGCTACTGTTGACTAGTTGTATTATAACTTCTCCCTGACCTGATAATGTATATTTTGTGGTTTTTTGTGGTTATTTTGGTCTTTTAAGTTGGGTTGTCAGACGGGAGCAGGGTTCGTCCCGGTTATCGAGGCGATAATTGGGGTGGGTCCTGACATTAATACTTATCCAAAATTTCTCTAATCATCGTAATAATTATTCAAAGACTCTTTAAAGTTTTTAATTCTTATTTAATAGGTTTTTTCCTTCTAATTAAAACATTACACTCCCACTTATAAATTTATTTTTTTCACTTGTTCATTTAAAGAAGTAATATAAGGACCATCCAACTTAAAACATGATAATTAAGAGTAAGAATCCTTTAAAAATACTTTTAAACTTCAAATTTGAATTTTTTTTATTATCCGATATTAAAACATCATGTTAATTACTTATGGTTTAAGGTTCAGTTCTTGGATTTTGTGCTAAAATTCAAGAATTAAACCTTAAACCATAACTCATAAACACCACCCCCTACCTAAACATCTTCCACCACCTCCCTCTTAAACTTTTTACACCATACTGTTAAACCCCAAAGAACACAGATTTCATTATTGTTTAAAAAAACAACTATAGTATTTTAAATTTAATTATAGAATTGGGGGTTTGAATTCTAGTTATACATTGTACAAAAAAATGACAATAAATATGCATGGCTAAAAAATAGTGGAAGGACCTTAGAGTAAAGAATGATCATATTCCAACTTTTAAGTAAAGTACGATCTTATCAAGAATTAATTATCAATTTACTCTTTTAATGTTGATTACAAACTAGTGAACATGTGTTACGTGTTGTTCATTTCAAATGGATACACGTAGGCTTTGTTTTTATTCTTAAAACATTGCATTTTTTTAAAAAACAAAGATGTTAGCATTTGCTCCAATTGACAGGACCTGTCCCAACTGGACTTTGATAACTGTGCCCGGTCCTGCTCCCGTCTAACAAGTCAACTGAAGTCCCGAAAGTACCCGTCAGCTCCTATTAGACAAGGGATAACTACACTGATTTCCGCCCATGCCTCCGCTGACAGGACCCACCCCGATTATCGCCTCGATAATCGGGAAGCATCCTGCTCCCGTCTGACAATCGAATCCAAAAGACCGGAAAAGTAAGTAATATTACAACACACCCATTGTCAGACCAGGGAGATTAAACAAATACAACCGACTGGACGTCAAGTCCACAGTTTCACAGAGCAATATTACAAAACAAGTTAAAGAAACAAGTCCTACTCTGTGAACTAACTACTCCGCAACGGAAAACTTTATGCCTCCGCCTCTGCCTCGGCGCTTGCCCCCGCACTTGTACCACGACCTGGAGGGAATTTAAAACAACAAGTGTGAGTGAACCGAAACATAAGTTTTACAGGAAAAACAGTTTTTCCGAAATCAGGTTCGCCCTCCAGTTTTGTAACACGCATGCATAACCAAATACTCAAAATTTGCAGATTAACTTTTGAAAACTCTTTTTCCGAAACCCATGAAAAACGTTACAAAGGATCGCCATAATTCATGTAAAAACCATTTAATAATGCCAGGTTTCAGAAACCGTCATTTTGAACGTTAATTGCACAAATCAAGTAAAACGTGAATCAATAACCACAATTATGCCGTTGGATCCATCCGAGTCTTTAAACTCAATATTAGGCCTTCCCGGGATACCAACGAGTCTTTAAACCCAAAACATGATTAATAGGCCTCGGGGGTATCATAATAATCGAGTCTTTAAACTCATGAGTCTTTAAACTCAATTCGGATCTTTAAACCCAATTCTCGGGCCCGCCCCCGTCATCAACATACCGGGTCTTTAAACCCAAAACCAGATCCAACCATTAACCGGGTCTTTAAACCCAAAACCGTTTTTAAACACAATAAACCAGGATTCATCACAAACCGTTTTCCAACATTATTCCGAAAACATTTCTCATCATAACAGGACTTATGTCCGAATTCACATGCAAATTCCAACAGATGCAATTTCCAAAAATTACTTCACAATGTGATCAAACATCATAAATCTGAATCATGCATATTCATATCCAGGTACTTCATCAAAATCATCACGCATGCATAAGCAAAAACCGTAATCCCGAAATGCGTGAAATACGATAAATATCTCGAAAAACGTGGAAACATGTAAAACCGATATATCATATCACCATCATAAAATCATAGGTAAAACCATGAGATAAATAAGCAAAATAGTCATGCATTCCCAATTTAGAAATCAAAAGGTCCACTCACGGTTTTAGGACGCGTCAATCGCGTCCCGCGCGCTCCTCCGTAGCTTCGGAAGTGTCCGGGCCTGTAAAAATGTACAAGAAGGGTTACAAACATCCTCAAATAGCTCGTATGATTTTTCCCTAATTTCCCAGATTTTTCGGCGAAATAAACCTTAAGGACCTAAACTTCCGGGCTCCCGAGATTATCCCGAACGACTCCCGAACAACTCGAATCCTAAAGGGAAAATGTTAATTAGACTGAAAGGGACAATTTCCAAGTTGACCGTGATCGGAGATGACATCGCACGCGCCGTCACGCACCGCCACGCGCCAAGCTACAGTGTCATCGTTCCTACCCGGATAGCCTGATAAACGGGTCTGTCACCCGCGACACAACCCGACTAGTTCAAGCTCAATTCTCAAACAATTCCTCCCATTTTCAATCCTATTATCTTCTCTAACCTATTAATTTCAGGTCTGCACTAATTATTAACCTCGACTGTCCCTAAATCGATTCAACCCAGACTTGAACAGACGAACGGGTCGTCACCCAGAACTCACCCAAACTAACTCCATTTCCAAATTAGTTTCACCAGTAGCATAAGGAAACTTAGACGAACACAAGGGTACAATCAATTGGACTCGCCGTTACCTGGAAGTCGTCGACCTCAAGCTTGAAAATTCTCAGAACCAGGGAGCTCCGTTCTTGGCCAATTCGTGAGTGTCGTCCTTCGAATTCGACGTGGTTGGTTCCCTCTTGCTCCCAGAAGACTAGAATGGCCCTTGGTTTCGATCAACAAGCCTCAGAAATCGAATTCAAATTTTTCCCTCCAACTGGTTCTTCTCTGAACTGGTACCTGGGTTCCTGAGCAATCCTTGCTCAATTTGCTTGATTTCGTGCACGGTTATGCTGCTGCTGCTCCCAGAAAACTCTCAGTGTGTCTAGTGTGATCCCTAAACCAGTAGAAACTGAATTCTGAGATTTCCCCCCAAAAACCCGAAACTGATTTCTCACTGTTTCTCTCAATCTCTCTCAGTCACTCCTCAGCAGCATGATCCCAAATGAGTTCCCAGACTCAAAGGCGACCAGGTAATCGATCAAAGCGGCCAGCAACCCGTGGGAAACCGTCTGAGATTTTTCTGAAAATGTTTCCCACGCACACAGAAACCATGGCCAATTCGAGCTCACCCGTGCCCTGCACTCAGTTTAGCCGTGCACATGAGCCACTCCACCCTGCTTCCACTACCTCAAACAACTTAAACAAAGCCCTGAGCCTTCCACTAAACCTTAAACAATTGAACGCACAAGACCCACGGCCGCTGCTCTGTTTTCCACGGTGGTGAACAAGACCCCGTGCGGAAATTACCAAAATGCCCCCAGGGTAAAAATTACCAAAATGCCCTCCAACTTCCTTGACCCGTAACTCGGTCATCCGACGTCCGTTTCGCACGTGCCGCCTGTCGTTGTACTCAGGGCGTCGAGACGAACATAACGGTCTTCGAGTCAAATGAATATCAATTGTCAAACAAAAAGTCAACTTTTCCCCTTAATAACGTCCAATTACGATAATGCCCCTGAACTTCCGAACATCATAACTTTCACCCTGTTCGTCCGAATCGAACGTGCCACCTGTCTATGAACTCGTGACGTCCCGAACTACGTCACGGTCATCGCTCAACGTTCGTTCGACCTCCCAATCAAAAAGTCAACAAATTGACCACACAAATCACAGGGGTAAAAACGTCATTTTATTCAATATTTTATAATATTACATTTCCAGAACGTCCGGGGCGTTACATCCGCCTCTCAGTCAGCCCTGAACGTCGTGCCACGGCCTGGAGGGTCATCAAAACAGAAAAGGTATGAGTGGACAAAAATAATATCATTTAAAACAAATTTGAAATGCATCAGTTACCCTCAAGTTTATCAAACCATGCATGCATAGGGAAAAACATATGAATCACAATCACCGGCTTTCCAGCCAAATCACAAAATAAATCAAATCCCGGCTCTCAGGCCAAAACAGATGAAAACATAAGCACCTGGCCATACAGACCAGAACCCGTACTCAAATACCAGTACGTAATCACAATCAACATCAAACAATACAACCAATCAATCACTCAATCCATCAATCCGCACTATTCACAAGTGCACAATCAATCACACAATCACATCCGCACTACGCGTAGGCCAACCTCGGGAACTGCACTCAGGCACCATCCGAGTCATATCCATCATGTCTGGGAACTGCACACGCACCATCTAGACGTACCACATACTCGGGAACTGCACTCACGCAACATCCGAGTCCCGTCTAGGAACTGCACTCGCACCATCCAGCCAATGATCCAGTATCCAGTATCCACAATCACAAACACAATCCATACCACAACATATATAAATCATATCCATGACTTCAAATCAAATCATAAGCATGCCCGACAGGGTGTTTAAGTTCAAATAGCAATTATACGTAAATCCGTAAAATCATATGGAAAACATTAAAATAATCCAGAAATCATCATTGACTAACCACTTAAGTCAAAATATCCTTTTCAAAACCTTTTTGACTCCGGGCCTAGCCCAAAATATCATTCACACATTTTCTCGTAAAACGTGCCCGAAAGACCGATTAAAATAATCATTAAATCACACATAATCATGCCACATCATCAAGACATCAATGCAAGTCAAATCGTGCAATCAATCATGTAAAAAATTTAACTATGCATGCATCATGGTTTATAAAACAAACGTCCACTCACACACCGTCCAAACTGCTCGCTTCCCGAGCTGCACGCGTTTCCGTAATTTCGGACATTTTCCAAGAATCTCGAATCTTGTCCAAAATCATTATTAAGGGTTACTAAGGACTTAATTATCATCATACTAATTTATCATAATTTTTCGGGAATTTAATATTAATTAAATACGTAACATAAACCTTCGGACTCTCGAAACATTATCGAGACGGTGTCTGATCACTCGAAACCAAAGCCAAAATGTTCGTTACATTAAATAGGACAAAAGTCATGTTGACCTTACCTCGAAATTTGGGCTCACAAGGCGCCACGCGCCACTGTGAATGACTGCGCGTGGGAGCCACGCGCCTGCACAGTAAAGTGCTACAGTCATCATTCCATCTCCACCATTTCTCACTTGTTTTCTTCAATTGATGCATCAGGAAGCATCGTAGAGTCCTAATAAACGTATTTCAATGATCAATTTCATGGTTCCATGTCCTTAATTCCACGATTCAACCTCGAACATTTCAAGACTTCCACCTCTCTGTTCTAAGGCCAAACGACCCCAATTTCATCAAATCAATTTCCCGACTCATAATCCAAGTCAAAACCAATCTCAAATCCCGGGCCTTAGCCCAAAACAGCAATATCATGGTTTTCTGGGTTTTCAACTGGATTCAACTGGGTTCATACCTCCCCGTTATTCTCTTTGTTTTCCTCTCAATTACCAGTTCTCAATTGGGCGAAATCAGATAAGAATTGTTGATGGTTTTGATGGATTTGCATCAAAGGCTCTGTTTTTTTCCCCTTTGTACGAACAAGTTTGTTTATAATTCAAACATTGCAAATAATAGACGGTCACAATGCCACTAATCCCTCACTTATGGTGACAAGTGTCACCAAATGACCAATCCTTATCTACATTAGCTGAATCACCTATGTAACCGTCCTAATCACTTGCTATGGTAAATTACAATTTTACCCTTGCCATAACAAATTACCAAAATGCCCCTCACAATTCTAGACCCATAACTTTTTCGTTCGGACTCCGATTGACGCATGCCGCCTGTCTACGGATTCAGCATCCCGAGACCTATCCAACGATTTTCTCGGAAAGTCCAAACAATGTCTCGATCAAAAAGTCAACTTCCGGCCCTTATAACCAGGGGCAAAATCGTCTTTTCCTTTTTCGAATTTCCGGGTCGTTACACCAATGGCCATGCCAAAGAAGCTGAGGGTGGAACCACATGACTCCAATTCTGATCCATATCATCCTGTAGCCCTAGCCCTCGACATTGGGTTGGATTGGGAAAGCCCAGCCCAAATTTTTTGAGCTTGGGTCGGGCCGAGCTGGACTTATTAAATAATTTTTAAAATTTCAGGCTGGGCCCAGCGAGCTTACTTACATAAATAAGAGCCCAAGCTCTTTATCGGGTTTTTTGGGTCGGACCTAAAAATCCCATTCGGACGGGCTCGAGTGATTTTTTAGAAATAAGTTATTTTTCAAATTTTAAAGTTGCAAAAAAATATATGAATATGAAAGATAAAAAGTCGCACAGGAAAGATAAAAATTTCAAAATTTTCAAATTTCAAATGTTAGCAGAGGGTGAAATGAGTGTTTGGTAAATGGTAAAATGAGTGTTCAAACTCTTAAAAGGTCGCATAAGTAACAACTTCATGGGTAAAAGGTGAAAGGTAAAAAGTTCCCTTTTTATGAGTTAAGATATGAGAGATCGAAAATGGAGTCTAAGATTAGCGGCAGGTGAAACTAAGAGTAAGACTAAGAGCCGAGAGTAAGATACGTGTGTGAGCGGCGATGAGGGTTAGCTTGTGTTTGCGAGAAGATTGTATTGTATAATTTGTATAGGTAGGTTGAGATTTCTACCATTTTTGGGCTGAGAGGGTTGTATTGGGTTGGGGTTGGGCTTTGGGTTGTATTGGGCTTGGGTGGGTTTAGCTCATTTAGGTTATTTGAGCTATTATAAAAAATGGGTTTGGGTGAGTTTAGTGCCTTTAGGTTATTTGGGCTATATATTTGGGTTTACGAGCCGAGCTTATATGGGCGGGTCGGATTGGGCTTACCGAGCTCGGGTTTATCGGGTTTGAACACCTTAAGCCCAAGTCCAACCCGCTAACTCTTGAGCCGGACCGGCCCACGACCCATAGCGAGTCGGGCCGGACTTTTGTTCATCGGGTCTATTGGGCCCTTATAAACCCATGAGCTTTTGGACCAAATGGTGAGGGTTATGAAGCCCTTATTAGCCAATTCATTAGCAATGAAGTACAAAAAAAAATTTGGTAAAAGCAAAAAATCTTACTTTTTAAAAGAGTAATGAAAATTTGACATAAATTGTTTAAAATAAGTATATATGGTGTTTTTGAAAGCTGCTTTTATAAAAAAGTTAATGAAACTTTCATTTATCATAATATTCCAAATTAATTAAAAAAAATGTTAGCATTTGCTCATAATTTATATTTCTCAAGAATCTTTTTTCCTTGAAGGCACCAACCACCACTTCATCTCTTATCCCACCGTCACCATCACTACACCTTCTTCGGTGCTACCACCATGGGCATAGCTTTGTGTTAAATTTGTTATGTATTTTAAAAAAATTATGTTATAGATTGAATATTTACTAATTTACCATATATACTTAAAATTTCTAAATTTTAACTGTTCTCAACCTTATTTGCTTCTTTTTTTTTTGGTTAATTTTCTTCTTTTCTTTCTTGACTACTAATATTCCTAAAATATATTTACTTCATATTTTCGAAGGGTTCAATTTTTAATTTCTATTTACCCAATTATTTTTTCATTTATGAACACTTACAATGATAGCCGAGCTTAAAAACTTTCTTAAGTTATTATTTTATTAGATTTACGAGTAATATACGATTTAGGGTGTCTATACAAATAAATAGAATAAAAATAAAGTCGCGAAACCTTTTTTTTTTTTGAGAAACCACCAAAAAAACCCTTAAAAATTGATTAAAATGTAAAATTATGTATAATCATGCTTGTAAATTTACGATAATCAATAAATAAAATAGCATAAGAGTATTTGTAGAAATAAAAAATGAATTAGGCTCTATCTCATATTAAATTCTGGTCACGCCATTAACTACCACCATCTTCCTTAAGACCATCTCTTCCCCCAACATCTATCCCCTCCATCACCACCGCCGCCGGTAGCAACCACCACCACTTTGATGCACATCGCCATCTCCACCACCATCACGAGTACCACTATCGCCACCCTTACCTCCATCCTTTCCACACGAATCTCCACCGATCCTCTTCCACAATCATCATTGCCTCTGCCGCCACCACAAGCACTCCCATCTCCACCAATTAAAAAGTGGATACACTTAAAAAAGTATCTGATTATAGTAAGCAATTTTGTTTGGCAGCTTCTCCCAAATAAGAGCAGCAGCAACCAACGGTGGGCGGGACACTCATTGTGACTCATCGGCACCTTCTGACGTCCACGCCTCATTAGTCATTTGCCTTTTCAACTCATCAAATCGCATGCTTACAAGTTGACGGTGCAAAACAGAAAAGGACCCAAACCTGCGAATATACACACCAAATGCAATATCAACCGTCCATTTATTTGAATTACATGTCTACATCAAAATTTTAGCTTTGAAAATAGTTCAACTTGATGCTCTATGATGCGAAAATATCTCTACTAATATCTTATCCTAATACAATCATAATCATTTACAACTCGAAAATAGTCATGCTAGGGTTGCATTAGTCTAGCTCCCCATAGTCGAAAGTTTGACTCATCGAAACCAACAAATGAAGCCATGGCGTATCGATGTAGTTAGCAAGCCTTATGGTAGAGCATTACTCAAAGCTCAATTATTTTATTCCTATTTTAGAAAAAAAAATCTCCATTATTATATGAAATTTGAAGTTGAATTTGTTGCATTATTGAGTGTATTTCTTAATGGCACTAGTTCCTATCTATTTCAATAAATAATGAGATATGCGAATTTAATTTTCGTAAAAAATAATGTCAATATTTAATTTTATAAAGTTTTTATTAGTACTACGATATAATTATATATATATATATATAATCGTTGTTGATTCCAATATCGGAATCAACTATTTGATAATTGATATCACAAGCTAAAATCTTAATCAACCATCCGATGATAATTCTATTGAATATATGCGTCCATAAAATGATTATTGGTGAATAATGATAATTATTTTTTATATAGGAAGAACCTCACATTGCAAGCATCCACTGGAAGAGAAGAAGCTCAGTAGAGACTATCATTACTTCTATGGGCAAACTTAATATAGCATCCACTACAAAATTGGTCTCTCAAGTCTCAATAAATATACTTGAAAAAGATAAAACGATACCTTCGATACCTTCTCTGAGGGCATTGACACCCCATGTATACAGATCTCTTTGCTCAATGTTTTTGTATTAAAAAATTGCTAATTATTAATATCATACTCATATATGACGTAGCATGATTGAAGGAATAAATAGAAAATATAGTGGGGGCCATGAGCCCATGATGGATCCAATCTGAAATGGACTTTTATTAGATTCAGCGCGGCAGAGAGGTAGTGAGCTCGTGAGAAGAGATAATAAAGCAGATACAGCAGCTACTCTCACTATCTGTATCACAAACCAACGAGTGTCATTGACTTTGTGACTCAAATTGTGTCATTCTGAGAGTGAGAGTGTGAGAGAGAGAGAGAGAGCATAGGAGCAATGGCTGCTTCGCAATTCTCTGCAACTAAGAGTGGTGGAGTAGACACACTTTGGCAATGCAAATCGCAATCCAGATTGATCGATTTCACTTTCAGAGCCAACAAATCCAAGCTTTTGTTCACCAGATTCTCCAATCAGAGGAGGACATTTCCGTTTTCGGTCAAGAACGTCTCCAGCGAGCCGTCCCAGAAATTGAAGGATCCGATCACCGAACATGGTAATTGTGCTGTGATTTCAAAATGCTTGATTGCTTGTTCATCGATCACATTTTATCTTCTTAGTTTCAGAGAAGGTTTGAGACCCACCATTTGATCGATTAATATAAGTGAAAATGTATTAAGAAGCCATGCCATTGATCTGATGGGCATTCTATTCACTTTTGAAAATGGGGTTTCCCAATTTGATAGCTGAAATCTTGAAAGTCATCTGGTGGATAGATGGCACACAATAGCTCATGGGTTCGGATCCTTTTTTTATGCTGAATTTTGAGCTTTTTATTTATTTATTTTTTTACTTAGAAGATCCATCCAGTACGCTCAGCTCATTCACTCCAGATGCTGCGTCTGTTGGCTCAAGTATCAAATACCATGCAGAGTTCACTCCTTCGTTTTCTCCAGAGCGATTTGAGCTCCCAAAGGCCTTCTTTGCAACTGCACAGAGTGTTCGTGATGCACTCATCGTTAACTGGAATGCAACATATACTTATTATGAAAAATTGAATGCGAAGCAGGCATATTATTTGTCAATGGAATTTCTACAGGTTTGTTATGGTTTCCCTGCATTGTTGCCCACATGGGATGGATGTACAATTCTGGAAACTATAGATTGCAAAATGTTTTGTTTCATAATGTTCTATTTTGCAGGGTAGAGCACTGTTAAATGCGATTGGTAATTTGGAGCTAGATGGTGCATATATGGAGGCTTTAAGCAAGCTTGGACACAAATTAGAAAATGTTGCTTGCCAGGTAAGCTTCCTGCTAGTCTTTGCTTTTTTCATTAAAATTTACTATATAATTTTTTACCTATTTTTCATAATTAGTAACCATGTACTTTTATTAACTCATAAATTGCAATTTGGTTAAAAAAGCAATGCCGGATGTTTAGCAAGAGGCTTTGTAACTATCGTAATGAACAAAATTGAAATTTGGTTTTTG
Organism: Prinsepia uniflora; assembly: GCA_032719365.1. Classification (NCBI taxonomy): domain Eukaryota; kingdom Viridiplantae; phylum Streptophyta; class Magnoliopsida; order Rosales; family Rosaceae; genus Prinsepia; species Prinsepia uniflora. The sequence goes on from CM064875.1 coordinate 60,751,434, forward strand.
ATCAAGACTAGCATGAAGCTGTCTATAAGACTGTAAAAAAGTCAATATCATTCTGAACGCCTTTTACATTAGAACTTTGAAGGGATATGTATGCAGTTTTTACAGCAGCAATCTCTCTCTCTCCCTCCCTGCATGTTTGTGCCTGTGTGTTGATGGAACCTTATGTACATGATTGATTATAGGAGCCAGATGCTGCACTTGGAAACGGAGGTCTTGGTCGGCTTGCCTCTTGCTTCTTGGATTCGTTGGCAACTTTAAATTATCCAGCATGGGGTTATGGACTTAGGTACAAGTATGGCTTATTTAAGCAGCGAATTACTAAAGATGGTCAAGAAGAAGTTGCTGAGGATTGGCTTGAGGTATACAGCTTTGTTTCTATCTTTCATTTCAGCTAATTCACTCCCTGTAAAGGTTTATGGCGAAATTGTCGTATCTCATTAGTTGGCGACTCTTGCAGATGGGAAATCCCTGGGAGATTGTGAGAAATGATGTCTCCTATCCTGTAAAATTTTATGGAAAGCTTGTTACTGGATCAGATGGAAAAAGAAATTGGATTGGAGGAGAAGACATACATGCCGTTGCTTATGATGTTCCAATACCAGGATACAAAACTAAAACCACGATTAACTTGCGACTTTGGTCCACAAAAGCATCATCAGAGGATTTTGATTTAAATTCTTTTAATTCTGGAGAGCACACAAAAGCAAATGAAGCATTAGAAAATGCTGAAAAGGTTTGTGTACTATACCATGCTTCTTTCCTTTCCTTTTTTTTTTATTTTTCCATTTCCACTGCACTAATAGGGTTGTGTGCTCATGTTTTCATGCATGTCTCGGTGGCTTCCATCAGCTCTGCCCTTTGTCAGTTTAATCGGAAAATACATATTTTGGGTTTTATCTATTTTGTCTTTTTTGCTTTTATTAGTTCTTTGGTGTGAGTGGGGGTTGGTTTGTGGTACTTATTACAAGAACTGATATTTTATACATACTTTTTCGATGTGTGCCTCTCTACCTATTAGGGATATTCTTAGTGACCAGTTATTGCCTGCTTTCAATTGTTTCTTTTTTTACCTTTCTATTTTGCCCACACTAGCTCAGTTGATAAAAAAGCTTTTATTTTTTATTTTTTATGATTATCAGATTTGCTATGTACTTTATCCCGGGGATGAGTCATTGGAGGGCAAGACACTTCGGTTGAAGCAACAATATACTTTATGTTCTGCTTCTCTCCAAGATATTGTGGTACGTTTTGAGAGAAGATCCGGGCCAGATATCAAATGGGAAGAGTTTCCCGAGAAGGTCGCAGTGCAGATGAATGATACTCATCCAACTCTCTGCATTCCTGAACTGATAAGAATTTTAGTTGATTTGAAAGGTTTGAGCTGGAAGGAGGCATGGAATATTACTCAAAGGTAACACCTTTTATGGGCATTTATTGGTCAATTATGTAGGACTACTAGTAGTGTTTAGAGGAATTCAAAATTTATTGCGAGGATAGCTGGAATACGAGCAAGAGACTTCTGCTGTTACTAGTGGAGAGTATCATTTTCCTTTCTCTTTTCGTGATTGTTATTGGCTGGCCAAGTAATTGTTGTATCACACATACCTGCATGGTGTTCACATCTAGCCTTATCCATGTGGCTATTGGTTTGAATCTTCATCAATAGATGGATTTTGGTTTGCTCAAATGCTTTAGTCAGTCAAACCACATTTCCATCTTTATGAAGTTGTTCACGTACCTGTCATATTTGGAAAGGATTTGTTTGTCCATTTATAATACTATTTGTTATTGAGACGATACTCTTATTAATACATGCTCAATCTGAGAAACTTCTTTTCCCTGACATCGTGCCACCTGCGTGCCAGTACGGTTGCATATACAAACCATACTGTTCTACCTGAGGCTTTGGAGAAATGGAGTTTGGAGCTCATGCAGAAACTGCTTCCTCGACATGTTGAGATCATAGAAATGATTGATGAGGAGGTAATTCTGGAATGTATAAACATTTCCGTTAATACATTTGGAGTTTTTAAATATTCCATTTTCTTACATTTGCATCTTGTACAGCTCATTCACTCCATAATTTCGGAATATGGCACGGCAGATTATGATTTATTGGAGAAAAAACTGAAGGAGATGAGAGTATTAGAAAATGTTGATTTACCTTCCAAATTTGTGGATTTAATTGTTAAACCCAAAGAAACTTCCATTTCTGTTCCCAGTAAAAAACTTAAAAATTCAAAAGAGAGAGATGAATCTGCTGATGAAGAAAAAGATGAATCTGCTGATGAAGAAAAAGATGAATCTGCTGATGAAGAAAAAGATGAATATGCTGATGAAGAAAAAGATGAATCTGATGATGAAGAAAAAGATGAATCTGCTGATGAAGAAAATGGACTTTCAAAGAAACCCGATGAGGAAAAGAAGAAGGAGAAGAAGAAGGTGATGGTGGAACCACCGAAGTTAGTACGTATGGCAAATCTCTGTGTTGTAGGTGGTCATGCAGTAAATGGTGTTGCTGAAATACACAGTGAAATAGTAAAAGATGAAGTATTCAATTCTTTTTTTAAGGTGAGCGTTGACAGTTTAGTAAAGATGAGGCTATTTCAAACTGCGAAAATTGATTTTATCATTGATCTCTAATCTGTAAATTTGGCAGTTGTGGCCTACGAAATTTCAAAACAAAACAAATGGGGTGACACCAAGAAGGTGGATCCGCTTCTGCAATCCAGATTTGAGTAATATTATAACCAACTGGATTGGAACAGAAGACTGGGTCTTAAATACTGAAAAGCTGGCCGATTTAAGAAAGGTAAAAAATCATAAGAATGACCAGTTTTCGCATTTATGTTTACTCTTATATAATGCAGTACCTATCTTATCGTTGTTTGCTAATCAGAGTTATTTGATTGTATCATAGTTTGCAGATGATAAGGATCTTCAAACTCAATGGAGGGAAGCAAAAAGAATCAACAAGTTGAAAGTTGTGTCATTAATCAAAGAAAGAACAGGCTATTCCGTCAACCCTGATGCAATGTTTGATATACAGGTAATTTCACTATGTTCAAATTATTTCTTGGTATATGGATGGGAATGATAGGTTTAAAGCCTGGAGTACTAAATAAATTTTTAGCGTCAGCCAACGGTGAAATGAACTCTTCCCTGAAAGGTAAAAGTTTGACTTGTTGAAGTAGATGGGTTGTAATGGTTAATATTGAAGAAGAATTGAGGCTGAATAATCATGGGCTCATTGTTGATGCCCTCAGTATGGTCCAAACAGTAATTCAAATGTTTCTTAATAAAAGGTATTGAAATTTCTGATATTATTTCAATGAATTTAATTGTACAGTAGTGGCAGATTTATACAGTTCTAGGAGAGTCCTAACTAGGTAAGATTCTAGTAGAGTCCTAACTAGGTAAAATATAAACAAGGGCCTAACTAGGTAAGATACAACTTAGGTATTAAGGAGGAGATTGATCTGCAATCTCCTCTGATTCTACAGGATCTGTAACAGGATCCTTAACACGCCCCCGCAAGAAGGTGGAGCCATCTGCGACACCAATCTTGTCACGTAGGAGCTGAAACCGGGGTCTGGATAAGGGCTTGGTGAGGGCATCAGCAAGCTGATCATCAGTGGCAACATGGGAGACAGTGAGTAGGCCACGAGAGACATGATCACGGACAAACTGAAAATCAATGTCCACGTGTTTCATACGAGAGTGTAGGGCTGGATTGGCACAGTAGAAGGTGGTGCCAATGTTGTCACATGAGATATTGGGGCAGGCCGAGATGGAGAGGCCCAGTTCTGTGAGGAGGGACTGCACCCACGTTAGTTCTGCTGCAGTTGCTGCAACTGCGCGATATTCAGCCTCTGTAGACGATCTAGAGACGGACTTTTGTGTCCGGGAGCTCCAGGAAATGAGGTTCCCACCCAGGTAAACTAGGTAAGCTGTGGTGGATTTGCGGTCATCTCGATCAGCAGCCCAATCAGCATCAGAGAAGGCAGCTAATGTGTTGAATGCATGGGTAACAGCTCGAAGGTGATGGGTGGACTTCTTGTGGAGATGAAGTCCGTAGAGAATGGTGCCCCGTAGGTAACGTAGGACCCGTTTAAGTGCTTGCCAGTGTAGATCTGTAGGGGCATGCATGAACTGGGAGAGCTTGTTGACAGCATAGGAAACATCAGGGCGAGTAAGGCTGAGATATTGAAGGCTGCCAATGATGCGGCGAAATCTGGTAGGATCAGCCGGGGGGGAGCCATCCTGAAGAGCCAATGGAGGGCTCACGGCCAGGGGGGTTGAGACTGGTTTGGCTCCCTCCATACCCGCCATGTGAAGGAGATCGTTGATGTAGCGATGCTGGGAGAGAAACAGACCCGTGGGGGTGTTGGTTACTTCCACACCAAGAAAGTAATGAAGGGGTCCAAGATCCTTGACAGAGAACCGGGCAGCCAAGTTGTGGATGAAGGAGTTGAGGAGTGGTGGGTCATTACCCGTAAGGATCAGGTCATCCACATAGGCCAGAAAGTAAAGAACATGAGGTCCCTGCTTAAGAACAAAGAGAGATGCATCAGAGTGAATAGTAACAAACCCTTGTCGAAGGAGGAAGCGATGAAGTTCCTGATACCAGGCCCGGGGGGCTTGTTTTAGACCATAGAGGGCCTTTTTGAGCTTGCACACATAGGTAGGAGTTTGTGGGTCGACAAACCCCTTGGGCTGTTCCATGTAGACATCTTCATGGAGGGTGCCCTGTAGGAAAGCATTGTTTACATCCAACTGCCGGATGGGCCAGCCATGAGTCACAGCAAGATGGAGCACAATTCGTATAGTAGTGGGTTTCACTACAGGGCTGTAGGTCTCTGTGAAGTCTAGGCCTGGGCGCTGGTGGTAGCCCTTTGCTACTAGCCTGGCTTTGTAGCGGTCAACAGTGCCATCCGGGTGTCTTTTGATCCTGAATACCCATTTATTGCCAACCAGATTCTGGTGTGGGTGAGAAGGTACCAACTCCCAGGTACCGTTTTGGATCAGGGCAGTGAATTCTGCAGACATAGCGGTGCGCCAAAGAGGATCCTTGATGGCCTGGGATACACAAGTGGGCTCGGCCAAGGTGAGGAGTGTAGAGGTGGTTGCAGTGAGGGCATAGGTGGGTACAGGGGGAATAGTGCCTGTTTTGGTGCGGGTGAGCATAGGGTGAGTGTTTGGGGGTGGGGGCGGTGGTGGTGGGGGGGAGGGAAGGGTGGGGGAGGGGTTAGGAGGAGAGGGAAGGCGGGGTTGACGCCTGGTGTAGGTGCGGATTGGGTGTGCAGGGGGTGGTGGGGAGGGGCTGACAGCAGCGGGAGCAGGTGAGGCAGCAGAGGAGGAAACAGGGAGGTTGCTGATGACGGGTTGGTGCTGGGGCAGGGAGGGAGCTGGCGCTGGAGACGGTGCTACGCCAAGACCAGGCAGGTGCAGTGTGTCAGTGTGGTCCAGTAATGCTGCAGGCGCCGGTGGTGGTGCTGGTGTGGTGGCAGGGGATGGGGGAAGAGCAGTTACGAGAGGAAGGGTGGACATCCACTGGTCAAAGTGATCAGAATGGACGTGAGGGGCAGTAGAGTGAGAAGGGATACCCGGGAAGGAAGACTCATCAAACTGAACATGCCTAGACACATAAAGACGACTAGAGGAGGGGTCAAAACAGAGGTAGGCACTCTGATTGAGGGAGTAGCCGAGGAAGACACATGGGGTGGATTTTGGTTGCATTTTGTTGGTGGTGTAGGGACGTAGCCAGGGAAAACAGAGGCAACCAAATACTTTGAGACGTGAGTAATTTGGGGGCTGGTGAAAGAGGGTAGAGTAGGGAGTAGAGTTCTGGAGAGTGGGGGTGGGTAAGCGATTGATGAGATAGACAGCAGCCTTAAAGGCATACGGCCAGTAGGAGAGAGGGAGATGAGCTTGATGAAGAAGAGTAAGACCCGTGTCCACAACATGGCGGTGACGCCGTTCTGCCACCCCATTATGTTGGGGTGTGTGAGGGGGGGTGAGAAGATGGTGAATACCGTGGGTGGCTAGGAAGGCTTTGAGTTTGATAAACTCTCCACCGCCATCAGTGTAGAGAGTGACAATGGAGGTTTGGAAATAATTTTCAACCAGTTTTTTGAAATCAAGGAAGGTGGGAAAAACATCAGATTTTTTTTTGAGTGGGTAAAGCCATGTATATCTGGTGTAATGATCAACAAATATGACATAATAAGTAAAACCTTCAGGAGATTTGTAGGGGGCAGGACCCCAGACATCTGAGAAAATTAATTGGAGAGGCCGTGTGCTTGTAAGAGAAGTCTCCCCAAAGGGGAGACGATGACTTTTATTGCATTGACAAGAGGGACATACAGAGAGGTTGGATTTTAAAGGTACTGAAATAGCAGCAGAACGAAAAACAGACTCTAAGACTCTAACACTAGGATGACCAAGACGACGATGCCACAAAGTAGGGGATGCCACCACACCAGTCATAGCTTGCGGTTGCAGGGAGGTAGGGGACCATTCATACACACCGTCCTTACTCGGGCCTTGAAGAAGCACCGCCCCCGTGCTGAGATCCTTCACCTGGAAAAAGTCGGGATAAAATTCAATTGAAGTGTGGTTAGTGGCATTAAATTGGGAGATAGAGAGCAGGTTTCTGGTCATGGTAGGAGCACAGAGAACATGTTTAAGGAGAAAAGGACGAGAGGAGAAAGAGGAGAGTGTGAGGGTACCAGTGTGGGTTATGGGTATCCCCTTACCATTGCCAAGGATGATGTCATCGGGTCCATTGTAGTTGTGGACCTCCGTGAGGTGCTGAGGAGTGGAGGTGACATGATGGGAGGCACCGGAGTCCAGGAGCCAAGGAGAAGAGTGAGTCTGGATGGTGGAATTGGCCACGGGGGGCTGGGAGGATTGGTGCTGGAGCTGGGGGCAGCGCTTAGCACTGTGGCCTTGGGTGCCACACCACTGGCAAAACCCGCGGTAGCCACTGCCTTGGGTGCTGTTGGACCTGCGCTGGTTGCTGGAGGGCAGACCAGAGCGCTGGTAAGAGGAACTACGGCTGTCAAAAGCCTGGTTGGAGGATCGTTGGTCGGAGGGGCCACGGTTGTGGCGGTTGTAGTTGGAACCACGTGCTGTTTGGGTTACATGAGCAGTGATGGTAGAGGGAGGGGGGTTGGGGGCAGCTCGATTGGCTGCATTTTCATGCTGAACCAGCATGTCATGCAAGTTCTCAAAAGGGACAGATGTGTCTCTGGACCTGACAGCAGCAGCTAGGTCTTTGAAGTCAGGGCCAATGCCATTGAGGACATGGAGAAGCAGGTCATCATCAGACAGGGGTGTATCAATGGCTGCGAGTTCATTAGCAATGATGCGTACCTCCTGGAGGTATTCAGAGACTGGCCGGGAGTCTTGGCGAAGGAGGGTCAAACGCTCCTTGAGTCCTAGTACCCGAGCTCTGGCTGTGCTCGCGTAGAGGCGGGTGAGACGGGTCCAGGCAGCAGCGGATGTTGGGGCTGCAGCAATTAGGGTGATGACCTGGGGGGAGACAGATGCCAAAATGGCATGGAGGAGCAACTGGTCCTGGCGGATCCAGAGGGCCCGAAGGGCTGTTTCTTCTGCAGGTGGGCAGGGATGTGTGCCATCCACGTAACCCATGAGTTCATACCCACGGAGGAGGGCGTTGAACTGAGCGCGCCAAGGGAAGAAGGTGGTGGAGGTGAGTTTGACAGGGAGCTGGGCGGCGGCGTTGATGGTGATAAGGGCGGGAGGGGAAGAGGTGGTGTCGGTTGGTGGTGGGAGAGTAGGGTTGACAGGGGCGGCTGTGGATTGAGCAGCGGCTGCTGTAGGTTGGGCGGCCATGGATTAGGGTTAGGGTTTTTTTTTTTCTAGGGTTTGCTCGATGGAGCTTTTAGGGCTTTGATACCATAAAAGGTATTGAAATTTCTGATATTATTTCAATGAATTTAATTGTACAGTAGTGGCAGATTTATACAGTTCTAGGAGAGTCCTAACTAGGTAAGATTCTAGTAGAGTCCTAACTAGGTAAAATATAAACAAGGGCCTAACTAGGTAAGATACAACTTAGGTATTAAGGAGGAGATTGGTCTGCAATCTCCTCTGATTCTACAGGATCTGTAACAGGATCCTTAACACTTAATACAAGAGTTTCCGCATGGTTGGTTTATTTTCCAACTTTCCGCACTGTTGGTTTATTTTCCAAAAGTTTTCCTTTTGTTTTTCACCAAGCATCAAAGTTTTCTTTCTTGTTGGGTTTTTCTATTCAGGTGAAGCGCATTCATGAATACAAGAGACAACTTTTGAATATTTTGGGAATTGTTTACCGCTACAAGAAAATGAAAGAAATGAGTGCTTCAGGAAGGAAAGCAAAGTTTGTTCCACGTGTTTGTATGTTCGGAGGAAAAGCATTTTCTACATATGTCCAAGCCAAGAGAATTGTAAAATTTATCACAGATGTTGGGGCAATTATAAATCGTGATCCCAGTATCGGTGATCTACTTAAGGTATGGATGTCTTGGATGTTAATACTGTCCTGACATTAACAACTTGATAAACACAATATGAATAATTTGAAAGTACCTATCCAAGATTGGGATTCTCTTATTTTGTTTTTCTGTGAATTCATTTGAATTACTGGCCCACTATAGTATCTTATTCCTTGTCATATTAGGTTGTCTTTGTCCCTGATTACAACGTCAGTGTTGCTGAACTGTTAATTCCTGCAAGTGAACTCTCCCAGCACATTAGGTAATCAGTTTCATTCATAAGAAGTTCAGTTTTTCTGTTTTCCACATAATCTTTCAACTCTATCAGGAATTGGTTTGAATATTTGACCACTTAGGTTTTTAGCAACAAATGATGTATTTTAGAGAAAAATGGGTTCAAATTTAAGCACATTAGCGTGGCGGGTGAGTACCTGTCGAACTCTGGTTGATGTTCTACAGAAACAGGGTTCAATGTGGTGTATTTCTTGATCATTGTTTGTTTATGACAACTGTGTTTTGCAATTTCTTTAGTTCGCTATGAAATCACCAGTAGCAATGATTGCTGAAGGAGTTCATGCTGCTGATTATCTACCCCCAAGTCCCAACCCCATGTTATCTGAAGCCTATTTTCAATTATTATTTCTCTGTAGTACTGCTGGAATGGAGGCCAGTGGAACCAGCAACATGAAGTTTGCAATGAATGGCTGTATCCTCATTGGGACTCTAGATGGTGCCAATGTTGAAATAAGAGAAGAGGTTGGAGCAGAAAACTTCTTCCTCTTTGGTGCTAAAGCTCACGAGATTTCCGGGCTCAGAAAAGAAAGAGCTGAGGGGAAGGTTTGTCTCAATAACCAAATTGTTACTTTCATTCCCATCATCTCATGTTTTTTTTCCTCTTTTTAGAACTGATACGGTGAAAATGTTTAGGCTTTGAAATTGTGATTCTGGTGTCTTGGGATTTTGACCTGCCTTTTCTTGGTGCAGTTCGTTCCAGACCCACGTTTTGAGGAAGTCAAGGAATTTGTCAAGAGTGGTGTTTTTGGGTCGTACAATTATGATGAACTGATTGGATCCTTGGAAGGAAATGAAGGATTTGGCCGTGCAGATTATTTCCTTGTGGGCAAGGACTTCCCCAGTTATATAGAATGCCAAGACAAGGTTGATGAGGCATACAGGGATCAAAAGGTCAGTTATGCATCTATTCAGCCATCTGAATTGTTTCAATCAATTGATCATTTACAACTTATTTTCATTATTTTGATTTGGAAACTATGAAAGGGAAACCTAGGCATTTTCTTATATTTTCGAGTGTTGTTTGGGGACAGAGCTGGACAAGAATGTCGATTCTGAATACAGCAGGCTCAGCCAAGTTTAGCAGTGACAGAACCATTCATGAATATGCTAAAGACATATGGAACATTAACCCTGTCGAATTGCCCTAGAAGGTTTCTTCTCTCCCAAGCAAAGACAGTTCTTACCTCGCAGTTGTGAATTGTGATGACCCCAGCTATTTGGTAGCTACCACTACATTTCTCTCACTCTGTCTTCCTCATGTAAAGGTAAATGCTCAGAATAAGGGTAGCTTTTGGTTGCTACACTACTACTGTATATGCTTGGAATAAGGGTAGCTTTTGGTTGCTACACTACTACTATATATAGTAAGTCCTCGCAGTAAAAAAAGGGTGGTTAATCATCTCGTATGTATAGTAAAAGCTCAGAACAATGATGGCTGCCTAGCTCAGATAAATAGATCCCATCTAATAAATGAGTTTTAACGTTTGGTTTGCTGAGAAATTTACTTATTTGATCTCAAATAGTCTAATTAGTGGCTCCTCATCCAGCAAGTATGGGGCTACATTAAAAAAATTTTGAGTTAAATTTTGGGGAAAAAGAAGAAAATCGAATCCTTTAATTTAATTTTGGTTTATTTCTTTTACCTATCACTCTATTGATTTCCCATCTAAATATTCTGATTCTTGGCCACTTGAATTTTCCAATACGAAGTACTTGAATTCTACATTAAAATTTGTAATCTAATACCTAAAAAATCATGAATAATTAGATAGATTTGGAGTAGTTGATTCCATACTCATTTATTACATTCGATTTGGATATGATTCGAGTCAATTAACATGCCATTTAATAAGAGTAAGGTACTTAGAAACCTTGGCAACGTTGCAACTATAGGACAATGTAACAAAGGCATCATCAATATCATCATGGCAAAAACGTCCAATTCTTTTGGTCTCTTCACCTCCATTGCTTTCCTCGGTCAATATTTCTTCGTGTTGGACCTAAGCTTATGAGAGGTGTTGAACGAGTGACGGGGTCCACTAGTCTAAGTCACATGGTCTACTAATCAATCTTAAGAATTTCCTACGTTTTAGATTTTGTAGTAAACGAATATGATATGACCAAATTGCCATGGTGGGAGGCTCCCCAATAATTCAATTTATTTGGCCATACAAAATTGTCTCGAGTAGAAGAAAATGAAGACTGTCACTTAGCTGTAAGTGCATATGGGGAGCCTAGATAGATCTTTCTTTTTGTAAATTGTAATGAATTGTGGCAAGTAGAGAGACACAGAGGCCACTTCATCTCACATCTTATAGTTTTTTAGATGGCATTGCAAGCACATGGCCAGATACCACAGTTTCAGTTTGATCCCATCTACACTCACATGACCATTCATTGCAGTCACAAAAATTATATTGTATATTTAAAGTCCTCATGAACCTGAGCTACCCAATGAACAACAATCAAAACCTAAAAATCCCACATCTCAAATTCCCAATTGAAGTTGGAGATCGGAACCAACCGGCCTAAAATCTAAATGCAGCAGCTTCGGGCACAGAATCAATAAACACTTTTTCTGGGATGCCTCTGAAATGAATTTTAAGTTTGAACTTTGAAATGTACTTCAAAATTTTGCAGTTGTGTTGGTTTCTTTTGGGACAAGGCAAAGGCAACTGTACTGTAGCAGAAAAAGGTCCCAAAGGCAAATGAATGGAAAAGAGAGACGGTAAAAGTTGCAAATTTTACATATTTCTATTTACTTGCTAGTAAAACTACAGCTCAACATGACAAAAACTCCACATTAAGGTAAGAGAAGTTCCAAAATTGCAATTATAGGCTACAACTTTGGACCCAAATGAATATATTTTCCCAAAAAACAAAAATCTGGGTTGCCATCTAAACTTCAAAGGAAAGTATTTGGTGGAATCAAAATCACATCTTTATCAGTTGGGCATCAAACCCACCAGCAACTCCTGCTTATGTTCATTTCCAGGCCAGCATGACTTGATCAATTCAACTTCAGCATCGCCATTCTCTTCCTTACTTTTGACTTGTTGACCAAGACTAAATGCTTGACAGATGTCAGAAATCTGCTGCTTCATCACTATGGTCTCTGCTATCTCTGCCTCAGGTTCTTTCCCAAAATGAACCCTTTTGTGACCACCCAAAGCCTGGCCCGTTGCAAAAACCTTCAAGCAGATAGAGCAAATGTGCCCTTTGCTCTCACAGCTTGTCACATTTTCTCTTCCAGTCTCATCATCCAACACTGAATCATCACTGAATTCAATCTTATCAATCTTCGAAAAGTTTTCGCCTTTAATTTTATCTTCAGATTCTTCAATCATCACCACAAAAGGGTTGTTGTAAGTAGCCGCTCTGTGAACCCTCTGGTGGCCTCCAAGCGCCTGATAAGAGCTGAAAACCTTATTGCAAATCCTGCATTTGTGCTCTCGTTTCTTCAAAGCATCAGCGTTGATTTCGGACTCGCCACCAGATATCATGTTTTTGCCAGAATCACAAGCCTTGATCCTGGATTTTTTGCTCAAACCAGACCTCAAGGACCCCAATTCGGGCCTTTCCAATTCTACTTCCTCCGCAATATTCACATCCATTTCAATCTCAGTTTTACACAGAACAAATTCAGGATCCTCGGTATCATAAAATTTTTGAATGGCCACTTCCAGTTTCACAATATTTTCCTCATCACCTACAAAACCAGAATCATTTTCCTCGAATTTGATAATTTTCTTCTCATGATCATTTCCCATGATCAAACTCTTTTGACCTGGTGACTGAACCTCATTGTAATCAGACGACTCAGTTACTGAACTAATTCTACCCCAATTGGTCCCACCATTGGAAATGATCATCAAGCAAATAGCCCCATCCACAATTTCTTGCCCAAATTCAGTGACATATTTAGATTCATTCAAACCAGAAAAAGAAGAACAACTTGAATTCATCCTGTACCTTAATCTTTTCGACCTTTTCCTCCGAACCAGCCCCATTGTCTCACAGTGACCAAAAAGCTTCATTTCCGTTGAAATGGCGGCTTCTGATTCGTCTTCATCAGAGGCCCTGCGCCTTTTGGCGTGGCTTCTGCCATGAGCGGCCAGAGCTCTCAAGGACTCAAAGCCTTTACCGCAAACTTTGCAACACTGAGTCTCTTTCCTTTCTCTCCCCGAGTGATGCCTCATGTGACCAAACAAAGATTTCATTTTATGAAACACTTTGCCACACACCTCGCAGCTGCAGCTATTTTCTTCCACGGGAGCTTCATCTTCTTCAACCTTTGAGCCAGAAAATTTCCAAGACTTTTTGGGGTTCACTCTCAGGCCATAGCCGGCACGCTCATCGTCATCGCCTTCAAACTCCTCGTGGTTCACTGCGAGCTTCTTCTTCTTAACCGGTTTAGTCGTTTTCATTGCTCCATGGCTCCTCATGTGACCTCCCAAGACTTTTCCGGTCAAGAAGCTCTTGTTGCAGAGCTTGCACGTATGCTGCTCCATCACCCAACCAGAAAATCAACCACACCCAGATCCCAAAACCAAACCAGAAGCCCAATTTCTAAAGAAAACTAGAATCTTTTCGGCAGTACATTTATGATTGATCAGAAAACAGCTCAAGAAACAGAGGAACACACCAGAAACCCAGCTGAGAGACGACCCCAATTACGAAGCTTTCTTGCTTTTTCAAAGTGATCGGAGAACAAGAATTTCCGGGTTTAGTAGAATTTGGGTTGAAGAACAAGATCTGGGCTCGAAATCTAAAATGGTACTTTTGGCTCTCTGCGATCTCTTGGGTTGTTGAAATGTAGATGCTTAAAGAAGCGAAGAGGTTAATAGCAAAATCTGGAAGTAAAGAGTGAGGCAGTGATGATTTGGCAGCAGAAAGCAAGAATTGACGCAACCAAAGAAGGAAAAGGCGAGAGATTGAGACTTGAGAGGATGAGGATCGCTTTCTGCCTTTCTGGTACTAAAATATCTCCCCTCTCTCTTTTTCTCTAATTTTCAGACTCAGAGGCTGCGGCTTCTTTGGAAGCAGAGAAAATGAAAGGAAAGAAATCGTTGCATGAAAGCAAAGTTATAATCACAGACTACTCCCACTGTGACTCTCACTACCAACTTGTTTGTACTAAACTCTCCTTTTGGCATTTCCGTAATTAATATGTGAATATAAATATGTGCCTCATTTTCTATATGTAAACGTAATTTAAATAAATTAAATAGAAAGATATAGCTATAGCCCTTTTAACTAAAAATATATGCAAAATCTTGTTCGTAATTTTTTTATAATTTAAATGAAGGTTTCATTGATAGTAGAAAGAGAGTACAATTGTTTGAGTGAAACTGGGATGTATGAGACTTTATTAAAACGTTCATCATAAAACTCAGCTAATCCGGAATAAATTCGGTGGAGGAAAAAAAGTGTCTCACCAAACAAAACAAATAGCCAAAAGACAAGGAGTTACACTGTAAGATCCTGTTCTACTAGCTGGTTAAGCCAAGGGGGGCCAGGGGCACCCAGATGGCTCGTGCTTGTGACTGTAATCCTTCTTGGGCTAGGCCATGAGCCACTCGGTTCGTCCGGCGTGACAAGTAGGCTAGTGCATCATGGGATAACTGTAAGGAGGAAAGCAGTGAGTCAATGTCCTGGGCTAAGAGCCCCGTGCCGATCCAATCCTGTTGCACCCCCGAATAAAGGCAATAACTTCCTAATAATTAGTTTCAATCACTCCTTGGGTATTTCCCAGGAACTGCATCACCCGGATTGTAGTCCTTAGTGCTTCAAGTTCTGTTGCTAGGACTGAGCCACCGAGCGATCCTGGGCCCGAGAAGGACGCCAGCAGAGCTCTAGAGTCATCCCGCAAGATCCCCCCGATGCCTCTAAGTCTTCCCTCTCTTTGGGTGGAGCTATCACAATTGAGTTTAAAACAACCCATGGCCAGTTTCGCTCATTTCACCAGTCGTACAAGGCATGCCTTCGAGAATTCAAAATGAGCGCCCAAAGCTCTTTCCGCCATCATACTAGCCTTAATGCCTTCTAGATTTTGCAGAGTCTGATTCCTCCCGTGCCAAATCTGCCAACATAGGAAAACAAAACGTCCTAGATCACAAACATAGAGTTTCGAGATATATTCAAGGAAATGAGATATAAGGTTGATGGATTTCTAATTCCTGTTCAATAATTGACAGAAGTAATTATATAATTAGGTCTCATTAGGTATGCCGTATTATACTGATTATTTCAGTTGAATAGACTAATCTGCTCATCTGATATACTGATTATTTAGTTAGACTTTTAGTACTCTACCGGATTAAAATACTAATTATAGTATACTAGTTGAATTATATTATACTATTTAATAAAAAAATATCTACATATGATAAATATTAATTATGTATATTATTATGATTAATTATTATTTATTTTAATTCATTATTGGTACTATCATTAATAATAATTACTAATATTATTATTACTCTTTAGGATTTTCGAAGGTATTATTTTAGCTAGTGTAGATTAGAAAAAAGTTACTCATCCGTATTAATTTATCCAATGACTAATTAATGTCAATGATACCAACTATTAATTTCATACTATATTATTTTGTCTGATTTTTTATACGGCGTAATAAACATAACCTTATAGCATATTCATTAGGTAATTACCGTAGAAATACAAAGATGGTATAGTAACAGCATTTCTAAAAGTCAATTCAAAGCATCAAATCTAAGACTTCCTTCTCACTCTTCGCTTCGTATATGTAAAGTGGGGAACTCCTCTTCAAATCATTTTATTATATTTATCCTATACTATTAACAGTTGAATCCAACTCGTATACTTTAGAAACTGTTTCCTTTTTTTTTTCCTTGTAAGTTTTTATTTTATTTTCTTAACATAATTGTTAACCCAAATTTTCAATTCATAATTAACACAATTTGACCACAAATACAATTTCAAAAAACAAAATATACTCTACAAAGTACCACATTCATCGAAGTTGACTGCATAGTCCTTAAATTTAAGTAAAGTTCTAGCTAAGATAGTTAAAAGTTAGGAAAAACTGTTGCTATAGTCCTTGAATTTTATCATAATGTTAACTATAGTCCCTAAACTTCATTATTAGTAGCAAAGGTCCCTGAACTATACCTAAATGTATACTAATCATCACTCTGTTAAAATGTTAACGAAATTCTGTTAAAATTAGGGGTATGATTGACTTTTTACTATTCAACAAAATTTCCTATTTTTTATTAACTATTGCTATAGTCCCTGAAATTTACTTTAATACTAGCTATGGTCCCTAAACTTCATTATTAGTAGTAAATGTCTCTGAATTTTACTCAAATATAATTGTTAATAACTATAATTCATACATTGGTACAAATCTTTCACCAATATTTCTAAAGCCGATACAAGTAATAATGTAACACAAAATTCAACATAAGTTACACAAAACTCGGAAAACGAAGAGGTAAATGTATCAACTTTTCATATTCACAGTATTTAGTGGCAGAAACAATATTTAATATTTAGAGTAAAAACTAAAAATAACCCTTGATCTACTACTTGTGAATAAACATGAAGAAGAAGAAAAAAAATGGAAAAAAAATCAAAATCACTTTCATGAATTTGGACCGTTATGGTATTTACCAAATTGCCACCCAGTGGACTTGAGTACTTCGAAGTTGAATTCACCAAAAAATGTTAACATTTTAATGGAGAGATAGTATATATTTGGGTATAGTTCATGGATATTTGCTACTAATAATAAAGTTTATGGACTATAGTTAATATTAGGGTAAAGTTGAGGGACTATAACAACAGTTAGTAAAAACGAGGAATTTTATTGAACAGTAAAAAGACAATCATACCCTTAATTTTAACAAAATTTTGTTAACATTTTAACGGAAGGATGATTAGTATATATTTGGGTATAATTCAGGGATCTTTACTACTAATAATGAAGTTCAAGGACCATAACTAATATTAGGATAAAGTTCAGGGACTATAGTAACAATTTTCCCTAAAGGTTATTTTAGAAAGCTATTTTAAAAAATTAACTCTATATTGACAATTTTTAAATATTTTATTATTTTTTGTTAGAATTTATTATTTATTTTAAATTAAATATTTGAATATTTTCAATTTATTATTGTATTATATATGAAATTTCTCCAATAAGAAGGAGATAACAATTGCTTCTCTTCTATTTGTTAAATTTAATGATCCAAAATTCCTAAAATATCAAAATTTTAAAATAGAAAGTGAAATATGGATCTGCTTGAGTCATTTTTTTTAAAAATCTCTAAATTAATTAAAAAAATATATATTTTAAGAACTTTATTTGTGATGTTATAAAACTGCTATGGGAAATAAGTTAGCCACAAAATACCTGAAAAGTGGCCAGACAATGCAGTGGAGAAATGACATAAATAGCCCTAAAGTAGTGATTTATGGTGTTGCTTGAGGCTCAAGACTCAAGAATGGGGTGATTCTATTTTCATGTCAGATCCACATTTGCTTTACATGAGGTGATTAACCCAATGGACTAAAATGGAAATTAATGCAAGTCATGAGCCAATCAGGTTACATTGTTCCAGGCTCCACTCCTCACTGAGCAAAGCCAACTGTTATTCTCTACTTCTTCACCTGTCCACTGTTCAGGCACTGTAATTTGGACACGTGTATTAGCTGTATTTTGAAATTAATTTCATCTTTTGATTAAGTACAAAGCATGCATGACTTAATGATTAGGTCACGTCAACATGAGTTTGACATTTAACCAAATCGTTTGCCAAACTTAAGGGTGACAATTTTTGACACGACTCGATACACGACTCAAAATTTGCACGAAATTTATTCAGGTCAACCTGCATGATTAAAATTTCGGATCATTTTTGGGTCAACCCGTTATGACCCGTTTATTAAACGGGTGGGTTTCGGGTCAACCTGTTAACCCGTATAATGACCTGTTAACCCGGTTAATGAATGGATAGACGTGTCACCCATTTAATAAACGTGTCATTACTAACTCATATATCTACCCATTTACCTACCTAAATATCTATTAAATCTTATAATTTAATTAGGTTAAACATGTTAAACGGGTTACACGGGTCATTAACAGGTCGGGTTTGAGTTGGACATTCTTGACACGATTATTAAACGGGTCGGATTCGGGTTAGGCATAAATGAGTAAAACAAAATTCATGACACGACACGAACTTGACACGACATGACCCATTACCACCCCTAGCCAAACTCAAGTGCAAAGGCATGCATATGCATACACATGACATAGCCCATACACATACGATTTTGTCTCCTTTTAATCAACCTGATGATTATGAATTCAAATTTTATATAGTCTAAATTTATATATTAGATTTAAAAATCTCAAAGATATGAATGAATTTTATTAATAAATATAAAATTTTGATAATAAGAAAAAAAAATTACAACAAACTTCAACATATACAATCATATTGATTTTGGGGTTGGGCTCATTTTTAACTTCAAATTGGGCTACATAATAAAACTGAAATATACTACATAATAAAATTGATATGGGCTATATATTTATATTAGAATGATTTAGTCCATAAATGTGTAAGGGAGCAAGTTTGGGTGGGAACAACTACAACCATTCCAGCCTAAGCGTTAGTCTCGTCTTTGACATTAACAACACTCTTGTCCAATTATCGTTAAAATCTCTTAAAATTGCTGGCCATCTAACTTCCTGTACTTGAACATTTTCTTTATTGTAGGAACAAAATAAAATGAAATCTTGTTCTAATACAAAATGAAACGTTATATTTTGTTTTGGATGCATTTAAAATAATAAACTTGTTATTTAATCGTAATTCTAAGCTTATGTAAAAAAAAAAATTAAAAGAAGAGTTGAAAGTTGCTCAAGAAGCTAAATTCATATTTACCTTACGTGTTTTTTTTTAATCAATAGATAGTCATTAATTAGTCAATTGATAAGAGCATGACACTCAAAAAGAGTCCAAATAGGCAAATACATATTTAGTAACAAATACAAAGACAACTACAACAAAACAAAATAAACACACAACCCATTATAGTGAGATAAACACGCCCAAACAACAAAATCCCAAATCATCAAAATCCTAGCACCACCATTTAACATAGGATAACCGTCGTGGCCACATTCAAATACCCCGCAGCCATAGCCACAGCGAAACAAACAAAAAAAGAGAGGAAATTAATAGAGAATGATGCTGGAGAAATAAGCCTATAGCAAACAACATATTCAAACGATCCAATAGGCCAGCCATGACATTTGAGCAAACCCACCCAACAAGGGGTTTGAGTATTTGGTGGTTGGTTGAAGTAGGGAAAATTTGGGGGTTTGGGTTTTTAGAAAATGGGGTGGAGAGTGGATGAAAGAGGGAGATATGGAGGTTGAGGGCATTGAGATAGGGGCGAGGGGGAGAGATGAGTTGTAACGACCTGACCTTATTTAATTGTCTTTTAGTAAATTATTTTGGGAAATTACTATTTTACCCTTTGTTGTGGGGCTCGATAGCCACGTTTAGTTCGAGGACACTATTGAGAATTTTCCTTAAACAAACGTGTAAGTTTCGAACTCACGTGGCAGTAGACAAGCGACAAGTGTGCATTGGATTTCGTGTGTAAAATTTACAATTTTTTAGCCATGGAGGGCAATTTGGTCTTTTTGAGAGAGATATTTTGGGAAAGGATAAGGATTTCTTTATCCCTTCCACTTTTAGTCAGCCACACATACATTTTACATACATTTACTCTCTTCCATTCCCCCACCCTACCTGTGCAACCCAAAAATCTCAAACAAACACAACCCTAGTTTTAGACGTTGAATCACCAAACGAAGCACATTTTTCCAAATTCCTTGCACTCCCATGATCAAAGCCATCCAAGGACAGAAGGAGAAACGACACAGGAAGTGCCCAGATCTGAGAAAGAAGGAAACCTAAACTTTAGAGCCATTTTCAAGAAAATTAAGGTATTTTCTCTCAATTGTGGATTTGGATTTGAATTCCTTGGGTTGAGTAGATGAATTTCCATTATTCGAACGTTCAGTTTGGTTGGAAAATGAAGACGTTACATAAAACTTGAAGTTTCAACCGTTAATCGATAATTCCAGCGATGGTTGCAGAGCACGTCAGCGCTAGTCACCATCTCCGGCGACCTGGTTTAGGTCTAGTGATAACATGGCAGCCACGTGGATCCACTAGATGCCACATGGCAGCTTAGTAAGTTGCGCGTGTGGTGTGTGGGGCACGTATAAGGCACGTGGCAGTGCGTAGGGAGGCCGCTGACCTTCCACCAGTGCGTGGGTGAGTTCTTTAGCACAGAGCGGCATGTGTCCGATAGTTTTCGACTTTCTGAACCCATTGGTGGTGATTTCAGATCAATTAGAGATCACTTAGAGTATTTCTGGGCATCCAAAGTGACAGTTTACACATTTAGGATGCGTGTGATATTCCAAGAATTATGGGGTTTGAATATGAAATTATTTGAAATGTTAGTGACTCTCAATTGTTACTTTTGACAGGAGATACAGCTCCAAAAGTTTCAATGGAGCACACAGCTCGAGATTGAGCTCCATTGGACTAACTATGAGTGGACATTTGTTTTCATAAGCATGATGCATGCATATTTAACTGTTTTAAGTGATTCATGATATTATCTGGATTAAAATGGTTTGAATAATTATTCTAAATTTTGTTGTATGTTATCTATAGATTTATGATTTTAGAATAATTATTTGGTTTATTGTTCTGTGCACATGTTTTCAGATTTTATGGAAATCGTGTTTTGGGCTTAGGCCCCAGTTGTGTTGTTTGACTTGAATTTGAAGTTAAGGATTTAATTAAGAGTAGGATTTTAATGTTGAATTGTTTTCCACTATCTGCTTATGAATGTTTTTCTGAACTTATTATTTATTTTTGTCCACTCACAGTCTTTTCTGTTTTTCGATACCCTCCAAGTTGATGCGGTGCAGGCTGTTGTTAGTGAGACTGAGACATCACATACGCGATCCATAGTGGTTCTGCGCACTCTGAGAAGTCAAAATGGAGTTTTGGACCGTTGACCTAGACATCCCTTGTCTGGCTTACAGGTTACATGGAGGTTAGATGAGTGTTTAGCTTTCGTGTCGCACGTGAGTTAGACGGGAGCATGGCCTATTCCTTAATCCAAGGGGATTGAGGATGGGTCGTGTCACTATTGACGATCCTCGAGTTATACTAGGATTACCTTTTTCCTGGACTAGTATCTTGGATCATGTCTCCACCAGAATCCAGGGGTTATACTTCATGAACTGGTGTTATGGAGTATGTCTCCACTAGCTTCTTGGGTTGTCTACGTGTAGTACATATTTTGTAAAATAGGTAGCTCGTGACTACGACTCAAGGGATTATTCGTAGTTAGCCAGTGCATTTATGAACGACGGCTAGGGGAAATTAAGGATCCATGTGACGACCCTTCCCGAATTAGCGGGATTAATTAAGAATTAATGACTGATTAGCGAGACTAATAAGAGATTAGATGAGTATTAGCGGACGAGCAGGGCGAAATGACGATTTTACCCCTAGAATGGGCGAATCGTTGAATTTTCATTCAGGCGGTCAAATGGACTTTGACAGATGACTGTGACGTAGTTTGGGACGTCATGAGTTCATAGACAGGTGACACGCTCGATTCCGACGTTCGAGAAAAAAGTTATGACGATCAGAAGTCCAAGGGCATTTTGGTAATTTAGTTGAAAAAGAGCAAAGAGTTAACTTTTGACCCGGAAGGTTCGATGGCTAAGGACCGAGGACCGTTACGTAGATCAGGACGATACGAATCCGTAGACAGGCGGCACGTCAAATTCAGACGTTCGACGGAGAAGTTATGGTTCACGGAAGTTCGAAAGTACTATTACACGAAGTTCGAGATAGCTTGGGTTTTGTCCTAAGTGGGGCCCAGATATTTGTCCCAAGTCCCAATGGATGAGTGACAAGTGTCACCCATCCACTGGACACCATGGTCCCATTCATGCATCTCCCATTCATCAACATCGATCATTTTTCCCATTTTCCCCACCAAAACCGATCGACCATCCAACCCCAAATCCAAACCCTTACCCCTTTAATCATCTGTGAGACCCAAGAGAGTGAGAAGAGGACTGAGGAAGGTGGTGTCCGGCCAGGATCAACGCCGCCGTGGACGGCGGCCATAAACCCGAGAATGGTACCCGGTTAGACCCAAATTCCTTTATATTTCGATTTGGGCATTATGGACTGTTTTGGGTGATTAGGAAATGTTTATTAGGTTGCTAGGATGTTTCTAAGATAGGTTTGAAGGTGGTTGGACGGCAGAGGAGCCGTGGGTGGAAACTGGGAAGTTGGGCCGTGAGGTTCAAAAATTGAACCATGGATTTTAGGTGTTTTAGATTAGGTTTGATAATTGAAAATGATAGGAAATGAGAAAATAGGAATTTAGGGATTAAAATGGAGGCACACGGACAGAAAATGAAGGAGGAACCAGGCCGGACCGGTCACGCTGGTCCAGGCAAACCAGCGAACCGGCCAACCCGGTTCAGTCGAAGGTTAGGGGTGGTGCTAGAGTGCGGCGCGTGGGCTCACGCGCATGGGATTCCTAGGGCGCGTGGGGGCACGTGTCCAATATTTTGGGGAAGTTTTCAACATGTCAAATCATCTATTCGATGTAACGAACATTTTTGGGACTGGTTTCGAGTCGATCGGACATCGTCTCGATATAGTTAGGGTTGTTCGAAGGTTTAGGTTCGCGTTTAAAAATAGTTAGAAATTCCGGAAAATTACGGGACTTTAGTGAGGGGTTATATAAGTAGTTAGTAGCTCTATAAATTAATTTGGATAGGTTCGGGAATCTCGGAGGCGACGTTTGGCCCGGGAGACGCTTATGGCACGCGTATCGAGGCGCGACTTCGGACGGTCTGTGAGTGGACTTGTTTTATGAATTCGATGCATGCATAAATGTTTTATAATTGTTTTAGTATATGTTTTGTGATTCCATGAGTGCATTTGTTTGTGGTAGCCTAGGATTTACGTATTTGCACGTATTTTGAGATTTACAGTTTTATACGATGCTTATACGTGCTAGGTTTTCAACGAAGGTTTAATAAATGGATTTTGGATTTGGAAATATGAACTCGGGCATGAGGCCCATTTGATTTACAAGCTCTCGGACTTGGAGTCCATTTTATTTGACGAGGAATCGGACCGAGGGTCCATTTGAGTTATATGATCGGGTCGAGGGTCCAGTTGGTTTACGATTCGGGTTTGAGGCCTAGTTAGTTGTACTATCGGGCTTGATGCCCCGTTGACTTATGATATCGGGCCTGAGACCCATTTAGTTGAGATATCAGACTTGAGGCCCAGTTGATTGTGATATCGGACTTGAGGTCCTGTTGGTTTATAGAATCGGACTTGAGGTCCCGTTGATGGATATTATCGGGCTTGAGGCCTAGTTGAATGTAACATCGGGCTTGAGTCTTAGTTCGGTTTATGAAATGAGAATCAGGCATGAGACTCTGTTGAACTGTGGATTTAGGCCGATGCCTGTGAAATGGATTTGAATCGGATTTGAGGAATCCTATTGAGATGAATCGGGTATGAGACCCAGTTGAAATATGTTTTGAGAAAGTAAGAAAGAAAGTATTTGAAAATGATTATGAACCCTCCATATGATTATATGGTCTCCTCTAGACGTCGACCTGGAGAGTCACGATCCACAGACCAGAGTGGGTATCCCCATAGGGATCCCGTTCCAGGAGTGGGGGTTACGATTTATGATGTGGTCCCGGACCAGATTCCGGAGAGATGTGTGGACTAGATCCAGAGAGAGAGCTCAGACTAGATCTAGAGATTGAGCCTCTCAGATGGAGAATTCCTGGGAGAAGACTCGGAGTGAGACCCCGAGTAGTGTGCACACTAGTTTAGAGATGATATCGTGACATATATCGGGGATGTGTTCCCTAGGGGATGTGTGCCCCGAGTTGGCATCTTCTCGGAAGTGCCGCAGATGGGTTATACGTATGTTGATACGTATGTGGTTTTATGGAAAGTGATTTGAGGGCGGAGACCCTGTGTTCCATGTTTTAGAAATGGTTTGGGGCAGAGACCCGTATTCTATATTTTGGTATTTCACTGAGAATGGTTTTGGGCTGAGACCCACGTACGTTGATTTGGGCTGAGTTCCCATATGTAATGGTTTATGGTTTTTGAGTTGTGGTTTCGGGTCGGGGACCCAATTGGATTTATGGGTCATGAAGGTTTATGGGGCCGGGCATGAACCCTTGAAAGGTTTTGATATGTTTGACAAATAGTTTTATGAACGTTTTGATAAACGATTTTCGAATGCATGCGTATGTATTTATGAAGGGCATAAATGTCTTTATGTGAAAATATTTTTATTAAAATATTATTTTGTCCACTCACGACTTTTACTGTTTTAATGTCCTTCAGGTTAATCGTGGATGCGGGCTGTAACAGAGACGAGACATCACTCCCCTCCTCCTACGATCCTGACGCACTCTGATAGCCTCGGCAAGGGCTAAAGAAGGAATGTTCCCTGGTCTGACACGTAGTGTCAGACGGGATCAGGCGCGTCCCACGTTAATCCCAGCGGATTTGGGACGGATCATGACAATCCATGTCCAGATTTTTCCCGATTATTTAAGAATGGGGGTATTTAAGGAAAATGTGAGCCACATGTATTTTATATGCATTTTAGACTTTTACATTTGATGGGTCCACGATTTTTTACTTGATTTTTATGGCTGAAATTCCCGTGTTTTATAACTTGATTCTTGGTTTTTTTTTTTGTAAGCATACATGGCTTCTAAACTGGAGTGTACATGTTATTTTTATTTTTTCCTTGGTAAATGTGTTGTGACTTAACTTTTTTTTCCACTACATTTTCATGTTTTTACTTACTCTCCAGACCGTGACATAGGAGTAGGAGCACACTTTGGACATAGGCTTACGTTCTGTTTCCTGCGCACTCCTGATCCTAAGAGTAGGATCTTTGTACTATTTGTCATTTTCTTTCACTAGTTGCTCTGTTTATTATTTTGAACCTTTATAAGACTATTGTATTTTGAGTTATTTGTTTGGATTTAAAGGGATTTGGATTTTAAGTGTAATTATCTCTTGTCTGACACATGTCAAAGGTATTCTTGGGTTTCCGGTTTGTTTGTTAAACAGGAGTAGAATATTTCATGATTTTTAACGAACTTTTGGGAAGGGTTCTGTCAATTTGTTAGCAGAGCACTAGGTTAGTTTTTTGTGGGCTACACACCGGGTATGTCAGGTATTTGTGGTACTGACTGAGTTCTTTTCATATTACGATGCCTCCAAGATGCATCCCATGTACACGGTCTGGACACATAGAAAAAGCAGAGACCTCAACGTGTACTCAAAGCCTAGATAAAGTGCCTCCCCGAGGCTAACCCTAGACCAGTTGGGTCAGGCCCTAGACATTGTACTAACGGGAAAGAGGACCTTTGGGAGTTGACTACGCTCAAACTACGCATTAATTTAAACACGTAATTTGAGTATTGTGCAATTTAAACCCTTTTTTGTGTAGATGTAGTATTGATAAATAGGGATCGTTCTTAACCGGGGAAATTAGGGACATTAATAATGTGTTAGCGGGAGATGAATAAAAGAATAATGAATTAAAGAATTAAATAATAAACGAATAAAAGAATAAAAGAATTAAAGAATAAAGAATAAAAAGGAATCAAAGAATAAAAGAATTAAAAGAATAAAAGAATAAAAAAGGGGGGTTTTGAAAAGATTTATAACTAAATTAAAGAAAACACTAATTAAGAATTAAAATGCAAATGCTCATGCTAATTGGAAATTACAAACCATAGAGTAGTTTCATAGACAAAACCCACACTTTTACGTAAGTAATTTCGAATTAACAATCACATTATTTAAACTACTCCTAAAAATAGACTTCTTTATAACATTTTGCTCATAATAAACCAATCACGAAATCCTACCTTCATCATCTCAAATACTTACATATATCTTTCAATATTATAAATGCATCAACCATTAATGTGCGTCAAACATCAATATGCTTCAAACATTTACAACATGATTTACCTTAAGTTTATAATTAAATGCGCCGACAGCGATCAACATTTAATCTCTTCAATTTTACTCTAAGTGCACCGACAGCGGATAAAACACTTAACATCAAATTGAAGTTTAAGCACTAAAACATATGAAGTAAAAGAAATTCAAAAAGTAAAACACATGGGGATTGCATTCTTACTTACAAATATTAGAAAGAAAATACCAAGATCAAAGTAAAGAAGAAATGAAAATAACATAAAAATAACATAAATTAAGAATAAGAATTAAAAGGAAACTACTTAATAAGAAAATCTACAAGAAGTTAAAATGGTCCCCAAAAATGTCTCTCAAAAGAGAGAAACAAAAGAACTAAACTAAGAACTAAGAACTAAGAACTAAGAAAAATGAAAGAAATGGAAGAATGAAACTAATGGGGGACTCTCCAAATACATGAAATGACCTCCCTATTTATAGAGGGAGTGCCACAATTGTTTAATTAAAAGTACAAAATTAAAATATAAAAATAGCAATAAAATAGTACATGAAGAAGTGATGGAAATGATGAGATTGGGTGGGAAAAGATGCTGATTTTGGGGCAAATATGCTGATTTTGGGGAAAAGTGGCTGATTTTGGGGAAAAGTTGCTGATTTTGGGGCAAATATGCTGATTTTGGGAACTATTGGGGGCTGCTGGATTTTTGGCTTGGGTTGCTGGATTTCAGCAGCTTCCCACCGAATTTCCTTGCGATTTTCGGTGGTTTCTCATATTTCGTTCATAATTTCTTCGTTATAATTCCGATCGGGACGATTCTTTCACCAAAATGCTCCAAATTCCAAGCTTTATTTATTTCTACAAAAATATCACAAAATAAATTAATTTGTCTAATTATTTATTATTTTAATATTAAAAGTCAAGTATAATGGGTATAAAATAATATAAAATAACGCTTATTTGAGGACCTATCAGGAGTTCAGAGGTAGAACATGCCCAGAGGCTTGGAGCCACCACGTTCATGGGTACGACAGACCCATAAAAGGTGGACGAGTAGATTCTCCAGTTAGAGGATGTCTTTGATATGATGCGGTGCCCTCCGGAGCAGATGGTACCAATAGCCACTTTTCTTTTGGGCGCCTTTGCACACCGATGTTGGCAAGCACAAAGATGGACAGGTTGGGATGCCTGCACCACGACCTGGGAGACATTTCAGGAATGTTTCATGGAGCAATTCTACCCTCATTCCTACCAGGAGGCCAATGAGATAGAGTTTATGCAGCTACAACATGGCAATTTAACTGTTTCTCAGTACGAGTAGAGGTTCATAGACTTGTCTTGGTTTGCACCGAGAGTAGTTATGAGCGAGGCCGACAAGTGTCGCCGTTTTCTTGTTGGTTTGCTAGATGAGAGCGAGCGAGAGAGAAATTTCGGGGGATTGAGATAAAAAAAAAAAGCAGAAATAGGGAGGAAACAGAGAAAAAGAAGAAAAAGAAGAAGAGTAGACGAAAAGACCCATAAACCTAAAAAGAAAATTGAACTTGTGAGCCATTAATTTATTTTGAGGCCTCCAAGCTTGAAATCAAGCTCACTAACATCTTTATTGAGTCCATACGATTTTTTGAGCTAGGAACTTGAAAGATTAGACGTGAAAAAAACTAGAAATGGAAGCTTGAGGTTTGGCCGAACATTATTGAATCAGATTGTATTTTTGAGGTGAGATTCTCTTTTCTTGAGACCGTAAAACTCATCGTGGGATTGTGTAGATGTGTTTGGAGGGTTAAAACTCGAGTTTTGAACGTGAAATAGGTAAGATTGACCGGATCATATTGTTGGGTTAGGTCGGAATGTGCAGACCCAGGAAAGGTTAATGACAACCTTCCAGACGCGCGAGGCCCACACACAGAGTGATAAGGTGGCACATAGGGGCGCGTGCCACATTGTCTCAACGTTCTGTCAACACGTATTTCAGTGTTACAGACATTTTGGCATATGTTTCGAGCTGATTGGACATCGTCTCGAGATAATTTTGTGTGTCAGAAGTGTTATATTTAGGTTTTAAATACGTATTTTATCCCGAAAGTGAGAGGATTTAAATATGAGCTTATTAAGGATGATAGTGACCCTTGGTGGTGATTTTTGACAAGATAGACAACTCACGGGACATCAGAGGAGCGTGTAACTTGAAATTGATCCATTTGGACAATCTGTGAGTGAACATTTGTTTTATAAACTATGATGCATAATAGTTACTGTTTTAACAGTTTTATTGCATGATTTGAGTTGAAATGATTTGGAAAGTGATTTCAGATGATTATCTGATGATTTTTTTTTGGATTTATTACTTGATTTCTAGATATGAATTTTTACAGAATTTTTGGAGATAGTGTTTTAGGCCTAGACCTGGTTTGGAAATGTTTTGACTTGATTTTGAGTTAAATGATTTGTGGAAATGGAAGTTTCTTGGTTTATTTACTGTTTTCCATGGTTAACCATCCTCATGTGATATTATTCCCTCCGAACCTCGGTTTGGAATCCCGGAGTGGTCACGATTTGACATTGCCTGGATGTCAGTTTGGAGACTCGAGTTCTCAAGGATGTTGTGGTTTAGTATCGCTTGAACGTCGACAGTGCCCAGGATTACCACCAGGAAGTTGTCTGGATCCCGAGGATACTAGGTGAGCCAAGGATAAAAATATCGATATTGACATTCAAATTTACATATATATCAATGGATATATCGATATCGATATCATTTACGCTTAATAAAAATGATGGAAATTTGGTCTAAAAATTGAATTTTTTTAATAAACTTCGGGAAATACTTAAGAATCTAATAATCTTCAAATAAGACTAATAAAAATTATAAAATGACTTTGATATAATAAATATATTAATATATAATATAATACAATATGGTCTGATGATAATTAATAATAGAAAACTTTAAACACAAATAAATTGAATTAAAAAACATAAGTATTAAATTTTTATAAAAAAATAAACATATACATAAGCTCTTGGTAAAAAAAAAATAAAGAGCTCAAAAATAAACATATACATAACTTTTGGGAACTAAAGTAAAGAGTCACGTGGGGGGTGCTGGTATGATTGTTTGCTTGTCGGCTCTACAGGCTGAGGCTCTGCCTGTTCATTCAGGTTTGGAGGTGTGTGTGAAGGCTAACCATAATACAGTAATTGTGGAATCCGACTCACTACATTTAATTTAGTTACTATGACAGAAGGGTATTGATGGTTCCCTCATTAGTATCCTTCATGATATTGATATTGTAACGACCCGTCCCGGAAATCGGGATTAGATTAGTTGTTATTGACGGATTAGGAAGTTAATTGGTGATTAGTTGGTTGATTTCGGACGGACGATGCGAAATGACGATTTTTCCCTTGGAATGGGCAAAAATGTTGACTTTTAGTTTGGGCAGTCAAATGGACCTTGACCGATGACCGCGCCGTAGTTTGGGATGTCACGAGTTTATAGACAGGTGGCACGTCTGATTCCGACATCCGGGGAAAAGGTTATGACGTTCGGAAGTTCAGGGGTACTTTGGTAATTTGATCGAATAGGGCCAAAAGGTTGACTTTTGGACGACATGGAATTTTCACGTAAGTCAAAGACCGTTAGATAGGTCTCGAAGCCCTGAGTATAGCGACAGGCGGCACGTTTCGATTGGAGTTCGGACGACGAAGTTACGGGTCAAGGAAATTGAAGGGCAAAATGGTAATTTGGACATTTAGGGGCAAATTGGTCTTTTGACACCTAGGGATTTGAGGACAAACAGATGAGGACACCTGGGCTTGGATGGTTGGATATTTTTGGTAGGAAACCACTGAGATGAGGACACCTGTCCACTCTCCAATGGCTTCTAGCCACGTCTCACACGGTCTGAGTATTGTTAAATTTGTTTGATCGTTTAAACTGAGGGAAAACAGAACACAGAGTAAAAACCGTGAGAAACCCACTCCACAACTCCCTTCAATTGTCATCTTTTCCCTTTTCTTAGTGAAGGAAAAAGACTAGAAATGATGAGACATAAACGGTGGTGGCGGCATGGTGGCCCAAGGCGCCAAGAGGCGGTGAACAAGGTCAAACAACATCAGGAGTCCCTTGTTTCCCTGTGGTAAGAGTGAAGTGTGTTTTAAGGGATAAGGATCGAATTGGTGAATTGGGATATGTTTTTAAGATCGTCAGGGAGCTTTTGAGCTTGGTTGTGAGACTTATTAATGGAAGGAAAGGTAAGTTACAGAGAAACCTTCATTCGAATTAAAAAATGGTGGAACTTGTGTTAGTGTAAATTGATATGTTTGGTTTATTGGCCTTTACTTTGGAGGTAAAGACAAAGCTAAGGAGCTTGGAAAACAGAGGAATGGTCGCCGGAGAAGGGGACGCTGGAACTTGGAAGAAAACCTGAGGAATTTTGGACTTGGAAGGTAACCAACCAACCCTAAATTCACGATTTCATTCGATAATTCAATTCTACATGATTGAACGAACCTAATAGAATAAACAGGGGTGAAATTGGACTAAAATTGACGGAAAACCGCTCACGCCGGCTTGGTCGAACCGGACCGGTTCGAACCTGGTCGGCGAGAGGAAGAAGGTGACACTGTTCACGTGCGTGGATTTCACGCGCAGAAACTTCCAGACGCGCGTAGGGGCACGTGAGGGGTAATTTGGGAAATATTCCAACAAGACTTTTAAAGTATTCGATGTAACGAACATTTTGACACTGGTTTCGAGGCGATCAGATATCGTCTCGATATGTTTCAGGATGTCCGAAGGTTTTAGGCCTCGGTTAAAAATAGTTAAAAACATGGGAAAATTATGGGACTTTAGTATAAGCTTAATGAAGTAGTTAGTGACCTCGTTATGGGATTTGGGCAGGTTCGGGAAAGCCGGTGATAGTGAATTGGCCGGAAACGGCGTAGGTACGCTCGTATCGAGGCAGCAGCGAAATGGTCTATGAGTGGACTTTTCTTTTTAACTCTTAATGCATGCATATATGTTTTCACATGTTTTCTATACATGATTCTATGATTTTCTTTATGATCTTGATGATTTACATTTTTGCACGTTTTTCGAGGTTCTTACGTATTTGCACGTTTTACGAGGTTTCGATTTCTCTTGTGATTTGACTGTGGTTTTAATGATTTGATTTCGGGATTTGATTTTGATGATTTGATTTCAAGGATTTGAAAGGGATTTCGGAAAAGTGATTCTGAGCTTGGAGCCCTGTTTCTGGGATTTTGATAAACGAGGTTTCGATTTTGAAACTGGCTTTAAAAAATGAGATTTCGGATTTTGTTTTTGAGATTTGGGAAAGGGAATATGGATTTGGGTTTGGGACAACGGTTCCGGATGCTAGCTTACGAAATCATTGTTGTGAATTCAGAAAAGGATTTTCTATGGTTTTCACGGTTGACTGAAAAATGGTTTCGGGTTTAAAGACCAGGAAAAAGAGAAAACCCGCTGGATCTAGTTTTGAGTTTAAAGACTCGGATTGATTGACGGGGGGAGGGCCTTGGATTGATGTGTTTTGAGTTTAAAGACTCGGTATATGTTTTGAGTTTAAAGACTCGGATATGATACCCCCTGAGGCCTGTGATTGTGTTTTGAGTTTAAAGACTCGTTGATATCCTGGGAAGGTCTGGTTATTGCGCATGATTTTGAGTTTAAAGACTCGGGCGCACTTGAGATCCAGCAAACTTATGTTTAATGTTTTTCACTGGTTTTGGGCAGTGGCCCGGATGAAATGGATTTGAATAACGATTTTGATTTGAGTTTCCGATAATGGTTTTCATTGATGGTTTTGATATGAATGGTTTCGTAATATGTTTGGATATGCATGCATTGGTTTTTGCGTGGGGGGTAAAACTGTACTCATGTTTTATTGAACTGTTTTATAAATTATACTTTGTTTTTGTCCACTCACAGTCTTTTTGTGTTTTTGATACCCTTCAGGTTGCTGCGGTGCGGGTTGTTGGTCGAGAGAGACGGAGACATTACACCCATGACCCACAGTAGTTTCGGCGCACTCTGGGAAGTCCGGATACTTTAGGACGGATGGATCGAGAATCCCTTGTCTGACTTACATGTCACATGGAGGTTGGACGTCAGTTTAACCTTCATGTCATGCGTGAGTTAGACTGGACCAGGATTTAGCCCTTAATCTCGGGGAATTGGGGGTGGGTCATGACAGATATACTTTGTTGGTTTTTCTGTCGGTTACATTCCAATTTTCCCCTAGGGCATGTAACATGATGGCTTATATTGTAGCTAATCATGTCAAGTGTAAGAGTGGGTACCATTCTTAGCCAAATTTTGAACCGACTTGGCTATTTAACCTTATCGCTAAGAACATTGGTATTTCTATCCATGTTTAATATTTTTTTTTTGTCAAAATCCTTGTTTAATCAATAAAAATGTATTTTAGAAAAGAAAAGAAAAAGTAAAGAGTAGGCTAAAGAGTCCCACTCGACACATTTCGTGAAGTCTTTACTCTTCTTTCACTCTGTACACATTTCGTGAGTTCATTCTCACAATGAGTCTCAGAGCCTCACCCACCCAAAAATTAATTTACTAACCCACTAACTCTAAAAATAAAAACTCGATTTCAGTTTGAGAGAGTGAGAGACTGAGAAATTTATCCAGCAATATTCCAAACTCTAGCGAAATAAAGAAAGACGAATCTTGAAGTAGGGTTGTGCGGGGTTATGCAATGACGAGATGCTTGTACCTTCTTTGCACAGATTCGAAGGAGAAAGAGGAAGAAAATGAAGCTGATAAGTGGTAAGAGATTGCGATTTCCAAGTGACGATGCGGGTGCAACTTGGGGTTGGGGTGAGTTGAGCCACATATGTCAATTTGATTTCCGAATTCTGTTTTGATTTTTAATTTGGGTGAAACTTGGGGGGTTTCTACTTTCTCAACGTGAACTAAGAATAAAAAAAAAATCAAATTCCAACCACCCAGGAGCGCCCAAGTCACCATTTTGAAGAATGAATTTTTTTTTTTGCTTTGAAGATTGGTGTTGGTGGATATCAATAGATTTCGGTAATTTTGGGTGATAACATGGATATTAGGGGAAAAAATATCTTCCCCCTTGTTTTTTATGCTGACCTCCCAGTTTAGCAATATGTCGATGGAAATATCGACAAAACTGCAGATATTTTCATCCATGAGTACAACAGGTTAGAGACGAATCCTGAGAATACTACATGTATGTTGTCTTATCCCAACGACAAAACTCGCACATTGCAGGATTCCGTACAGATCCCGAGATTATTCAGATGGTGCAGGACTTCGTGCGGATCCCAAATTTTCTGCGCGAAGCCCAATTGGTTATCGTGATTGGTACTTGAGTATTTGATGATTGGTTGTGTTTGATTACTGATATTGATATCCAAATATTTTTATATCATTTGATAAACATAGATTTCGGGAAATGTGGGCCACGAGCTTTCGATAAATTTAATAATTTTGTGGGTCCACAACATACGATTTGATTTGAATTGAAATCTGATTATTTATTTTATGCATGCATGTTTTACATTGGAGGGTAAAGTTTATTTCATGAAAACATATTTCCAAGAATTAATGTTTTCCACTCACACTTTTAATGGTTTTATTGACCCTTCAAGCCTTTGCAGAGAGATTGAGGCTAATCTAGAGATGGAGGGCATGAGTAGGACATTAGTGACGTTACCCATTGTCCGACCATTGTTGGGGTTAATTTTGGAACTTCGGTTTACTTGTCAGACATGATAAAAAATAAGCACGGTAATCAAAGTATTTTTAGGAAGGGTCCTATCAATAACGGCGACACCAGGCATGCCCGGAGGGAGTCAGACTCATGCCAGTGGGGGTGGTATGACTAGCGGCAGAAATCAAGGACGTGGTCGATCCTCAGAACTTCATGCCTGTATTTTTGTTGTGATGCAACATGAGGCTCTAGCTTTATCGGAGGTGGTGACAAGTACAATTTCTATCTTTGATCATGATGCATGTGTTTTGATAGATCCAGGGGCCACACACTCGTTTATATCAGGATGTTTTGCACTTTACGCTGATCGAGAGTTGTCACTGATCGAATATGTAACGACCCATCCCGGGAATTAGGGTTAAGACCGTGTTTAAGATGAGATTGGTGAGCTTAATTGGTGGTTAGTTAGTTACGATAGGTCCGGTAGCGTAGAATGACGATTTTGCCCCTAAGTTGGGCAAAATGCTGACTTTGAGTTCGAACGGTCAATTAGACATTGACCAATGACCGTGACGTAGTTCGGGACGTCACGAATCCGTAGACAGGTGGCATGCCCGATTCCGACATCCGAGGAGGAAGTTATGATGTTTGGAAGGTTGGGGGCATTACCGTAATTTGGCTAAAATAGAGGGAAAAGTTAACTTTTCGTACGATCGGGTTTTGACACGTTGACCTAGGACCGTTAGGTAGATCTCATCGTCTTGAGTTCGATGACAGGCGGCAAGTATTCATCGGAGTTAGGATGTGTGCGTTATGGGTCTATAAAGGTAGTGGCAAAATGGTAATTTTGACTTAAAAAGAAGGGCAATTTGGCCTTTTGTACTTTGGGCTTGGTGCAGCCAGATTTGGACAAGTGTCCAGGGCAGAGAGGAGATTTTTGTGTGAGGCTTGAGGAGATGGTGACACGTGCTAGGGGTCTGGTTGGTTCTAGGAAGCACGGCTCCAATTATATGGGTATGTGTTCTTGTTTATTCGAAGAAGAGAGAACAGAGACTGAGAGATTGAGGGAGTTGGACGTTGATCGTGAGTGTTGGTGTGTCTGGTGAGTGGAGAGTGACCAGAGATTGAGAGAGAGACAGTGAGTGAGTGAGTTGGGAGGTGTCGTGCTTGTGTGTGTGAGAAGTGGGAGTTCACGGGGAAAACCAGAAAAATAGAGAAGCAGTGAGAGATCGTGGTGGTGGTGTGGTCGTGTGTTGGTTCAATTGAACTCGAAAGGAAGCTGGGGAGGACTTTGTGACCTCCAGGGAGTGCGGTGGTGAGCACGGCGGTGGTCGATGACAGGTAATTTCTTCTCCCTGTGATTTTGCTCTGTTTTGCCGCCTTGATTCAAACGGTAAGTCGTGGGTTTTGAGTGAGAGTTTAGAGATTTGGTGAGTTGGGTGAGCTTTAGGAGGGTCCTAGGAGTGGTCTAGTGTTGCCACCGTGACGGGGGAGGACTTGGGTGGCCGGAATAGGAAACAGGGGACAGACGGGTTTTTGTGTCGAGTTTGGGACGATGATCTAGGGACTGTGTCGAGGTGTTAGAGTAAGGGGAATGGGTTGTTTAGTACTAGACGGTGAGGATGGTGAAGAGAGGAGTCGAATTGGTGGATGGACGGCGGAGAACCGGGAATGCCGGTTCAGACTGGTTCACGCGAGGTAGACGACGGTGAACAGTACCCTGTGTGCAGGCGCGTGAGGCCCACACGCAGCCACTTTAGGCGGCGCGTGGGAGCGCGTGCGGGCGCGTGGGGGCGCGTGCGGGCGCGTGCGGCGGTGTTTGGGAAAACGGTTAACTAGGTTTTTGGTCTAGTAGTTGTAACGAGTCTAATGGAATTCGTTTCGGGTTGTTCGGATGTCGTTTGAGGTTAGTCCCGTGAGGTTGAAGGTTTAGGGTTCCGGTTCGATACGTTTAGGACCCGGGGATTTTTGGGAAAAATTAGGTGGACTTTAGTAGACGTGTTAGTAACGTTCTTGGGTAGTTGTTGTCAGGATCGGGATTTCCCGAGGAAGCTGAGGAACGTACGGGACGTTCGGGACGCGACTGAGGATTCGGTACTGTGAGTGGACCCCTTCTCTAAACTCGAGCATGAATAACTGCTTTTACATACTTGTTTTATGATTGTACACATGCTTTTATGACTGTTGAATATGTGATGTTGGTTTTACATAATTGCATGTTTTTCGAGAAATAACGTATTTGGCACGGTTTACGATAAAAGGTTGCTTTTTGGTTATGATGTTATAGTTTCGGGATTTCAAATGATTTTTAATGATTATGAAAGGAGTTTTGGAACATGATTTTGATGATCAAGGCTTTCGGTTTTGAAATCGGATTTCGGAAACGGAATTTGGTTTAAAGTTGAAAAGTGGAATTCCGGATTTGGTTTCGGAATGAAGGTTTTGGATGCCGGAAGGGCATCACACCAGTGATTTCGGATTCGGGTTTGGATGTGGATTGAGAAATAGTTTTGAAATGGTTTTGATTGGATTTGCTGGATCTAGTTATTAGGTTTAAAGGCCCGGATATTATGATTGACGGGGGACGGGTCTGGATTGGGTTTAAAGACCCGGATTGGGTTTAAAGACTCGGGAGTTTAAAGACTCGGATATATTGATATTTCCCCCGTAGGCCTGTTGAGTTTAAAGACTCGGATATTATTGAGGCCTGGATTGAGTTTAAAGACTCGGGAGTTTAAAGACTCGGATAGATCCAGCAGGTTTGATCGGATAATGATGGCTTGATATTTATGTTTTATGATACAGTTTCATGGTGCTTATGATATGATTTCTATAACTGTTTTTATAATGATTCTGCAAATGTTTTTATGATGATCTTTACGTGATTTATAATTGTTTTTAGTAACTGGGTTATGCATGTGATTTCAAAACGGAGGGCTAAAACCTTGGTTTTATTATGAAATTTTT
The DNA here is from genome assembly GCA_032719365.1 of Prinsepia uniflora. NCBI lineage: Eukaryota > Viridiplantae > Streptophyta > Magnoliopsida > Rosales > Rosaceae > Prinsepia > Prinsepia uniflora. The sequence continues at coordinate 60,788,047 of CM064875.1, forward strand.
TTCGGAAATTCTTTTCTTATTTATGGTCCACTCACACCGTCTGTTTTAAATTGCCCTCCAGATCGTGGAGCTAGCGCGGGGTTGTGACGTCAAGGCAGCGTTGGAGGCATAGAATTTTTCGAGAGTGACCCCGGAGTGCTTAAACTTTTCCGTTGTGCGTGTATCTTGTTTATCGGATTTCTTTCCTTTGTATTTGGTACTATGCTCTGTAAAACTTAACTTCGGGATGTTTAGAGTTTCTCATGCGTCTGACTGTGTATTTTGGTGGTTTTTCGTGAGTTTATTTCGGTTTAGTGTCGGGGTGTCAGACGGGAGCAGGATTTACCTCGGTTTTCGGGGTGGAACCGGGGTGAGTCCTGACAATTGGTATCAGAGCATAGGTTTGTCGAGTTTGTCGGGTTTGTGTCTGTTGCGAGGTTGTGTTTAGGTTGTCTGATTATTTCTATGCCTCTTTCAGCGTACGGTTGACGATGCCTCCGAGACGTAGACCCTCTCCACGACCTGAAGAAGAAGCAGCGAGAGGAACAGAGAGTGCTACGATTGAGCGAGCCCAGCGGCTCGGGGCTACGACTTTTAGTGGTGGGGCAGATCCTGAGGAAGCTCAGAGGTGGATCACGAGACTTGAGCGGACCTTTACAGTGATGCATTGCTCACCAGAGGATCGAGTGTTACTAGCTACTTTCTTACTGGATGGTGCAGCATACGAGTGGTGGTATACCCTCGAGTTGTCTGGTTGGGATGCTCATACAGTGACCTGGGAGACGTTTCGGGAGAGATTCTTAGATCAGTATTACCCTCGATCTTTTCGAGATGCCAAGGAGGCTGAGTTTCTGCAGCTTCAACAGGGGAATCTGAGTGTGGCTGAGTACGGACAGAAGTTTCAGTTGTTGTCACGGTTTGCTCCTGCGTTTGTGGCTACTGAAGCCGAGAAGTGTCGTAGGTTTGAGTTGGGCCTGCGAGGTGAGATTCGAGCCATAGTGACGGCTGGATCGTTTACTACCCTCCGAGAGTTGTAGGACGCTGCGGTGCGAGTCGAGGCTAGCTTGCCGGTACGACGCCGGGAGCCACCTTTTTCGGGAGCTTCGAGTCTGAGGACACCGAAGAGAGGTAACTTCAGTGGAGCATCGTCAGCGGGCGATGATCGTTTTGGTAGACCTGTTAGTTTCCAGAGTTCAGGATTTCGTGGTTACCGAGCACAACCGACTCCACAAGCTAGTGCGACGTCTGTTGCGTCGACAGCGAGACCTAGTCCTTCTGGTCGGGATGAGTGTCTACTGTGGGGAGCGAGGTCACTTCCGACATGAGTTTCCACTGTTACCACAGGAGGGTGGTGGTAGGCCGAGGAGCGGCAGAGCCTGGACGAAGTACGGCATCAGCGTCAAGGACAGCGGGCACTAGAGGAGGTGGTGGTGCCACTAGTAGTTCGCGGGGACGTGGTAGATCTTCAGGATCTCAGGCCCGAGTGTTTGCGATGACTCAGTAGGAGGTTCCGTCGGCACCAGGTGCGGGGACATGTCCTTTTACTATCCTCAGTTAGTGTTGTTTGGTTTCGGAGTAGAGTCTAGGCCTTACCCTAGATGACCTGGAGTGACGAGGTTACAGCTTACGGTGAGTTCCGTTGAAGGATGATGGAAGGAACGGGAAATGAGTGACTATAACTGATCGATATGAGGTTATTGAAGGAAGAGAACCCACAATCTAGAGTTTACCTTTAGGACGTTGTAGATTTATTCCGACAAGTGGTCGAAGTAGCAGCCGAGGGACGTGTTAGCGAAGGAGTGAGCCGGTAGGTAGGATTTCCTGTTTGGACTAGATTTTTCTGGGTTAGGATTTGAGTTGGTTCCGAGAAGTGTCGGTGGTAGTACGTGAGGATGTACTCTATGAATTCTATTGGGTACTCTATATGATGTATTTTAAAATACCTTTGTTTTCTGTTCATAGAGTTTCCCTTGCGTACACCATAAAGTTTTAGTGGTACTGAGTGAGGGTTAGAAGTGTTGAACTGGTAGTTGGGGATGGTGTGATACCCAAGGTGGAGATGATAGACAGGAAACCCAGGAGTGGTTGTTGTTAAGCTAGTGTTGATCACCGAGTAGGAGACCCTGGGTATCGGGAACTAGTTGTGGAATTTCGGGGACGAAATTCTTTTTAGGAGGGTAGGTTGTAACGACCCGTCCCGGGAATTAGGGTTAAGACCGTGTTTAAGATGAGATTAGTGAGCTTAATTGGTGGTTAGTCAGTTACGATAGGTCCGGTAGCGTAGAATGACGATTTTGCCCCTAGGTTGGGTAAAATGTTGACTTTGAGTTCAGGCGGTCAATTGGACATTGACCGATGACCGTGACGTAGTTCGGGACGTCACGAATCCGTAGACAGGTGGCATGCCCGATTCCGACATCCGATGAGGAAGTTATGATGTTCAGAAGGTTGGTGGCATTACCGTAATTTGGCTAAAATAGGGGGAAAAGTTGACTTTTCGTACGACCGGGTTTTGACACGTTGACCTAGGACCGTTAGGTAGATCTCGTCATCCTGAGTTCGATGACAGGCGTCACGTATTCATCGGAGTTAGGATGTGTGCGTTACGGGTCTAGAAAGGTAGTGGCAAAATGGTAATTTTGACTTAAAAGGAAGGGCAGTTTGGTCTTTTGTACTTTGGGCTTGGTGCAGCCAGATTTGGACAAGTGTCCAGGGCAGAAAGGAGATTTTTGTGTGAGGCTTGAGGAGATGGTGACACGTGCTAGGGGTCTGGTTGGTTCTAGGAAGCACGGCTTCAATTATATGGGTATGTGTTCGTGTTTCTTCGAAGAAGAGAGAACAGAGACTGAGAGATTGAGGGAGTTGGACGTTGATCGTGAGTGTTGGTGTGTCTGGTGAGTAGAGAGTGACCAGAGATTGAGAGAGAGACAGTGAGTGAGTTGGGAGGTGCCGTGCTTGTGTGTGTGAGAAGTGGGAGTTCAGGGGGAAAACCAGAAAAACAGAGAAGCAGTGAGAGATCGTGGTGGTGGTATGGTCGTGTGTTGGTTCAATTGAACTCGAAAAGAAGCTGGGGAGGACTTTGTGATCTCCAGGGAGTGCGGCGGTGAGCACGGCGGCGGTCGATGACAGGTAATTTCTTCTCCCTGTGATTTTGCTATGTTTTGCCGCCTTGATTCAAACGGTAAGTCGTGGGTTTTGAGTGAGAATCGAGAGATTTGGTGAGTTGGGTGAGCTTTAGGAGGGTCCTAGGAGTGGTCTAGTGTTTCCACCGTGACGGGGGAGGACTTGGGTGGCCGGAATAGGAAACAGGGGACAGACGGGTTTTTGTGTCGAGTTTGGGACGATGATCTAGGGACTGTGTCGAGGTGTTAGAGTAAGGGGAATGGGTTGTTTAGGACTAGACGGTGAGGATAGTGAAGAGAGGAGTCGAATTGGTGGACGGACGGCGGGGAACCGGGAACACCGGTTCAGACCGGTTCACGCGAGGTAGACGACGGTGAACAGTACCCTGTGTACAGGCGCTTGAGGCCCACACACAGCCACTTTGGGCGGTGCGTGCGGCGGTGTTTGGGAAAACGGTTAACTAGGTTTTTGGTCTAGGAGTTGTAACGAGTCTAATGGAATGTGTCCCGTGAGGTTGAAGGTTTAGGGTTCCAGTTCGATAAGTTTAGGACTCGGATTTTTGGGAAAAATTAGGTGGACCTTAGTAGACGTGTTAGTAACGTTCTTGGGTGGTTGTTGACAGGATCGGGATTTTCCGAGGAAGCTGAGGAACGTACGGGACGTTCGGGACGCGACTGAGGATTCGGTACTGTGAGTGGACCCCTTCTCTAAACTCAAGCATGCATAACTGCTTTTACATACTTGTTTTATGATTGTACACGTGCTTTTATGACTGTTGAATATGTGATGTTGGTTTTACATAATTGTATGTTTTTCGAGAAATAACGTATTTGGCACGGTTTACGATAAAAGGTTGCTTTTTGGTTATGATGTTATAGTTTCGGGATTTCAAATGATTTTTAATGATTATGAAAGGAGTTTTGGAACATGATTTTGATGATCAAGGCTTTCGGTTTTGAAATCGGATTTCGGAAACGGAATTCGGTTTAAAGTTGAAAAGTGGAATTCCGGATTTGGGTTCGGAATGACGGTTTTGGATGCCGGAAGGCCATCAGACCAGTGATTTCGGATTCGGGTTTGGATGTGGATTGAGAAATGGTTTTCAAATGGTTTTGATTGGATTTTTGGATCTGGTTATTGGGATTAAAGACCCATATATTATGATTGACGGGGGACGGGCCCGGATTGGGTTTAAAGACCCGGATTGAGTTTAAAGACTCGGGAGTTTAAAGACTCGGATATATTGATATTTCCCCCGTAGGCCTGTTGAGTTTAACGACTCGGGAGTTTAAAGACTCGGATATTATTGAGGCCTGAATTGAGTTTAAAGACTCGGGAGTTTAAAGACTCGGATAGATCCAGCAGGTTTGATCAGATAATGATGGCTTGATATTTATGTTTTATGATATAGTTTCATGGTGCTTATGATATGATTTCTATAACTGTTTTTATAATGATTCTGCAAATGTTTTTATGATGATCTTTACGTGATTTATAATTGTTTTTAGTAACTGGGTTATGCATGTGATTTCAAAACGGAGGGCTAAAACCCTGGTTTTATTATAAAATGGTTTTCGGAAATTCTTTTCTTATTTATGGTCCACTCACACCTTCTGTTTTAAATTGCCCTCCAGGTCGTGGAGCTAGCGCGGGGTTGTGACGTCAAGGCAGCGTCGGAGGCATAGAATTTTTCGAGAGTGACCCCGGAGTGCTTAAACTTTTCCGTTGTGCGTGTATCTTGTTTATCGGATTTCTTTCCTTTGTATTTGGTACTATGCTCTGTAAAACTTAACTTCGGGATGTTTAGAGTTTCTCTTGCGTCTGACTGTGTATTTTGGTGGTTTTTCGTGAGTTTATTTCGGTTTAGTGTCGGGGTGTCAGACGGGAGCAGGATTTACCTCGGTTTTTGGGGTGGAACTGGGGTGGGTCCTGACAGAATATGATTTGTGTATCAATACTCCAACATGGGATATGTTCGTAGCAAACCTCATGATTCGAGGATGTCCGATTTGGATAAAAGGGTTTCGGATTAGAGGCTGATTTGATTCCCTTGAATATATTTAAGTTTGATGTGATCTTAGGGATGAACTGGTTGACTAGCCATTGTGTCTCCAACGATTCTTTCGAAAAGAGGGTTACCTTCCAAAGACTAGATTTAACAAAGCTTGTATTGCAGGTGTAACAGCCTGAATCTCGAGAAAAAATGAAATTTTTTGGAAATGACCATTTTTCCCATATAAGGATAAAAGTTGACTTTTTGACCGGAACATTTTTTTAGATATTTTGAAAGGACCATTATAAAGATCTCGACCTCCTGAGTGTGCAGATAAGCGACATTCCAAAAATGGATTTTGAATAAAATCTTTTGAGGTCTAAATTGTATATGGGTATTTGAGTCATTTTGGTAAAAGGGTAATTTTACAGTTTTGGCATGTGAGTCACATGAGGTAGTGACATGTGTGCAGAAAATTTTATAATTTTCCCTCCCAATTCCTCCACCGACTTACCCTTTTATATATAGCTAATGTGTGTGCAAATGAGGTTGTCGGTGGGTGGTTTCTGAAGGTAAAAGACTAAGAAACCAGTCACCAACGTGAGGGAAGGAAAAAGCCATGAAAGAAAGAGGAAGATGGGAAAAGAGAGAGAGCAACAAAGTTGTTGAAAACGGTAGGAAAAAGAGGAAGAAAACCTCTCTAACCCGTGAGGTTCATTGGTGTCGTGGGTCACTAATATGTTTTGAGGATTTGTAGTTTGAAACTAGAGATACCAGTGAGATGGGTGAATTGGTACGATCATTTGGAAGCCAAAGGGAGGAGTTGGGACGTGGAAATGTTACTGGGCGAGACTGGGAACTATGGGCGAGATATGCAAGGTACGTTTCCACATTTTCTAGTATGATTTTCATAGGTTTAAGACCAGAAATATGTTCTTTAGCTAGAAACGAGACGACTTGATGTATTAAGCAAAGGAAATGGGCGTGAAATAAAAGAGATATGGTCGGGTCAGGTCGTAGGTGCTTGAGGCCCGCCTATAAAAGGTATCCTCTACCTCTATCGATGTGTGTGAGCGCGTGAGCCAGAATCTGGGATTTCGACCAACATGAAAAACGCTTCGGTAGTCATTTTGAGTTTAATGGGCCAAGGTTTGAGTTAGTTGGACATCGTATGAAGAAATTATGCTCGCTCAAAGTTTTTGTGTTCTATTTAAACATCCTTAGTTAATTCTAAAATTTAGGGATAATCGAGGGCTTAATTATAAACTTATTTTGATTTTAATTGAACGAACTAGATAATTTATGATGACTTTTGCATGAGGCGTAAAGGAAATATAAATAAGGTTTCAATTAATGACTTGTGTACATCAATATATATACATTGGATTATTTGAAATTATTACTAAGTATAAGTTATGACTTAAATTAGTAATAACTAATAGCATGTTGATGAGTATAAATGAAGAATAATTGTATCATTAAAAATCCCTTAAGAAGAAATGATGTGTGTGAAAGGGGTTTAGAAAGAATTATGTGAGAAGGATATGGATAAGGAGTATTGTATTTGGTTCTATATGGGTATTAACTAATTTATAATAAGGGATTATTGGTAAATGAAGATTGATAAACAGTAAATTTTGAAAAGTGTATTAGTAAATAATGTCCATCTCTTAGTGGGACAAATGGGTTAGATGGGGGTGGTGCCCCGTAGGATGTGGATTTTGTTTAGTTAAGTGAAAAAAAATAGAATAAAATGAAGGTAGAAAAATCCCTTATCTGATAAGGATTTCCAGATGGGAGCAGGACCAGTCCGATTTTTCACGGAATTCATGGACCGGTCCTGTCACCAGGGGGATCACAGAGTACTTCCCTCAAGTGTGATTTCCACCTTAAAAGTAAAGAATTTTTTTAGGAAAGGCTGTGCGAGTTATTTAGCTCTCGTGGTGTACACTTGGGGTGCTTTAGTGAGAGTAGAGGACATACTAGTGTTGAGTGAGTTTCTTGATATTTTTTCAGAGGATCTACTGGTATTACCACCTTAGATGGAGGTCGAGTGTACCATTGAGTTTCTCCCGAGCACCTAACCCATATCTGTCAGGACCCGTCCCAATCCCCCCCCGGGATTAACGCGGGACGTTCCTGATCCCGTCTGACACGGAGTGTTAGACAAGGGAAATTCCCGACTTTAGCCTTCTCGGGCTTCAGAGTATGCCAGGATCCGGAGAAGGTATGTGATGTCTCAGTATTTACTACAGCCCACATCCGCGATCAACCTGAAGGGCAGTCAAAACATTTAAAAGCTGTGAGTGGACAAAACAATAATTTATAAAAACATTTTATCGAAAGATATTTGTACCATTCATTAAAAAGCATGCATGCATTCGAAAACCATTTACCAAAAGAACCATATGTGGGAACTAAGCGCAAAGCCATAATGAAACCAACCATACGGGCCACTGCCCAAATCCATGTGAGACTCAGCCCAAAACCTGTACACATCACATATCATATAACATATATATATAAATCATGCTACCAATCCTATCACGGTTTCTAAAGCTACGCGCGTGCTACCCGGGGTCTCAAAGCCCAAGTCTCCTAGGGTCCACCAAGGTCAATGTCCGTAGATCAATAACCCTCCCTGAGATTATAATCCAAGCCCTCCTGAGAGTAAGGTACCCAACGGGGGCGACTCCACTCAGTTAGTGCTCTGTGACTACTCCGGGGTCCACCCAGGCCAACGACCCTCCCCAGAGGAGACATTCCAAATAAGGAAGGTATATGAATATATATATATATGAATATATATATATATATATATATATATTTATATATATATATATATATATATAACATTCATGCCCAGTCCCCATAAATCGTCATGAAACTAGAAATCCATTTAGGGTCCTCGACCCGAACTCATGACTCAACTGGGTATCGTGCCTGATATCTAAGGGTCAAGTCACAATTCTGATCCTAGTGATGTATGCAACCATCCGTCCATGACTGCTCTTAATCCTGGTATGTCGCCGTGAACATATTAACTGACGCGACCACCTCTAGATCATGGTGCACCCATCATCAGTCGATATCCTGAACAGTCAGTACTTCGAAGTCGAGCCTCCAGTGGCTGCTCGACGACGGTACGTGCATCGTGACCTCTGCAGAAGGAATGCATCCCAGTCTGGAGGCGAGCGTCGTATTGTCCGTCGTCGTGCACATAGCACTCGTCGCGACCATGACTTAGACCCATAGGTCATTAATAGGGCTACATGCCCGAGACAAAACCAAATGGGTCTCATGCCCGATTTTATCCTTTTTAAATCCCAAAACCATTTCATTTAAACCATCGTAGAAATACAAATCCGTATAGGAACCGTATAATGCCAAAACCTTGAAATACGTACCAATATGTAACCACACACAAATGCACTCATGGCATCACAAAACAAGTATTAAAACATATATACAATATTTATGCATGCATCAATTTAAAAAACAAGGTCCACTCACAGATCATCTGAGCTACCGCCTCGATACGCGAGCCATACGGCTCTCCCGGGCCAATCACCATCATCGGGACTCTCAAACCTATCCAAATCGTAATATAGGGTTACTAACTACCTTATTAACCTCTCACTAAAGCCCCGTAATTTTTTGGAATTTTTAACTATTTTTAAACCCGATTCTAAACCTTCGGACACCCCGAAACCTATCGAAACGGTGTCCGATCGACACGAAACCAGTCCCAAAATGTTCGTTACATCAAAATGATGTTTTCGTGTGTTAGAAGTTCCCCCAAAAAGTGGGCCACGCGCCCGAACGCTTCGGCCAAATCTTTTGCGCGTGGGAGCCATGCGCCCAGCACGTTCATCTCTTCCTCGCGTGAACCGGCCAGTCCGGTTCACCTTCTGCAACTCCGGTCTAGGTGGACCGGCGTGATCGGTCCAAGGCCATTCCTCTCTCATTTTCAGTCCATTTCTTCCCCTTTCGATCCTGATCTTCCTATCTCAGTCCTAAGGTTCTAACGATATAAATAGAATGAAGAAAAACGCTCTAAAACCCATTGGTTCGAAACCTTGCTCACGGTCCAACATTTTCAATTCCTTGCCAGGGCTTTCTCAGCTGTGAACCACCAACAAAACCACCCTAATTCCATCCTAGCAACCTATTAAACATCATCCTATCATTTAAAACCATCCATAACATCCAAAACTAAAAAGGGGATTTAGAAACCAAACCCGTGCCTTGTCGGGTTTTCCTCCACTCTGCCGTCCACGGTGGTTCAGGCCGCCCTGCAGCCACCTCACAGTCCTCAGCCACTCTCTGCCACATCCTCATATTGAACCAAGTGAAGGGGGAACGGATTTGGGGTGTAGTTATAGTCGATGGGCATTTGGGTGAGATCGGGGAAAATGTGTGAAATGGGGAAATAGGGGTATGCATGTATGTAACATACTGGGCAATGGATGGGTGATACTTGTCACTCATCCATTGGGCCAATTTAAAATATCTGGGGCCCACTTAATTCCAAAAGGCATTCGTCTCGTAAAACGTGCAATAGTGACTCGAAACTTCCGTTAACCATAACTTCTCTGTTCAAAGTCTGATTTCGGCGTGCTGCCTGCCTACGATGTAATGACCCATTCCAGAATCGGGATTAGATTAGTGATTAATGACGGATTAGTGAGGTTAACCGGTGATTAGTTAGGTACGTTCGGACGGACGATGCGAAATAACGATTTTACCCCTCGAATGGGCAAAAAATGTTGACCTTTTGTTTGAACGGTCAAATGGACGTTGACTAATGACCGTGTCGTAGTTCAGGATGTCACGAGTTCATAGACAGGTGGCACGTCCGATTCCAACATTCGATGAAAAAGTTATGACGTTCGGAAGTTCAAGGGTAATTTGGTAATTTGGTTAAAAATGGGCAATTTGTTGACTTTTCATATGACATGGACTTTTCACGAAGTTCAAGGACCGTTAGGTAAGTCTCGATCCCCTAAGTACAACGACAGGTGACACACTGTCATCGGAGTTCGGATGGCTCGGGGTTCGGTCAAGAGATGCTAGGGGCATTTTGGTAATTTTACCTCAAAAAGGGCATTTTGGTCATTTTCCTGCATTAGGATCTGTGCCCAGTGATTAATGGACAAGTGGCTGCCCTGGGGTTGATGTCCATTGGTTTTGGGACATCTGTCCTTTTCTGGAAGGTGGGAGAAGCCTTCCCGGCCTTTAGTTGAGTTCAAAACAGAGGGAACGTGTGTGCACGTTAAGAATGGAAACAGAGGAAAATTTGAAGGAGCTTAAACCCAAACCGTCCTCACAAGGATTCCCTAACCCTTGATTGATGAATCAGAGATGGAGAGGCAGTTGGGACGACCGTCGTGCCATGATCACCGTGAGCCGCTGTGGATGGTGGCTCTTAACCCGTGAAAAACAGAGGTCGTATGTGATCGTGAAACTCAATCCATTCAACCTTCAAATGATCTCTTCTGCTCATGGGTTCTGAATAAAAAAGGGAGGAGAAGTTGAGACGAGTCTGAGGAGATTGAAGGAAGGGCTTGCCGAGGTCGGTGGCCGTAGAAACCGTGAGCAGGTAAGTTAAACCCGCAAATGGTATATTGAGTTTCAGTAACTATTGATCATTTGTGATGATGAAAAACTGATTTGGAGGTTGTAAAGGCTTCTTAGGGATTGAATTCGTGGTTTGGGATGGCCAGGAACACCTGCACGCAGAGGAGAAATTTTCAGAGCTTAATCTTTGCTTTGGAAGGTAAAATTCAGGACTATATTTCATGTTTTGACTAAAGAGATCATCAGTAGAGCTTAGGAAAAATTGAATGGATTAAAAAGGATAGGAAAAGATGAAAAATTGGACGAGTTAAGAGATGAACCGGTTGCGCCGGTTCGAGTTACAGAGGCCGGTCTGAACCGGGGCGACAATGGGTTGAAGATGATGAATAGTGAGCGCGTGGCTCCCACGCGCAACCCCTTTGGGCGGCGCGTGGGGCCCCTTCTAGGGAAGTTTCCAACACGACTTTTTACGTAATCAATGTAACGAACATTTTGCCATTGGTTTCAAGTTGATCGGACATCCTCTCGATATACTTCGGGATGTCCGAAGGTTTTAGGCCTCGGTTAAAAATAGTTAAAAAATTTAGGAAAATTACGAGGCTTAATTATGATCATTTTGAAGTAGTTAGTGGTCGTATTATGGGATTTGGACAGGTTCGGGAAAGCCAGTGATAGTAGATTGGCTGGAAAAGCGTAATTGCACGTGTATCGAGGCAGCGACAAAATGGTCTGTGAGTGGACTTTGCTTTCTAACTTATGATGCATGCATATATTTTTTTATATGCTTTCTATACGTGATTCTATGATTTAATTGTGATCTTGATGATTTACGATTTTACACGTATTTCGAGAAATTTACGGAATTGCACGTTTTACGAGATTTCGATTAATCTTGTGATTTGATCATGATTTTGATGATTTGACTTCGGGATTTGAAATATGAATTGATTTCAAGGTTTTGAAATGGATTTCAGAAAAGTGATTTCGGGCTTGGAGCTCTGTTCATGTGATTTCGATAAACGAGATTTCGGTTTTGAAACTGGATTTCGGAAATGATGTTTCAGATTTGGTTTTGAAACTTGGAAAGGAGAAATTCTGGATTTGGGTTTGGGATGATGGTTCCGGATGCCGGCTTACGGAATCATTGTTGCGAATTCAAATGTGGATTTTTTGTGGTTTCAGTTGATTGAAAAATAGTTTTGGGTTTAAAGACCCGGGAAAAAAAAAGAAAAACCTCTGGATCTGATTTTGAGTTTAAAGACTCGGTTGATTGACCGGGGGGAGGGCCCTGGATTGATATGTTTTAAGTTTAAAGACTCGGTATATGTTTTGAGTTTAAAGACTCGGTTATAATACCCCCCCGAGGCCTGTTGATTGTGTTTTGAGTTTAAAGACTCGTTGATATCCCGGGAATGCCTGATTATGCACATGGTTTTGAGTTTAAAGACTCGGGCGCACTTGAGATCCAGGAAACTCGCATGATTGATGTTTTTCACTGGTTTTCAGATGTTTTGGGCAGTGGCCTGGATGATTTGGATTTGACGAGTTTTGGGACCGAGTTCCCGTACTTTGCGATTGATTTGTGATTTTGGGCTGAGGCCCTGGATTTGAATGACGGAATTGATTCGAGTTTTTCAATAATGGTTTTCAAGAATGGTTTTCATTAATGGTTTTGATATGAACGGTGTCATAACATGAGTTGATATGCATGCATTGGTTTTTGCGTGGAGGGTAAAATCTTAATTTCTTCTAAACTGTTTTCTGAACTTATTACGTATTTTTGTCCACTCACAGTCTTTTGTATTTTCAATACCCTCCAGGTTGTTGCGGTGCGGACTGTTGGTCGAGAGAGACGGAGACATCACACACGCGATCCACAGTAGAGTCTGCGCACTCTGGGAAGTCCGGTACTGTTGAACGGTTCGTTTTGGAAATCCCTTGTCCGACTTACGTGTCACATGGAGGTTGGACATCGGTTTAGCCTTCGTGTCATGCGTAAGTTAGATGGGAGTAGGACTTAGCCCTTAATCCCGGGGGATTGGGGGTGGGTCCTGTAATATGAACTAGTATCGACTCGATCTACGTAACGGTCCTCGGCCCTCGACCCTCGGCCATCGCACCTCCCGATCGAAAAGTCAACATTTTGCCCACGACTAAGGGTAAAACTGTTATTTTGCCTCGTTCGTCCGATTTCGCTCAACTAATCACCGATTAACCTCACTAATCCTTGATTAGTCACTAATCTAATCCCGGAATTCGGGACGGGTCGTTACAATATCACAGGCACCCTATCAGATGACACCGACAGAGTTGAGGGAACCTAAGGTTCAGCTACATGAGTTGGTGGATATGGGCTTTATCTGACCTAGTGTGTCATCTTAGGGAGCCCTGGTACTATTTGTGAGGAAAAAAATGGTACTTTGAGGCTGTGTATTAATATTGGCAATTGAACATGGTAAAAGTGTGGAACAAGTATCCTTAGCTACATATTGATTACTTGTTTGACCAACTAAGAGGGGCCAAGAACTTTTTGAAGATTAACTTGTGGTCCAGATATCATCAATTAAGGATTAAGGAAGAGGACATTCCTAAGATAGCCTTTCGGACTCGTTATGGCCACTATGAGTTGTTGGTTATGCCATTTGGGTTGATTAATGCAACAGGAGCATTCATGGATCTAATAAACAGGGTTTTTTGGCGATACTTGGACCAATTCATGATTGTGCTAATCGATGATATCCTAGTGTATTCAAAGAGCTGGAAGGCACGCTAGAAAGACTTGATATTGGTATTAAATACACTAAGGAAGAGACAACTATATGCCAAGTTCAGCAAGTGTGAATTTTGGTTAACTAGTGCTAGTTTTCTTGGTCATGTCATATCGACTAAAGAGATTAGTGAGGATCCCTAGAAAATAGTGCAGTAGCGAATTGGTAACAGTTGAAGACTATGTATGAGAATAGGAGTTTTCTTGTAAGACTCGTGTCCTGGAGGGAATGGTGAACGATCCCACATTCCTGCGAGGGGGGAATGGTCTGGGAGGGGAATGGTGGTGTGCCTTAAAGGTGTAGGCACTCACCTATCTAGCACGAGGCCTTTTGGGAGCTCTATGGCTTTGGGTTCAGTTGGAACTCTAAAGTTAAGCGAGTTGAGGCTAGTGCAATTCCATGATGGGTGACCCCCTGCGAAGTTGCACCGTGAGCTCCCGAAAACAAAATTGTGAGGGCAAAGGCAAGGAGGCCCAAAGTGGACAATATCGTGCTAGATGAGTCGGGTCCTGACAGAATGGTATTAGAGCCAGACCCCGACCAGGAAGTGTGCCAGCGAGGATGTTGGGTTCTAAGGGGGGTGGATTGTAAGACCCATGTCCTGGAGGGAATGGTGAACGATTCCACATTCCTGCGAGGGGGGAATGGTCTAGGAGAGGAATGGTGGTGTGCCTTAAAGGTGTAGGCACACACCTATCTAGCACGAGGCTTTTTGGGAGCTTAGTGGTTTTGGGTTCAGTTGGAACTCTAAAGTTAAGCGAGTTGAGGCTGGTGCAATTCCATGATAGGTGACCCCTTGGGAAGTTGCACCGTGAGCTCCCGAAAATAAAACTGTGAGGGCAAGGGCAAGGAGGCCCAAAGCGAACAATATCGTGCTAGATGAGTCGGGTCCTGACAGAGGAGGGTCGGGTCCTGACAGAGGAGTGTCGGGTCCTGACATTTCTAGGTATTATCGACGATTCGTAGATGTGCTTTTTGCGATAGCTGCTCTGTTGACGCGGTTGACTAGAAGGGAGTTAAATTCGTTTGGGATGATGATTGTGAATAGAGTTTTTAGGAGCTGAAAAAGGAGTTGACTTTTTCTCAAATATTGACCATTCCAGATTATAGTGGGGATTTAGAGGTTTACACTTGTGCATCCGTACATGGTTCATGTTGTGTCTTGATGCAACATGTAAGGGTTATAACACATGCTTCTAAACATCTAAAACCCCATGAGTTGAACTACCCTAGCCATGACTTGAAAGTGGCAGCGGTGGTGCATGCCCTGAAGATTTGGAGGTGTTACCTTTACAGAGAAACAAGTAGGATCTTCACTGACCATAAAGTTTAAAGTATTTCTTCACATAGATGGACTTGAATCTGAGACAGATGAGGTGGTTAGAATTGATTAAAGATTATGATTGCACCATTGAGTATAACCCAAGAAAAATCAATGTGGTAGCTGATGCTTTGAGTAGGAGGTCTGCAAGCTCTATAATTCATTTGCGCACTGTTCACTTTCCGCTACTACTGGAATTCCTGAGAGTAGGATTTGTACTTTGACTAGATGGCCAGGTAGCCTTATTAGCCAATTTTCGTGTATAATTTTATGCTTAGGATGACAAAACTTTGCTCAAGGAAGGTCGGTTATGTGTGCTTGAGGACATAGAATCGAAAAAATGAAATACTTGAGGAAGCTCACAGTTCCACGTATATGCATCTGAACGGAACTAAGATGTATCGTACCCTGAATAAGCACTATTGGTGGACGAGTATGAAGAAGGAAATATTAAAGTTTATGAGCAGATATTTAATTTGCCAGCAGGTTAAGGAAAAAAGGTAAAGGCCCTAGGAAGCCATGCAGTCACTTCCTGTAAGACCCGTGTCCTGGAGGGAACAGTGAACAATCTCACATTCCTGCGAGGGGGAATGGTCTGGGAGAGGATGGTGGTGTGCCTTAAAGGTGTAGGCATACACCTATATAACACTAGGCCTTTTGGGAGCTCAAGTGGCTTTGGGGCGGATTGGAACGCCAAAGTTAAGCGAGTTGAGGCTGGTGCAATTCCATGATGGGTGACCCCCTAGGAAGTTGTACCATGAGCTCCCGAAAACAAAACCGTGAGGGCGAGGCCCAAAGCGGACAATATGGTGCTAGATGAGCTGGGTCCTGACCGAGGAGGGTCGGGTCCTGACACTTCATATCCGGAAATGACAGTGGGATCACATTACTATGGATTTTGTGTTTAAGCTTCCTATGACTCAGAACGACCACAACGAAGTTTGGGCAATTGTGGATTGACTTACAAAGTCAGTACATTTCTTGTCGATGCGAGTGGACTTTACGATGCATTAGTTTGCTAATCTATTCATTGACGTGATCATTTCGACTACACGGACTCCCTGAGTCGATAGTTTCAGATGGTGATATGAGGTTCACATCGAGTTTTTGGCAGAGTATACAATGGTAGTTTGGGACCAGACTACACTTCAATACAGCTTTCCATCCTCAAACTGAGGGCCAATCTGAGCGGACCATTTAGACCCTAAAGGATCTGATGAGAGCTTGCATGCTACAGTTCATGGAAAACTGGGATTCTCACTTGACGTTGATGGAGTTTTCCTACAATAATAGTTACCAGTCGAGTATTAGGATGGCCCCCATTTGTGGCACTGTATGGGTGACAGTGCATGATACCTATTTGTTGGACTAAACTAGGCAGAATGAGCTTGATGACATCTGATTGGGTGAATTGGACTGAGAAAAAGGTTAAGATCACCAGGGATAACCTAAAGGCAGCCCAAAGTCGCCAGAAAAGTTATGTTGACAGCCAAAATAGGAATCTTAAGTTTGAGGTTGGAGATCGGGTGTTATAGAAATTATCACCTTGAAAGTATTGTTCAAATTGGTACATGCAGGAAGTTGAGCCCTCGCTACATTAGGCCTTATGAAATTACCGAGAAGATAGGCCCGGTGGCTTATAGACTTGCTTTGTCCTTGGAACTTTATAGGGTTCACGATGTTTTCCACGTCGATGCTCCAAAAATATATTTTTGACGAGTCTCATGTGCTAAGGGAGCAGCCCATTGACCTCAGGGATGATTTGAGTTATGAGGAGCAGCATGTGCAAATTTTAGATCGAAAATACAAGGTGTTACGTGGGAAGGTCATTCTCCTGGTTATAGTTTTGTGGAGGACCTACAACATGGATGAGGCTACGTGGGAGCCTGAGGCATTAACATGGGTCCAGTATCTACAACTATTCCAGTGACAGGTAGGAATATCGAGGACAAAATTTATTTAAAAGGGTGAGTTGTAACGACCGACCTTATTTAATTTGTCTTTTTTGTAAATTATTTTGGAAAATTACCATTTTACCCTTTGGTGTGGAGCCCGGTAGCCACTTTTAGTTCAGGGACACTATTGAGGATTTTTTTTTAGATTAACGTGTAGGTTTCGGACTTAAGATTCGGTAGATAGGCAACACGTGTGCATCGAGTTTTGTGTGCGAAATTTATGGCTTTGGTTTTTTGAGGGTGAGATATTTTGGAAAAGGATAAGGATTTCCTTATCCTTTATCCCTTCCACATTTAGTTAGCCACACATCCATTTTTTATACACACTATCACTCTCATTCCTTCTCCCTACCCGTGCAACCCAAAAATCCAAAACAAACATAACCCTCAATTTTGGACGTTGAATCACCAAACGAAGCACATATTCGAATTCCTTGCATTCCCATGATCTAAAACATTCAAGTACTGAAGGAGAAACGATGCAAGAAGGACCCATATCCAAGAAAGTAGGAAACCTAATCTTTCGAGCCATTTTCCAAAAAAATCCAGTTATTTTTCTCAATTATGGGTTTGGATTTGAATTTCTGGGGTTGAGTAGATGAATTTTCATTGTTAGAATGTTTGATTTGGTTGAGAAATGAAGAAATTATAAAAGCTTTAAGTTTCAGCCGTTAATGGCGGATTTCAACGAGATTTTTCGGCGACAGTGATGGCGGTTAGAGGTAGAGCACGACGGCCTGATTCAAATTTGATGATGATGTGGCAGGTGATGTGGGATGCTGTAGCATCCATGTGAAGCCACACGGATACCACGTGGATGCCGCATGGCAGCCCAGTCAACCACACATGTGGCACGTTGGAGAAGGGAAAAAGAGCCGGAAAGGAACGGGAAAGGGGAAAGAGAGAGGACATCTACCAACCCCAGCCAAAGCTAGGGCCAACGGTTATTAGGGTTGAGTTTTTCTTGATGGGTATGGAGATGCATGGCACATCACTCTAAAGATACTTACCATAGTTGTTTAAAACGTTAATTCTTGAGAGCACCCACAATGGGAAGTCTCTTCCTCTACAAAGCTAGTCTTGTTCTAACTCAATAGCCAAAAACCATCTCTAATGGAAATAGAGACTACTAAGAATGGTTCACCAGAGGCTACCCATCAAGACTACAATCAAATTGAAGTTTTTTTTTTCTTTCTGTATTATTGAAATCCAACGGTTGATATTTAAAAGATAAACAAATTAAATGCTACAGTCATTTGTAACCTCATGTAGCTTCAATATATCTAACACCATCCTGAGCTATTATCTAACCCCAAAAATTCAATTTGAAGCTACACAAACACAAGCCACCACCAGTTTTATAGCCCCAAATGAGGCTGATCATTGTAGGTGCCCTTATATTTTTATCCAGCTTCACTATTCATATTTGATCACCAACTGTTTGGTTACTGGGACTGTTGTAACTTCTAAATACATCAGTTCTTGTAATTCTTGCCGATTCTGCAAACTTTCATTCATGCGAGCTGTGATGCAAATTTGTCACTTAGACAAAAACATAAGAAACTTGCATAAACTTGAAGACAACCTTGCACATAAATACAAGTGTACAACACCACCAAAGAATGCAATTCTGAAATTCTTGGTATCAAACTTTTGATTTGATTCACTTCCATGGGAAAACCTGCGCATTTATATTTTACCAAACTCACCCGAGTCCTGACAAGAGAAAATTGTAGCTTCGTCGTACATTAAAGAAATTGATTGTACCCTTATCCCAGAAGGAAATCCAACATTTACTAAAAGCCTGTATCTGTAGCTTCCATCTTCCGCAACGTTAAGAAAAAACAAGAAAGCAAACTACTTTACCTTTGAAAGGGTAATAATCTATGGCCGATTAGGGCAAAAGAACTCAACTTTCTTGCTGGAACTCATACGATGTGCAAGAATCATCTTGGATATCATAACCCTCTTCGTTACTGCTAGCAATTTTATCCTCAACCCGAGTTTCAGTTATGCCATTACAACCAACAGGGGAATTCCCGACATGAGCTCCTGAGCCATCATTTATATCGCCCCCATCCTCGTCATTAATTCCAGCACAACCAGCCACATCAGCACCATCTTTACAGCAGTCATCTGCATCCTCAACATGTTCATCATGGCAACCCTCCAGCTGTTCTTGATTACAAGCAGGAGCTTCTAGATTTATAGGAGAGTCCACCGCAGATTCTTCTTCATAATCATCATCATCATCAACTATTGCAAACTCACCTTTTTGCCACTCATCATCGTCGCTGTCAATGCTTAGAGGGTCGAACCTATTCTGCTCAGCACGCTTACGGAGCATGAAAACATTAAAATAATAGCTGACAAGGTCTTTATGTGTTCGCAAAGGAAAAGCCAAAGAAAGCTGGTGCCAGAAGTTTTTGCCCAATGTTAGGGGTTTACAGAGGATGACATCATGGAAGGCCTGCTCTTCCTCCTCAGTCCATTTCTCGGCAACCTCCTCCCCCATTTCATAAAATCCCAACTCCTTAAATAGGCGCTCTCCGAGGTCTTCCCTTAGTTTCTCTCTTGCTTCCATGACATGCTGTCTCACACATCTAACAGAACCTGCATCAGTACATTCACAATTGTTTCTAACTCCCACATCTTCACAGACATAGTTTTCAGATGCTTCAAGGCCAGGCATAGAAATGACGCAGGTACCCATCAGCTTCTCCTCATCAACACCAAGAACAGGACCCCGACTGGAGGGGCATGAAAGTTCATGTTGAGGATCCAATTTCTCTAGACAATCTTTCGAGTGTGAACACTTGTGGCCCCATCCTGGAACATGAGCTTGATACTGAAGTCCAATAGAAACTAAATCTCGAGAAGGATAACCAAAAGGAGATGAGCAGATGTCTTCCGGATGAAGTAAGGACCTGAATTGGTTTACAGGTGGAAAAAATTCTGGGAATAATGATAGATGAGATGCTCCCTCAGGTCTTACATTAGCGTCAATAATACTGCTGTTGACCCACCAAAACCGGGTAAAGCTTCCAGAAGAACCAGTTTCAAGCTCTTTGTATGTCTCATGTGAACCTTCAGTTCCCATTTCACTTGAAAACGTTCCTTCATCTGGACATTTACTAAAACTCCCATCACCTTCACCATCTTCATATGATAATTTTATCAGCTATAAAATTAAACTGAATAACTACAGATTATACTAAGTTAATAACAACCATAAATTAGCCCTTACAAATATCATGCTAACTAACATCAGATTATACTAACTTACACCAGAGTCAAAAAAACTCATCCATTATTTCTATTAGAAGGTCATGTTGAGTTAACGGTCCAGATTAACAAGCATAATTCAAAATTGCAATTCAAGCTGCACGGGGAAGGTTATGCCTTTAAACCTAAAGGCCCGGGAAAATTATTATATGCAAAACTTGCAAACCAACTTATCAATGACCATCCAACTAAATGATACCTGAAATTTGAAATTTCTGGGGAGCACCATTAAAAGGAAAAATATGCTCATTAGAATGTTCCAGTTGCCTAGGGTGCTTACAAGCAACCTCACAAGAATCCTCACCATCAAAAGGCCGTTTGTTTATCATTTTCCCTGCAAAATGAAGCCACATTTGAAGTGGTGCATGAAATATGCAATATAGGATGCAGGAATCTAAATCTCCCTTGCAACGCAGCAACTAAAATCTTACATAAGAAAAGAAACAAAATTCAGGAAACGAATCCATCAAAATACAACATAAAGAAGATCAAATACAGTATAACAACCAACTATCAAATACAGTATAACAACCAACTATAAATGGCTTCGTACTCGGACAATATATATAGACACCAACGGCCCAACAAGCATCAAATCTAGCTTCAGTAAATTCGTGTCTCTAAAGTTAGAGCTACTACATCAAAAAATAGGGGATATCCTTTTGTATCACCTTTTATACAACAATTATCTGATTCCATAAGCAAAGTGGCAACTTTCACTTCCTTCCTTTTTCCTTATTTGTAAGTAATTGCGACATATAGTACTTAGCAAACAAAGACATCTGCATACCAACTTTAAAAACTCAATTCTATTCCACAAAATACAATAAAGAAAAACTCAATTCTATTACTGAGCTAAAGGAGCTGACCTTACCTGATATATTGGGGTGTCCAAGCAATGAAAAAAGCACCCAAAACCAGCTTCTCAAAACCCAAAAATAGTAATTGGAAAAAAAAAATTGTGACCAACAGAAAAACAGGATCGTGTAGTAGACTATGTGTCCCCAATTAATACAGGGAAAAAGAATAAAAAATTAATATTAATAAAAAAATTTAATTTCTTATATTTTCAGATAAATCTGGAAAATTTTTAACGACCCAGATAAATTGGGGCTATAGAAAACGATTAGTTGAACCAATTATTGACAGATCGGAAAAACGTTTTCGGATCGAAATGTTTTTTGAAATTTTCGAACCCAAACCCTAGAATTGGATGAAAGGCACGGATAGACATGAAATTGGGATCAAAAGGTAGAGAAAAGATTGAATCAACGGAATGAAATCTTGAATTGAAGATCGAACATGGAAATTCGATGGAATCTGAATCGAAATGATAGAGATTGGGGATGGGGGAAAGTTTTGGCGCTAGCGGTTTTATAGCCATTTATGGCTATGTTCGGTGATCCGAGTGCAGCAACTTTTTTGCTAAGGCAAATTACTAAAAGAGGTAAGAATCAAAGTCATATTACGATGAATACCACTCTGTCATTCTGATGACCGCGAAAAACGATTCTATCAGGGAAATGACATAAATCCAGTCAGACTTGGTAGCCACTATCTTTTCGCCACGTTCATCCCATAGATCTTTCTCAACGACGTCGTTTTATTAGAAAAAAAACTCCCGTATGTCGTAGTTCCTGGGTCGTATTTACTCCTTGTGAATTTGTTGCCACTTGGCACACTTTGAGAATTCACCCCCACCCCACACCCACCCCCCCCCCCCCCCCCCTTTTTTGGTTAGACACAATTTCTCCTTTAAAACTGAGTATAGTGTATAACCATGAACATGGAGAATTTCTTTTAAAATAAATGTAACGTGACAAATAGGTGCTTATTATGCATATTCTAATAGATACTGCAAGAGCGAGTATTAGGTCACTAATCATTTAGATTGTCAACAAATTTAATTTTTAAATTAAACCAAGCGCAAGTTTGTTTATCGTGGGTCAGAAATCATCTATAACATCAAGAACCCTATTTTTTTCAAACGAAAGAAAACTTGCATCAATCATGGATAACACCAATTGTTCATTAAGGATATGAAACAAACAGTTTGAAGAATTTCACAATTCTAACTTATGACATTCGATGGAACCAAACAAATATATGATATCATGTTTTTCTAATACAGAAGATAGCCAAAAACTTGGAAATATTTATGACAGGCAAAACAAGGAGCCTCTCTAACTCGAACAAAAATTATACCAATAACTCTGACAACCACTAGGTGGTGGCAAAGAACGAACAAAAACCCATGGAAAAAAAATTGGTAAATAATCAAGCAGACTGCTTCAAGATGGGTAACTTTTTTGGCCCCAGAAACAAGCCACTCAAACTCCTCATCAGTTCTATGCCACAGCAGGCATGTCCTTGAGCCAAGCATCCAGAGGCTTACCGATCGCAAACACAATGAAGCCAATCTCCCGCAGCTGTTCCACGTCGATGACATTCCTGCCGTCAAAAACAAATGCCGGCTTCTGCATGTTTTCGTATACCTTCTTGTAATCAAGAGCCTTAAACTCATCCCACTCGGTCATAATGCAGAGACCATGGGCACCCTTTGCTGCTTCGTAAGCATCTGTTACCACAGTCACTTGTTTCACATCTTTGGAGGTCACACTCACGGGTTGGAGGTGAAGAGGATGGTCCCAATCAAACTTGCTCAAAGCGAGATCCTTGTGAATCTGATCCTCGGTAACTTGAGGATCATATATGCTCAGTTCAGCCTTGTCAACCAACAACCCCTTGCACACATCAATGGCTGGGGTCTCCCTTGTGTCACCAGTATCTTTCTTGAAGGCAAACCCTAGGATTGCAATCTTCTTCTTAGCCACAGTGTTAAACATGGATGCAACAACACGGTTCACAAAGCGGTTTTTCTGATAATCATTGATCTTAATGACTTGTTTCCAGTACTCTGCCACCTCTGGAAGGCCATTGCATTCGCAGATGTAAACCAGATTCAGGATATCCTTCTGGAAACAAGACCCACCAAAACCGACACTAGCATTAAGGAACTTGGGTCCAATCCTAGTATCCTTGCCAACAGCATATGACACCTCAGAAACATTGGCCCCGGTAGCCTCACAAAGAGCAGACATGGCGTTGACAGATGATATTCTCTGGGCCAAGAATGCATTGGCAGCAAGCTTGGAGAGCTCGGCAGACCAGAGATTGGTGGTTAGGATTCGGTCTTCAGGCACCCACTGAGCATAAACATCCTTCAGTGCTTTGATGGCCTCCTGGCCTGCAGGGGTCTCCCGTCCACCAATGAGGACACGGTCTGGGTTAAAAAGATCTTGGATTGCAGTTCCCTCAGCAAGGAATTCTGGGTTTGAGAGGATTTGGAATTTGATTCCCTTGCTGTTGTGGGTCAAAATCTTTTCTATAGCCTCAGCTGTTTTGACTGGGACTGTGGACTTTTCAACAACAATTTTGCTAGACTTTGAAACATCAGCAATCATGCGAGCAGCGCTCTCCCAGTATGACAGATCTGCAGCTTTGCCTGCTCCAAGACCTGTAGTTTTGGTTGGGGTGTTGACGGAGACAAAAACTATATCAGCTTCTCCAACATGGTGCTCCACTTCAGTGCTGAAGAAAAGGTTCTTGCCTCGGCATTGCTTCACCACGTCATCAAGGCCAGGCTCATAGATGGGAAGCTTCTCACCGTTCCAAGCAGCAATCCTTGGTTCACTGATATCAACAACAACCACTTGAACAGATGGGCACTTGAGTGCAATCACCGCCATTGTAGGTCCCCCAACATATCCGGCACCAATGCAGCAGATCTTCACCATTTTTGATTCGCTATAACCTGCCCATAGTTAAGCTCATATATATCAGGAGGCAATGAAACAAAACAAAACAAATAAAAAAATTCACATATTCATATCTTATTATCAGGATTCAGTGCCTATGTTCATATGAAATGAGGTCAAGTTGCACAGAAGACCAAAAATCTGTTTTAACTTACAATTTACGATTATCAACTACATTTCCTGTAGCCATTGTTCCCAATTCAAACCCAGTTCCCAGATCTAGACTTTTAGGCCCAAATGTCAATAATCTTTTATCATCTGTTCTCTGTTCACATTACGCAAACGCAAATTGATAAATCAAACATAAGAGCGCATTATACATGACAAAAATAGATCTTATAAAAATTCAGGTAGATCCAGAATCAGAAAGAACACCACCACAGGAAATGCAAATTCACAACAGAATTTGACATGATTATGAAATTGGTACAGATGATCCATGGGCCAGCCAACTCAATTAGCATTTCCAAAGTCAGAACTGATCATTAAAACGGATCCATACATTAAATCGAATGTGCTATCCATTTCCCACACATGAACATACGAATGATTCAATGATATAAAAAGTTGCAAGCTTTAACTACGAAACTCAAAGAAGATGACACTAGATCTGAAGAATTATGAGCGTGATTAACAAAACCCATTGAAGAAAATGCACAAATCTAAAGAAAAAGAATGAATAAAAGGGATTACCAGAAAAATGCTCCTCTGGCGTCCTTAGAGAGTTCGATGGAGCGAGAGAGAATTGCGAGTATGACGAAGAAGTCCGGAAGAAGAGAGATGTAAAGCTCTGAAAGGAAAGAGTTACTTATGGTAGGTGGAGATGCGAGGGTATTTTAGTAAATTGCATGTCGGACCTGCTTCATATTCTACGCGTTTACCACACCACACCACATATGCAATATACTTCCTTAAGAAAGCTTAATCATTCAACCAAAAAAAAAAAAAAAAACCAGGAAGCTTAATCATCTATTGATCCAAAAAAGCATAAGTGAGCTGAATTTATTTGGTACCATTGCTCTCTAAAATTGAAATGACAATCAACAGGTTGCACAATTTTAGAAGATTTATTATTATTACATCTCATTTTCTCTGCTAATAAGTATAATTCCTTTTGATTTTGGATTAGCTCAATTGGGTCGAATTTTTGTAGACCCCATCAAATGCATCGCACACGTTATAGAGACATATCTATAAAATAAGTTTGGAATTGTTCGAAAGTGATGAATTGAAATTATAGAGGTCTTTGTATAAATGTAATAAAACAATGCTCTAATATCAAGGAGTCAAGTGATCCCAATTCTTAATATTGAGGAAAAACAAGTGTTTGTGAGAAGAAGGAACTTTTTGAAGAAAAAATGAACATATAATCTCAAGCTAGTTAAATTATCCGCAGCAAGTTTCATCTCTAAAAAAAAAAAAATTAAAATGATAAAATTTCTTATATGGAAGATCACAAAATTTAAAACAAATGTGGCATTACGTATTAAAAAAAAAAAAAAAGGAGTTTCATTCCACCCCATTCCTCTCAAACTCCTTGTTCCAAGCCAAATGTAGACCAGTAAAGATGCCCTAAAATTCAGCTGCTAAAAACAGAAAACCAAATAAACACAATTGTTTAACAAGTGTACAGTTTTACTAATGGGTTTTATATTTATTGAATTTGAAATATTAAAAAAAAAACCAAAAAAAAAAAACTCAATAGATTGTTTTCGTGTAATAAGACCATGCGTACAACTTTAGATGAAGCATGAAATCGAAAGTTTCAAAATCAAGACTCGTGTGCACGAATCCGTTAAAACCGCTAACCGATCCGCTTCAAATCATTATTTATCCAACGGTTTAGGTTTGACCGGATAAAAGTCAAACAGTTTGAGAATCCAAATCATTCCGTTAGTAACGGTTCGGATTTGGATTTTCATTTTGGAAATCCGTTAAATCCAAACCGAACTGTTAAGAAATATATTAATTTTTATTAATATTTAAATCTATTATTAATATAAAGTAAAATGAATAAAAATAAAAGGATACCTAGATATACTCATATAAGTATATGTATACTCATATAAGAGTATAATAAAATATTATTAAATAGTTTGTTTGTTTGATAAATCTTAGTATAGTAATAATGTTTGCAATTCAATACTTAGCAAACTTAATATATAAAATTTTGAGTATTGAGTATTGATTTTTTTTTTGTATCCTTATTTTTTCTATATCCTTAATTTTTTTTTATTCCTTAACAGTTTTAAACTGTTTCGATCCAAACTGAACTGTTAGTAACAGTTTGGATCCAAACGGTTTTATTTCTAATTTTAGAAAATCCAAACTGTATCGAACCGTTAAGATTTTAACGGTTTGGATTTGAATATTGTCAATATTCGTATCGAACCGCACCGTGCCCACCCATGCTCATCCTTGCTTAGAAACTTAGAGAAATGCTGGATTGAATTTGAAGCCATATTTAAAAAATGATGGATTTATTTCTTCCATACTTTATAACTAGTAGGCCTTGATTCAACTCACATAACTAATAGTCATAATTTATACTTATGTTGAGCTCCATTAGTTAGTTATAATATACGTATATGTATGTATGTATGTATATATATATATGCATGCCAAATGAAGTCTTTAGAATTCATGTATATTCATAAAAATTAAATCTTTGAGAAAATTATGGACACTTCTAAAAACCCTTTTTTATTCTTGAGAATATAAACGACGAGGAGAATAGTACTATACTAGCAAGGATATCCGCCGTTTCCACGGGAGTATGTAAACCAATGAATAAATAATTATTACAACGATTAACGTACTTAAAATTATCTCTAAGGCACTTTATCAAACACTTAGAATGCACAAAATTGAAAATTATTCATAAAACATTTCTCAATAAACTTTGTCTTCAACATGCAAACGTAAATGCATGAGTTACCTTGAGAAAACCTTAAGCCAGTTTTTTTATATGACGTTCTATTTGAGATATGCATTAACATTTTCAGCATTTTTTGGAGCAGCATTTACAGCAGTCCTTGGAGTAACATTTTGAGCATTCCTCATAGCTACATTTTCAGTATTCCATGAAGCAATTCTACCTTTTGGGGCTGAAGATAACTGTAATCAAGCAAACTCATGTGCACTATCAATCACAGAGCAGCATGCTTAAGAAGAAAAATAAAATAAAAAACTTGTTAGAAACAATCTTAAAGACACCAACCTGGGATACAATATCAGCACCAATCTCATCGACCAGCTGAAAATATGCAAAATGTGAATCGTAGATTGATAAGATAGTGATGTTAAGACTATCATTGCCATAAATGCTAATCAGTTGCTAGGATCTTGAGAAACCAAGCTAACTGACTTGTACACGATCAAGTCAGCAAGCAAAGATGATTTTGTTAAGGCTTTAGCTTCATACAATTTAAAAAATTAATTGTGTACTTTTATCAAACAATTAATATGCATTAAGATATTTACGTTGACCAATGTGTGACCTTCAAGGATCTGATCAACCAGTTCTTGCAACATGTACCTCAGTAGCCCCATCACCCCCAGATTAACACAATCAGTGGAGGTCCCTCCATCTCCTCGCATTTGGCATCCAACCGAGCAAAGAAGAATTTCATATGCACCGTGTAGCACAACCAACAGGTCTTCCACGTCGAGGAGGGTCGAGCCTGAAAAGTTGGGAAGAACGGTTGGGAAACCATATCCTTCTCGAAAGAAGAAGAATTAGGGGGATCTATCCACACGATGACCCGATCGTCATTCGAGCACTCATCGTCAATTTCGACGTCGGTCGGATCATGATTGACACAGGGAACTCGGTCAATGTGATCTTCATGGACACCTACAAATGGCTCGACATCCTAGAGTCCGACTTGGACCAATCCTCTACCCCTCTGTTCGGCTTCACTGGGGACTCGATGGTCCTAGTTAGCACTGTGACTCTACCTCTTTCCATGGGAGAGAACCCCATGTGTGCCACCATTCTAGCCCCTTTTAACATGACCAAACTCTAAAACCACCTCGAAAAACACATATGAGTCTTACTCTTGTCTGACAAGAATCAAAATACCAAAATTTACCCATGCAACCTTGTCAGACAAAGGATACACCTAAATTTCGCTAGTTCATGCCTCCGCCCCATGAGTCTCGATTCACGTGCAGCGGGCCATGAGGGTTACAAACCTAAGAAAATGTGTTAGTGGACAAAAAGAAATATTTTTAAAACATAATTTGAAAACATCCAGCATTTTCCCTCCATTTTCCAAAACCATGCATTCATATGAAAACCATCAAATTCCAATTAACACAAAACACAGTTTATATTCTCGAAATACATGAAAAGAAACCTCAAATAAAAAATAACAATAGTCTGATGCAATCATCACACAGATTACCACAAATACTCCATACTAAGGCAACACAGCAGTCACACACTATCAATCCATATCAAACATCACCACAAATATCACATATAGTCAATCCATCATCATGCACAATATCAATCATCAATTGTAACAGCCCGTCCCGGAAATCGGAATTAGCTTAGTGATTAATGATGGATTAGTGACGTTAATCAGTGATTAGTTGGATGCTTTCGGACGGACGGTGCGAAATGACGCTTTTGCCCTTGGAATTGGGTAAAATGTTGACTTTTTGATCGGGAGGTCAAATAGACTTTGACCGATGACCGTGACGTAGTTCGGGATGTCACGAGTTCATAGATAGGTGGCACGTCTGATTCCGACATCCGAGGATGAAGTTATGACGTTCGGAAGTTTGAGGGTATTTTGGTAATTTTGTGGAAAAGGGGCAAATGGTTGACTTTTTGTGCAACAAGTTATTTTCGCGGATTTCGAGGACCGTTAGGAAGGTCTCGATTCCCTGAGTACAACGACAGGCGACACGCTGTCATCAGATGTCGATAGGTTCGAATTTTGGTCTAACATCACTAGGGGCAAAATGGTAATTTGCCATATAGGGTCAATTTGGTCATTTGGTTGCATTGAAATCTGTGCCACTAGGATTGTGACACTTGGTTGTTCTTGGGAATTGTGTCCACAGGATTTGAGACACATGGCTTCTCTAGATTGTTGTGGAATCCTCCTCACCAATTGTTACAATTAAAATGGTTGCATAAGTCGAGTAGAAAAACAGAGGATGAGTGTGGCCGCGTGTCTGAGTGAAATTCAACCTTTCAAATGGCCTCATTTTCCAGTGGTTTGTGAAGCAAAGTGAGAAAGGAAGATGAGTTAAACATGGTGGCAACCACGGCAGCCCACGATGGCGTATGACGGTAAGGAAATCGGGAAAAACCCGTGAGTCCCCTGGTTGTAATTCAAAATCAGGAAATTTGATTTAGGGGTTGAGGTTCGAATTGATTGATTGAGGAATGTTTCTGAGGTGGTTAGGGAGCTAGGAAGCTTGTAACTGAGGCTTGCCATGGACGGTGGCCTTGAAACCCGTGGGAGGTAAGTTTCAGTTTGAAAATGGCAAGTCGCGTTTTATTGGTTTTCTGTGGAATTGGTTAATCAAGGAAGCTTTTGGGTGTTGATTGTGACGACCCGAAAATTCGAAAAAGGAAAAATTGGAAAAATTGGAAAGAAATGACGATTTTGCCCCTAGTTATAAGGGTCGAAAGTTGACTTTTTGATCGGAACTTTGTTTTGACTTTCCTGGAGGACCATTGGATAGGCCTCGGGACGTTGAATCCGTAGACAGGCGGCATGCGTCAATCGGAATTCGGACGTAAAAGTTATGGGTCTAGAATTGTGATGGACATTTTGGTAATTAGTCAAGGAAGGGCAAAATGGTAATTTGCCGCAGCAGGGTGATTGTGATGGTTAAACTGGCTGATTCAGCTAATTTGGATGAGGATTGGTCACTTGGTGACACTTGTCACCATAATTGAAAGATTGGTGGCAAGTTGATGATGAGGATTAGTTTGGGTATTTGTACATGTATGTATGTACTGTGAAGAAAACAAAAAAAAAAGAGCATTAGTAGCCTCCCTGTCTGATCGATCTTCCCAGCAACCAAAACTAATTGAGACCTTGATGTAAGTGAGAGTGAAATCGTGAGGAAATATAGAAAAGAAAAGAGGAAGAAAAACCCAGCTGAAACCAAACTTAGAAACCCGAAAACCTTTGATGAATCTAGGGGTCGAATTCGAATTGTTAGACGTTCATGAGTGAAATTGACCCTGAATTTAGTTTCCTGGGATTGAGACGAGTCGAACCCAAATAAATTTGAAGGGAATTCTAGTCGTTTTGCCTTAGAACAGAAAGGGGGAGAACATTGAATTTTCGAGTTTGAGTCGAAGAATTGGAGACATGGAACGATGAAATTGATCTTGGAAACATATTTATTATGATCCCACGATGCTTCCTGATGCATCAATTGAAGGACAACAATGAGAAATTGTGGAGATTGGACGATGAACAGTGTTCGATGTTCTTTGAATAGTCGAGTTTGATTCGATTGGATTGAGGTAAGTATTTATGTAATTGAATTCACAGAACCTTAATTGGCTCCATAACGATGCTAATGGACGATTAAATTGCAGGAATTGATGTCGAATTGATGGAGAAATAAACGGGTCACGTCGCGGGTCGCAGGGATCCATTTGCAGGGAATCGGGTGAAGGTGGTGACATTGTAGCACGCGCGTGGGTTTAACGCGCATCCACCTATGACGGCGCGTGAGGGCATGTGAGCACGATTCCCGAGGTGAGGTCAACATAACTCTTGTTCTATGCAATGTAATGAACATTTGGCGTTGGTTTCGAGTTAATCGGACACCGTTTCGATATTGTTTCGAGGGTCCGAAGGTTTATGTTATGTTTTAAATTAATATTTAATTCCCAAAAAATAATGGAAAATTAATATGATGTTAATTAAGTCACTAGTGACCCTTGATGATGAATTTGGGCACGACTTGGGATTCCTGGAAAATATCGAAAATTACGGAAAAGCGTGCAGCTCGGAAAGCGAGCGGTTTGGACGGTGTGTGAGTGGACTTTTGTTTTATAAACTGTTATGCATGCATAGTTAAATGTTTTACATGATTGATTGCATGATTTGATGTGCAATGATGTCACGATGATTTGGCATGATTATTTGTGATTTAATGATTATTTGAATCGGTCTTTCAGACACGTTTTACGATAAATGTGCAAATGATGTTTTGGGCTAGGCCTGGAGTCAAAATGGTTTCAAAAAAGATATTTTGACTTAATTGGTGAATCAAGGATGATTTCTGGATTATTTTAATGTTACCAATGTGATTTTATGGAATTACGTGTAAATGGCATTTGGGCTTGAGACCCTGTCGGGAATACTTTTGACTTGGTTTGATGTAACGACCCGTCCCGAATTTCGGGATTAGATTAGTCACTAATCTCATTTAGTGAGGTTGAACGGTGGTTAGTAGGGCGGAATCGGACAAATTGTGCAAAATGACCGTTTTGCCCCTGGTCGTGGGCAAAATGTTGACTTTTTGATCGGGAGGTCAAACGGACTTTGACCGATAACCGTGACGTAGTTCGGGACGTCACGAGTTCATAGACAGGTGGCACGTTCGATTCCGATATTCGTAGAGAAAGTTATGGTGTTCGGAAGTTGAGGGGTATTTTGGTAATTTGGCATGTTTGGGGCCAAATGTTGACTTTTTGAACAGGAGGTCCGATGGGCGAGGGCCAAGGACCGTTATGTAGGTATCGTCGATACGAATCCAATGGCATGCGGCATGCCGAAATCGGAGATTCGACGACGACGTTATGGTCAAGGAAAAGAACTAACGAACCGAGGCTCGGATTAAAATAATAATATAATAGTGAATAATGACCGTTGACTGTGCACATCCGGATGAGTGACAAGTGTCACCCATCCCCTAATCTAAGCCCTAAAACCTGATCCATGTCTCCCTACATCATCATTACAACCTCATTATCACCATTAATCTAAACTAATTAATCCCCCTAATTCTCCTTCTGTGTCTTTGAACCCGTGAGCAACTGAGTGTGAGGGATGGGGGAATTGGCTAATTTCTTGCAGCAAAATTGGGAGAATTGAGTGAGTTTGAAGACTGTGTTAACTGAGTGAAACACGGGAGACAGAGTGTGGGGGGGGGGGGGGGGGGGGGCTGAAGCAAAAACCGAAAATTGAGTTTGGGAGGGAAATTCGAAATCAAATCATAGGGCCGTGAGGATCGAATTGGAGATTACCTTCAGCTTCCTAGGAGTGCCACGATCATAATTGTCGAAGAAATGTGAAGAATTGGTGCCGTTTTGGCTCTGAACGAGCTTGGTGACAGAGGAGGAATTTCGAGGTTGAGTCGTGATCGTGGAGTGTTTAGACGACGAAATTGAGGTGGGGAAACTGCTTCTCATGATCCCACGATGCTTCTGGGTTCGTCAATTGAAAGGAAACGGTCGTGGTTGACGAAACTCCATGGTTGAACAGTGACGGTGTTCGAGCTTGAGTTCATTGGGTTAGAGGTGAGATTGTATGAAATTAATCTTGTAGAAATGATCCTTACACTCTCACGATACTCACTGTGTTAATTAATTCGAAAAACAGGGTCGAAATCTATGAACCCGAATCGGAGAGCCGTCGAGGATCGATCGAGAGTCGTGAGGATTTAGACCACGATTCGAGAAATTGAACTTGCAGAACTTAATTAGAGTTGGATTGGAAGGGATCAGTTGAAAGAAAGGATCGAATTGAGGTTAAATTGAATGAGATTGAATCGGGTATGTTCGCGGGTTTTTCAACCCGTTTACCAGACAAACGGGCGAAGGGGATGACTGTGCTGGTACTGTAGCTGGCGCGTGGCTTCCACGCGCAGCCGCTTGCGGCGCCGCGTGGGGGTGCGTGAGTGGGAATCTTGAGGTGAGGTCAACATGACTTCTGTCCTATTTAATGTAACGGACATTTTGGAATTGGTTTCGTGTCGATCGGACACCGTCTCGATAGTGTTCGGGATGTCCGAATTTTTTAAATTAAGTTTAAAAATAAGTAAAAATTCGGGAAAATTACAAAACTTTGATAGGATGTTAATGATGAGGTTAGTGACCCTCTAATGTGATTTGGACAGGATTGGGAGTCCCGGTGATAGTGGTGTGGCCTGGGAGGGCCGGTGGCACGCATATCGAGGCATACCGTTAAAACGGTTTGTGAGTGGACTTTGGTTTTATAAATTCTATGCATGCTTAAATGTTTTATATGGATTATGGTTGTGATTGTGTGATATTGATTTGGTTGTTGGTAAATTGTACGGTTTCACGTATTTCGAGGCGATTTGCGTGCTTGCACGTAAATCGAGGTTTCCGGTTTTACATGGATTTTCCATATTTATGACTTGGATATAATATGATGAAATGGTTTTGAAATTGGAAATATGAACTCGGGCTTGAGGCCCAATCATGTTGGAAATTTCGGACTTGGAGTCCATTTGAGAATCGGGCCGGGGGCCCAGTTGGTTAATGAAATCGGGCCAGGGGCCCAGTTGGTATGAAATCGGGTTGAGACCCATTTGAGTTATGTTATCGGGCCAGGGGCCCAGTTGGTTTACAAATCGGGCCGTGGGCCCAGTGGTTCATAAAATCGGGTATGAGGCCCAGTTGGATAATAAATGTGATTTCAGGTCACGGACCCTATATTTAATAATTGTGATTTTGGGTCAAGGACCCTAAATGGAATTATGTGGTTTTATGGAAATTTCGGGCAGGGCCCAATGGTAATGATGTGATAAAAGGATTTAATAAAACTGTTTTTCCATATACCATCTGGATACAAGGATATATGATGGTCTCCTCTAGATGTCTGGGACACTGGGGAAGTCACGGTGCATTGCCTGCGAGGGGTCATTATACGGAGCAGCCGGACCGTATGATGACTCAGGAGCAGGATTGCTATGATTGACGTCAGGGACGTCAGACATCAGGGATGTCAGATATATGGACCCGGAGAGACCCCGGGCAGCACGCGTAGCTTATGAAACCGTGAGATATGACGTCAGGGACGTCTAGCGTCTGGGACGCTAAGCATCTGGGATGCTGGTGATGGTAATGGTAAAATATGGATTAATGGATCTATGAAATGGCTTTTCGGTTGGATATGTGTTATGTGGTAAAAATGGATTATTGGTTATGAAATGGTATGTCGGGTCAGAGACCCTAAATGGTTTTGGATTTATGGATTTATATTTATGGCTTTGGGCGGTGGCCCACATGGTTTTAATATGTATGGTTGTGGTATTCCACTGTTTTGGGCTGAGTTCCCACACTTGGTTTTTGGTTAACGGTTTGTGGGCAAAGGCCCTAATGGCTCGGTTGAGCAAACGTTTTGGTTACTGGTTTTCGTGGCATGCATACGTTTTTATTGGAGGGCATAAATGTCTTATAAATGTATTTGGTAAACTTATTGGTTTTTGTCCACTCACAGCTTTTGGTTTTAATGCCCTTCAGGTTGATTACGGATGCGATTGCAGCAGAGACTGGGACATTACACACCTCCTCCATCGATCCTTGCGCACTCTGGATGCCCCGTTTGGGCAGTGGCTCTTGGTCATCCCTTGTCTGACACCCCTGGTTGGACGGGAGCAGGGCACATTCCATGGTAATCCCGGGGGGATTGGGATGGGTCCTGTCAACTTGGTATCAGAGCACGGTTGCTCTATTTGTGCGTGCAGGTCGAGGGTGTGATGTCTCTTTGGGCTGCAATTCGTTATCAACCTGATAGATAGTTTTTGGGTTTGGATAGTGGATGGAGTGTGATTGGCCCGATACGCCGTGCGTTAATGTGATTCGACCCAGGTGGGGTTGATTGTGATGAACTGATATTGTGGGACCGTCGGTTCGGTCATGTAATATTAAATTTTTGTGCTGCTAGGTGCAGCTAGGTTTGGGGAACCTCATGTGAGTAATGGTTTAAAAATGTGAACCCTTGTGGTGGTTTCTAGTGTGAGGGATGTTGATTCATCGGAGTTGGCCGATGACCTAGTGGTGGAACCCACGTTAATGGGATGGTAGGATTGGATTTGACGTCTATTCGATGTCAGGACCGCGGGGTCGGTCAGGTTGTGGATTTTATATTACGGAAAGCTGTTTGGTTCGGTTGAACCCTAGGGTGTGATAGTGGAACCCTAGTATTAAAAAGGTAAACCTTAATTGTGGTTAGTGGATGAGAACTTGTGCTGCGACGAGCGGCTGAGGTCATAGATGACCATGGGGATGGCTCTGGTGAGTCTAGGCAGAACTATGGGATTCGATTTACGGATACAGTTCTGAGATAAATTATGGAATCCCGTGCTGGATCGGGTATTAGTGTGAGGTATGGATCCGGATCTCGATATCAATGACAGTTAGTCGGTAGTCATATGGAGATAACTGGCTATCGAGGGTAATTAGTGTGGTCATAATGCTTGGGGATCAGGGGACGTTCGGGGAACGTTCATTTTCCTGATGAGGATTGTCAGAATGGTAGTACCCATAGTTGTGAGGTACGGGATCGTCGTTCGGTATGAACGGAGATCCAGGGTTGTCATATTTGCACACGGTGTGCAAGTATGAATGGTTGTATGTTGGTACTTTTGTGCTGATGCTAGTATGGATGCCTGTGTGCTGATCCTAGTGTTGTTGGTAGTGTGTTGGTGCTGGTACTAGCGCTGGTGCTAGTGTCGGTGATGGTGTTGACGATGAGCCACAAGTTGGGGGGTGACTCCGTCATGATGAACATATGTTTGGTCTTTGAGTTTTGGTAGTGGTTGAGTGATGGACTGGATGGGATCCAGTTGAGATTGTGATGTGTTGGGATTAGTCCCGACAGGGGTAAAATGACAAGTGATGAGTGGATTAAAAAGGTATAATTGAGAACTTGGAAAATCGAGTGTTGAACCGGTAAGGTTGGGGTGTGCGAACGAAATAATAACGGATTGATTGTGGACACGGGGTTGTCTAAGTGAGTTGAGGAGGTAGGAAGTCTAGCGGTTAGACTTGACGTCTTGTTGGGAGCATGTCTGTTTCCAACATGATTGGAACCTTAGATTCGAGAAGCGTTGTGATTGGGGAACGAGAGTGGTGTTCGTTCTTGGTGATTGGTATTCCGAAGTTATTGGGGTTGACTTCTTGCTTTCTGCCCTGGCAGACATTAACTGTAGTTACCAGTACGTTGAGCGTGTATTGGTTGGTGGGCCCATGTCTGTTTTTAGGTCATAGGAGGAGCTACGTATTCGAAATTAGGTAAACGAGATTTCCCATTTTCTGCTTGGTGGCAGACAATGTTGTGGTACATGGCGTGGTGAGTGCATCGAGTTTTGGTTGCATCCACGTATGATGAGTATTGGCGTCATCATTCTTGGATCATCCTTGGTTTTTCCTAGGTGGAATGACAAGGATCGATGCGAACTTGGGTGTGTGAGTCGTAAATGACGGGATTGAACTTCTTTTTGAAGTGGGGCCCGTATGGTATTCTACTCGGGTGAGTAGGTTTTCAAGGTAGTTGAATTTTGTCAACCTTAGACGTGTGGAGGTTGGATTGGCTTCCCTATGAAGTCAATCAAGTGTATTGAGCAGGTAACCGATAGGTTCGGTTTTGATGTGTCTTGGTAAATGTGAACGAGATTTCGGGATTTGGAATCGAATTTCTGGGTGACGATTCAGGATTCGATTTTGGAACTTGAAAGTATATTTCCGGATTTGGGTACGGAATGATTATTCCAAATGCTAGCTTACGGAATAATGATTTCGGATTCGGATTTGGAAATGAGTTAAAAATGTGATGTCTGGGCTTGGATCCGGGATTTCTTACAAAATTGCGGATTCAGATTCGGAATTGGAACTAGATGTTGGGTGGAGTTTCGATTTGTCTCATGCTGGATTGGGCAAACGTACTCCATTATCGGAACGCGTTCGGCTATGACCTAGGTGGTTGTAGTCTGGTTATTAGGTAGATGTGTGTACTTCGTACATGGTTCAAGGTACAATACCTTGTAGACTTGTGATGTCTAGTTACGGTATACGGGATATACCTGAGGTGTGTCGGTGAACGTGTTGGTAGTCGGATTGGTTCCGATACCATGGGATTGGTTGTGGACCGGACATTACTATGCAATGGGTCATGGTAATTCCGATGTGTTTAATTACACACAGGTCGTGTGAAAATGTCGGTAAGGATATATTTAAGTCAAGTACGTTGGTGGCATGTGTAGCCACGAGTGAGTCTAGTGTCAGTTTTCGACTGACAACAACTGTGTGGTGACAGATTGTCAGGATGTGTCAACATAGATTGTTGAGTGGGGTCAGCTGACTCCTAGTGGGAGTGGGAAAGGAACCGTCGAGTTGTTGCGTCAACGAGAAGGTTGATTTGACAAGTGGTGTCAAATTCGAAACAAGTAGTTTCAGTCATACGACGGGGTCGAATGTAGTCGTTGCGTTTTGAGTACTAGTGGTACGTTTGGATGTAGACAAGTTTTGTCTAAGTAGTTGGTGTACGGGTGTACACGTGTTGCGTGGTCGATTCCACTTTCCACGGGGTGTTTGTGGAATCAGGGTAATCGAGTTTCGAGAACGAAACTAATTAAGGAGGGAAGTACGTTTGAGTTTAGAGCGGTTGGAATTTTGAGGACGAAATTTATTAAGGAGGGAAGATTGTAACGACCCGTCCCGAATTCCGGGATTAGATTAGTCACTAATCTCGTTTAGTGAGGTTGAACGGTGGTTAGTAGGGCGGAATCGGACAAATTGTGCAAAATGACCGTTTTGCCCCTGGTCGTGGGCAAAATGTTGACTTTTTGATCGGGCGCTCAAACGGACTTTGACCGATGACCGTGACGTAGTTTGGGACGTCACGAGTTCATAGACAGGTGGCACGTTCGATTCCGATATTCTTAGAGAAAGTTATGGTGTTCGGAAGTTGAGGGGTATTTTGGTAATTTGGCATGTTTGGGGCCAAATGTTGACTTTTTGACCGGGAGGTCCGATGGGCGAGGGCCAAGGACCGAGGACCGTTACGTAGGTATCGTCGATACGAATCCAATGGCAAGCGGCATGCCGAAATCGGAGATTCGACGACGACGTTATGGTCAAGGAAAAGAACTAACGAACCGAGGCTCGGATTAAAATAATAATATAATAGTGAATAGTGACCGTTGACTGTGCACATCCGGATGAGTGACAAGTGTCACCCATCCCCTAATCTAAGCCCTAAAACCTGATCCATGTCTCCCTACATCATCATTACAACCTCATTATCACCATTAATCTAAACTAATTAATCCCCCTAATTCTCCTTCTGTGTCTTTGAACCCGTGAGCAACTGAGTGTGAGGGATGGGGGAATTGGCTGATTTCTTGCAGCAAAATTGGGAGAATTGAGTGAGTTTGAAGACTGTGTTAACTGAGTGAAACACGGGAGACAGAGTGGGGGGGGGGTGCTGAAGCAAAAACCGAAAATTGAGTTTGGGAGGGAAATTCGAAATCAAATCATAGGGCCGTGAGGATCGAATTGGAGATTACCTTCAGCTTCCTGGGAGTGCCACGATCATAATTGTCGAAGAAACGAGAAGAATTGGTGCCGTTTTGGCTCTGAACGAGCTTGGTGACAGAGGAGGAATTTCGAGGTTGAGTCGTGATCGTGGAGTGTTTAGACGACGGAATTGAGGTGGGGAAACTGCTTCTCATGATCCCACGATGCTTCTGGGTTCGTCAATTGAAAGGAAACGGTCGTGGTTGTCGAAACTCCATGGTTGAACAGTAACGGTGTTCGAGCTTGAGTTCATTGGGTTAAAGGTGAGATTGTATGAAATTAATCTTGTAGAAATGATCCTTACACTCTCACGATACTCACTGTGTTAATTAATTCGAAAAACAGGGTCGAAATCTATGAACCCGAATCGGAGACCCGTCGAGGATCGATCGAGAGTCGTGAGGATTTAGACCACGATTCGAGAAATTGAACTTGCAGAACTTAATTAGAGTTGGATTGGAAGGGATCAGTTGAAAGAACGGATCGAATTGAGGTTAAATTGAATGAGATTGAATCGGGTCTGTTCGCGGGTTTTTCAACCCGTTTACCAAACAAACGGGCGAAGGGGATGACTGTGCTGGTACTGTAGCTGGCGCGTGGCTTCCACGCGCAGCCGCTTGCGGCGCCGCGTGGGGGTGCGTGAGTGGGAATCTTGAGGTGAGGTCAACATGACTTCTGTCCTATTTAATGTAACGGACATTTTGGAATTGGTTTCGTGTCGATCGGACACCGTCTCGATAGTGTTCGGGATGTCCGAAGGTTTTAAATTAAGTTTAAAAATAAGTAAAAATTCGGGAAAACTACGGAACTTTGATAGGATGTTAATGATGAGGTTAGTGACCCTCTAATGTGATTTGGACAGGATTGGGTGTCCCGGTGATAGTGGTGTGGCCCGGGAGGGCCGGTGGCACGCGTATCGAGGCATACCGTTAAAACGGTTTGTGAGTGGACTTTGGTTTTATAAATTCTATGCATGC
The DNA here is from genome assembly GCA_032719365.1 of Prinsepia uniflora. Taxonomy (NCBI): domain Eukaryota; kingdom Viridiplantae; phylum Streptophyta; class Magnoliopsida; order Rosales; family Rosaceae; genus Prinsepia; species Prinsepia uniflora. The sequence continues at coordinate 60,827,382 of CM064875.1, forward strand.
TTAAATGTTTTATATGGATTATGGTTGTGATTGTGTGATGTTGATTTGGTTGTTGGTAAATTGTACGGTTTCACGTATTTCGAGGCGATTTGCGTGCTTGCACGTAAATCGAGGTTTTCGGGTTTTACATGGATTTTCCATATTTATGACTTGGATATAATATGATGAAATGGTTTTGAAATTGGAAATATGAACTCGGGCTTGAGGCCCAATTATGTTGGAAATTTCGGACTTGGAGTCCATTTGAGAATCGGGCCGGGGGCCCAGTTGGTTAATGAAATCGGGCCAGGGGCCCAGTTGGTATGAAATCGGGCTGAGACCCATTTGAGTTATGTTATCGGGCCAGGGGCCCAGTTGGTTTACAAATCGGGCCGTGGGCCCAGTGGTTCATAAAATCGGGTATGAGGCCCAGTTGGATAATAAATGTGATTTCAGGTCACGGACCCTATATTTAATAATTGTGATTTTGGGTCAAGGACCCTAAATGGAATTATGTGGTTTTATGGAAATTTCGGGCAGGGCCCAATGGTAATGATGTGATAAAAGGATTTAATAAAACTGTTTTTCCATATACCATCTGGATACAAGGATATATGATGGTCTCCTCCAGATGTCTGGGACACTGGGGAAGTCACGGTGCATTGCCTGCGAGGGGTCATTATACGGAGCAGCCGGACCGTATGATGACTCAGGAGCAGGATTGCTATGATTGACGTCAGGGACGTCAGACATCAGGGATGTCAGATATATGGACCCGGAGAGACCCCGGGCAGCACGCGTAGCTTATGAAACCGTGAGATATGACGTCAGGGACGTCTAGCGTCTGGGACGCTAAGCATCTGGGATGCTGGTGATGGTAATGGTAAAATATGGATTAATGGATCTATGAAATGGCTTTTCGGTTGGATATGTGTTATGTGGTAAAAATGGATTATTGGTTATGAAATGGTATGTCGGGTCAGAGACCCTAAATGGTTTTGGATTTATGGATTTATATTTATGGCTTTGGGCGGTGGCCCACATGGTTTTAATATGTATGGTTGTGGTATTCCACTGTTTTGGGCTGAGTTCCCACACTTGGTTTTTGGTTAACGGTTTGTGGGCAAAGGCCCTAATGGCTCGGTTGAGCAAACGTTTTGGTTACTGGTTTTCGTGGCATGCATACGTTTTTATTGGAGGGCATAAATGTCTTATAAATGTATTTGGTAAACTTATTGGTTTTTGTCCACTCACAGCTTTTGGTTTTAATGCCCTTTAGGTTGATTACGGATGCGATTGCAGCAGAGACTGGGACATTGCACACCTCCTCCATCGATCCTTGCGCACTCTGGATGCCCCGTTTGGGCAGTGGCTCTTGGTCATCCCTTGTCTGACACCCCTGGTTGGACGGGAGCAGGGCACATTCCATGGTAATCCCGGGGGGATTGGGATGGGTCATGTCATTTGAAGTCAAGGATATGATTGATATGTGTTTGTGGTATGGATTTTGTTTGTGATTGTGGATACTGGATCATGTTCTGGATGGTGCGAGTGAAGTTCCTAGACGTGACTCGGATGTTGCGTGAATGCAGTTCCCGAGTATGTGGTATGTCTAGATGGTGCGTGTGCAGTCCCCAGACATGACTGATATGACTCGGATGGTGCGTGAGTGCAGTTCCCGAGGTTGGCCTACGCCTAGTGCGGATGTGGCTGTGTGATTGTTTGTGCACTTATGAATAGTGCGGATTGATTGATTGATTGATTGTTCACTTGTGAGTAGTGATGTTTGATGTTTACTGTGACTGCGTACTGGTATTGAGTGCGGGTTTTTGGTCTTTGTGGCCAGGTGATTATGTTTTCATATGTTTGGCTTGAGAGCCGGGATTTAATTATGTAACACCCCGGAAATTCGAGGATTTTAATATTGTAATTTAATGTATGAATTGACGTTTTTACCTTTGTGAATGGTATGGCCAATTGTTGACTTTTTGATTGATGGATCAAATGGACTTTGACCAGTGACCGTGACGTAGTTCGGGACGTCACGAGTTCATAGACAGGTGGCACGTCCAATTCGGACGATCAGGGAAAAAGTTATGACTATCGGAAGTTCAGAGGCATTACCATAATTTGGACTTTAGGGGCGAAAAATGTTGACTTTTCGTTTGGCAACTAATTTTCACATGACTCAAGGACCGTTAGGTAGGTCTCGATGTCCTGAGTCCGTAGACAGGCGGCACGCCGAAATCGGACTTCGTACGAGGAAGTTATGGTCAGAAACGTGAAATCGGGAGGTTCGCGTCTCGGTTTTCGTGTCAAATATTTTATTCTGATATTCTGATTGGAGGACACCTGGATGAGTGACAAGCGTCACTCATCCATTGGCTAGATTGGATCAGATCCACTATAGGATTAAATAGCATTAAAACCCACTTTTTGATCTCAGCCACTCATCTGAAGTACCCCAGATCTAATCTCAACCTTTGATCTCATCTCTGAGATTGAAACTGGACCGTCCATTCCTTTCCCTCCACCCTTTATATTTTCCTACCCGATTGCACACACGATCCATTTCGAAAAAACACCCTAGCTCATCACTCATTCTCCGTGATCGTGTGTGGCCAGACAGGGCTGGTGAGGCGGAGAGACGACGGTGAACGGCGGCAGACGGCGGTGAGGTAGGCTGTTCATAAACCCGAAACTGTTTTGAAACTCAGATTTTGGAAGCTTGATTTCCAGTGTGTGTTGTCGAGTTCTATTGATCCTATTTGATTCTATGGACTGTTAGGAACTTATAGGACGTGATTTCCTGATCTGAATTGACCTGAACGAAGGTTAAACGGCGATGGGAACCCGGGTCTGTTCATCGAGGTAAGTCTCTGATTCATTACTTTTTTGATGATTTTAATTAGCTAGAACTGTTTCTGGGATTGTGACGAGCATGTAGGAACAAACTAGAACGAAAATGGTTGAGAAATGGAGGATTGGTGACCGGGTCATGATCGCGGGTCTGATCGACCCAGTTGCAGAGAAACGGGTCGACCCGTCTGAGGACAGGGGTGATGACGTGGCACCCTGTCAGACCTGTCAGTGACATGGACCACTCTTGTGTCGACACGTGTCACATGTCAGTGCACAGTCAGCACTGACATGTCAGTGACGTGGCCCAATTATGGACTGCCATGTGTCACTGACATGTCAGTGACGTGGACCAGTGCCGTGCTGACACGTGGCACATGTCAGATCTGGCATGTGGCCTGCCAGATCAGTGAGGTGGACCAATCGGGTGTTGACACGTGGCACCTGTCAGAGTCTGACATGTCAGACCTGACTGCTGTCAGATGACGTCAGCATGACGTCATGCTGACGTCAGCAGTGACATCAGCAGGGATCGTTCCTGCGTTGACTGACGCGTGGGGGCGCGTGTGAACAATGTTTTTGGTGGGACCACCACCATTCTTTAGGTTTCGACGATCCGGATCAAATGGTGGTGGTTTCGGGTCGATCGGAGATCATTAAGTTGGTCAAAATGAGGTTTATTGCCTCGGGAAGCGCATTCGGGCGGCTTTGCCGGGCCGGTTTCGGTCTAGGGTTTCATGGTTAAATGTTAGGGGTTTGTATTGACCTTTACATATACTTTGGACATGACAGGGATTGTACAATTGTACCAGAACGAGGGTATACGTTTGGTTTTCAGCAGGATTGTACTATGAGTGGGCCGTTTTCCTTAAACCCTTGCGTGCATAAATGTTTTCTGGTTTACTTATATATATTCACATGCTAAAAACAAATAACAGTTTTGATGATATGGAAATTATGGTTATGGTACGTTTCACGGTATTTGGGCATGAGTCTCGTCTAATCAAACGTAACGATCGGTTCAGATTTTATCTTTGTATACATATATGTTTTGCATGTGGATATCAATAAAATGTATTTAATACTGCACTATATAGATCCATTCTTATGATATTGTCTCCTCCGGATGAGGTACCCAGGAGTGGTCACGGACGTCTAGAACGTCCAGCGTCTATGACGCTAAGCATCGGGGATGCTATACCCGAATGGGATTCGGGGATTGAACTCGGAATTGAGACCCGAGTGGCACGCGTAGCCTTGAGATTGTGACCTTATTGGACGTCAGGGACGTCAGACATCGGGGATGTCAAGATCGGAGTGTATAGTGAAGTGGCTAAAATTATGTTTATGGTTTTATTATATGCCTTATGATACATATTATATGAATTATGGTTTTTAAATTCTGATGCATGCATGTTTGGAAAACGGAGGGGTAAATTATATGTTTTACTTACTAAACAATTTTATAAACTTGAGTTTCGGTCCACTCACCCTTGATGTTTTGGTAACCCCACCAGGTCGTGCTAATGATGTAGAGGAGGAACCTAAGGCTGAGGCATAGATCCACTTCTGCATACCTGAACCCCTGTTGGGTGGTGTACCCGCAGGTTTATGTTAGAGTCGTGCTCGCAACTTGTAGTTGGATTTCATCCCTTGTCTGACATCTGTTTATTTCGGATTTGATGTAAAACTTTAATTTGGTTTTTTATGCATTTGAACGTTTAAGGTTAAAATTGGAACATTATTTTGGGTGTCAGACGGGAGCAGGGCACGTCCCCATGTGGTCCTAGAGAGGATCGGGGCGGGTCCTGTCATCTTGGTATCAGAGCACTAGGTTGTGGTCAGCATGCTAGACTAGCAATTAGTACTAGTTACTTTTCGAGTTTAAGGATAATGTTAACTGATCTATGCCTCTTGACAGTTGGTTATGCCTCCAAGGAGGATTCCTCATACACGAACTGACGAGGATCTGGAAAGGGAAATGGAAATGCGCAAGCATTGAGCGGGCTCAATGTCTGGGAGCCACACTTTTCAACGGGGGATCGAACCCCGAAGATGCTCATGATTGGATCACCAAATGGGAAAGGATCTTCACGGTGATGCATTGCCCTCCGGGCGAACGGGTAACTTTGGCGGCCTTCTTGCTGGAAGAAGGAGCCTACTAGTGGTGGCACGGCCTTGAAATGTCTGGGTGGTCTGTTCATACCACTACTTGGGAAGCTTTTCGTTCCCGATTTCTGGACCAGTACTACCCGCGATCATTTCGCGCTGCACGGGAGGCTGAATTCCTGCGGCTGGAGCAGGGAGATATGTCCGTTGCGGATTACGAGCAGACTTTCAGAAAACTATCTCGGTTCGCTGCATCATTCGTGAGCACGGAGGAGGACAAATGTCAAAGGTTTGAGCTTGGACTCCGAGGGGAGATCCGGGCAAGTGTGACTGCTGCTACTCATACTTCACTGAGAGATATGGTCGACGTTGCGGTGCGTGTCGAGGCCAGTCTGGCGGCACACCAGACACGACAGCCTTCGGGCGAGGGGCGACGTCAGGATCGCCCATACCGTGGGCCATCGGGCCAGAAGAACAACAAGGGAGGAGGCTACAGGGGAGCACCCTCATCCTTTAAAGGTCGTGGCTGGTCAGGTCGACGCGGAGGCTCTCAGGGCAGAGGATCAGGATACAACTCCGGGCAGCGTTAATCTTGGAGCGGTGCTTCTGGTGGGCATTCGGGCTGGCCAAGGCCAGTAACCTGTTTTGCTTGCGAAGAGGAGGGCCATTATGCTTGTGACTCCCCGCTGTTGTCCAAGAACAATGACGTCGGGGGCTTTAGTGTGGTGCAAAGCACGACTCCCCACACTAATGGAGGTCGCGGTCAGGGAGGTGACCGAGGTGCTGGACGTGGTGCGCGCGGACGCGGACGGAATGGAGGGCCTAGGGCCCAAGTGTTTGCTATGACCCAGCAGCAGGCGAGGACTGCCCCAGGCGTGGTTACAAGTACACTACATATCTTAAACCTTCTTGTACGTGTGTTGATGGATGCGGGGGCTACACATTCTTTTATTTCGAAGAGTTGTGCTGGTATGCTTGATTGTGTGGTATCAGCCTTAGATTGTGAAATGGGTGTTGGCACCCCGATGGGCATCGTATACCTTGTGAATCAGGTGATTCGGAGGTGCCCGGTGAGGATTGATGTAACGACCCGTCCCGAATTCCGAGATTAGATTAGTCACTAATCTTGATTAGTGAGGTTGAACGGTGGTTAGTAGGGCGGAATCGGACAAATTGTGCAAATGACCGTTTTGCCCCTGATCGTGGGTAAAATGTTGACTTTTTGATCGGACGGTCAAACGGACTTTGACCGATGACCGTGACGTAGTTCGGGACGTCACGAGTTCATAGACAGGTGGCACGTTCGATTCCGATATTCGTAGAGAAAGTTATGGTGTTCGGAAGTTGAGGGGTATTTTGGTAATTTGGCATGTTTGGGGCCAAATGTTGACTTTTTGACCGGGAGGTCCGATGGGCGAGGGCCAAGGACCGTTACGTAGGTATCGTCGATACGAATCCAATGACAGGCGGCATGCCGAAATCGGAGATTCGACGACGACGTTATGGTCAAGGAAATGAACTAACGAACCGAGGCTCGGATTAAAATAATAATATAATAGTGAATAGTGATCATTGACTGTGCACATCCGGATGAGTGACAAGTGTCACCCATCCCCTAATCTAAGCCCTAAAACCTGATCCATGTCTCCCTACATCATCATTACAACCTCATTATCACCATTAATCTAAACTAATTAATCCCCCTAATTCTCCTTCTGTGTCTTTGAACCCGTGAGCAACTGAGTGTGAGGGATGGGGGAATTGGCTGATTTCTTGCAGCAAAATTGGGAGAATTGAGTGAGTATGAAGACTGTGACAACTGAGTGAAACACGGGAGACAGAGTGTGGGGGGGGGGGGGGGGGGGGGGGCTGAAGCAAAAACCGAAAATTGAGTTTGGGAGGGAAATTCAAAATCAAATCATAGGGCCGTGAGGATCGAATTGGAGATTACCTTCAGCTTCCTGGGAGTGCCACGATCATAATTGTCGAAGAAACGAGAAGAATTGGTGCCGTTTTGGCTCTGAACAAGCTTGGTGACAGAGGAGGAATTTCGAGGTTGAGTCGTGATCGTGGAGTGTTTAGACAACGGAATTGAGGTGGGGAAACTGCTTCTCATGATCCCACGATGCTTCTGGGTTCGTCTATTGAAAGAAAACGGTCGTGGTTAACGAAACTCCATGGTTGAACAGTGACAGTGTTCGAGCTTGAGTTCATTGGGTTAGAGGTGAGATTGTATGAAATTAATCTTGTAGAAATGATCCTTACACTCTCACGATACTCACTGTGTTAATTAATTTGAAAAACAGGGTCGAAATCTATGAACCCAAATCGGAGACCCGTCGAGGATCGATCGAGAGTCGTGAGGATTTAGACCACGATTCGAGAAATTGAACTTGCAGAACTTAATTAGAGTTGGATTGGAAGGGATCAGTTGAAAGAACGGATCGAATTGAGGTTAAATTGAATGAGATTGAATCGGGTCTGTTCGCGGGTTTTTCAACCCGTTTACCAGACAAATGGGCGAAGGGGATGACTGTGCTGGTACTGTAGCTGGCGCGTGGCTTCCACGCGCAGCCGCTTGCGGCGGCGCGTGGGGGCGCGTGAGTGGGAATCTTGAGGTGAGGTCAACATGACTTCTGTCCTATTTAATGTAACGGACATTTTGGAATTGGTTTCGTGTCGATCGGACACCGTCTCGATAGTGTTCGGGATGTCCGAAGGTTTTAAATTAAGTTTAAAAATAAGTAAAAATTCGGGAAAATTACGGAACTTTGATAGGATGTTAATGATGAGGTTAGTGACCCTCTAATGTGATTTGGACAGGATTGGGAGTCCCGGTGATAGTGGTGTGGCCCGGGAGTGCCGGTGGCACGCGTATCGAGGCATACCGTTAAAACGGTCTGTGAGTGGACTTTGGTTTTATAAATTCTATGCATGCTTAAATGTTTTATATGGATTATGGTTGTGATTGTGTGATGTTGATTTGGTTGTTGGTAAATTGTACGGTTTTACGTATTTCGAGGCGATTTACGTGCTTGCACGTAAATCGAGGTTTCCGGTTTTACATGGATTTTCCATATTTATGACTTGGATATAATATGATGAAATGGTTTTGAAATTGGAAATATAACTCGGGCTTGTGGCCCACTTGTTTTGGAAATTTCGGACTTGGAGTCCATTTGAGAATCGGGCCGGGGGCCCAGTTGGTTAATGAAATCGGGCCAGGGGCCCAGTTGATATGAAATCGGCCTGAGACCCATTTGAGTTATGTTATCGGGCCAGGGGCCCAGTTGATTTACGAATTCGGGCCGTGGGCCCAGTGGGTTTATAAGTCGGGCTGCGGGCCCAGTTGGTTTACAAATCGGGCCGTGGGCCCAGTGGTTCATAAAATCGGGCATGAGGCCCAGTTGGATAATAAATGTGATTTTGGGTCAGGGACCCTATGTTTAATAAATGTGATTTCGGGTCAGGGACCCTATGTTTAATAATTGTGATTTTGGGTCAAGGACCCTAAATGGAATTACATGGTTTTATGGAAATTTCGGGCAGGGCCCAATGGTAATGATGTGATAAAAGGATTTAATAAAACTGTTTTCCATATACCATCTGGATACAAGGATATATGATGGTCTCCTCCAGATGTCTGAGACACTGGGGAAGTCACGGTGCATTGCCTGCGAGGGGTCATTATACGGAGCAGCCGGACCGTATGATGACTCAGGAGCAGGATTGCTATGATTGACGTCAGGGACGTCAGACATCAGGGATGTCAGATATATGGACCCGGAGAGACCCCGGGCAGCACGCGTAGCTTATGAAACCGTGAGATATGACGTCAGGGACGTCTAGCGTCTGGGACGCTAAGCATCTGGGATGCTGGTGATGGTAACGGTAAAATATGGATTAATGAATAAAAATGGATTATTGGTTATGGAATGGTATGTAGGGTCGGGGACCCTAAATGGTTTTGGATTTTTGAATTGATGTTCATTTATGGTCGTGGGTGGTGACCCACATGGTTGTATATGTATGGTGGTGGTATTCCACTGTTTTGGGCTGAGTTCCCACACTTGGTTTTTGGTTAACGGTTTTTGGGCTAAGGCCCTAATGGCTCGGTTGAGCAAACATTTTGGTTACTGGTTTTCATGGCATGCATATGTTTTTATTGGAGGGCATAAATGTCTTATAAATGTGTTTAATAAACGTATTGGTTTTTGTCCACTCACAGCTTTTGGTTTTAATGCCCTTCAGGTTGATTACGGATGCGATTGCAGCAGAGACTGGGACATTGCACACCTCCTCCATCGATCCTTGCGCACTCTGGAAGCCCCGTTTGGGCAGTGGCTCGTGATTATCCCTTGTCTGACACCCCTTGTTGGACGGGAGCAGGGCACATTCCACCGAAATCCCGGGGGGATTGGGATGGGTCCTGTCAATTGAGGATGTGGATTTACCAGCGGATTTAATTATTTTGGATATCCACGACTTTGATGTAATTTTGGGAATGGATTGGCTATCGGAGCATGGGTCGCTCATCGATTACTGTAGCAAGCAGGTGATTCTGCGAAGCCCGGGTTTGCAGGAGGTTATCTTCCAGGGGGAACGTGACAGTTCGCCTCCTGATGTGATTTCTTCACTTACTGCTACCAAACTTCTACGGAAGGGATGTCAGGGTTATTTGGCGCATGTCGTGTCAGATCAGGTTGATACTCCGGGTATCGACGAGATACCGATGGTGCGTGAGTTTCCAGATGTGTTCCCAGAAGACTTACTTGGGTTACCACCATCGCGGGAGATCGAGCTTACAATTGAACTACTCCCCGGTACCCGACCTATATCTCAGGCACCATACCGGATAGCGCCAGCCGAGTTACGAGAACTCAAAACTCAATTGCAGGAGTTGGTGGATTTGGGATACATCCAACCGAGTACTTCACCGTGGGGAGCACCGGTGTTGTTCGTAAAGAAGAAGGAGGAGAGTCTCCATTTGTGCATTGACTATCGGCAACTCAACAAGGTGACACTGAGGAACCAGTATCCTCTACCTAGGATCGATGACCTTTTTGACCAGTTGCGGGGAGTACAGTGCTTCTCGAAGATCGATTTGCGGTCTGGGTATCACCAATTGAGGATATCGGAGGAGGACATTCCGAAAACTTCTTTTCGAACCTGTTACGGACACTACGAGTTCTTGGTTATGCCTTTTGGTTTGACGAATGCTCCAGCAGCATTCATGGATCTGATGAACCGGGTCTTCCAACCCTACTTGAATAAATTCGTGATTGTGTTCATCGATGATATCTTGGTGTACTCGAGGAGTGGCCGAGCACATGAGGAACATCTACGGTTAGTGTTGGAGAAGCTGAGACAAGAACAGTTGTACGCCAAGCTGAGAAAGTGTCAGTTTTGGCTAAGCAGTATTGGTTTTCTGGGACACGTGATATCGACGGATGGGATTAGCGTGGATCCCCAGAAAACAGAAGCGGTGACTAACTGGGCTAGACCGACAACGGTAACGGAGGTGCGGAGTTTTGTCGAGTTAGCCGGTTACTACCGAAGATTCGTGGAGGGTTTCTCCAAAATTGCTGCACCATTGACTCGTTTGACTCGGAAGGGAGTGAAATTCATTTGGGATGAGCAGTGTGATCGGAGTTTTCAAGAATTGAAGGATCGATTAACCACTGCACCTGTCCTTGCATTGCCGGATGACAGTGGAGAATTCGTGGTCTTTAGTGACGCATCGCTACAAGGTTTGGGCTGCGTGTTGATGCAAACTGGCAAGGTTATCGCCTATGCATCCCGGTAGCTAAGGACTCATGAGTTGAACTACCCTACCCATGATTTGGAGTTGGCAGCGGTGGTTCTTGCTCTAAAAATCTGGAGACATTACCTATTCGGCGCAACGTGCCGGATATTCACCGACCACCAGAGTCTAAAGTACTTATTCAATCAAAAAGAGCTTAACATGAGACAACGGAGATGGTTGGAGCTGCTGAAGGATTATGACTGTACGATCGAGTACCATCCGGGTAAGGCCAATGTGGTGGCAGATGCACTCAGTAGGAAGTCAGCGGGATCTGTTGCACACCTAGGGATAGTGTATCTTCCTTTGCTGGTGGAACTCCGGAAGGCGGGAGTTATTTTGGATACAGGTGAGCATGGAGCTTTGTTGGCCAGCTTCCATGTATGACCTGTACTGATTGATCGGATCATCGAAGCACAACTTCAGGATCCGATACTCTGTATTTACAGGATTGAGGTCGATGCGGATGGGAGAGAGGATTCTACCATCCGGGATGATGGAGCACTTGTGAAGTTGGGCCGTTTGTGTGTACCTGCGGTGGCAAAGTTACGGGCCGAGATTCTTGAGGAGGCCCATAGTTCGGCTTATGCTATGCATCCGGGAGGTACAAAGATGTACCGTACCCTCTGGAACCATTATTGGTGGCCAGGAATGAAGAAGGACATTGCTGAGTTCGTGAGCAGATGTTTAACCTGTCAGCAGGTTAAGGCGGAACGGCAGAGACCTTATGGGGCTATGCAGCCACTTCCGATTCCCGAGTGGAAGTGGGATCACATCACCATGGACTTCGTCTTTAAGTTACCAAGGACTCAGAGTGGAGTGGACGGAGTATGGGTGATCGTGGATCGGTTAACCAAGTCAGCCCATTTTCTACCAGTTCAGGAGACTTATAAACCTAACCGACTGGCTCAATTATTCGTAAAGGAAATCATACGATTGCATGGTACGCCGGAATCGATCGTGTCCAATCGTGATCCACGTTTCACTTCCAGGTTCTGGCGGAGTTTGCAAGCTACTTTGGGAACAACCCTACGTTTCAGTACTGTGTTCCATCCACAGACCGATGGACAGTCTGAACGGACCATTCAGACCCTGAAGGACATGATGAGGTCCTGTGTGCTACAGTTTCAGGATTCTTGGGATACTCATTTGCCATTGATGGAATTCGCTTACAACAACAGCTATCAGACAAGCATCGAGATGGCACCTTATGAGGCACTGTATGGTCGACAGTGCAGGACACCTATCTGCTGGATGGAGATAGGGGGAGCGAGCGGCGGTAGGGCCAGAATTGATGGACTTAACCCTAGAAACTATTCGAGTTATCAAGGAGAGATTGAAGGCGGCACAGGATCGTCAAAAGAGTTATGCCGGTCGATGGATTCGAGACTTGGAATTTGAAGTGGGAGATTTTGTCTTCCTGAAGTTATCTCTGTGGAAAGGGATTATCCGTTTTGGTCGACGGGGGAAACTGAGTCCGCGTTTTATCGGACCTTATGAGATCGTGGAGAGGATTGGCAGGGCTGCATACAGATTGGCGCTACCTCCAGAACTTTCTAGAGTTCACGATGTGTTTCACGTATCGATGCTGCGGAAGTACGTACATGATGCTTCCCATGTACTGGGGGAACAACCTATCGAACTCCGAGGGGATTTTAGCTTTGAGGAACAACCAGTGCAGATTTTGGATCGGAAGGACAAGGTACTACGACAGAAGACGATTCCTCTCGTGAAGATTCTCTGGAGAAACCAGAATGTAGAAGAAGCCACATGGGAGCCTGAGGCTCAGATGCGAGAACAATTTCCTCACTTGTTTCTTTGAAATTTCGGGACGAAATTTCTTAAGGGGGAAAGGTTATAACACCCCGGAAATTCGAGGATTTTAATATTGTAATTTAATGTATGAATTGACATTTTTACCCTTGTGAATGGTATGGCCAATTGTTGACTTTTTGATTGATGGGTCAAATGGACTTTGACCAGTGACCGTGACATAGTTTGGGACGTCACGAGTTCATAGACAGGTGGTACGTCCAATTCGGACGATCAGGGAAAAAGTTATGACTATCGGAAGTTCAGGGGCATTACCGTAATTTGGACTTTAGGGGCGAAAATGTTGACTTTTCGTTTGGAAACTAATTTTCACATGACTCAAGGACCGTTAGGTAGGTCTCGATGTCCTGAGTCCGTAGACAGGCGGCACGCCGAAATCGGACTTCGTACGAGAAAGTTATGGTCAGAAACGTGAAATCGGGAGGTTCGCGTCTCGGTTTTCGTGTCTAATATTTTATTCTGATATTCTGATTGGAGGACACCTGGATGAGTGAAAAGTGTCACTCATCCATTGGCTAGATTGGATCAGATCCACTATAGGATTAAATAGCATTAAAACCCACTTTTTTGATCTCAGCCACTCATCTGAAGTACCCCAGATCTAATCTCAACCTTTGATCTCATCTCTGAGATTGAATCTGGACCATCCGTTCCTTTCCCTCCACCCTTTATATTTTCCTACCCGATTGCACACACGATCCATTTCGAACAAACACCTCAGCTCATCACTCATTCTCCGTGATCGTGTGTGGCCGGACTGAGCTGGTGAGGCAGAGAGACGACGGTGAACGGCGGCAGACGGCGGTGAGGTAGGCTGTTCATAAACCCGAAACTGTTTTGAAACTCAGATTTTGGAAGCTTGATCTCCAGCGTGTGTTGTCGAGTTCTATTGATCCTATTCGATTCTATGGTCTGTTAGGAACTTATAGGACGTGATTTCGTGATCTGAAGTGACCTGAACGAAGGTTAAACGGCGACGGGAACCCGGGTCTGTTCATCGAGGTAAGTCTCTGATTCATTGCTTGTTTGATGATTTTAATTAGCTAGAACTGTTTCTGGGATTGAGACGAGCATGTAGGAACAAACTAGAACGAAAATGGTTGAGAAATGGAGGATTGGTGACCGGGTCATAATCGCGGGTCTGATCGACCCAGTTGCAGAGAAACGGGTCGACCCGTCTGAGGACAGGGGTGATGACGTGGCACCCTGTCAGACCTGTCAGTGACGTGGACCACTCTTGTGTCGACATGTGTCACATGTCAGTGCACAGTCAGCACTGACATGTCAGTGACGTGGCCCAATTAGGGACTACCACGTGTCACTGACATGTCAGTGACGTGGACCAGTGTCGTGCTGACACGTGGCCTGACAGATCAGTGAGGTGGACCAATCGGGTGTTGACACGTGGCACCTGTCAGAGTCTGACATGTCAGACCTGACAGCTTATAGATGACGTCAGCATAACGTCATGCTGGCGTCAGCAGTGACGTCAGCAGGGACTGTTCCTGCGTTGACAGACGCGTTGACCGGCGCGTGGGGGCTCGTGTGAACAGTGTTTTAGTGGGACCACCACCATTCTTTAGGTTTCGACGATCCGGATCCAATGGTGGTGGTTTCGGGTCGATCGGAGATCATTAAGTTGGTCAAAATGAGGTTTATTGCCTCTGGAAGCGCGTTCGGGCGGCTTTGCCGGGCCGGTTTCGGTCTAGGGTTTCATGGTTAAATGTTAGGGGTTTGTATTGACCTTTACGTATACTTTGGACATGACAGGGATTGTACAATTGTACCAAAACGAGGGTATACGTTTGGTTTTCCACAGGATTGTACTGTGAGTGGGTCGTTTTCCTTAAACCCTTGCGTGCACAAATGTTTTCTGGTTTACTTATATATATTCACATGCTAAAAACAAATAACGGTTTTGATGATATGGAAATTATGGTTATGGCTCGTTTCACGGTATTTGGGCATGAGTCCCGTCTAATGAAACGTAACGATCGGTTCAGATTTTATCTATGTATACATATATGTTTTGCATGTGGATATCAATAAAATGTATTTAATACTGCACTGTATAGATCCATTCTTATGATACTGTCTCCTCCGGATGAGGTAACCCGGAGTGGTCACGGACGTCTAGAACGCCAGCGTCTATGACGCTAAGCATCGGGGATGCTGTACCCGAACGGGGTTCGGGGATTGAACTCAGAATTGAGACCCGAGTGGCACGCGTAGCCTTGAGATTGTGACCTTATTGGACCTCAGGGACTTCAGACATCAGGGATGTCAAGATCGGAGTGTATAGTGCAGTGGCTAAAATTATGTTTATGGTTTTATTATATGCCTTATGATACATATTATATGAATTATGGTTTTTAAATTCTGATGCATGCATGTTTGGAAAACGGAGGGGTAAATTATATGTTTTACTTACTAAACGATTTTATAAACTTGAGTTTCGGTCCACTCACCCTTGATGTTTTGGTAACCCCTCCAGGTCATGCTAATGAGGTAGATGAGGAACCTGAGGCTGAGGCATAGTTCCACTTCTGCGTACCTGAACCCCTGTTGGGTGGTGTACCCACAGGTTTATGTTAGAGTCGTGCTCGCAACTTGTAGTTGGATTTCATCCCTTGTCTGACATCTGTTTATTTCGGATTTGATGTAAAACTTTAATTTGGTTTTTATGCATTTGAACGTTTAAGGTTAAAATTAGAACATTATTTTGGGTGTCAGATGGGAGCAGGTCACGTTCCCATGTGGTCCCAGAGAGGATCGGGGCGGGTCCTGTCAATTACTGTTCATGTGCTTTGGCTGGAAAGCTGGTGATTGTTATATATATGTTTTTCCCTATGCATGCATGGTTTGATAAACTGGAGGGTAAATGGTCTATTTGAAATGTATTTTCAAATGATATTATTTTTGTCCACTCACACCTTTTCTGTTTTGATGACCCTCCAGGCCGTGGCACGACGTTCGGGGCTGATCGAGAGGCGGAGGCGTGACCGGAAATCAGTGCAGTTATCCCTTGTCTGACAGGTGTTGAATGGTAGTTTTGAGACTTCAGTTGACTTGTCAGACGGGAGCAGGACCGGGCACGGTTATCAAAGTCCAGTTGGGACGGGTCCTGTCATTGATAGGAACTTGTTAAGCCTGGAAGGAAGGCCTGAGACGGCCGAAGGTGCAAGATCACAGAGGAGGAACATTGAAGGAAGTTCTTCGATTTTGGGAGGTACGATTTGGATTGAAAATTCATGATTTGATCATGAAGAACAACAAGTAACACTTAGAGGAAACTATAAGATCAATTAGAATTAAAAACGGCTCAAAATGAACGAATTGGACGGTTGAACCGCTCATGCCGATTCAGCCTGAACCGGACTGGCCTAGACCGGGTCGAAGCAAGGTTGAAGATGACTGTGCTGGGCGCGTGGCTCCCACGCGCAGCCCCTTTGGGTGGCGCGTGTGGGCGCGTGGCACAGTGTTTGAGAATGGTTCCAACACGACTTTTAAAGTATTCGATATAACGAACATTTTAAGACTAGTTTCAAGTCGATCAAACATCGTCTCGATATGTTTCGGGATGTCCGAAGATTTTAGGGCTCGGTTAAAATAGTTAAAAATTGGGAAAAAATACGGGATTTTAGTAGAAGCATTATGAAGTAGGTAGTGACCTTATTATGGGATTTGGATAGGTTCGGGAAAGCCAGTGATAGCGGATTAGCCGGGAACGGCGTAAGTACGTGCTTATTGAGGCGGCGGCATAATGGTCTATGAGTGGACTTTGCTTTCGAACTTATGATGCATGCATATATGTTTTTATATGTTTTCTATATATGATTCTATGATTTGATTTATTATCTTGATGGTTATGGTTTTGCACTGTTTTCGAGATATAAACGGAATTGCACGTTTTACGAGTTTTTGATTTCTATTGTGATTTGAGCATGATTTTTATGATCGGATTTCCGGATTTGAAATATGATTTGATTTCATGGATTAAAGTGGATTTTGGAAAAGTGATTTCGGGCTTGGAGCCCTGTTCATGTGATTTCGATAAACGAGATTTCGGTTTTAGAAACTGGATTTCGGAAATGATGTTTCGGATTGGTTTTGAAACCTGGAAAGGAAATTTTGGATTTGGGTTTGGGATGATGGTTCCGGATGCCGACTTACAAAATCATTGTTGCGAATTCGAATGTGGATTTTCTATGGTTTCCACTGTTAATTGAAAAATGGTTTTGGGTTTAAAGACCCGGAAAAACAAAAAGAAAAACCGCTAGATCTGGTTTTGAGTTTAAAGACTCGGTTGATTGACGGGGGAGGGCCCTGGATTGATGTGTTTTGAGTTTAAAGATTCGGTTATGATATCCCCCAAGGCCTGTTGATTGTGTTTTGAGTTTAAAGACTCGTTGATATCCCGGGAAGGCCTGATTATGCACATGATTTTGAGTTTAAAGACTCGGGCACACTTGAGATCCAGCAAACTCGCATGATTAATGTTTTCACTAGTTTTCAAATGATTTGGGCGGTGGCCCGGATGAATTGGTTGATTTGGATTTGATGAGTTTTGGGGCTGAATACCCGTTCTTTGATGTTTGATTTATGATTTTAGGCTGAGGTCCTAGCTTTGAGTTACGGATTTGGAGAAAGAAATGATTCTGGTTTTCATTGATGGTTTTGGATATGAAATGGTTTCATAACATAGATTTTATATGCATGCTTTGGTTTTACGTGGAGGGTATAAATGTAATTGTTTTATGAACTGTTTTTGAACTTATACTTTATTTTTGTCCACTCACAGTCTTTTCATGTTTTCGATACCCTCCAGGTTGTTGCGGTGCAGGTTGTTGATCGAGAGAGAGACGCAGACATCACATACGCAAACCACAGTAGAGTCTGCGCACTCTAGGAATTAGCGGAAGATTGGAACGGTACGTTGGAAAATCCCTTGTCTGACTTACATGTCACATGGAGGTTGGACGTCAGTATAGCCTTCGTGTCACGCGTAAGTTAGACGGGAGCATGACTTAGCCTTAATCCCATAGGATTGGAGGTGGGTCCTGTCATCAGTACCACTGCACTACCTGTAGGTACATTGAAAAGACCCATCCCAATCCCCCCGGGATTACCGTGGAATGTGCCCTGCTCCTGTCCAACAAAAGGTGTCAGACAAGGGATAACCAAGAGTCACTGCCCATATGGGGCTTCCAGAGTGCGCAAGGATCGATGGAGGAGGCGTGCAATGTGCCAGTACCTGCTGCAGTCGCATCCGTGATCAACCTGAAAGGCATTAAAAACCAAAAGCTGTGAGTGGACGAAAATCATTAAGTTTATTGAACACAGTTATAAGACATTTATGCCCTCCAATAAAAATGTATGCATGCCACGAAAACCAGTAACCAAAACGTTTGTTCAACCAAGCTATTAGGGTCTTAGCCCAAAAACCGTTAACTCAAAACCAAGTGTGGGAACTTAGCCCAAAACTGTGGAATACCACTACGAGACATATTAAACCATGTGGGCCACCGCCCAAAGCCATAAACATAAATCCATAAATCCAAAACCATTTAGGGTCCCCGACCCGAAATACCATTTCAATAACCAATAATCCATTTTACCACATAAACACAATCCAACCGAAAAGCCATTTCATAGATTCATTAATCCATATTTACCATTACCATCACCAGCATCCCAGATGCTTAGCGTCTCAGATGCTTGACGTCCCTGACGTCATATCTCACTGTATAATAAGCGATGCGTGCTGCCCGGGGTCTCTCCGGGTCCATATCTTTGACATCACAAATGTCTGACGTCCCAGACGTCAATCATAGCAATCCTGCTCCTGAGTCATTATACGGTCCGGTAACTCCGTACAATGACCTCTCGCAGACAATGCACCGTGACTTCCCCAGTGTCCCAGACACCTGGAGGAGACCATCATATATCCTTGTATCCATATGGTATATGGAAAACAGTTTTATTAAATCATTTCACAACATTACAATGGGCCCTACCCGAAATCGCCATAAAACATCACAATTCCATTTAGGGTCCCTGCCCCAAAACCACATTTATTAAACATAGGATCCCAGACCCGAAATCACATTTATTAAACATAGGGTCCCAGACCCGACATCACATTTATAACCCAACTAGGCCTCATGCCCGATTTTATAAACCATTGGGCCCACGACCCGATTTTATATACCACTGGGCCCACGGCCCGATTTTATAAATCACTGGGCCCACGGCCCGATTTTATAAACCGCTGGTGTAACAACCCGTCCCGAGAGTCAGGATTAGTAGAATGATTAAGATGGGATTAGTGAGCTAATCGGTGGTTAGTTGGTCTCGTTGGGGGTCGTTAGGGTAGAAGGAAGATTTTGCCCCTAGTTCGGGCAAAAAGTTGACTTTTAGTTCGGGGAGTTAATTTAGTGTTGACCAGTGACCAGGACGTAGTTTAGGACGTCATGAAACCGTAGGCAAGTGGCACGCCCGATTCCGACATCTGAGGAGGAAGTTATGATGTTCGGAAGGTTGAGGGTATAATCGTAATTTTTGTTAAATAGGGGGAAAAAGTTGACTTTTTGGACGATCGGGTTTTGGTACGTTGACCGAGGATGGTTACGTAGATCTCCTTGTCTTGAGTTCGATGACAGGCGGCACGTATTCATCGGACTTACGATGTGCGAGTTACGGGTTAAGGAAGGTAGTGGCATAACCGTAATTTTGAGTTAAAAGGAGGGGTATTTTGGTCTTTGTGCTCTGGGAATTGTGCAGAGAGAGAGGACAGATGGACGGCTGGGATTGAGCCATGAGGGAGAGTATGGAGTGGATGGTGACATGTGGCAGGTGTGTAGTGGCTTCTGGTGAGTTCCAGTGCGTGCACGGTCCTAATTAATTGGGTGAGCCCGTGTATGTGCTCGTGGAGGTTCTTCAACCAGAGTGAAACAGAGGGAGATTGTGAGGACAAATTGAGGGGTGATTGTGGATGTTGAAGGTTTCTGGTGAGTAAGAAGTGATCAGAAGAGTGAGAGAGGTGTTGGGGTGGTGTTGAGAAGGTTAGACGGTGTGGTGGCTGTGTGTGAGCGAGTGGAGAGTTGCGGGAAAACCAGGGGGAAACAGGGAGGAGCTGAGAGCTTGTGGTGGTACTGTGGCCGTGGACGGTGCAAGTGAACTCGAGAGGAGGTTGAGACGGTTTTGTGGACCGCAGGGAACGCGGCGGCGAGCACGGCGGTGGACGATTTCAGGTAATCCCTCATCCCTGTAAACTTGCCCTGTTTTCCTGTTGAGTTTCAAATCGAAAGCCGTGAGTTGAGGAGTTGAATCGAAGAGGTTAGGGAGGTCTAGGGAGTTCAGTTGAGTCCTAGGAAGTTACTGGGTGCGCTACCGTGACGGGAGGTGCACGGTGGCGGTTGGCACGACGGAGGGGACTCTGTGTACTCTGTTTTGGCCGTGAGTTTCAGACAGGAAGTCGTGAAGTACGGGACTGATTCGAGGGATTTGGTGAGTTGAGTGAGACTCAGTGAGGTCCTAGGAAGCGTCTGGTGTTGCTACCGTGACGGGGGAGGACCTGGGTGGCCGGGAAGGAGAACAGGGGAAAGTACGGGTTTCTGTTCGAGCTTGAGTCGATAGGTTTGAGGGTGAGTCGAGGTGCTAGAGTGAGGGGGATGAGTAGCCTAGGACTAGACGAAGCTGTTGGTGAAGAAATGAGGTGTTTTGGGGCAGGCACGGCGGTGAACTGCTCTCGCCGGTTCAGGCTGCAGGCCACTGGTGCGAACCGGGTCGACGTGAGGTTAACGGTGGTACTGTAGCTGGCGCGTGAGGCCCACGCGCAGCCACTTTAGGCGGCGCGTGGGGGCGCATGCGGCGGTTCTGGGGAAAGTGGTCAACATGGTTTTTGGTCTAAGTGTTATAACGAGTCTAATGGACGTGGTTTCGGGTTGTTCGGACGTCATTTGAGTTTAGTTTCGCGAGGGTGAAGGTTTAGGGTTCCGGTTTGTTACGTTTAGGATTCGGGGAGTTTTGAGGGAACTTAGGTGAACCTTCGTAAGTGTGTTAGTGACGTAATTTGGTGGTTGTTGACAGGATCGGGATTTCCCGAGGAAGCCGAGGAACGTGCTGGACGTTCAGGACGCGATTGAGGGCGCGGTACTGTGAGTGGACCCTTTCCTTAAACTCGAGCATGCATAACTGTTTTTCTATAATTTTTTTATGGTTTTAATCATGATTCTATATTTATCGAATATGCTTTGTTGGTTTTACATTATTGCACGTTTTCGAAGAAGTACGGTATTTGACACGTTTAAAATGGCGATTTCTAAATATTGATGCCATGATTTTGGGATTTCAAATGCTACATGGTTTTGAATGCTTATAAAGGGATTTTGAAACATGAATTGGTGATTAAAGGGTTTTTGATTTTGAAATCGGATTTCGGTAACGAGATTTGATTTTAAGGTTGAAAAGTGGATTTCCGGATTTGGGTTCGGAATGACGGTTCTGGTTGCTGGAAGGGCATCAGACCGGTGATTTCGGATTCGGGTTTGGATATGGTTTGAGAAAGGGTTTTCAAACGGTTTTGGATTGGATTTGCTGGATCTGGTTATTGGGTTTAAAGACCCGGATATTGATTGACGGGGGACGGGCCCAGATTGAGTTTAAAGACTCGGGAGTTTAAAGACTCGGATATATTGATATTTCCCCCATAGGCCTGTTGAGTTTAAAGACTCGGGAGTTTAAAGACTCGGATATTATTGAGGCCTGGATTGAGTTTAAAGACTCGGGAGTTTAAAGACTCGGATAGGTCCAGCAGGTTTGATCGGAAAATGATGTTTTACGCTATGGTTTTATGATTCATATGCTATGATTTTTATACCCGTTTTATAGTGTATCTGTTTCTTATGATGTTTTATGATGATTGATTGATAACTGTTTTATGAGCTGGGTTATGCATGTGGTTTCAAAACGGAGGGTGAAACTTGGTTTTTATTACAATGGTTTCAGAACTTTTATTTTATTTATGGTCCACTCACACCTTCTGTTTTTAAATTGCCCTCCAGGTTATGGAGCTAGAGCGGGGTTCCGGCGTCAAGGCAGCGTCTGAGGCATAGAAGTCACGTGAGGGATCAAGGAGTGTTTTAAATCTTTCCGCGTGCGTGTATTTAGTTATCGGTTTTTATTTCTTTGTAATTCATACTATGCTCTGTAAAACTTTAACTTCGGGATTTATTGAGTGCTTTCTCCTGCGTCTGACTGTTTTTGGTGTCGGGGTGTCAGACGGGAGCAGGATTTACCTCGGGTTTCGGGGTGAAACCGGGGTGGGTCCTGACAATTGGTATTAGAGCATAGATTTGTCGAGTTTGTTGGGTTTGTTGGTTTGTGAGGTTGTGTTTGAGTTTGTGTTTTAGTTGTTTGACTACTTCTATGCCTCTTTCAGCGTGTGGTTGACGATGCCTCCGAGACGTGGACCCTCTCCACGACTTGAAGAAGAAACGGAGAGGGGAACAGAGAGTAATACGATTGAGCGAGCCCAGCGGCTCGGAGCTACTACGTTTAGTGGCGGGGCTGATCCGGAGGAAGCCCAGAGGTGGATCACGAGACTTGAGCGGATTTTTGCAGTGATGCATTGCCCGCCGGAGGAGCGAGTGTTGTTGGCTACGTTTTTACTGGATGGTGCGGCGTACGAGTGGTGGTATACCCTCGAGTTGTCTGGTTGGGATGCCCATACGGTGACTTGGGAGACGTTTAGGGAACGGTTCCTGGAGTAGTATTATCCTCGTTCTTTCCGAGATGCCAAGAAGGCTGAATTTCTGCAGCTCCAGCAGGGGATATGACAGTGGCTGAGTATGAACAGAAATTCCAGATGTTGTCTAGGTTTGGTCCTGCGTTTGTGGCTACTGAAGCCGAGAAGTGTCGTAGATTTGAATTGGGCCTGCGAGGGGAGATTCGTGCCATCGTGACGGCTGGATCGTTTGCTACTCTCCGAGAATTGTCAGATGCTGCGATAAGGTTTGAGGCTAGTTTACCGGTGCGACGCCAGGAGCCATCGTTTTCTGGAGCTTCGAGTTTGAGGACACCGAAAAGAGGTAACTTCGGTGGAGCGTCGTCGTCGGGCGATGATCGTTTCGGTAGACCTGGTAGTTTCCAGAGTTCAGGATTTCATGGTTTCCGAGCACAGCCGACTCCGCAAGCTAGTGCGACGTCTGTTGCGTCGACAGGGCGACCAGGTCTTTCCGGTCGGGATGTTTGTTTTACTGTGGAGGGCAAGGTCATTTCCGACCTGAGTGTCCACTGTTGCCACAAGAAGGTGGGGTAGGCCGAGGAGTGGCGGAGCCTGGACAGAGTACAACGTCGGGGACAACGGGCACTAGAGGAGGTGGTGGTGCCACTAGTAGTTCGAGGGGACGTGGTAGAGCGTCGGGAGCTCAGGCCCGAGTGTTCTCGATGACTCAGCAGGAGGTTCAGTTGGCACCAGATGCGGGGACATGTATTTTTACTATTCTTGGATGTGTTGTACCTACTTTGTTGTGGGATCCCAGGGTAGAGTCTAGGATGTTCCCTAGGATGACAGAGGGAATAGGAAAGGAGTGATTTTAACTGATCGATATGAGGTTATTGAAGGAGAGAACCCACAAGCTAGAGTTTGCCTTAAGGACTTTGTAGATTTATTCCGATAAGTGGCCGAAGTAACAACCGAGGGAGGAGCCAGCCAGTAGGGAAGAATCTGTGGTTGTACGTGAGGATGTGCTCTGTGAATTCTATCGGATACTCCATATGAGGTATTGTAAAATACCTTTGTTTTCTGTTCATAGAGTTTCCCTTGCGTACACCATACAGTTGTTACAGGGAAAGGGTTGGTCGTGGTAATAGTAGTTGGGGATGGAGTGAAATACCCAAGGTGGTGATGATAGACAGGAAACCCAGGAGAAGTTGTTGTTAACCTAGTGTTGATTACCAGGTAGGAGACCCTAGGTGTCGGGAACGAGCTGTGGAATTTCGGGGACGAAATTCTTTTTAGGTGGGTAGATTGTAACAACCCGTCCCGAGAGTCGGGATTAGTAGAATGATTAAGATGGGATTAGTGAGCTAATCAGTGGTTAGTTGGTCTCGTTGGGGGTCGTTAGGGTAGAAGGACGATTTTGCCCCTAGTTCGGGTAAAAAGTTGACTTTTAGTTCGGGGAGTTAATTGAGTGTTGACCAGTGACCAGGACGTAGTTTAGGACGTCATGAAACCGTAGGCAGGTGGCACGCCCGATTCCGACATCCAAGAAGGAAGTTATGATGTTCGGAAGGTTGAGGGTATAATCGTAATTTTGGTTAAATAGGGGGAAAAAGTTGACTTTTTGGACGATCAGATTTTGGTACGTTGACCGAGGATGGTTACGTAGATCTCTTTGTCTTGAGTTCGATGACAGGCGGCACGTATTCATCGGACTTACGATGTGCGAGTTACGGGTTAAGGAAGGTAGTGGCATAATCGTAATTTTGAGTTAAAAGGAGGGGTATTTTGGTCTTTGTGATCTGGGAATTGTGCAGAGAGAGAGGGCAGATGGACGGCTGGGATTGAGCCATGAGGGAGAGTATGGAGTGGATGGTGACATGTGGCAGGTGTGTAGTGGCTTCTGGTGAGTTCCAGTGCGTGCACGGTCCTAATTAATTGGGTGAGCCCGTGTGTGTGCTCGTGGAGGTTCTTCAACCAGAGTGAAACAGAGGGAGATTTTGAGGACAAATTGAGGGGTGATTGTGGATGTTGAAGGTTTCTGGTGAGTAAGGAGTGATCAGAAGAGTGAGAGAGGTGTTGGGGTGGTGTTGAGAAG
Organism: Prinsepia uniflora; assembly: GCA_032719365.1. NCBI lineage: Eukaryota > Viridiplantae > Streptophyta > Magnoliopsida > Rosales > Rosaceae > Prinsepia > Prinsepia uniflora. The sequence continues at coordinate 60,851,787 of CM064875.1, forward strand.
GTTAGACGGTGTGGTGGCTGTGTGTGAGGGAGTGGAGAGTTGCGGGAAAACCAGGGGGAAACAGGGAGGAGCTGAGAGCTTGTGGTGGTGCTGTGGCCATGGACGGTGCAAGTGAACTCGAGAGGAGGTTGAGACGGTTTTGTGGACCGCAGGGAACGCGGCGGGGAGCACATCGGTGGACGATTTCAGGTAATCCCTCATCCCTGTAAACTTGCCTTGCTTTCCCGTTGAGTTTCAAATCGAAAGTCGTGAGTTGAGGAGTTGAATCGAAGAGGTTAGGGAGGTCTAGGGAGTTCAGTTGAGTCCTAGGAAGTTACTGGGTGCGCTGCCGTGACGGGAGGTGCACGGTGGCGGTTGGCACGACGGAGGGGACTCTGTGTGCTCTGTTTTGGCCGTGAGTTTCAGACGGGAAGTCGTGAAGTACGGGACTGAGTCGAGGGATTTGATGAGTTGAGTGAGACTCAGTGAGGTCCTAGGAAGCGTCTGGTGTTGCTACCGTGACGGGGGAGGACCTTGGTGGCCGGGAAGGAAAACAGGGGAAAGTACGGGTTTCTGTTCGAGCTTGAGTCGATAAGTTTGAGGGTGAGTCGAGGTGCTAGAGTGAGGGGATGAGTAGCCTAGGACTAGACGAAGCTGTTGGTGAAGAAATGAGGTGTTTTGGTGCAGGCACGGCGGTGAACCGCTCTCGCCGGTTCAGGCTGCAGGCCACTGGTGCGAACCGGGTCGACGTGAGGTTGACGGTGGTACTGTAGCTGGCGCGTGAGGCCCACTTGCAGCCACTTTAGGCGGCGCGTGAGGCCCACGCACAACCACTTTAGGCGGCGCGTGAGGCCCACGCACAGCCACTTTAGGCGGCGCATGGGGGCGCGTACGGCGGTTCTGGGGAAAATGGTCAACATGGTTTTTGGTCTAAGTGTTATAACGAGTCTAATGGACGTGGTTTCGGGTTGTTCGGACGTCGTTTGAGTTTAGTTTCGCGAGGGTGAAGGTTTAGGGTTCTGATTTGTTACGTTTAGGATTCGGGGAGTTTTGAGGGAACTTAGGTGAACCTTCGTAATTGTGTTAGTGACGTAATTTGGTGGTTGTTGACGGGATCGGAATTTCCCGAGGAAGCCGAGGAACGTGCTGGACGTTCAGGACGCGATTGAGGGCGCGGTACTGTGAGTGGACCCTTTCCTTAAACTCGAGCATGCATAACTATTTTTCTATAATTGTTTTATGGTTTTAATCATGATTCTATATTTATCGAATATGCTTTGTTGGTTTTACATTATTGCACGTTTTCGAAGAAGTACGGTATTTGACACGTTTAAAATGGCGATTTCTAAATATTGATGCCATGATTTTTGGATTTCAAATGCTACATGGTTTTGAATGCTTATAAAGGGATTTTGAAACATGAATTGGTGATTAAAGAGTTTTCGATTTTGAAATCGGATTTCTATAATTCGGGCCTGCCACCCGCTGCTTGACCCGGTTAATTACCAATCAATTCCTACTCGATTTCAATCCAATTTGATCCTAACATGTTATTTAAACATCTAATTTAAGTTCTGAGTTATTAATTATCCAAAACCAATCCTGAACCAACACTCACCTGGAAGTAGCCGTCCAAACTTCTGAAATTCCTCTGAACACGGCAGTCACCGTCCCAGCTCACCTGTGGCTGGTTGCCTTCGATTTTGATATGGTTGTGTTCCAAATGCTCCCAGAAAGCTTACTCTACGATTAGATTGGCTCAACACACCGTAGAAATCAAAAACCCGATTTCCCTCCAAAAATTCCCGAAATGGTTTCTCTCTGGTTCCACCCTTATTTTCAGTCCTTTCAATACCAGAGTGAAGCTCACACCCTATATAATCAGTTTTAATTAATTTCAAGCCGTCCCAGAAGCTCGTGGGTGTCCAATTGTCCACTGAAAAATGTCCCCCGAAAAGCTTCGAACTTGAATAATTAATAGGGTCGTGCACGGTGGATGCAACAGACCACGGTCTAAAAAATCAGACACTCCCAACTTTCCAGCACACAATCGCACAACCAATTGCACGTTTGAACCACCGCACATGGTGGTGCCGCCCATGTCCCCCGCGGCCTGCTACAGTAACCAGGGCAAAAAGAGCAAAATGCCCCTAGTTCAATAATTACCAAAATACCCCTCACTTCCTAGACCCGTAACTCAGCCATACGAAGTCCGATTTTGGCGTGCCGCCTGTCTACGGACTCAAGACGTCGAGACCTACCTATCGTGTAACGACCCGTCCCGAATATCGGGATTTAATAATATTTAATTGTGATTTACTAATCTGGGATTAGTTGGGCGATTTCGGACGAATTGTGCAAAATGACCGTTTTGCCCCTGGGTGTGGGCAAAACGTTGACTTTTAATTCGAATGGTCAAATGGACTTTGACCGATGACCGTGACGTAGTTCGGGACGTCACGAGTTCATAGACAGGTGGCACGTTCGATTCCGACGTTCGTGGTGAAAGTTATGATGTACGGAAGTCCAGGGGCATTTTCGTAATTTGGACGATGTAGGGGCAAATGTTGACTTTTTGACCGGGATGTCCGATGGCCGAGGGCCAAGGACCGTTACGGAGGTTTCGTCGATACGAATTCAATGACAGGCGGCACGCATCAATCGGAGTCCGTATGACCGAGTTACGGGTCAGGATGCGTGAGGGGCATTTTGGTAATTTTCTGCACAAGGGTAGAATGGTAATTTCACGGGTGTTTGAACGGCTACTGTAGCACCGTGGAGGGAACGTGGCCAGCGCACGGGTGGTGCGTTTATGGAGCAAATTGCTGGCCTAAACCATTGTTTATGGGATTGTTGGATTGTTTAGTGGCATTGTGCGATGCCAGGCTGTGTGGGACGGTGGATTTGGCCATTAACCATGACTGGTGCACGATGAAAAGCAGAGTGCTTCCCACATGTGTTCAGCCTTTCCAGGGCCCAATTGGGCGGATTGCAGTGGGCAATGTAGTTATGGGACTGAGTGAAGTGTTCTGGGATTGAGAATGAGAGGAAAGGAGCAATTTTGGTGTGGAATTGTTCAAAAACCCGAAACTGGTTTTTGAAGAGTTCATTATCGAATTTCGGTTTTCAGGCCAGCCCAGGGCAAATTGATGATTCATTTTGTTCTCTGGGATCATTTCGAGTCGAACCAGATCAAATGGGGCAAGCTTGGGAGCTCCTAGGGCCGTGAACGGACATGGTGGACGGCCGGAAAACTCGAGCTTGAGTTGTGACGATTAAGGTATTGTCGAGTTAAATTAATGATTCTAATTAGTTCGTTGTAGTCCTAATTAACTTCCTGTGAAGTTAATTTGATTTTGGTTAAGGATTGGAGGAGCTCTGGTGATCGACCCGTTTTGGGTGATCACGGGTTGTCGACAAGATTGATCGACGGTTGATGCTAATCATGGACACAGAACTGAAATTGGTGGATTGGTGATTGTTGTGGGATCAAGAACGGATGGAATTGATATCGAATTGAGGGTGTTTGAAACGGATCCTATCGCGGGTAATCTGACCCGTTTACCAGTCATTCGGGTGAAGAAGGAGCACTGTAGCAGGCGCGTGGCTTTCACGCGCAGCCACTCACGGCGGCGCGTGACGGCGCGTGGGCACGAATCTCGAGGTGAGGTCAACATGACTTTTATCCTATACATTGTAACGAACATTTTGGGATTGGTTTCGTGTCGATCGGACACCGTCTCGATATTGTTCGGGATGTCCGAAGGTTTTAAATCCAATTTAAAAATACTTAAAAATTCGGGAAAATTACGGGACTTGAATAGGATGTTAATGATGAGGTTAGTGATCCTCTAAATTGATTTGAACAGGATTGGGAGTCCCGGTGATAGTGAGGTGGCCCGGGAGGGCCTATGGCACGCGTATCGAGGCGCTCGGTTAAACGGTCTGTGAGTGGACATTGGTTTTATAAATTCGATGCATGCATAACTGTTTCATGATTGTTATAATTGGGATTATATGATTTATTTTGGATATCAGTGAATTTATATGTTTTCACGCTTTTCGAGGCGATTTACGTGTTTGCACGTGAATCGAGGTTTTCTGGATTTGCACTGATTTCCATAAATATGGATGGATATGATTTCATGAAACGGTCACGGATTTGATAATGTGAAATCGGGCCAGGGGCCCAGTTAATTTGTTGAATCGGGCCAGGGGCCCAATTGAATTATGAAATCGGGCCAGGGGCCCAGTTAACTTATGAATCGGGCCAGGAGCCCAGTTGACTTGTATATGTGATTTCGGGTCGGGGACCCTAAAATGGAATTGAATGAACTATTTCGGATTTGATTCAACTAGTTGGACTTATGACGGTTTTATGGAAATTCGGGGCAGGGCCCTTGTGATATTTTGGAAATGAATAATAAAATGTGTTCCATAAAACCATCTCGATATGAGGATATTTATATCCTGGTCTCCTCCAAGTGTCGGGGACACTGGAGAAGTCACGGTGCATTGCCTGCGAGGGCTCATTGTACGGAGCTACCGGACCGTATAGTGATCCAGGAGCAGGATTGCTAGACGTCATGGACGTCAGACATCGGGGATGTCAGAGATATGGACCCGGTGAGACCCCGGGCAGCACGCGTTGCTTAATACCGTGAGCTATGACGTCTGGAACGTCAAGCGTCTAGGACGCTAGGCATCGGGGATGCCGGAGATGGAAAAATAATAAATGAATATTACTGGATTGATGAAATAACTCTTGGATTTACTTTTGGAAATTGAAAATATGCTTTGGTTTCCGGGCTAAGGCCCTAATGGTTATTTCTAAATAAATATGGGATTATTGGTTTTGGTGCATGCATATGATTTTACTGAGGGGCATAAATGTCTTATAAATGTTTTAAGCAGACTTGTTTATTTTCGTCCACTCACAGCTTTTGGTTTTTAATGCCCTTCAGGTTGATTCCGGATACGACTGCAGCAGAGACTTGAGCATCGCGCACCTCCTCCATCGATCCTTACGCACTCTGGAAGCCCGTTTGGGCAATGGAAATCGGTTATCCCTTGTCTGGCGCCTCTTGTCAGACGGGAGCACGTCACATTCCATGGTAACCCCGGGGGGATTGGGATGGGTCGTGTCAAGTGGTATCAGAGCAGGTTTTGCTCTTTTGTGCGCGAAGGTCGAGGGTGTGATGTCTCTTTGGGCTGCTGTTCCGTTGTCAACCTGATAGATAGTTTGGGGTTTGTAAGGTGAATTGGGTGTGTTTGGCCCGATACGCCGTGCATTGATGCGATTCAACCCAGGTGGGGTTGTATACGATTAACTGGTAATGTGGGACCGTCGGTTCGGTCATGAGATGATGAATTGTTGTGCCACTGGGCACAGCTAGGTTCAGGGAACCTCATTTGATTGGAAATGTGAAACTCGGTTGAGTATTGGTCTATGTTTTGGACCCTGGTAGTGTTGGCTAGTGTTCGGGTTGTTGGTGCATCGGAGTTAGCCGATGACCTTCGTGGTGGAACCCACGTTGAGTTGACGATTGGATTGGATTGGACGTCTATATGATGTCAGGACCGCGGGGTCGGTCAGGTTGTGGATTTTACTACGGAGGGCAGTTGGGTTCGGTGGAACCCTAGGGTGTGATTTTGGAACCCTAACTTGTAATTGATGGACCGAAAGGTGAACCTTAAGTGAGAACTTGTGCTGCGACGAGCGGCTGAGGTCATGGATGACCATGTGGATGACTCTAGTGAGTCTAGTCTGGATTATGGGATTCGATCCACGGATGCGGTTACGAGATAAAATATGGAATCCCGTGTTGGATCGAATATGAGTGTGAGGTGTGGTTACGGATCTTGACAACGATGACTGTTGGTCGACAGTTGTGTCGAGATGACTGGCTATCGAGGGTATTTTGTGTGGCTTTGATACTTGGGGACGTTCAGGGAACGTTCATTATCCTGATGTGCCGATGGCAAATTGGAGGTACCCATAGTCCTGGGGTACGAGTGGTGTTACGGGATCGTCGTTCGGAATGAACGGAGATCCAGGGTAACAACTTTGCACACTGTGTGCTAGCATGGGTGTTCGTGTGCTATGTATGGATGTTGGTACCTATATGCCAATACTAGTATGGATGCCTGTGTGCTGATACTGGTATTGATGATGGTGCGTGGTGCTGGTACCGGTGTCGGTGATTGTGATGACGAGGAGCCACCATTTGGGGTGTGACTCTGTCATGATGGACAGATGATTGGTATCTGCGACTCAGTGGTGGTTGAGTCTTGGACTGGATGGGATCCAGTGGAGGTTGTGTCGTGTTGGGATAAGTCCTAACAGATATATGACGACAAGTGATGAACGGATAAAATGGTATGATTGAAACTTGGGGAATCTAGGGACGATGTTCCCTATGTCATGCGAGTTGGTGGATTTGGGGAGTTGTGGTCAACTCCGAGATTGGTAAGTTTGTGTACTGCTTATATCCCCTGAGAGTACAAGGAAATTATTGAAATTTGAAAAGTCGGGGAAACCATTCGTGGTGGTGATGTGGGATTTTGTGATTGTGAATCACTTGGAACCTGAGGATTGAACCTGTTAAGGTCGAGATGTGAGACGAAGGCAGTATGGTATGCACATCCAGGCAGTGTTGTGGATATCCCGTTCGGAATCGGGATGTGTGCATACATGATTATTGACGGACGTGAGGTCCGAGTAATGAATTGATTTTGGACACGTGGTGGTCTAAGTGAGGTATGGACATGGGCAGTCCAGTGGTTGGACTTGACATCTCATTGGGAGCATGTCTGTTTCCAACATGGTTGGAACTCCCGTTTCGGGGAGAGTTGTGATTGGGAGACGAGAGGGGTGCTCGTTTCCGCATCAGTGATTGGTATTCCGAAGTCATTAGGGTTGACTTCATATTTTCTGCCGTGGCAGATGATGATTGTTGCTACCAGTACGTTGAGCGTGTATTGGTTGGTGGACCCATGTTTGGCTTGGGGTCATTGGACACAAGCAGTTGTGTATGATTTTGGATTTGGTGGTGAAATGCGTGGTCATCTTTCCACCAAGGGGAATTTGGCAAAGGATTCAATTGAGGGTGTAAGACCCTACGATCAGCTTCCAGATGGATTGTTAGCTATGTGAGCATGTGTGGGTCCCAGGTGGATCTGATTTGTGATGTTGTCGACTTTGGTCGATGTGACGATCTAGGATCGTGATGCTACTTGTCGGGTGACGTAACGATGGATATGGATTGTGATCTTGATGATCCAGATGGGTGGAGAGTTTATCACTCTTACCTTGGTACGTGAGTCGTTAATGACGGGACTGAACTTCTTTTCGGAGTGAAGTCCATATGGTTGTGACATGGTTGAGTAGGTTTCCGATGTGGTCAGATTTTGTCAACCTTTGACGTGTGGATGTTGGGATTGGCTTCCCTATGAAGTCAATCGAGTGTTGAGCGGGTAACCGATAGGATCGGTTATGTTACGTCTTGATGGACGTAAACGAGATTTTGGGTTTTGGAATCGAATTTCTGGGTGACGATTCAGGATTCGATTGCGAAGCTCGAAAATGGATTACTGGATTTGGGTACGGAATGGTTATTCCAATGCTAGTTTACGGAATAGTGATTTCGGATTCGGATCTGGAACTGGAATAAAAATGTGATGTTTGGGTTCGGATTCGGGATTTCTTACGAAATTGCGGATTCGGATTCGGAATTGGAACTAGATGACGGGTGGAGTTCGTTTTGTCTCATGTTGGTTTGAGCAAATGTGCTCCATTACTAGAACGTGTTTGGCTATAACCTGGGTGGCTATAGTCAGATTGATGGATTGAGGTACGTACAGGGTACGTTGTACGAGGATTGATACTGGTTAGGCTGAGTGGTGCCTAATGGCGGTACATGGGATGTACCAGTGGTGTGTAACTAATGTGTTGGTAATCGGATTGGTTCTGATATCATTTGTTTGGCTATATTGTGGACTGGACATTGGATACTGTGCGCTGGGCAGAGTGATTTTGTCAGGGTTCAGTGATTTTATGAGCAGGTGCTCTTAGCCACGGTTGGCTAGTGGAACCCCGGTATTGAGATGTGTGTTCACTGCTGGGCTGGTATTCAATGTGTTCCAGTTACACCACTTGATGGAGTAAGTTGACGGTATACGTACACTCAGGATGAGTGAGTTGGTGGTCAGAGTAACCACGAGTAGCCTTGCGTGATGCTACTACGCCGTCATATTTTCCAGCGTCTTGGGAGTCGGCGATTATGGACATTGAGATTTATTTATGTCGCAGGATGGGCTTGCCCTGCGAATTGAGATCATGTGGTTGATCTTGCGCTACATCGAGAGTGATGTAGTACATGGTGTTGTCACGGATAGACAGATGGTTGGGGCTTTATCAGGGTGGTAAAGTTTTGTGATGACAGTTGGACTAGTGATGTCAGCATGGACTGACAAATGAGATTTGGTGACTCCCGACGGGAGCAAATGTAAGGATTTATTGGCAATGGAAGGGAACCATCTAGCTGAAGGAGTCAGCTAAATGGTTAAGCGATTTTATCGCGAATCGGGTGATTATGTCCACTCGAGGTGGTCGAGTGTTGTTGATTGTGACGTATGACTGTGATGGGATGTCTGAGTACAGACGAGGCTGGTGTTGACCCAGTATGTGGGTGTACAAGTGTACACAGATGTGTGATCGAACTGTTTTCCACAAGGTGGTTGTGGAATAAGGTTATTGGTAATTTCGAGGACGAAATTCTTTAAGGAGGGAAGGTTGTAACGACCCGTCCCGAATATCGGGATTTAATAATATTTAATTGTGATTTACTAATCTGGGATTAGTTGGGCGATTTCGGACGAATTGTGCAAAATGACCGTTTTGCCCCTGGGTGTGGGCAAAACGTTGACTTTTAATTCGAATGGTCAAATGGACTTTGACCGATGACCGTGACGTAGTTCGGGACGTCACGAGTTCATAGACAGGTGGCACGTTCGATTCCGACGTTCGTGGTGAAAGTTATGATGTACGGAAGTCCAGGGGCATTTTCGTAATTTGGACGATGTAGGGGCAAATGTTGACTTTTTGACCGGGATGTCCGATGGCCGAGGGCCAAGGACCGTTACGGAGGTTTCGTCGATACGAATTCAATGACAGGCGGCACGCATCAATCGGAGTCCGTATGACCGAGTTACGGGTCAGGATGCGTGAGGGGCATTTTGGTAATTTTCTGCACAAGGGTAGAATGGTAATTTCACGGGTGTTTGAACGGCTACTGTAGCACCGTGGAGGGAACGTGGCCAGCGCACGGGTGGTGCGTTTATGGAGCAAATTGCTGGCCTAAACCATTGTTTATGGGATTGTTGGATTGTTTAGTGGCATTGTGCGATGCCAGGCTGTGTGGGACGGTGGATTTGGCCATTAACCATGACTGGTGCACGATGAAAAGCAGAGTGCTTCCCACATGTGTTCAGCCTTTCCAGGGCCCAATTGGGCGGATTGCAGTGGGCAATGTAGTTATGGGACTGAGTGAAGTGTTCTGGGATTGAGAATGAGAGGAAAGGAGCAATTTTGGTGTGGAATTGTTCAAAAACCCGAAACTGGTTTTTGAAGAGTTCATTATCGAATTTCGGTTTTCAGGCCAGCCCAGGGCAAATTGATGATTCATTTTGTTCTCTGGGATCATTTCGAGTCGAACCAGATCAAATGGGGCAAGCTTGGGAGCTCCTAGGGCCGTGAACGGACATGGTGGACGGCCGGAAAACTCGAGCTTGAGTTGTGACGATTAAGGTATTGTCGAGTTAAATTAATGATTCTAATTAGTTCGTTGTAGTCCTAATTAACTTCCTGTGAAGTTAATTTGATTTTGGTTAAGGATTGGAGGAGCTCTGGTGATCGACCCGTTTTGGGTGATCACGGGTTGTCGACAAGATTGATCGACGGTTGATGCTAATCATGGACACAGAACTGAAATTGGTGGATTGGTGATTGTTGTGGGATCAAGAACGGATGGAATTGATATCGAATTGAGGGTGTTTGAAACGGATCCTATCGCGGGTAATCTGACCCGTTTACCAGTCATTCGGGTGAAGAAGGAGCACTGTAGCAGGCGCGTGGCTTTCACGCGCAGCCACTCACGGCGGCGCGTGACGGCGCGTGGGCACGAATCTCGAGGTGAGGTCAACATGACTTTTATCCTATACATTGTAACGAACATTTTGGGATTGGTTTCGTGTCGATCGGACACCGTCTCGATATTGTTCGGGATGTCCGAAGGTTTTAAATCCAATTTAAAAATACTTAAAAATTCGGGAAAATTACGGGACTTGAATAGGATGTTAATGATGAGGTTAGTGATCCTCTAAATTGATTTGAACAGGATTGGGAGTCCCGGTGATAGTGAGGTGGCCCGGGAGGGCCTATGGCACGCGTATCGAGGCGCTCGGTTAAACGGTCTGTGAGTGGACATTGGTTTTATAAATTCGATGCATGCATAACTGTTTCATGATTGTTATAATTGGGATTATATGATTTATTTTGGATATCAGTGAATTTATATGTTTTCACGCTTTTCGAGGCGATTTACGTGTTTGCACGTGAATCGAGGTTTTCTGGATTTGCACTGATTTCCATAAATATGGATGGATATGATTTCATGAAACGGTCACGGATTTGATAATGTGAAATCGGGCCAGGGGCCCAGTTAATTTGTTGAATCGGGCCAGGGGCCCAATTGAATTATGAAATCGGGCCAGGGGCCCAGTTAACTTATGAATCGGGCCAGGAGCCCAGTTGACTTGTATATGTGATTTCGGGTCGGGGACCCTAAAATGGAATTGAATGAACTATTTCGGATTTGATTCAACTAGTTGGACTTATGACGGTTTTATGGAAATTCGGGGCAGGGCCCTTGTGATATTTTGGAAATGAATAATAAAATGTGTTCCATAAAACCATCTCGATATGAGGATATTTATATCCTGGTCTCCTCCAAGTGTCGGGGACACTGGAGAAGTCACGGTGCATTGCCTGCGAGGGCTCATTGTACGGAGCTACCGGACCGTATAGTGATCCAGGAGCAGGATTGCTAGACGTCATGGACGTCAGACATCGGGGATGTCAGAGATATGGACCCGGTGAGACCCCGGGCAGCACGCGTTGCTTAATACCGTGAGCTATGACGTCTGGAACGTCAAGCGTCTAGGACGCTAGGCATCGGGGATGCCGGAGATGGAAAAATAATAAATGAATATTACTGGATTGATGAAATAACTCTTGGATTTACTTTTGGAAATTGAAAATATGCTTTGGTTTCCGGGCTAAGGCCCTAATGGTTATTTCTAAATAAATATGGGATTATTGGTTTTGGTGCATGCATATGATTTTACTGAGGGGCATAAATGTCTTATAAATGTTTTAAGCAGACTTGTTTATTTTCGTCCACTCACAGCTTTTGGTTTTTAATGCCCTTCAGGTTGATTCCGGATACGACTGCAGCAGAGACTTGAGCATCGCGCACCTCCTCCATCGATCCTTACGCACTCTGGAAGCCCGTTTGGGCAATGGAAATCGGTTATCCCTTGTCTGGCGCCTCTTGTCAGACGGGAGCACGTCACATTCCATGGTAACCCCGGGGGGATTGGGATGGGTCGTGTCATATCGGTCCTTGAGTCGCGTGAAAATTATTTGTCAAACGAAAAGTCAACATTTTCGCCCGTGAAGTCCAACTTACGGTAATGCCCCTGAACTTCCGATAGTCATAACTTTTTCCCTAATCGTCCGAAATGGACGTGCCACCTGTCTATGAACTCGTGACGTCCCGAACTACGTCACGGTCATAGGCCAAAGTCCATTTAATTCACCAATCAAAAGTCAATAATTTGGCCATACCAATCACAAGGGTAAAAGCGTCAATTCACACCTTAAATTACAATATTAAAATCCTTGAATTTCCGGGGTGTTACATACAGGGCTTCGTACGGAGCCATCCCAATGCTCGCCTGATAGCTGTTGTTGTAGGCAAAATCCATCAAGGCTAGATGTGACTCCCAAGTGTCCTGAAATTGCAAAACGCAAGCTCGCATCATATCCTCCAGTGTCTGGATGGTCCGCTCAGACTGGCCGTCAGTCTGAGGATGAAATGCAGTGCTGAAACGAAGTTTCGTCCCAAAGGCTTCCTGTAGACTTTGCCAAAACCGAGAAGTAAACCTCGGGTCTCTGTCAGAAACTATTGATTCCGGCGTACCGTGCAGACGAATGATCTCGTCGATAAACAACTGGGCCAACTGTGTCATCCTGAAGTTCTCTCGCACCGGCAAGAAATGAGCTGATTTCGTAAGCCTGTCCACAATCACCCAAACTCCATCGTGACCTCTGGGTGTCCTAGGAAGTCCAAACACAAAATCCATCGTCAAGTGATCCCATTTCCATTCCGGAATAGGTAGTGGTTGCAAGGCTCCATAAGGTCGTTGTCTCTCAACCTTCACTTGCTGGCAAATCAGACACCTGCTGACAAACTCGACAATCTCCCGTTTCATTCCCGGCCACCAGTAGTGCTCTCGCAAGGTACGATACATCTTGTTCCCACCAGGATGCATCGCGTAGGCCGAACTATGAGCTTCGTCCAAGATCTCCCTCTTCAGTGCCTCAACGTCGGGCACGCACAACCGCCCTTCTTTTAGCAAAGCTCCATCCTCCTTGACTGTGAAATCTAGCCGCTCGCCGGCTTCCACTTCAATCCGAAGTACACATGAGACAGGATCTTGATATTGAGCCTCAACGATCTGATCAATCAGAAGTGGTCTCACATGAAAGTTAGCCAGTAAAACACCTTGGCCATCCAAGCCAGATCAATGCTAGTCTTACGGAGTTCAACCAAAAATGGCAAATGAACCGTCCGTAGATGTGCTACAGAATGCGTTGACTTCCGGCTTAGAGCATCAGCCACCACATTGGCTTTTCCCGGGTGGTACTCAATCGTGCAATCATAATCCTTAATTAGCTCTAGCCACCGTCGCTGCCTCACATTTAACTCCTTCTGAGTGAACAAGTACTTCAGGCTTTTGTGATCCGTGAACATTCTGCAAGTCGCACCATACAGGTGATGTCTCCAAATTTTCAACGCATGCACAACAGCAGCTAACTCCAAGTCGTGCGTCGGATAATTGCGCTCGTTCGGTTTCAACTGGCGCGAAGCATAGGCGATCACTTTCCCATGCTGCATTAGTACACATCCCAAACCCTGTAAGGATGCATCACTGTACACCTCAAATTCCCCACTATCGTCTGGAAGGGTCAGTATGGGAGCAGATGTCAACCTTTCCTTTAGCTCCCGAAAACTACGCTCACAATCGTCATCCCACTCAAACTTGACTCCCTTCCGCGTCAGTCGTGTCAACGGGGCAGCAATGGTAGAGAAACTCTCTACGAACCTCCTGTAATAACCAGCCAAACCCAAGAAACTTCTGACTTCAGTGACGGTCCTCGGTTGTTCCCACTTCGCCACTGCCTCAATTTTCTGAGTATCCACACTGATCCCGTCAGTTGAGATCACATGCCCCAAGAAACTCACGCTCGTCAACCAAAACTGACATTTGCTGAGCTTCGCATACAACTGGTTTTCCCTCAAGGTACCTAGCACCATCCTTAAGTGCTCCTCGTGCGCTTCCGCACTCCTCGAGTAGACTAGGATATCGTCAATGAACACGATGACAAAATGATCCAAGTATGGCTGCAACACTCGGTTCATCAAGTCCATAAATGCTGCGGGTGCGTTGGTCAAACCAAACGGCATCACAAGGAACTCATAATGACCATATCGGGTCCTAAAGGCTGTCTTGGGTACATCCTCACCCTTAACCCGCAACTGATGATACCCAGAACGTAGATCAATTTTGGAGAAGTACTGCGCTCCTCGCAGTTGATCAAACAAATCATCGATCCGAGGCAACGGGTATTTGTTCCTGACTGTTATTTTATTCAGTTGCCTGTAATCGATGCAGAGTCTTAAACTCCCATCCTTTTTCTTCACAAATAACACCGGGGCTCCCCAGGGGATACACTCGGTCGAATAAACCCCATCTCAAGTAATTCTTGTAACTGCGCCTTCAGTTCTTTCAACTCGGCTGGCGCCATACGATACGGAGTCTGAGAGATAGGTTGCGTACCTGGAACCAGATCAATAGTGAACTCGACATCCCGATGCGGTGGCAATCCCGGTAGATCCTCCGGAAAGACATCCGGGAACTCCCGTACTATCGGTATATCCTCCACCCTCAATGGTGCAGCTCGTGAGTCCATCACTCGGGCTAAGTATCCCTGGCACCCTTTCCTCAACAACTTACTTGCCTTCAGGGCTGAAATCACTCCGACAGAAGTTGCTCGTTGTATTCCCTGAAAGGTGGTTTCCGGTAACCCCGGGCTCCGAAAAGTAACCTTCTTATCGACAAATTCGATAGAAGCATGATGGAGCGTCAACCAGTCCATTCCCAAAATGATATCAAAGTCGTGCAAGTCCAAGAGTATCAAGTTTGCCATCAGACCAACATCACCTACCATTACGGGACACTCCCGCAACACTTGATTTACCACAAATACATCTCCTGTGGGTGTGCTCACACCCAAGTCACAGTCCAACGCGGACACCTCTCTACCCGCCAACAACTCACAGTCCCGCGAAATGAAAGAATGAGTAGCTCCGGGATCAATTAAAGCACAAACATCATGCCCAAAGATCGTGAGTGTACCTGTCACAACACCAGGCGCTGCCCTGGCCTCCTGCTGCGTAACAGCAAAAACTCGGGCCTGTGGTCCAGCTGCTCGCCCACGGCCCCGGCCCCTCTGTCCATTAGCCGCTCCAGTACCACCTCATCGAGTACTCCCAGTCCCAGAAACTGCAGCTGTGCTCCGTCCCTGCTCTGCTCCACCCCGACCAGCGCCACCACCCTGTGGCAAAGATGGACACTCCCTCCGATAGTGGCCTCGCTCGCCACAGAAGAAACAGATGACACTGGAAGCATCGCGAGCAAAACCACCACCCTGCCGTCCCGTGGAAGCAACCGAAGTTGCGCTCGCCTGCGGAGCAGTCTGCGCCCTAGGTGCTCGGAATCCGGAACTCTGATAGTTACCAGGCCTGCCATAACGATCATTGCCTGCAGATGAGGCTCCACCATAACGTCCCTTTCGGGGCTCTCTGTCCATACGATCCAGGATATGAACGTTCTCGACGTTGTCCACCACCAGAGTACTGTGGACGTGTCGGGAGACTGGCCTCAACCCGCACTGCGGCATCCGACAACTCCCTGAGAGTAGCAAAAGCTCCGGCCGTCACAATGGCCCGTATCTCACCCCGTAGGCCAAGCTCAAACCTACGACATTTCTCAGCCTCAGTAGATACAAAGGTAGGAGCAAAACGGGCTAGCATCTGAAACTTCTGCTCATACTCAGCTACAGACATGCTCCCCTGCTGGAGCTGCAGAAACTCGATCTCCCTAGCATCACGGAATGAACGGGGATAATACTGATCCAGAAACCGTTCACGAAAGGTCTCCCAAGTCACTGTACGGGCATCCCAACCCGACAACTCCAGAGTGTACCACCACTCGTAAGCAGATCCATCAAGCAAAAAGGTAGCCAATACAACTCGCTCCTCAGGAGGACAGTGCATCACAGCAAAAATCCACTCGAACCGAGAAATCCAACGGTGAGCATCCTCGGGATCCACTCCACCACTAAACACTGTAGCCCCAAGACGCTGGGCTCGCTCGATCGAAGCGCTCTCGGTATCGCCGTCAGGTCGTGGAGGGGGTTCGCGTCGCGGAGGCATGGCCGGTCGTCCTTCTCTGAAAGAGGCATAAGTTAGTAAAAAAATCAAGGCACACCCGAGTGCCAGACACGAATCGTAAACCTAGGCTCTGATACCAATTGACAGGACCCACCCAGATTATTGCCTCGATAATCGGGAAGCATCCTGCTCCCGTCTGACAATCGAATCCAAAAGACCGGAAAACTAAATAATATTACAACACACCCATTGTCAGACCAGGGAGATTAAACAAATACATCCGACTGGACGTCAAGCCCACGGTTTCACAGAGCAATAATATTACAAAACAGGTTAAGGAACAAATCCTACTCTGTGAACTAACTACTCCGCAACGGAAAACTTTATGCCTCCGCCTCAGCCTCGGCGCTTGCCCCCGCACTTGTACCACGACCTGGAGGGAATTTAAAACAACAAAGCGTGAGTGGACCGAAACATAAGTTTTGCAGGAAAAACAGTTTTTCCGAAATCGGGTTCGCCCTCCAGTTTTGTAATCCGCACGCATAACCAAATATTCAAAACTTGCGTATTAAACTTTTGAAAACTCTTTTTCCGAAACACATGAAAAATGTTACAAGGTTCGTCATAACTCATGTAAAACCATTTAATAATACCAGATTCCAGAAACCGTCATTTTGAAACGTTAATTGCACAAATCAAGTAAAACGTAAATCAATAATCACAATTATGCCGTTGGATCCATCCGAGTCTTTAAACTCAAAATTAGGCCTTCCCGGGATATCAACGAGTTTTTAAACTCAAAACATGATCAATAGGCCTCAGGGGTATCACAGTAATCGAGTCTTTAAACTCACGAGTCTTTAAACTCAATCCGGGTCTTTAAACCCAATTTTCGGGCCCTCCCCCGTCATTAAATAACCGGGTCTTTAAACCCAAAACCGGATCCAACAATCAACCGGGTCTTTAAACCCAAAACCGTTTTTAAAACACAATAAATCGGGATTCATCACAAACCGTTTTCCAACATCATTCCAAAATCATATCACATCATAATAGGACTCATGTCCGAATTCACATGCAAATTCCAACACATGCAATTTCCGAAAATTCACTTCGCAAATGTGATCAAAACATCATAAATCCGTAACATGCATAATCATATCCAGATACTTCATCAAAACATCACGCATGCATAAGTGAAGAACCGTAACCTCGAAATGCGTGAAATACGATAAATATCTCGAAAAGCGTGGAAACACGTAAAACCGGAATATCATCTCACCATCATAAAATCATATGCAAAACCATAATATACGTAAGAAAAATAGTCATGCATGCCCAGTTTAGAAACCAAAATGTCCACTCACAGTTTTAGGACGCGTCAATCGCGTCCCGCGCGCTCCTCCGTAGCTTCGGAAGTGTCCGTGCCTGAAAAAAAAATGTACAAGGAGGGTTACAAACATCCCAAAATAACTTGTAGGATTTTTCCTAATTTTCCCGGATTTTTCGGCGAAAATAAACTTAAAGACTTAATCTTCCGGACTCCCGAAATTATCCCGAACGACTCCCAAACAAATGCACTTAGCCATAAACAAATGCACGCTCAAAAACACCACGACCGCACTCTGTTTTTCACGGTGGTGCTACAGTAACCGCCGTGAAATGACCAAAATGCCCTTCTGTGCAATATTTACCAAAATGCCCTCCAACTTCCGTGACCCGTAACTCGGTCATCCGACGTCCGTTTCGCGCGTGCCGCCTGTCGTTGTACTCGGGACCTCGAGACGAACCCAACGGTCTTTGAATCATATGGATATCAATTGTCAAACAAAAAGTCAACTTTTCCCATATAACTTCCAAATTACGATAATGCCCCTGGACTTCCGAACATCATAACTTTCGCCTCGAGCGTCCGAATCGGACGTGCCACCTGTCTATGAACTCATGACGTCCCGAACTACGTCACGGTCATCACTCAACGTCCGTTCGACCTTCCAATCAAAAGTCAACAATTTGACCATACGAATCACAAGGGTAAAAATGTCATTTTATTCAATATTTTATAATATTACATTTCCAGAACGTCCGGGGCATTACATAATCCATATAAAACAGTTAAGCATGCATAGAATTTATAAAACCAAAGTCCACTCATAGACCGTTTAACGGTACGCCTCGATACGGGTGCCATCGGCCCTCCCGGGCCACACCACTATCACCGGGACTCCCAATCCTGTCCAAATCACCTTAGAGGGTCACTAACCTCTTCATTAACATCCTATCAAAGTCCCGTAATTTTTCTGAATTTTTAAATATTTTTAAACTTGATTTAAAACCTTCGGACGTCCCGAACAATATCGAGACGGTGTCCGATCGACACGAAACCAATTCCAAAATGTCTGTAACATTAAATAGGACAGAAGTCATGTTGACCTCACCTCGAGATTTGTGCCCATGCGCTGTCACGCGCCACCGTGAGTGGCTGCGCGTGAAACCCACGCGCCTGCTACAGTGTCATCGTCCTAACTCGTATGTCTGATAAACGGGTCATTTTGCCCCCGAGATGACCCGGTTGGTTTCCTTTCAATTCAGCCTTAATTCCTTCAATTGATCATTCAGTTAGTTTCGTTTAAAGTTCAATTTAAGATCTGTAAACTCAATTACACGATCACTTACCCAAATTCCCACGATTTCACGATGAACAATGAAGAACACCCGTCACTGTTCCTTCATCGAATTCGGTAAATGGCTACTGGTTTCTTCCAATTGATTCACCCAGAAGCATCAATGGACCATGGGAAACTGTTTCCCCAACTCAATTGCATCGTTTGATCTCTCTATCAACACGTCCCAACTTCGAATTTTCCTTACTGTTACCAGGTCTGTTCAGAGCCAAAAGCCATCGATTTTCTTCAATTGATCCTTCCAGAAGCATCGTGGGATCCTCAGGAACAAAATCCCCAGTTCAATTTCATTAATCAAAGCCTTAAATTCCTCGACTCAAGGTCGAAATTTCAGAGACCTCCTTCCTTCTGTTCTTCCTCAATTCGACCTCAATTCCCTTCGTTCTTGTTGCAGATCAATTCGTATTGATCCCAGAAAGCTTACTCGAGCTTCAATTTCAATCCTTAAGGCTCAATTCTTCCAATTCGAATTTTCCCCCCAAAATTTCTAAAACCCGAAACCCAGAATTCAACACCCTCTCAATCCCTCGTGTTTCCCCTGATATCACAGTCCTCTAATCTCTCATTTTTCTCTTAGGAACGGCAAAGGAAGGGAGCCAATTCTCCCAGTTCTGATTCCCCATTTTGTGCACGGTTTGAAGACAAAGAGGATTAATGGAGGATTAATTAAAGATTAAGTATAATTAAATATAATAAAACACAATGATCATGTCCAATATAATAAAACACAATGATCATGTCTTCCCCAAAACACGGATTCTGGTTTTAAGCCCCAAATTAAGGGATGAGTGACACTTGTCACTCATTCAGGTGTGTTCAGTCACCGAGTACTGTTTATAATAAAATAATATTTTAATCCCGATTCGTTCGGTTAATTGAGTCTGTACCCGTGACCATAACTTCGTCGTCGAATCTCCGAGTTTGGCATGCCGCCTGTCATTGGATTCGTATCGACGAGACCTACGTAACGGTCCTTGGCCCTTGTCCATCGGACCTCCCGGTCAAAAAGTCAACATTTGGCCCCTAATATGCCAAATTACCAAAATGCCCCTCAACTTCCGATCGTCATAACTTTCTCCTCGAATGTCGGAGTCGAATGTGCCACCTGTCTATGAACTCGTGATGTCCTGAACTACGTCACGGTAATCGGTCAAAGTCCGTTTGACCGCCCGATCAAAATGTCAACATTTTGCCCACGACCAGGGGCAAAACGGTCATTTTGCACATTTTGTCCGATCTCGCCCTACTAACCACCGATCAACCTCACAAATCAAGATTAGTCATTAATCCAATCCCGGAATTCGGGACGGGTCGTTACATACATCACATACACAATCGGGAACCGGAGCCCAGCTCGATGTCTGAGTCATCACAACATAGTTCACATCATCAATACCGAGAAACACATGCTCAGATCACGTCTCAATATCATAAATTAAATCCACAATCATAACCTCGGGCCTAAGCCCAAAACCAAGATTTATACCAAGCCTTGTAAAACGTACATAAATAGCATTTTTCATGAAAATCATCCGATAATCAAAACGACCCCACATCATAAACATTTTCCATCACAAATATCGAGAAATCGTTGCTTAACCACATTTTACCCAAATCCACAATTAAAACAAAACCCGAGAGCATATACTCAAAAAAACCTCATAAAATTTACAATCGACATACTTCTGAAAACTCATCCAAAATCATTTAAAAATTACCAATAATCCAACATCAATATTGATAGGCCGTTAATTAAGTATTATTTTATACCCTTTATAATTGACTTTTAATATTAAAATAATAAATAATTGGAGAAAATAATATATTTTGTGATATTTTTGTAGAAATAAATTAATCTTCGAATTTGGAGCGTTTTGACAAAAAATTTGTCCCGGTTGGAATTATAACGAAATATTTATGGCCGAAATTCGGTGAAATTATATTAATTAATTAATTAATTATTCTTTTGCAGAATCCCAATCCAAGTTTGAAGCCCAAAAGCCAAGAAATTCTAGCCCAAGGCCATTGCGCAGGCCCAGAATCGCGGCCCAAGTCCTAACGAGGCCCAAAATCCCATCCCTCAGCACAAGTCGCTTTTCAGTGCATGTTGGCCGAGCGTCTAAAATCCATGCCGCGCGCGTACATCGAAATGTACCTGCCCATATCAGCGCTAAACGCGCGACTGCAGTCCACCTTTCCAACTGTCCCACGCCGAAGTCTAGCCTTTCTTTTCAGCGCACGCACGCCGACCTACCCCCATATCCCAGCTGACAGCCGTCGAACTGCTCAGCCTTTTCCAGCTGGTTGCCACCGAGTCTTTTCAGCAGCTATTTTTAATAATTTTTCAAGCATTTTGGCTGATTTTTCAAACATCATTTCCCCAAAAATCAGCCAATCTCATCATTTCACTTTTGAATATTTTTATTGTAATTTTTATTTATTTATTTTTTTAGAGTTTTATTTGATTTTCTTCTATAAATAAGAATGTCATCTTCATTGTAAATGAGGTCCCTATTTTTCCATTTCTTCCATTTTTCTTAGTTTTTAGTTCTTGGTTTAGTTCTTTAGTTTCTCTCTTTTGAGAGACATTTTTTTGGATCATTTGTAACTTCTTTTGATTATTTATTTTAGTTTCATTTTCTTTATTTTGTTCTTAGTCTCATTTTTTTTTGTTCTTAGAATTTCTTAAACTTCTCCTTAATTACATTTTTATGCTTTCCTTAATTTTTTAACCTAAGGCTAGGTAATTTTAAGGCAATTCAAGAGTTTTTAAGACCGAATTCCTCAAATTTCTTCTTCCATATTCACAAGTTTTTTGCCGTTGTTCGGTGATTCTTGTGAAAACCCATCTTTTTCTACTTAAATTCTTGTTATTGTTTTAGTTTTATTTACAATTTCATATATGTGTTGGTATTTTCTTTCTAACATTTATGAGTATGAATACAATCTCCATGTGTTTTACTTTCTGAATTTCTTTTACTTCATATATTTTAGTGCTTAAATTTCAATTCGAAGCTAAATGTTGATCCGATGTTTGGGGCATTTAGAATAGAGTTGAAGAAATTTAATGTTTGATCGTTGTTCAGCGCATTAAATCACAAACTTAAGGTATATCATATGGTAAGTAATAATCCGTTAATAATCCGTTGTTCGATGCATTTATAATATGAAAAACGTATGCATGTTATAGAGATGATGAAGGTATGATTTCGTGATTGGTTCAATATAAGCATTATGTTAGAGTGTTGGTAAAAATTGTATTTAAAGGAAGTTTATTTTAGGAGTAGTTTTAAATAATGTTATTGTTAATTTTAATTTAATTCTTAGTTAGTGTTTTCTTTAGTTTAGATTAAAAATCTTTTCAAACCCCCCATTTAATTCTTTATTCTTTTATTTTTTTTATTCTTTAAATTATTTTATTATTTTATTCATTAATTCTTTAATTCATTTATTTTTTATTTGACAGGACCCATCCCGATTATCCCTCGATAATCGCGAAAGATCCTGCTCCCGTCTGACTATAACCGTAAAAGACCAAAAGAAGTCCAGATAGATATATAGATACACAACACAACAAACAACACATATAGTCAGACCAGGAATAGGTACGTCTTTAGGACCGTTGACTACCTCAGTTGTCAACCGGTTTACAGAGCATAAGAAATATTTACAAACAAAGATCAAAATCCTACGCGGTCAGATACTTGAGTACGCAACGGTCTGTTTATTCTTCTGCCTCGATACGAGCCTCAGTACCTGTGCACGGGCCTGGAGGGTACAAAAAAACATGAAAGGTGTGAGTGGACAAAAATAAGGATTTAGAAATACATGTACCAAAATAGTCTTACCCTCCAGTTTTCACAAACATGCATGCATATCATATAAAATATGAGTTATATAAATCAAAGGTAAAAGAAAACAGCTAATACAATGCAAAATCAAGCATGATACCACCATCCTCAACATCCAATCCCAATATCCAATAACCAGTCACGATATCAATGCAACGCGTGCAACTCGGGTGTCTCACGTCCGAGTACCTCCCTAGGATCAACGACGTCTGGGGTGATATCATCTCCAGGATCAACGACGTCTGGAGGATATTCATTAATTATTTTATTATTTTATTATTTTATTCATTATTCTTTCTCACTAACAAATTATTAATGTTCTCTAATTTACCTAGTTAAAACCCGAGAGCATATACTTAAAAAAACCTCATAAAACGTACAATCGAAATACTTCCGAAAAACCATCCAAAATCATTTAAAAATTACCAATAACCCAACATCAATATCTCATATCATAAACCACATTCAATCCCAAAATCACAATCGAAATGGAATCCAAAAATGTAATTTATGGAAAATCTCGTAAAATGTGCAATAAAATAATAATTAAATATAAAATTACTGAAATTCCATATAAATCTCAATCAACAAGATATCACCAAACTCACATAGAGAAACATTGAAAACATGTAAATATGCATGCAAAATTGTTTAGGGAAAAGAAATTCCACCCACACACCGGCCGTGAAGTCGATTCCCGCATTACATGTGTTTTCGTAATTTCCGTGAACCTTAAAACCTAAAATCATCCACCAATCGACAACCTCTCGGCCCAATTACACCCTTACTGTCTGGGTGATCCCAACATTCAAAATTGTGTCTCAGAGGCTTGCTAGGGTCATAGAGACGTGAGGAAGACGATAGCAAGCTTGTTTCCCAGCTTTCTCGTCGAAAATGTGGTCGTACAACCTCTAACCTGAAGCCTCCTTCTCGGTTTCACTATTTCTCTCTTTCTCAGTCCACGTCCAACCTCTCTTTCCTCTTTCTGATTCCCTTCCTCCATCTTGTCTCAATTTCTTCTTTTCTTCTTCTTCAGCTTTTTCCTCTTCATTTTTCTCTTCTATCACTCTCGGCTGAGAACACACATAATACACACAAAACACTTAACCACATACAAGGCGCGCGCGCGCACACACACACACACACACACACACACACACACACACACACACACCCACCTACACAGTCGGTGCACACCCTTCTAAGAGATAATTGACACTTGTCACTATCTCAACCATTCATAACAAAAGTATCTCAAGGAAATTACTAAAATAGCCCTCTGCCCAAATTACCAAAATGCCCCTACATAATCTAGACCTGGAACGAAACCGTCCAAACTCTATTTTTGGCATGCTGCCCGCCAACGTACTCGAGAGGCCGAGACCTTCATAATTGTTTGATCCGTAAATGACCAACTCGATGAGACCAGCTGGGGGATCTAGGACCAGCCGTGCGGTGTCTTGGGCCCGCTGGTGGCGTTGCTGCTCGGCAGGGATCCTGCAAAGTCTTGACACCGGTGTGGTGTAGGCCGAAGAGGCTCTGATGCCCAAGTTAGTATCTGAATGCCGAAAGGCAAGTAAATACAGTGTTCTGGATCGGGTCCGAGAGGCTTACCTTTGTGAAGGGTTTCGAAGTATTTATAGTAGCCATAACTGCGGTAGGTGGGCTACTGTTGCGGGAGCAGGTTGTGTTTTGTGGTTGAGAGTTGCCTGACAAGCCTTGGACATCCGGAGGAGACGCCAGCTGGAGTCCCAACCTGGCTCCGCCAGGGAGTGGGTATGGCAGAGTTGGTTAGGTGACTGTCGCAGCCAGTTGGCGTCTGTACCCTGTCAAGTGCCGAACGACAGGCCTGCAGGTCAGTGCCGATCGGCGGGCCACGGTGGGGGTGCCGATCGGATAATCGGTGGGTGTCCTTCCTGTCCTGGCGGGCACTGTGCTTAGGTGGTCGGTCGATATGGTATCAACAATAATGGTCTTCTCGAATTATCTAAAAAAGGTCCCCTGGTAAAAAAGTACACTTTGACTTTTGGGTCAAAAGTCAACTATTTGACTACAGGGGCAAATTGGTCAATTTCATTTGACTTTTCCAATTTTACCCTCGTTGAAAGTCTGGGTGTTACACCCTTCTCGGTGGTCGACTACCCGATCGCGTACAACATGATATTAGGGTGAGGCCTAATCAACCAACTTCGAGTAGTTGTGTCCGCTTATCTACTGCTGATTAAGTTCCTAACCTCCATGAGTATCAGACATGTCTATGAAGACCAGATGGCAACCCACACCTGCAATTCTACCATCGGAGTGACAGTGGCCGAAAACCATAACGGTTCCCTAAGCTTCCCTTCCTTTTTTTTCCTTCTCTTGCTCTTCATCTTGTTATTCCCTAGGTACTCCTGAACGAGATGAAGAAGATCTCATCCGCGTGAGGGATTCGAGAAGCCTTGCGATACATGCCATCCTCTTTCATCGTGGGAAGGAGACCTAGCCACCTCGTATACGATGCCTTGGAGATTGTCTTATTCCTCCAGGAACCTGCAGTTGTTGGGTCCGACACCCCATCAACAAATCTAATTAAATCGACTTTATCAAAAAGCCTAGCTTAAGCGCAGCTCCAACTCACTTTGGGCTAGTCATTTAGGCCCACTAAATCTATGCCCTATTTCCACACATAAAATAAGCCTAGAACACCGAAGACTTGGGCAATAACTTGGCCCAATCCATTGAGTGAGTAAGATTCTTATTATAAGAAAAAAGAAAATTTAATAAGTCGCCTTTAAGTTTAATTTTTTTCCCCAATTTTCCCAATAAATTTATATTTTACTTTATCTTCCTTCTAATTTATTATTTACTCACATTATATCCTACTTTTTATAAAAAGATTTCATTTGTATCAATAACAAAAAAATACATACAAAGCATCTAATGATAGAAAATTAAACCAACAAACTTATGAAGTGTGCCACAAAAAAATAAATAATTCCATATTTTTAATTTTATTCATCTTTTTTTTTTCTTATGAAATTTTTTATTTCATCTTATTAAAAAAATAAAAACTAAATGATCAAACAAGAAATAAAACTAAAAAGTCGAGAATTTCTTTTTCTTTTTTTCGGGTAAAAGATAAGAAACTTGAAGCAAGCTTTTTTTTATTTTTTATATCTGAACTTGAAGCAAGCTTGGGAAAGCAAACAGCAGTGGTATTTACGTAATTGTAACCAGCCTGATTCGGCTACAACGATTGGTAATCAAATCCAATCACCACTTTGGCTCTCCTAATCACTTAATCCAACGCCTCAAACAGATATAAATTTTAAAAGTATCATCCAACGATCCACAAATAATCCCCAAAAAAACTAGCCGTTACACATAGAGCGTCAACACCTTTAACGTTCCCTTTTTCTCTCCTCTCTCAACTCTCTCCCATCAAACCCTCATTCGTTCTTTCTTCTGTGCAAAAAGCACCAAAAATTGATCATTTTCTTCTCCAAAAACATTAAGCGCAGTTGTCTCCAGCCACTTCTCACTTTCCGGTCATGGACGCGGTCACTAATAAGGCCGGACCTGTGACTCCTGTCAAGGACCAAACTGGGTCTCGATCCAAGAAGCAGGAGCACTACAGATATGGTGAGAATTTGAACCCTAATTTTTCTCCAGGTCCAAAACCTTCGGCTACCCCTGCGGCCAAATCTGCATCCAAATCCCAGAAATCAGCCTCGAAGAACCCAAATCCGGCTGTTCACTCGCCCCGCAACAAGATTCGGGAGAGAAAATTCGTTGTGGCCAAGAAGAAATCGAAGAAAGAGAACCCGAATGTCGCTTGTAAATGCAAGGAGAAAGGTGTTTCTAAGAAATGTCTCTGTGTTGCCTATGAGAACCTGAGGGCGTCACAGGAAGGGTTTTTCAAGAACCGAAGCGATGAGTTGGAGAGTCCGAAGGAGTGCGATAGAGCTGAGCGGGAATTCGAGGAACAAATCGAGGAAGGTTTGAGGATTCAAGATGTTCAGATTCAAGACGACTTGGATTGTGACCTGGATGAGATTGATCCAAGTGCTGAAATGGGTTCTTCGACCTTCAAGAGAAGGAGAGACAAGTTGTTGGAACAGGCGAGAAAGAGTCTGCCTGAGCGTGGGCAAGTGAGGCATTTGGTTCAGGCCTTTGAGAAACTCCTTTCAATTCCGAGTTCGAATGATTCGGATGAGCAGAAGGGCGAGGAGGAAGCAGAAGAGAATGGCAAGAAGGCTGCGAAGTGGGCTTTGCCTGGACTGCAACCTCCAAAGGTGCCTGAAACACAGGTTTCATCTTCTTCGTTTTGTCCATCCGATTTGTTCTTGACATCTGAGAACCTTGGTTTGGATCGGCGGCCTTCAATTTCATCTTCTTGGGATGGAAGTCTGGGAAGGTTGGCAATGATACTTTCGATTATATTTGGAATTACATTTGCTGCACGCAAGGTGTTTGTTTTTTGTTCTGACTGGTTTTTTTCTTTCTATTTATAGTGTTGCAAGCAGGACTTCTAATGCTGGGCGAAGAAGCCGAAGAAATGTGAGTGTTTCTCTTCCTTTTACCGTTTTGGACTTTATTTGGGGATGTAAAATGATTGAATAATTGAGTAAATTTTGTATTTGCGTTTGAGTTTCAGAGCTCTGAATCATCTAGCACAATGGGAGGAAGGAAATGGAAGAAAAAACAGCAGCTCAGCGCCACTAGCCTTAAACCATTCAAGCTAAGAACAGAGGTAAATTGCACTGAAAATGAATGCCATGAAAAGTACTCAAGTATGCTTGCATTGCCATTGCTTCTGACTTTGTTTGGTGATCTTACTGCAGGAAAGGGGAAGACAAAAAGAGGAAGAGTTCCTGAAGAAGATACAAGAGATGATGATAGAGGAAGAGAAGCAACGGATACCAATTGCTCAGGGCCTCCCATGGACAACAGATGAACCAGAGGTTAACACATCATTACATTAATTCTTCTACTATTTACTAGCTGTTAAGATATAAATACAAATGCATTGTCCCAAATCACCTGAAAAGTACATGTGCCATTTTGTGTTTGCTTAATTTTTAAAAGTATGTATAATTGATTTTATTGCTATAGACAGACAAGAGTGGCCCACTGACTTAGATGCATATCTTTCGTGTTTGTCTTATCTCAGTGCCTATTGAAACCTCCAGTAAAAGAAATCACAATACCAGCCGACCTGACGCTCTACAGTGACATGCGGGCAGTAGAACGAGCTGAGTTTGACCAACAGGTAATGCGCTTTGTCTCTAAATTTAAGGGGTCAAGTTAAGAGTAGATAACCTGCTACCGATGTCTTTGTTTCTATTGCATTCTATCTCATCGTATCACATTTTGTTCTGTGATATTTGAGCTCTGCTTAGTTGAGCATATGAAGTCATAAATTAGATGCAAATAACCATATCCATTTTTGTGGTAAACTTTGTTTTCAGGTTGTTACATTTATTTTCTTACTTTTGCAGAACTTTGTGATAACTTCCTAACATATTACATTCTAGGCGAACACTTGTTAGATGAAAAATGAAGTGCAGTTTATAGATTGTTCAGAGTTTAACCTTTTTTCAGCATCCTAAGATGAACATTGTGGATGAACAACTGTGACAGTCTATGAGATGGAAAAAAAAAATAATAATAATAATTCACTGTAGTGTGATACCTGTGAGAACATCTTCACGAAGTTACTCTTATAGCATATTTTGTTTCCTGCCTACAATGTCACTTTGAAGAGAACAAGTGTATATTTTACACACGACTATTATTAACTGCTAAGGAAGAAATGACATGTATGGGTGCTTGACTTTTCTGTTTCTATATTCGTATGTGCTTGGGCTCAACATATTTTTTCTACCCATTACTCTTATATGTTTATAGAAAGTAATTCATTTTCTGTGTGCATCATCAGGTGGCAGAGAAGTTGAACCTGTTTGAGCAATACAAGATGGAAAGAGAAAGACTGCTGAAGGTAAACCATATGTTGTCACTTTGATGTACAAAATAAGTGTAACTGCTGATCATTGGAAGGAAATCGTATGTTCTTTATCACCATTCACCTGAAATATGCATTTTGGTATCTTGGTATTGCAGTTAGAAGAAGAGGAGGAGATAAAGAGGCTGAGAAAGGAGCTTGTTCCGAAAGCACAACCAATGCCCTACTTTGACAGGCCTTTTATTCCCAGAAGGTGAAACTCAATTGATCTAATTGTAAATAGGTTAAACTATTGTATGATTGGAATATTCTCATTATGGGATGGCAAGGGTTGAATTCCAAACTCTTAAGTGACTTCATCATATATTTAATATTTTGTGTGCCTTCTCTGCTAATAATATATGAAGAAAATGGCTTCCGTTTCAGTTTGTTTCTTATTGTAGTGCTAGTAGTAGGTTATGGTTGCTTGGATTGGAATGCTGATGACATTACTGAACTTTCTCAATATGCAGAAAAAGAGAATGCAGATAATGTTGGGATTTCCATCCTTGAAAAGTGGGTCAATAATTTGCAAGTTATACAGCACACTTGTTCAAGCAGAATTTACACTTATCATACAATCTCTCATATGTCTTCTTTAAATTTCTTTAAGAATCTTCCTTATAACATAGCTGATATTTGATTATTGTTCTTTGTCTGTATCAGAAGATGTAATCCTGTGGATTTCTTATGATTTTTTGTGTTTCTTGTTGTAGGTCAGTGAAGCATCCAACTATACCCAAAGAGCCAAAATTTCATGTGCCTCAACATAAGAAGATCAAGTCCTGCGTGTCATGGAATGATATCAGCTCCTATGCTTTCTACGGAGAAGCTTGAAGACGACGATGATAAAGAACTTAAATTTGTTTCCCCTATCCATCCATCCATGTGCATTTCCCCCTCCTGTTAATTTGAAGATCAATCATCATGTCTTTTCTGTTTCTTACCCAATTTGCTTCTGATATTGTTTTCCAGTCTTGTAAAAATGGATGAAGCAACTAGTTTAGTTGCAATTTTATATGCCATTAACTTCATTCTTTGAAAGGCTGGAAATGTTTGAAATCTAAATGCAATTTCGTAAAAAATCTAAGCACTTTCATACCAATAATAGGGGCTCTTACCGCGTTTAATTTCTCAGATCCCTGGTGGGACTAAGATAGAGCTGGATGAGTTTGGTTTTGCTTTGAGCCATTCAAGCTAAGAAGAGAGGTAAAATGTACTGAAAATGATTTCCCTTAGAAAGTACTAAAAAAATTTAATTAGTTGCATTGCTGGTAACTTTTTTTGGTAAAAGAAGGAAAAACTAAAGTTGGAAGCATTGGAGGCAACCCGGATTCACACGATCAAATTGGAGAGCTTTGAGCTTTAAAAGTTGTCGGAGGGGATTGTATAAACGAAAGTTGTTCTTCCTATGTCCCAAAAAGGCCGACTATAACATCTACAACGAAGATTGCCTCACGAAATATATGCTTGAAGTGAAGTAAATTTTGATGAAGGTCTTCAATATCCTTGATGAGCGTAAAAAGCTTCCAAGAAACATCACACTTCTTTAGAACACAGTTAATAATGAGTTTTGAGTCTCCTAAAACAAAATGGGAATTAGCTAACCAACTTTTAGGAGATGCCTAATTTACTGCATTGATCTTAGTAGCTACGCCACCCATGGAATTTAAAGAACCTAAAGGAGCATCAGTCATATATTCCACAGAACACCGTTACTACCAAGGTTGTATGTCTTTTTCCAACCTACTCAAGTCCAAAAACCTCCGATTTGCTAAAAGACATGTTGACCTACTTCCACACCGGATATATTGTACAATCCTATCCTTTCCTGTTTTGGTAGAACATAATAGAACATTCATATTACACTTTGAAAGAACCTAAAGGAGCATGAGTCATATATTCCACAGAACACCGTTCCAACCAAGGTTGTATGTCTTTTTCCAACCTACTCAAGTCCAAAAACTTCCGATTTGCTAAAAGAAATGTTGACCTACTTCCACATCGTACAATCCTTTATTGTTTTGATAGAACATAATAGAATATTCATATTACACTTCAAAAGAAACAGAAATTTTGAAGAAATTATTTTGATTCAACCACCTTTTTTTCGACTACAATCCTTTATTGTTTTGATAGAACATAATAGAATATTCATATTACACTTTGAAAGAAATAGAAATTTTGAAGAAATTATTTTGATTCAACCACCTTTTTTTTTTACTTGAATTGTATATTTTGAATATCAAGTTATCAACTAATCATATAATATCCCCAGTTATTTTTATCTCTTTTATACCATTCAAGTCAAGAATAGTAAATGATTCCATAAATATATTCTATGGAGTTCACAAGATATGATTCTACAAATATATCCTATGGAGTTCCCGAGATTTAATATTCTATATTGAATCGAAAATACCTGTTTGACATCTCATTCAAGAAAGAGAGAGTCGTAACCAAAGATTTCTTAAACTGGTCCATGACTAGTTGCTCTGCTTTAATGTTATCCTTCCGCTTCTACCAATGAAGCCGACTCTGGGACGGCAGTGGTCCGCCGGCAAGCCCATTCTGCTTCTTGACTATTTCTCAAAAGAAAGGAAGGCTTCCCCAACTTGCTTGCCGAGAAGCTTCACGCAAAGCAGATTCTTCGGTGATAACCACGTCTAGCAATCCTAGGGTGGTAAAACCAGCCAGCAGCCACAAGAGAATTACCTTTCACGTCTCACATGATGAAACCCGAAGAACCAACTCACGTGTCTGATTTAGGAAACCATCAAACGGAAAGGGAAGACAAACAGAGCAAGAATTTAATTGAAAGATGTAAGAGATGACAAACAGAAAAAACTGTGCTAAGCTAAACAGCAAGAAGCGTTAGATACAGTATATTCCAGCAGTTAATCACGCACGCTCATTGGTTTGAGCTTATCGATAATTTTTTTTTCTATGTTTGAAGATGTCTCAAATCCCCTCCGGGACAAAAACTAAATAAAAAGGATTTGACGAACTGAAATCAGAATAAAGTGAAAAAGGATTCACCTCAAACTAGAATGGTTTCGAATAAACACAACAGTATGAACACCAAACAAGTCGAGCAATCCTGATTCAAATCATAATGGATTCAAGTGGCACGCGCAAAAGATACTACTTCATAAGTGAAACAGTTTGAAATCCAATTGCCAAAACATAATAGAATATCATAACACCTTCGATGAAGTTTCAGACAAAACGAGTCATCACAACAAAAATTAACAAAACAGATAACATGTTTGGCTCAACACATTATGCTGCCACATCTCTTTCAACTAACTCAAATCAAGACCTAAAATATTGATAGGCTTAGCGATCATAAGAAGTTCATTGTTCAGAGGGTAACCACGATCCTCCCAGCAACTTGGTCAAGATCCCGTCGACCAACCGATGTGATTTTCCTTCCGCTGTAAAAAGTAAAGACAAAATATGTAATTTAGATAAGGTTTAGGTGATAGCTCAAGCCAATTTTGATAAGGGAAACCTACTGCGTAGGGAAACAGTTTCAAAATAACATGTAACCACAAAAGCTTTACCCCTTTCCGTCAAAGTCAACGATGTTCATTGTTGCCAACTGTTGTAGAATATGACGGGCAATAGCACCACTGCTCTTGCAGAAATGGGGTGGACGACTTCCATTCCTCTTGCTTCCACCGTAAATCCTTCGGAAGGCACCAACACCAAGTCCTCCCCTCAAGTAGATCTTCCTTGCCATGGAGGCTGAATAAATGTCAGCATTGCAACAACACAATCAATTAAACATAAACAAATAAGAGCATACATCAACAAGTGTACTCATAGGTAAAACAATACCCACCAGCTCTGATGTAGTACCAGTCAGGATCATAAGGAGCCAGCTCCTTGAATGTACCAGTCTTGACAATATCAGTCCATGGAGGAAGCTCAATCTACTCAGAATTATCACAAAGAAATTATAATCATAAATCATGGTATGAAAATTGGCAAAAGGGGTAAATCCCGAAAACTTATCATTTCAATAATGTTATCCTAATTCACATAATTGAAACTATATTCTCAAATTTCCATCAACATTTAACAAGCAATTTCAAAAAAATATTCAACAAAAACATCATGCCCAACATAATCTACCATGAGATATTATTTGTTGGAATACACTTGCATACTACATACTATGTTTCTAACCCCAAAAAGTAATTAAATAGGTAAAATAGAGAAAAGAAAAAACACCAGGCACGATTGAATCAAACATATATAGCCATCAAGGAAAAATAGATGCTTTGGATCACAGTGAGAATGTATTAGCCATGGGATAGCAATCTCATTATAAATCAGCTATGATTCCACAAACTATCGAAGTTTCGAACTTTAACTACTATTGATAACAACGAAGCAAAAGAGCAGAGACCTCGGTTTCCTGGGAAGTTTTCTATACTTGTGTTACATTTTCTCGGGAGCCAAACAAGGGTTCAATAGAGTGATACCTTGCCAGATCGCTTCAGATGAGCAGCGTAAGCCTTAACAAACTCGTGTGGAGACACATCCTTCACAGTTTTCGCCGTTGCCATTCTTTCAATTCAGAGAGAGCAATGAGAGCGCTAAGATACAGAGACCGAGGAGGCTGAAGAAAGTGGCTCTCTCTATTCTCGCTAGGGTTTCTCATTCCGCTTTAACAATTTATTTATAGCTCCCTCGTTGTGTCAATTTGGGCCTAAAATAAAGGCTCAGCCAGTTTGGGCTTTATATACTAATTATTCAGGCCCAATTGACTTAATTTCAGTCTTAAAAGTTTTCTTTAAGCCCACGTCGGAAAGAAAACGACGTCGTCAGGGTGGTTGGATTCCGTACTTGAGCATCTGAGCCGCTGCGATTACAGTTCGCACTTTGCCATTTCACTCTCCCCCAGCTGAGCCACTGCGAATAAAGGTCAGCCAGTTTGGGCTTTATATACTAACTATTCAGGCCCAATTGACTTAATTTCAGGCTTAAAAATTTTCTTTAAGCCCACGTCGGAAAGAAAACGACGTCGTCGGGGTGTTTGGATTCCGTACTTGAGCAGCTGAGCCACTGCGATTACAGTACGCACTTTGCCATTTCACTCCCCCAAATCGAAACCCTAGGATCAGCTCTCATAGAGAAACCCATGGCGATGAAGCACATACTAACAACCCTGGCCCGGCGCCGGCCCCAGAAGCCCCCAGCCGCTCTAAACTTAGCGGTTCGATCGTCGTCAACCTCACCCGCCGTCGCCTCGTCACCTTCATCCCCCTACGTACCCTCGCCTCCTCCACCAACTGCCATGATCTACGACCGATTGGCTGAAGATGTCAAATCGAAGATTAAAAGACTTGAAACCCCAGACCAGAGGTTCCTTAAGTACGGTTCGCCTCACCCGAGTCTCACTGACCATTCCCACATCCTGGTCGCACCTGAGACACGTGTGACCACACTGCCCAACGGCCTCCGAGTCGCCACTGAGTCGAACCTCGCTTCTCAGACCGCCACCGTCGGGGTCTGGATCGATGCTGGGTCCCGTTTCGAGAACGACGAGACCAACGGCACCGCCCATTTCTTGGAACACATGATCTTCAAGGGGACCGAGAAGAGGACGGCGCGTGATCTGGAAGAGGAAGTGGAGAACATGGGTGGGCATTTGAATGCGTACACATCGAGGGAGCAGACCACGTATTACGCTAAGGTTCTGCAGTCGGATGTTCCCAATTCGCTCTCTATTTTATCTGATATTTTGCAGAACTCCAAGTTTGACGAGAACCGCATAGTACGTGAGCGTGATGTGATTTTGCGGGAAATGGAGGAGGTAATATCATAAAAATGAAAACTCTATAAATTTGGGTGGTTTTTCTGATTTTTTGGGATAGATTATTTAAATGTAAGGTTTCTGTGGATTGGAAAATTTTGAATGTAAATTAATAATGGAAACATGAAAGCAAACTCTGTATTTTGAGGTGTTTCTATGTCCTTATTTGTTAAGCATGGGCGTCTTTGGAAATTTTCATTAGTTCGTCTTTAAACGTGGACTGAATTTGATGTATTGTCAACAGCCTGAAAAAAGGTTTCTTTCTGTTTATTCTGTGACTCTGTACACTAATCAGCTATGTGTGTGAAATGATTAAGTGCCCTTTATGTTTCTTTTTACACTTGTTTTTAGTTGAAGATATATCATAATTCATAGAATTAGCCTATGCCAGTTGGAATATCTGTGATATAAAACTTTGATGGGTGAACACCAAAGTCACACAAAACCGAAGTAATACAACACAAATTGCGGTGAATTTGAGGTAGTAATTTATACCCTGCCAAATTGGCCCATACCGCTTCTTCCAGTCAAGTTTTTTATTGCCTTGTTTGCTTTCTGCAGGTAGAGAAACAGCCCGATGAAGTCATTTTTGACCATCTGCATGCAACTGCATTCCAGTATTCTCCTCTTGCCAGAACTATCCTTGGACCTGCTAACAATATCAAGACTATTTCCAAAGAGCATCTTCAAAACTATATCAAAACACATTACACTGCTCCGAGAATGGTAATTTTAGAAATAATGTTGTTATTTAGTCAAGTGAACAACTGGTTTAGTCATTATCCATATGCACACATAATCTGAGCTTTATTCCTAGTTGATTACCCGAAGCCTGATTTGTTGGTTCTATTTTCAGGTTATTGCTGCTTCAGGGGCTGTTAAGCATGAAGATCTGGTTGAGACAGTTAAGGGTTTGTTTACCAAACTTTCAGGAGATCCAACCACCGCTAGTCAGTTGGTTGCACAAGAACCTTCATTTTTTACCGGTTCTGAGGTAATACATGTAACCAGCGAAACTCCCTTTATCTTTTTATTGCTTTGTCTTATACTATACGTTTCTGTTACTGTCCCAAAATTCAGGTTAGGATTGTGAATGATGACTTGCCTTTGGCACATTTTGCGGTTGCATTCAGTGGTGCATCATGGACAGACCCAGACTCTATCCCTCTAATGGTCATGCAGGCAATGTTGGGTTCATGGAATAAAAGTGCTGGCGGTGGAAAGCACATGGGGTAATCTTTACATGATTTTACCTTCTGTGTGTTAAATGCTTGATATTAACCATATGAGTTTATCTTGTGGGAGAACATGCAATAATTAGTTTTGACTACCTTTAAACAGTTCGGAGCTAGCTCAAAGAGTTGCCATTAATGAC
This sequence comes from Prinsepia uniflora, assembly GCA_032719365.1. Taxonomy (NCBI): domain Eukaryota; kingdom Viridiplantae; phylum Streptophyta; class Magnoliopsida; order Rosales; family Rosaceae; genus Prinsepia; species Prinsepia uniflora. The sequence continues at coordinate 60,887,289 of CM064875.1, forward strand.
CTAGCAGAAAGCTATATGGCTTTCAACACCAACTATAAGGATACTGGCTTATTTGGTGTTTTTGCTACTGCTAAGGTGAGGGTGCCTTCTGTAACAACTTCCATTATTTCGATAGATTATTTCATTCCCCCCCCCCCCCCCCCCCCCCCCAAAAAAAATGATTTCTTATTCTGGTTACTAGTACCTGTATTCAATTTGGATTCTGAATGTAAAGAAATGAAGTTAGAACTTGGCAAGAAGAAAATGGGTTAAACAAATACAAATATCTTGTGTACACGCTTGGGAATTTTACAAGTATGTTCGGGTGTAGATAACATTCCATGGTTAGGGCAAAGGTCAATTCTTATGTTGAACACCAAGGAGAGCTAATGTTTGTTTTTTTTTTCCTACTCTAAATGAGGGAATTAGTTGGCCATTGAAGCGAGTTGTATTTTAATTTGGAAATTTCTGAAACTACTACGGCTGAGCCTTTCTCTCTTTCTTCCCCTCTCCTCTCTCTCTCCTCTCTCTCTCTCACACACACACACACTCACTCACACACACACACGCGCTTGCACACCAGTACATTAACAACCATTCATATTAAAGAAATTTTGAGACAGATATTGCCCTTTCTGTTGATTTCAGGCAGGTGACTTGGATGATTTGGCCTATTCAATAATGTATGAGGTGACCAAATTAGTTTATAGAGTGTCAGAGGCTGATGTAATTCGTGCTCGTAATCAGGTAGCACCAGATTTCTAATTCTTCGCCAGTACTATATTTGTGTTACAAGTCTTTTTACGTGTATCAGTATCCAGTATAAAATTGTGAAAGTTCAATGTTTCCATTTAGCCATTTCTTGTTATTGACCATATCACTATATTATTCTCTGCCACTTATCTTTTTTTTCTTTTTCAGTTGAAATCTTCTCTGCTCCTTCACTTGGATGGGACAAGTGCCGTGGCTGAAGATATTGGGCGCCAGGTACCTTTTCCATTCCATATTGTATAATGAAGAGTCCAATCAGATTTAGACAAGTTCAGTTGGTTAATTGATTTGACTCACGTGAGAACTGGAATGATACCCTAAGTTATGAATGCATAGAGAGGCAGTAATTTTGATATACTAATGTGGACATAAGAAATTGGTGCCTCGCATAGCAGCTCTTTTTTGCATGACCTGAAATGGTATATTTTCCCTGGCTGATTCGGTTCCAGATAACTCATCACACTTGTGAGCCTTCTTAGTAAATGCATACTATCAATGTAGGAGTGTGCTACAAGAAATTTTGTTCTGTACTTGAAGCTGATTCACTCTGTTGAATATTCTCAATTTTGATTATTGTCTTGCAGCTACTTACATATGGTCGAAGAATCCCATTAGCCGAACTGTTTGCTAGAATTGATTCTGTTAATGCAAGCACCATCAAACGTGTTGCAAACCGATTTATCTATGACAGGGTATGACTAACTGCTGATGGATTAGAGCTTTTCAAAGTTGTATTGATTATAAGCTGATTACTCTCCTTTCCTTTGTTGCTTGCACTCCGCAGGATATTGCAATCGCTGCTATGGGTCCCATTGGCGGTTTGCCTGACTACAACTGGTTCAGACGCAGGACCTACTGGAACAGATACTAAGTTACTAGTTTCAATTCTTCTTGATTATTTCATAATTACCTTTCCTGATCGTTCTGGTCTTGGAACACTTTGAAGCTTTTATGCAATTTAATTATCGGCCTGGAGAGAGTGCTGTTAAAGGCTGTGTATTTTCCCCCCAAATATGTTATAGGTTCTCCCATTTTGTAACATTGCTGAGACTGCATGTGAATTGCTTCACATAATTTTCCAAATCTGTTTCTAGTTTGTATTCACCACCATCAAGTTGTTAATAAACTCATCCCAATTTCATAGTGACTGAGTTGAATGAGCTGTTGCCTTCTCAAACATTTTTAGTGGTAATTCATTTCCCAACTTTTTTGGTTTGCAATTTTTCTTTCAAGACTTGAATTGTTGATTTCAGTGTCCTGTTTATTTGTGGGTTCTGTACCATATAGATGATGTTTTAGGGCAATTCGAGAGTATGGAGTATTAAGAGTACAGATTAGATTGGATTGGATAGAAATATCGACAAATCCATTAACAGTTCTCTTGATACAGACTTTTTGTTGAGTAAATGTCTTCACGTAGGATCTCCTGGAACATGTTTTTTGGCCTTATAGTAATGGTGTGTTTGCAAGAGGGGATAAAACATGGGTTATCTGATATGTACCATACAGCCGCACTCTCTCAAAACCAAAACAACCAAAACCAGGAATTTCGCTGCTGGTTGTAACCTTCGGCTTAGGGCCGGTGGCTTTCCTCTTCTCATCTCTTCCTTCCCTCTTTCTGGCATCCTTATTCTTATTTATCCCATTGGCCTGGGTCTGTGACTCTAGCTTCTGCCAAGGCCCCCTCTCCTTGGTCGGTCGTCGATCTCACGATCTCCTGACCGATGGGCTTCTATTGTGGTTGCGGTGGCTGAGCCTACCGCCTGTGGCCCTTGGTAGATGGGCTTCTATTGTGGTTGCGGTGGCTGAGCCTACCTCCTGTGGCCCTTGGCAGAGGCTGCGAGTTCGATATTTATGCCCACGTCGTTTATTGCCATTTATGGTGCAAATCCATTATTGGTGGCTTTATCCGGTGGATATGAATGCTGATACGTCGCTATGCTTGCGGCTTTGGTTGCATTGTCACTGTTTATTATTTAGGGCACTTTACTACCATGTAATTTATATCAGATAGCATGATTATACATGTATTTTAAAATGTTTCACTATATTACCATATACTTTAAAAAACTGTTACTGTGCCTTGAACTCTCCATTTTTTTTTTGTTATCTCTTCTCTAATGTGGAGTGTATAGGTCACACCGATAAATTATTTTTTAATTCAGTTGAAGCGTGCAATTGTCAATTTATATCAAATTGTTGCATTTTAGAATAATAATCAATAACTAATTAAAACTTTTTCCAAATCTCTCACACTTTGACTTTTTAGATGCATTTTAGAAATCCAAATTCTTCCACTAGCATAAAATAAATTAAGAAATAGTTCATTGGTGGGTCTGCATATGTCACATCAGCACTTAATTAAAGAGAAAATTGAGGGTTTATAGTGTAATCTTTTAAAAAATAAAGGGTAATAAAATGAGACATTTTAAAGTACATATGTAATTTTATTATTTAGCATAAATTACGGTAATAAAGTGTAATTTGCCCTATTAGTTATCTTGGTATTTGGATTGTATCAAGCACCACAATTTGTTTAGTTGTATCATAGTTGATTCCATCTGAGTCATGTGCATTTTTAGGTATAGTTTTATATGTGGGTGTTCCTGAAGTTTCTTACTTTCTTCTGCGGTATGCCTCTTGTAAACTTATATTACTATTTTTTTATTGTTTATTTGCCTAACAGAAAAAAAAAACTGACAAGCACATTTTATAGTAAGTTTCATGTAGGAATGGATGATGAATAACATTTTGGTTACAAGTTATTGAAGTTTCAATGTTTATACTTTTTTCTTCGAAATTTCAAATTAGGATTTTAGGATTTGATCACGCAGATAGAAGATTTTAATCATTTTTAGTTTGGTTTTTCATAGTAAGATTGATGTTGTAAACTACAACAAATAAAATAAGATTGGAATTTTGAAGTTTAATTTGTTTTTTAAGTTTGGATCTTATAATTATGAGTTTTATATGAACTCTAGTGCTTGACATTATAGATTACAGATTGGATTTTTTTTTTTTCATTTGAGTTTAGTTTTTTTTTTGGGGTAATGTTGATGTGAGCTCTTACAATATGACATCAAGGTTTTAAAGTTCAATTTTTTTAAAAAAAATTTGGAGATTTAATTTTGGAATTATCAGGTTAATATGAACTCTAAATTTTGATATTGGAGAAAGAATTTTGAACTTTTTCATTTTGAGTTTGGCTTTCTATGGTAATGTACTAATGTTGATGTGAACTCTCGCAATACGAGATTAAGGTTTCGAATTTTATTTTATTTCTTCAAAACTTTGAGGTTGCATTATGGAATTATAAGGTCAATATTAACTCTAGTTTTCTATAATACGAATTGGAGAAAGAATCTTGATTTTTTTTCATTTTGAGTTTGGGTTTTTTTTTTATGGAAGGTTGATATGAACTCTCACAATGTAATTTGACAAGACCCATCCCGATTATCCCTCGATAACCGCGACAGATCCTGCTCCCTTCTGACAAGTCAACTGAAGTACCACAATTGCCCTCAGCACTTGCCAAACAAGGGATAATTGTACATGTGCGCATTCATGCATCCACCTCCCGATCAGCCTCGATCGTCGTGCCACGACCTGGAGGGCCAATAAAACATCAAAGGTGTGAGTGGACAAAAATAAAGGTTTAGAAATATATTTTGTAAAAAGACAATCTTACCCTCCAGTTTTCACAAACATGCATGCATATCATAAAACATGAGTTATAGTGTGCAATAAATCAAGTATGAACAGTGGACCAACCAAAGCAAAACATGTTTTCCCATGGTCCATAAAACTCATATGTCTCAACAGAAAGTTAATATAAAATCAGTGCACAATATAACACGTCTGGACACAATTATCAATAAAGTATCAATACCACCAATCCTCAAGATCCAATCTCAATATCCAAGTAACCCGTCACGATATCAATGCAACGCGTGCAAACTCGGGTGTCTCAAGTCCGAGTACCTCCCCAGGATCAACGACGTCTGGGGTGATATCATCTCCAGGATCAACGACGTCTGGAGGATATCAATATAAACTCACACTCCTGAGATTGAGCCTCCCCTCGGAGCTACTCATCTCCAGGCAGTGGATCGTGACTACTCCAGGATCTACGACGTCTGGAAGAGACCATCAAATCACCGAGGATGATACCCCTAATCAAGAATCTCATTTCAAAACTATTTAAATCTCAAAATCAAATCAATAGTTCAACAGGGTCTCTGCCCGAAATATAGCATTTCCACAGCACAAGTAAATTCCATAAATTCATGTCTAACAGATCATTTATAATTCAATTTCTTCAATTAAATCATGTAATTTAATTTCAAAGTCAAAAGTCATCTCAAATCTCAGATCATCACCCAAAATCACACTTTTATGATTTTCTCGAAATTTGTGCCCAAAAGCAATATAACAATAATATAATATTCCCAAAATCCGGAAATTATCACATCACATCATTAATCATGGCAAACCAATTTAAATCAGATTATAAGCATTTAAAAGCAGTTAAAACATATATGCACGCATTTAGGGTAGAAAACAAAGTCCACTCACACACCGTCCAAAGCGCTCGTTTTCCGAGCTACACGCGTTTCCGTAATTTTCGCTATTTTCCAAAAATCCCGAATCCTGCCCAAAATCATTACTCAGGGTCACTAAGGACTCAATTTACATCATATTAATTTCTCATAATTTTCCGGGAATTTAATATTAATTTAATACGTAACGTAAACCTTCGGACCCTCGAAACATTATCGAGACGGCGTCCGATCGACTCGCAACCAAAACAAAAAATGTTCGTTACATTAAATAGGACAAGTTTCATGTTGAACTCACCTTGGGATTCCTCCTCACGCGCCCCCACACGCCGCCGTAAGTGGTTGCGCGTGGTTGCCATGCGCCTGCTACAGGGTCGTGAACAGTCACCTCCTTCACCCGTTTAACTGGTAAACGGGTCCTGTTAACCCGCGACGTGACCCGGTCTGATTCTGCACAATTCTAGTCCATTTCTTAAATTGATTACACTAATAGGATCGTATTAATGTTTATTAAAGATCTGTAATGTCAATTTCGTCACTAATTACCTCAATCTACTCGAACAAATCTCACAGGTTCGAAGCTTGTTCATCGTCGAGTTCTTCAAACCAGCAGCCAAACCCTTCAATTAATGAGTCGTATAGCGTCGTAGGTTCATTCTAAAGATGATTTCGAAGTCAATTGCACACGAATTGGCCCCCAATTACTCAACCCAAGCTCGAAAATCTCTGAAGTCCGCCATGTCCGTTCGAGGTCCAAACGACACCAATTGTCGTCGAATTTGAGTTGGTTCCATTCAGAATGACCTCAGAGAACTCACTTCAATCTCAATTTATAACATCTCGAGCTAGAAAGATTAATTCGAATTTTTTGGAAAAATGTGAAGGGTCTCGGGTTCTTGATCAAAACGACACCAATTACCGTCGGTTTTGATTGGTTTCAGCTCGCCTTGAGCTCAGGAGATGAAATTCAAGGTCAATTGAAACCAATAACATCTGGTTTGAGAAACCCGAAATCAAAGGGAATGAAAATGTATGAGGTCGGGTTCCATGGTGTGCAGTTTTTCCTCCCTCCTTTGTATCCCTTTAATCCCCCACTGGAACTCTCTCAATTAGTCTTAATTGTCATCAGACGAAGGAGAATTGCAACTGGTTGTAGGTGACACGACCCATCCCAATCCCCCCGGGATTACCATGGAATGTGACGTGCTCCCGTCTGACAAGAGGCGTGAGACAAGGGATAACTGATTGCCATTGCCCAAACGGGCTTCCAGAGTGCGTAAGGGTCGATGGAGGAGGTGTGGCATTAAAACAAAAGCTGTGAGTGGACGAAAATAAACAAGTCTGTTAAAAACATTTATATGACATTTATGCCCCTCAGTAAAATCATATGCATGCACCAAAAACCAATAATCCCATATTTATTTAGAGATAACCATTAGGGCCTTAGCCTGGAAACCAAAGCATAGTTTCAAATTCCAAAAGTCAATCCAAGAGTTATTTCATCAATCCAGTAATATTCATTTATTATTTTTCCATCTGCGGCATCCTCGATGCCTAGCGTCCTAGACGCTTGACGTTCCAGACGTCATATCTCACGGTATTAAGCAACGCGTGCTGCCCGGGGTCTCACCGGGTCCATATCTCTGACATCCCCGATGTCTGACGTCCATGACGTCTAGCAATCCTGCTCCTGGATCACTATACGGTCCGGTAGCTCCGTACAATGAGCCCTCGCAGGCAATGCACCGTGACTTCTCCAGTGTACCCGACACTTGGAGGAGACCAGGATATATATATATATATATATATATATATATCCTCATATCGAGATGGTTTTATGGAACACATTTTATTATTCATTTCCAAAATATCACAAGGGCCCTGCCCCGAATTTCCATAAAACCGTCATAAGTCCAAATAGTTGATTTAAATCCGAAATCATTTATTCAATTCCATTTTAGGGTCCCCGACCCGAAATCGCATATATAAATCAACTGGGCCCCTGGCCCGATTTCGTAAGTCAACTGGGCCCCTAGCCCGATTTCACAAGTTAACTGGACCCCTGGCCCGATTTTACTTTATCAAATCCGTAACCGTTTCATGAAATCATATCCATCCATATTTATGGAAATCAGTGCAAATCCAGAAAACCTCGATTCACGTGCAAACACGTAAATCGCCTCGAAATGCGTGAAAATATATAAATTCACTGATATCCAAAATAAATCATATAATCACAATTATAGGAATCATGAAACAGTTATGCATGCATCGAATTTATAAAACCAATGTCCACTCACAAACCGTTTAACCGAGTGCCTCGATACGCGTGCCATAGGCCTTCCCGGGCCACATCACTATCACCGGGACTCCCAATCCTGCTCAAATCACATTAGAGGATTACTAACCTCATCATTAACACCCCATTCAAGTCCCGTAATTTTTCCGGATTTTTAAGTATTTTTAAACTGGATTTAAAACCTTCGGACATCCCGAACAATATCGAGACGGTGTCCGATCGACACGAAACCAATCCCAAAATGTTCGTTACATTGTATAGGGCAAAAGTCATGTTGATCATACCTCGGGATTCACACTCACGCGCCGTCACGCGCCGCCGTGAGTGGCTGCGCGTGAAAGCCACACGCCTGCTACAGTGACTGCTACAGTGGTCTCCCTCACCCGAATGACTGGTAAACGGGTCTGATTACCCGCGATCTGACCCGGTTCAATCTCACCCAATTCGACATCAATTTAATCCAATCCTTCAACTGATCCCTTGTAATCAATCTCCATTTAAGTTCTGTAAATCGAATTACACAAATTAGGGTATATATCTCCACGACTCACGATCGATCCTCGACGGGTTTTCAAATCGGGTTTCACGATATCGTCCCTGGTTTCCAAATTAATTCATTCCGTTAGCATCGTGAGAGTGTAAGGGACATTTCTACAAGATCAATTTGAGAAATACTTACCTCAAACCCATTGAACCCAAGCTCGATTTTGAGCTGCCATGGAAGCTCAGTTCTTCCTCAATCCGCCACGGTTTCTCTTCATTCTTGCTGCAAAGCTGATCATTTTGATCCCAGAAGACTCAAACTAAACTCCATTTTGATCATCACGGCCCAATTATTCCAATTCGAAATTCCCTCCAATTCCCCGAAATTTTGATTCCCGAATTACACCTCCCCACTCAGTCCCCCGTGCTCTCCCTCAGCCAAAACCTTCCCTAAATCACCAAATATCCATTTATGAAATCAATTATGGAAGGGAGATTGCCAATGGACAGAATCAAATCCTTATACCTCTGTTTTTTGCTTGTTCACGGTGAGGGAGTGAGGATAATCAGAAATAGAAGGGAGGGATGAGATGGACGGATGTGATGCAATCTGGGGGTGGAATGGATGGCTCAGATCAAAAGCAGGGATTTAATCCTAAATTATTATATAGTGGAAACTTTAGTATATAGTTTATGATTAGTGGATCAAGATCCAATATAGCCGTCGGATGAGTGACACTTGTCACTCATCCAAGTGTCCTCCAACCACTATTTCAGAATAAAATAATCAACACAGTTACCGAGACGTAACTTTCCCGATTTCACGTTTCAGACCATAACTTCCTCGTACGAAACCTGATTTCGGCGTGCCGCCTGTCGTTGGATTCACATCGACGAAACCTCCGTAACGGTCCTTGTCCCTCGGCCATCGGACATCCCGGTCAAAAAGTCAACATTTCCCCTTCATTTGTCCAAATTACGAAAACGCCCTTGAACTTCCGTACATCATAACTTTCACCACGAACGTCGGAATCGAACGTGCCACCTGTCTATGAACTCGTGACGTCCCGAACTACATCACGGTCATCGGTCAAAGTCCATTTGACCATCCGAAATAAAAGTCAACGTTTTGCCCACGCCCAGGGGCAAAACGGTCATTTTGCACAATTCGTCCGAAATCACACAACTAATCCCAGATTAGTAAATCACAATTAAATATTATTAAATCCCAATATTCGGGACGGGTCGTTACAGTAGGAGTATAGGTAGTCTCTGTTTTTTGGTTTGAACGAATGTACACACCTGCACAGACTTATACACGATTGTGTTTATTTGCCCAGGTAAAATCCACACCGTCCATTTCATGTGCTCCTTCATCAAATCCAGCCACTAATCTCACACATATGGTGATAAGTGTCACCACCTGCCTAATCCACATCCAAATTAGTTGACTCACCAGGTTAAATTACACACTTATCCACACTGCAGCAAATTACCATTTTACCCTCGTCATAATAAATTACCAAAATACCCCTCGTCGTTCTAGACCCATAACTTTCTCGTTCGGACACCGGTTGGCGCATGCCGCCTGTCTACGGATTTAGCGTCTCGAGAACTACCCAACGGTATTCTCGGAAAGTCCAAATAATGTCCCGATCAAAAAGTCAACTTTCGGCCCCTGTGGCCAATTTACCGAATTACCCTCAAACTTCCGCACGTCATAACTTTGTCCTAAAATGTCGGAATCGGGCGTGCCACCTGTCTATGAACTAGCGACGTCCCGAACTACGTCACGGTCATCGGTCAAAGTCCGTTTGACCGCTCGAATAAGAAGTCAACCGTTTGCCCAATTCTATGGGCAAAATCGTCATTTCCCCCAAAATTTCCAAATTTCCGTTTGTTCGAATTTTCGGGGCGTCACATAATGACCCATCCTGAATTAATGAGATTAATTAAGAATTAATGACGGATTTGCCTTGCTAATCCAGGATTAGACGAGGATTAGCATACGTTCAGGGCGAAATGACGATTTTACCCTTAGATGGGCGAATTGTTGACTTTTCGTTCAGGCGGTTAAATGGACTTTGGTCGATGACTGTGACGTAGTTCGGGACGTCACGAGTTCATAGACAGGTGGCACGCCCGATTCCGACGTTCGAGGAGGAAGTTATGATTTTCGGAAGCTCGGGGGCTTTTTGGTAATTTGGTTGAATATGGGCAAATAGTTGACTTTTGACCAGGAAGGTTCGATGGCCGAGGGTCGAGGGTCGTTATGTAGATCGAGGTGATACGAATCCGTAGACAAGCAGCACGTCGAATTCGAACGTTCGACGAAGAAGTTACGGTTCACAGAAGTTTCGTGGTACTATTGCACGAAGTTCGAGACGAATTGATTTTTGTCCTAAGTGGGGTCCAGATATTTTGGCAGGCCCAATGGATGAGTGACAAGTGTCACCCATCCATTGCCCACCTTCCTACATACATGCATCGACCATCTTCTTTGTTTTCTCAAACCAAACCCGATCTCACCTAAAAACCCACCCTAAAACCATTTCAATCCTTGTTTTTGATTTGAGGGGGAGAAACTGGGTGAGAGAAGGACTGAACGGAAATGGCAGGACAGCCAGCCGTCGTGGACGACGGAGGAAGGCCATGGCAGAGGTAACCCGAGACCTTTCCTTTGTAATTTCAAATTCAATTTTTGTATTGGACGTTGGGGGCTGTTTTGGATGATTGGAGTGCGTTTTTGAGGTTTGTATGAGGAAGTAGAGGAGGTTTGGACGGTGGGGGGACGGCTGAGCAGCCCATGGAAGGGGCTGGAATTTGGACCGTGAGAAACAAAATTGGACGAGTTGGTTTTGGATGGGTTTCCTTAGTTTTCTTTATATAATTAGGTTGCTAGGATTGAATTAGGGAGATTGGGATTAAAAAGGAAGAAATTGGACGAAAAATATGGAAAATATAGGGCTGGATCGGTCACACCGGTTCAGTTACAAGCCTGAACCAAACCGGCCGGTCTGGACTGATCTGAGGTTGAAGATGAAGTATTGTAGCCCGGCGCGTGAAGCCCACGCGCAGGGCAGTCCTTGGGCGCGTGACGGCGTGTGGTAGGGAATCTGAGGAAGGTTCCAACCTGTAATTTCATCTATTCGATGTAACAAACATTTTGGGACTGGTTTTGTGTCAATCAGATATCGTTTCGATATAGTTCGGGATGTCCGAAAGTTTAGGTTCTCGTTTATAAATAGTTAGAAATTCCGAAAAATTACGGGACTTTAGTGAGGGGTTATATAAGTAGTTAGTAACCCTCTAAATTAATTTGGACAAGTTCGGGAATCTCGGAGACTACGATTGACCCGGAAGAAGCTTATGGCGTGCGTATCGAGGCGCGAATTCGGACGGTCTGTGAGTGGACTTGTTTTATGAATTCGATGCATGCATAAATGTTTATAAATTTTTTAAATACATGTTTTGTGATGCCATGAGTGCATTTGGTTGTGGTAGCCTAGGATTTACGTATTTGCATGTATTTCGAGATTTCCGATTTTATACAATGCTGCCTTATACGTGCTAGGTTTCAATGGGGGTTTAATGAATTGGTTTTGGATTTGGAAATATGAAATCGGGCACGAGACCCATTTTATTTACAAACTCTTGGACTTGGAGTCCATTTGATTTGACGAGGAATCGGACCGAGGATCCATTTGAGTTATACGATCGGGCTGAGGGTCCCGTTGGTTTATGAATCCAGGCTTGAGGCCCATTTGGCTATAACATCGGGCTTGAGACCCCTTTAACTATAGTATCGGGCTTGAGGCCCTATTGGTTGTGAAATCGGACTTGAGGCCCCGTTGATTTATGGTTTCGGGCTTAGGGTCCAGTTAGTCGTGATATCGGGCTAGAGGCCCAATTGATTGTGAAATCGGGCTTGAGTCCCAGTTCAGTTTATGAAATGAGAATTCGGGCATGAGACCCTATTGAACTGTGGATTTAGGCCGAGACCTGTGAAACTGATTTGAATCGGATTCGAGGAATCCTATTGAGATGAATCGGGTATGAGACCCAGTTGAAATATGTTTTGAGAAAGAAAGAAAGAAAGTATTTGAAATGAACAAACCCTCCATATGATTATATGGTCTACTCCAGACGTCGACCTGGAGAGTCACGATCCACAAATCAGAATGGATATCCCCATAGGGATCCCGTTCCAGGAGTGGGAGTTATGATTTATGATGTGGTCCCGGACCAGATTCCGGAGAGATGATCGGATTAGATCCAGAGATAGAGCTCGGACTAGATCCAAAGATAGAGCCTCCCAGATGGAGAATTCCTGGAGGAAGACTCGGAGTGAGACCCCGAGTGGTGTGCACACTGGTATCTTCTCGGAAGTGTCAAGGATGGGTTATACGTATGTTGATACGTATGAGGTTTTATGGAAAGTGATTTGGGGGCGGAGACCCCGTGTTCCATGCTTTAGAAAGTGATTTGTGGGTGGAGACCCCGTGTTTTATGTTTTGGAAAGTGGTTTGGGGCAGAGGTATTCGATGTTTTGAGAATGATTTTGGGCTGAGACCCACGTATGTTGATTTGGGCTGAGTTCCCACATGTATGGTGTCAGGACCCGTCCCAAATATCACCTCGATACCCGGGATGAACCCTGCTCCCGTCTGACAATCACACTTACAGTACCCAAAAAACCTTAATACAACTATAAGCATAACTATCAGACGAAGGAGTAAATATATACAACAGTAAGCCAGAGCATAGTTCTACAAAATGGGCACCCAAAAGTCCTACAAGTCTAAGTCCGCAACGGAAGAACGTCGGAAGCTCTATGCCTCGATATCTGCCTCAACGTTCACCCCAGCGCTATCACCACGACCTGGAGGGAAATTGAAAAAAACAGAAGGTGTGAGTGGACCGAAAGGAATGAAATTTTTAAAACCGTTTACCATCAAATCAAAGTAAGGAAATATAATCATTTGTTCCCTCCGGTTTGAAACCAGGCATGCCCAACGAAGTATTAGAAAAATCATAATATGAAACATCATAAGAAACAGAAACACTATAAAACATCATAAGAAACAGATACACTATAAAACGTCATAAGAAATCATAGCATGAGCATCAAACCATCATTCCCGATCAAACCTGCTGGACCTATCCGAGTCTTTAAACTCAACCAGGCCTTAACTGAAATCCGAGTCTTTAAACTCCCGATTCTTTAAACTCAATAGGCCTATGGGGGAAAATCAACATATCCGAGTCTTTAAACTCCCGAGTCTTTAAACTCAATCCGGGCCCGTCCCCCGTCAATCAGTATCCGGGTCTTTAAACCCATATCCAGATCCAGCAAATCCAATCCATTTCAGTGTAAAACCGTTCCGAAACCCATCACCAAACTCGAATTCGGAATCCCTAGTTCGAAGCCCTTTTGGCGTTCAGAACCGACATTCCGAACCCAAATCCGGAAAAAGATCCATGTTCATAACAAAACCATAGGAAAATCCCAAATCATATTCCACAACCCATTTACCATCATCAGAAAACGTTTTTAGGTTGAACTTCTGAATTATAGCATCAAAATCTGAAAACCAGTTTTTTCTCGAAAAACGTGCAAAATCCCGAAAACGTCTCGAAAAATGTACAAACATCTCAATCACATATAATCATCATCAGGACATAAAAACACACATAAAATCATAAAACATTGATAAAAACAGTTAGGCATGCTCGGAAGTAAGAAAGAGTCCACTCACAGTTCAGAACAAGTCATTCGCGCCCCGTGCGCTCCTCAACCGTCTCTGGTGTCTCCCGTCCTGTCAATAGATACCAAATAGGGTCACAATGACATCAAGGATACCTTCCCTATTTTCCCCAATTTTTCGGGAATTTAATAATATTTTAGTCCTAAACCCTAAACCTTACGGATTCCCAAATCATCCCGTAACACCGTCCGATTAACCCGAAAACTATACCATTGGATTCGTTAGAACATTTAGGACTAAACTCATGTTGGAAGCTTGGCCGGATTCCTTCCCACGCGCCTCCACGCGCCGCCCAAAGTGGCTGCGCGTGGGCCTCACGCGCCTGCTACAGTGCCACCGTCTTCCTTGCTCGAACCCGGTTCGCACCAGACTGCAACCCGGACCGGCGAGAACCGTTCTCCACCGTCCGGCCACCGTTTCCCCTCCTATCTTCACCTAAAGGTTCGTCCACTCTCAGAGAATTCATCCCCCTCACTCTCTTGGTTCGACTCGACCCATAGCTTCACAACTGAAGCTCGAAAGAAAAACCAACAATCCTCTGTTTTTCTTCCCAGCCACTCAGCACTTCCCCCTTCACGGTGGTCATTCTAGACTCCTCCCACGACTTCACTGAACCACACACAACTCACGGGACCCTCGACTCACCCTCTAACTCCACGATTTCCCGTTTGAAATTCACGGCCAAACAGGGTACAGAGTACCCGCCGTCGCACCACCTCCCACCGTGAACTACCCCGTCACGGCAACCGTCAAAAACTACTCCTAGGACCTCCCTCAACCTCACTTCACTCACCAATCCGTTCGATTCTAGCTCTAGGTCCACGACTTTTGAAATAAAAATCCACGGGAAAACAGAGCAAAAGAGGTTACCCTTTGATTCCGGCGCCGCCGTGTGAACCGTCACCTACCACGGTGCTCGTGGGACTCCCCGTAGCCTCCTGAGTCTCCTAGTGGCTTGAATCGATCCACCACACGGCACAACAGCCACCACCGTCCACTGCCTCCTCTGTTTCTTTCAAATATCCAGCCGTCCACCACGTCGCCTCCGTGCACGGTTGCAGCCCCAAACCGTGATCACCAGCACCGCCTAGCTTCACCGTCCTTCTCTCAACTCACTCTTCACTCTCTCTAGCATCAAGATCGATCAATCTTCTTCAATTTTCTTCTCTCTGTTTCTCTGGGTGTTCAACGGATTGCACGGTTCAAAAACGAACCAAGTGTGGCCGTGCACACTTTAGACACCTCCAGAAGCCTCTGGCTTCTCACCACGTGTCCACAAACCCTTGGTGCAAAACAAAATATCCCAGCCACCTGTTGCCACTTGCCCATCTCTGATTGGCTGAATGAAAAAGACCAAACTACCCCTTGTATACTTAATTACCGTTTTGCCCTCGAACGTTCTAGACCCATAAATACTTCGTTCGACGTCCGATGACAGCGTGCCGCCTGTCGTTGAACTCAGGACGTCGAGACCTTTCCAACGGTCCTCGGTCTACGTGAAAACCACAAGTCCTCCAAAAAGTCAACATTTCCCTCGTTTACTTAAAATTACGGTAACGCCCCCAACCTTCCGTACATCATAACTTTTCCTCCGGTTCTCCAAATTGAACCTGCCACCTGTCTACGGACTCGTGACGTCCTAAACTACGTCACGGTCAAGGCTAACACTCATCCAATCGATAGTACAAAAAGTCAACTTTTCGTCTACTATTCACAAGGGCAAAATCGTCCTTTTTACAAAACTTCACAAAAATTACATTTTTACCCTTCCCGAAGGTACGGGTTGTTACATATGGATTTACGGGTTTTTGTGATTTCGGGTTGGGGACCCATAAATGGATTTATGGGTCATGACGGTTTATGGGGATCGGGCATGAACCCTTGAAAGGTTTTGAGAATATGTTGACAAATAGTTTTATGAACGTTTTGGTAAACGATTTTTGAATGCAGTGAAGGGCATAAATGTCTTTGTAGAAATGTTTTTAATAAAATATTATTTTGTCCACTCACAGTTTTCGTGTTTTTAATACCCTTCAGATTGATCGCGGATGCGGGCTGTAGTAGAGACGAGACATCACACTCCTCCTCCTACGATCCTGGCGTACTCTGGAAGCCCCAGTGAGGGCTAGAGATGGATTTTCTCTGGTCTGACACTTCGTGTTAGACGGGATCAGGCGCGTCCCACGTTAATCCTGGGGGATTTGGGACGGGCCCTGACACACAATATAAGATTAGGGTTTCGAAGTTCACTTATTATTTTTCCAAATTTCACAGTTTGATTTTGGAATTATAAACTTCATAGGTTGATATAAAGTTGATGTGAACTTCACAATCAAAACTCAAAATTTTGAAAAAATAAAATAAAAATGAACTTTGAAAGCTCAATATTATGTTGTGAGAGTTCACATTAATCTTATCATAGAAAAACCAAAACAAGAATAGAGAAATTCAAAATTCTTTATCCAATGCGTAATATCAAACACTATAGTTCATATGAATCTTAAAATTCCAAAATCAAACCTTGAAATTTTGAAAAAATAAAATTGAACTTCGAAACACTAATCTCATATTCTGAGAGTTCACATCAATCTTACAATAGAAAAACCAAATTCAAAATAAAATATTCAAAATTCGTTCTCCAATGCGTGATATCAAAAGTTAGAGTTTATATTAACCTTGTAATTCCAAAATGCAATCTCGAAATTATGAAAAAATAAAATTGAACTATGAAACCCTAATCTCATATTGTGAGTGTTCACATCAACATTACTATAGAAACATAAAACTCACAAAAATACAAAATTCTTTCCTCCAATCTGTAATATCAAAAG
This sequence comes from Prinsepia uniflora, assembly GCA_032719365.1. Classification (NCBI taxonomy): domain Eukaryota; kingdom Viridiplantae; phylum Streptophyta; class Magnoliopsida; order Rosales; family Rosaceae; genus Prinsepia; species Prinsepia uniflora. Next base: position 60,903,979 of record CM064875.1, read on the forward strand.
TTATAGTTTATATTAACCTTATAATTCCAAAATAAAACCTCGAAATTTTGAAACTCTAATATTATATTGTCAAGATTAAAATCAACCTTACCATAAAACCTATACGCAAAAGGGAGAAATTCAAACTTTATCCTTTCAATACTTGAAGTAGGAATCAAATCGATTCCACCATATATATTAGGTTTGGTGGATCGGGTCATATTTAAAAAGTATTATTTTTTCTTTTCTTATTTTGAAACCCATTTATATCTTATATCCAATTTGTAATTTCAAATGTTAAAGTTTATATGAACTTTATAATTTCAAACTCAAATCTCAAAATTTTGAAAAAATAAAATTGAATTTTGAAATCCTAATATTATATTGTGAGAGTTTTGGTCCCAATGAGAGTTGTGGAATGTGCAAGGATACTTCCCACAAGCACCTTTAATGCCCCCGCTTGGGGTCATAAACTTGCGCTACCAAGCTCGATATATTATGAGAGTTTACATCAACTTTAGTATAAAAAAAAACTCAAAATAAGCTTCAAAATTATTTCTCCAATCCGTATATCAAAAAGTAAAGTTCATATAAACCTTATAATTCCAAATTAAACTTCAAAATTTTGATAAAATGTAATTGAACTTCAAAATTTTGATCAAATAAAAATGAACTTTGAAACTCTAATCTAACATTTTGAGTCCACATCAACCTTAAAAAGACTAATTTAAAATGGAAACAATTCCAAATTCTTTTTGCAATCCTTGATATCAGACGCTAGACTTCATATCATGGACCTTAAATGTAACACCCCGGAAATTCGAGGATTATAATATTGTAATTTAATGTATGAATTGACGTTTTTACCCTTATGAATGGTATGGCCAAATTGTTAACTTTTTTATTTGAGGGTCAAATGGACTTTGACCAATGACCGTGACGTAGTTTGGGGACGTCACGAGTCCATAGACAGGTGGCACGTCCAATTCGGACGATCTGGGTAAAAGTTATGACTATCGGAAGTTCAGGGGCATTACCGTAATTTGGACTTTAGGGGCGAAAATGTTGACTTTTTTTTGGCAACTAAATTTCACATGACTCAAGAACCGTTAGGTAGGTCTCGATGTCCTGAGTTCGTAGACAGGCGGCACGCCAAAATCGGACCTCGTATGGCTGAGTTACGGGTCTAGAAAGTGAGGGGCAGTTTGGTAATTATTTGAACCAGGGGCATTTTGGTCTTTTTGCCCTGTTTACTGTAGCAACCGCGGGGGAACCATGGACGACACCACCATGTGCGGTGGTTCAGTGTACAATTGATTATGCAAGTGTGTGCTGGAAAGGAAGGCGTGTCTGATGCTTTAGAACGTGGGCTGAACCATCCACCCTACACTGTCGAATTGATTAATGAAATTCAAAGCTTTTTCGGTGAACAAAATGCAGTGGACAGTGATGCTTCCATGAGCCTCTGGGACAGCTTGTGATGTTTTAAACTGATTAAGTAATGGGTAAGCTTCATTCTGCTGTTGAAGGAACTGAAAATTGGAGAGGAAAACCAGAGAAACCATTTAGGGGAAAATTGGAGGGAAAATCGGGTTTTGATTTCTGGTGATTGTTGGACCAAACCAAGGCCTGGTTTAGTCTTCTGGGAGTGTTTGGAACTCAACCACATCGAAATCGAAGGCCATCAGCCACGGGTGAGCTGGGACGGTGACTGCAGTTTTTCAGAGAAATCGCAGAGCTTGGGACGACAACCTTCAAGTACTTTCAGACACAATTGATCGTTCATTTTGGGTCGTTTTGATCCTACTATGTTGTCTGTGAAGTTAATTGGAAATTGAGTTAGAAACCAGGGAGTTCTGATGATTGACCCGATTGGTTGATCACGGATCGATGGGTCGATTGGGGACTTGTCGAGGTTGATTGTTGTCTCAGAACCTAAATTGGAAGGATAATAAACATGTTAGGATCAAATTGGGTTGAAATCGAGTAGGAATTGATGGTTAATTAACCGGGTCAAGCCGCGGGTGGCAGACCCGTATTACAGACAAACGGGTGAAGGTGGTGACACTGTAGCAGCTACAGTGTCAGGCGCGTGACTTTCACGCGCAGCCACTTTGGGCGGCGCGTGAGGGCGCGTTGGACCTTATCTCAGATCACGATCAACATGACTTTTGTTCCTCTCATCATTCTGAACATTTTTGATGAATTAACCATGTTGATCTGAGATAGTTAGGAGGGTAAGTTTAGGGCCAGTTGTCTCGGGAAACGTGTTGACGGTTTCCCCGAGCCGGTTTCTGTTTCGGGCTTTTTGGATATATGTTTAAAACTTGTAGTGACCCTTGCGTGTGATTTGGACTGACAGGAATTGTACGATAATCCCGGTACAAGTTCGTACGTGCAGGTTCACCCCGGGATCGTACTGTGAGTGGGCCCGATTTCATTAAAACCTTGCATGCTTAAATATTTTCCGATTTACTTATATGTTCACATGCTGGAATCAAGAAATGGTTTTGATGATATGGAAATCATGGTTATGGCACGTTTCACGGTATTTGGGTTTGAGACCCGTCCGATGAAACTTAAAAATTGGTTTAGATTTTATCTATGTATATATATATGTTTTGCATGTGGATATCAATAAAATGTATTTGGGACTGCACTGTATAGATCCATTCATATGATACTGTCTCCTCCGGATGTGGTACCCCGAAGTGATCATGGCGCATTGCCTGCGAGGGGTCATTCTACGGAGGAACCGGACCGTAAAATGACTCAGGAGCAGGATTGCTTATTTGACGTCAGGGACGTCGAGCATCTAGGACTCTAGGCATTTGAGATGCCGTACCCGGACAGGGTTCGGGGATTGGACTCAGAATTGAGACCCGAGTGGCACGCGTAGGCTTGAGACTGTGACCTTATTGGACGTCAGGGACGTCAGACATCGGGGATGTCAGGATTGGAGTATATAGTACAGTGGCTAAAATTATGTTATGGTTTTATTACATGCCTTATGGTTCATATTATATGATTTATGGTTTAAAATCCTGATGCATGCATGTTTGGAAAACGGAGGGGTAAATTATATGTTTTACTTACTAAACGATTTTATGAACTTGAGTTTCGGCCCACTCACCCTTAATGTTTTGGTAACCCCTCCAGGTCGTGCTACTGAGGTAGAAGAGGAACCTGAGGCTGAGGCATAGATCTACTTCTGCGTACCTGAATCCTTGTTGGGCAATTTGACCCGCAGGTTATGTTAGAGTCGTGCTCACAACTTGTAATTTGGATTTCATCCCTTGTCTGACATCTGTTTATTTCGGATTTGATGTAAAACTTTAATTTGGTTTTTATGCATTTGAACGTTTAAGGTTAAAATTGGTATGTATTTTGGGTGTCAAACGGGAGCAGGGCACGTCCCCATGCGGTACCAGAGAGGATCGGGGCGGGTCCTGTCAGCTTAGTATCAGAGCACTAGGTTGTGGTCAGCATGCTAGACTAGCGATTAGTACTAGTTACTTTTCGAGTTTAAGGATAATGTTAACTGCTCTATGCCTCTTGACAGTTGGTTATGCCTCCAAGGAGGATCCCTCATACACAAACTGACGAGGATCTGGAAAGGGAAATGGAATGCGCAAGCATTGAGCGGGCTCAACGTCTGGGAGCCACACCTTTCAACGAGGTATCGAACCCCGAAAATGCTCATGACTGGATCACCAAATGGGAAAGGATCTTCACGGTGATGCACTGCCCTCCGGGCGAACGGGTAACTTTGGCAGCCTTCTTACTGGAAGGAGGAGCCTACCAGTGGTGGCACGACCTTGAAATGTCTGGATGGTCTGTCCATACCACTACTTGGGAAGCTTTCCGTTCCCGATTTCTAGACCAGTACTACCCGCGATCATTTCGCGCAGCACGGGAGGCTGAATTCCTGCGGCTAGAGCAGGGGGATATGTTCGTTGCGGACTACGAGCAGACTTTCGGAAAACTATCCCGGTTCGCTGCATCATTCGTGAGCACGGAGGAGGATAAATGCCAAAGGTTTGAGCTTGGACTCCGAGGGGAGATCCGGGAAAGTGTGACTGCTGCTACTCATGCTTCTCTGAGAGATATGGTCGACGCTGCGGTGCGTGTTGAGGCCAATCTGGCAGCACACCAGACACGACAGCCTTCGGGCGAGGGGCGACGTCAGGATCGCCCACACCGTGGGCCATCGGGCCAGAAGAGCAACAAGGGAGGAGGCTACAGAGGAGCACCCTCATCCTTTAAAGGTCGTGGCTGGTCAGGTCGACGCGGAGGCTCTCAGGGCAGAGGATCAGGATACAACTCCGGGCAGCGCTCATCTTGGAGCGGTGCTTCTGGTGGGCATTCGGACAGGCCAAGGCCAGTAACCTGTTTTGCTTGCGGAGAAGAGGGCCACTATGCCTGTGATTGCTCGCTGTTTTCCAAGAGCAACGACGCCGGGGGCTCTAGTGTGGTGCAGAGCACGGCTTCCCACACTAATGGAGGTCGCGGTCAGGGAGGTGATCGTGGTGCTGGGCGTGGTGCGCTCGGACGCGGACGAAATGGAGGGCCTAGGGCTCAAGTGTTTGCAATGACCCAGCAACAGGCGAGGGCTGCCCCAGGCGTGGTTACAGGTACACTACATATCTTAAACCTTCTTGTACGTGTATTGATGGATGCGGGGGCTACACATTCTTTTATTTCAAGGAGTTGTGCTGGTATGCTTGATTGTGTGGTATCAGCCTTAGATTGCGAAATGGGTGTTGGCACCCCGATGGGCATCGTATACCTTGTGAATCAGGTGATTCGGAGGTGCCCGGCGAGAATTGAGGATGTGGATTTGCCAGCAGACTTAATTATTCTAGATATCCACGACTTCGATGTAATCCTCGGGATGGATTGGCTGTCGGAGCATGGGTCGCTCATTGATTGCTGTAGCAAGCAAGTGATTCTACGAAGCCCGGGTTTGCCAGAGGTTATCTTTCAGAGGGAGCGTGACGGTTCGCCTCCTGAAGTGATTTCTTCACTTACTGCTACCAAACTTCTACGGAAGGGATGTCAAGGTTATCTGGCGCATGTCGTGTCGGAACAGGTTGATACTCCGGGTATCGACGGGATACCAGTGGTACGTGAGTTTCCGGATGTGTTTCCGGAAGACTTACCTGGATTACCGCCATCGCGGGAGATCGAGTTTACGATTGAACTACTCCCAGGTACCCGACCTATATCCCAAGCACCATACCGGATGGCGCCGGCCGAGTTACGAGAACTCAAAACTCAATTGCAGGAGTTGGTGGATTTGGGATACGTCCGACCGAGTACTTCACCATGGGGAGCACCGGTGTTGTTCGTAAAGAAGAAGGAGGGGAGTCTCCGTTTGTGCATTGACTATCGGCAACTCAACAAGGTGACACTGAGGAACCAGTATCCTCTACCCAGGATCGATGACCTTTTTGACCAGTTGCGGGGAGCACAGTGCTTCTCGAAGATTGATTTACGGTCTGGGTATCACCAACTGAGGATTTCGGAGAAGGATATTCCGAAAACTTCTTTTCGAACCCGTTACGGACACTACGAGTTCTTGGTTATGCCTTTTGGTTTGACGAACTCCAGCAGCATTCATGGATCTAATGAACCAGGTTTTTCGACCCTACTTGGATAAGTTCATGATTGTGTTCATCGATGATATCTTGGTGTACTCGAGGAGTGCCCGAGCACATGAGGAACATCTACGGTTAGTATTGGAGAGGCTGAGACAAGAACAGTTGTACGCCAAGCTGAGCAAGTGTCAGTTTTGGCTGAGCAGTATTGGTTTTCTGGGACACGTGATATCGACGGATGGGATTAGCGTGGATCCCCAGAAAACAGAAGCGGTGACTAACTGGGCTAGACCGAAAACGATAACGGAGGTGCGGAGTTTTGTCGGGTTAGCTGGTTACTACCGAAGATTCGTGGAGGGTTTCTCCAAAATTGCTGCACCATTGACTCGTTTGACTCGGAAGGGAGTGAAGTTTATTTGGGACGAGCAGTGTGATCGGAGTTTTCAAGAGTTGAAGGATCGATTGACCACTGCACCTGTCCTTGCATTGTCGGATGACAGTGGAGAATTTGTGGTCTTTAGTGACGCATCACTACAAGGTCTGGGCTGCGTGTTGATGCAGACTGGCAAGGTTATCGCCTACGCATCCCGACAACTAAAGACTCATGAGTTGAACTACCCTACCCATGATTTGGAGTTGGCAGCGGTGGTTCATGCTCTAAAAATCTGGAGACATTACCTATTTGGCGCAACGTGCCGGATATACACCGACCACCAAAGCCTAAAGTACTTATTCACTCAAAAAGAGCTTAACATGAGGCAACGAAGATGGTTGGTGCTGAAGGATTATGACTGTACGATCGAGTACCATCCGGGTAAGGCCAATGTAGTGGCAGATGCACTCAGCAGGAAGTCAGCGGGATCTGTTGCACACCTAGGGATAGTGTATCTTCCCTTGCTGGTAGAACTCCGGAAGGCGGGAGTTATTTTGGACACAGATGAGCATGGGGCTTTGTTGGCCAGCTTCCATATACGACCAGTGCTGATTGATCGGATCATCAAAGCACAACTTCAGGATCCGATACTTTGTATTTACAGGATTGAGTTCGATGCGGATGGGAGACAGGATTTCTCCATCCGAGATGATGGAGCACTTGTGAAGATGGGCCGTTTGTGTGTACCTGCAATGGCAGAGTTACGGGCCGAGATTCTTAAGGAGGCCCATAGTTCGGCTTATGTTATGCATCCGGGAGGTACAAAGATGTACCGTACCCTCCGGAACCATTATTGGTGGCCAGGATTGAAGAAGGATATTACTGAGTTCATGAGCAGATGTTTAACCTGTCAGCAGGTTAAGGTGGAACGGCAGAGACCGTATGGGGCTATGCAGCCACTTCCGATTCCCGAGCGGAAGTGGGATCACATCACCATGGACTTCGTCTTTAAGTTACCAAGGACTCAGAGTGGAGTGGACGGAGTATGGGTGATCGTGGATCGGTTAACCAAATCAGCCCATTTTCTGCCAGTTCAGGAGACTTATAAACCTAACCGACTGGCTCAATTGTTCGTAAAGGAAATCATATGATTGCATGGTACGCCGGAATCGATCGTGTCCGATCGTGATCCGCGTTTCACTTCCAGGTTCTGGCGGAGTTTGCAAGCTACTTTGGGGACAACCCTACGTTTCAGTACTGCGTTCCATCCACAGACCAATGGACAGTCTGAACAGACCATTCAGACCTTGGAAGACATGATGAGGTCCTGTGTGCTACAGTTTCAGGACTCTTGGGATACTCATTTTCCATTGATGGAATTCGCTTACAACAACAGCTATCAGACAAGCATCGGGATGGCACCCTATGAGGCACTGTATGGTCGACAGTGCAGGACACCTATATGCTGGATGGAGATCGGGGGACGAGCGGCTGTAGGGCCAGAATTGATGGACTTAACCCTGGAAACTGTTCGGATTATCAAGGAGAGATTGAAGGCGGCACAGGATCGCCAAAAGAGTTATGCCGACCGATGGATTCGAGACTTGGAGTTTGAAGTGGGAGATTTTGTCTTCCTGAAGTTATCTCCGTGGAAAGGGATTATCCGTTTTGGTCGACGGGAGAAACTGAGTCCGCGTTTTATCGGACCGTATGAGATTGTGGAAAGGATTGGCAGAGTTGCATACAGATTGGCACTACCTCCAGAACTTTCTAGAGTTCACGATGTTTTTCACGTATCGATGCTGCGGAAGTACGTACATGATGTTTCTCATGTACTGGAGGAACAACCTATCGAACTCCGAGGGGATTTGAGCTTTGATGAACAACCAGTTCAGATTTTGGATCGGAATGACAAGGTACTACGTCGGAAGACGATCCCACTCGTGAAAATTCTGTGGAGAAACCAGAGTGTGGAAGAAGCCACATGGGAGCCTGAGGCTCAGATGCGAGAACAATTTCCTCATTTGTTTCTTTGAAATTTCGGGACGAAATTTCTTAAGGGGGGAAGGTTGTAACACCCCGGAAATTCGAGGATTATAATATTGTAATTTAATGTATGAATTGACGTTTTAACCCTTATGAATGGTATGGCCAAATTGTTGACTTTTTGATTTGAGGGTCAAATGGACTTTGACCAATGACCGTGATGTAGTTTGGGGACGTCACGAGTCCATAGATAGGTGGCACGTCCAATTTGGACGATTTGGGTAAAAGTTATGACTATCGGAAGTTCAGGGGCATTACCGTAATTTGGACTTTAGGGGTGAAAATGTTGACTTTTCGTTTGGCAACTAATTTTCACATGACTCAAAGACCGTTAGGTAGGTCTCGATGTCCTGAGTTCGTAGACAGGCGGCACGCCGAAATCAGACCACGTATGGCTGAGTTACGAGTCTAGAAAGTGAGGGGCAGTTTGGTAATTATTTGAACCAGGGGCATTTTGGTCTTTTTGCCCTGGTTACTGTAGCAACCGCGGGGGAACCATGGATGGCACCACCATGTGCGGTGGTTCAGTTTACAATTGATTATGCAAGTGTGTGCTGGAAAGGAAGGCGTGTCTGATGCTTTAGAACGTGGTCTGAACCATCCACCCTACACTGTCGAATTGATTAATGAAATTCGAAGCTTTTTTGGGGAACAAAATGCAGTGGACAGTGAGGCTTCCACGAGCCTCTGGGACAGCTTGTGATGTTTTAAACTGATTAAGTAATGGGTAAGCTTCATTCTGCTGTTGAATGAACTGAAAATTGGAGAGGAAAACCAGAGAAACCATTTAGGGGAAAATTGGAGGGAAAATCGGGTTTTGATTTCTGGTGATTGTTGGACCAAACCAAGGCCTGGTTTAGTCTTCTGGGAGTATTTGGAACTCAACCACATCGAAATCGAAGGCCATCAGCCACGGGTGAGCTGGGACGGTGACTGCAGTTTTTCAGAGAAATCGCAGAGCTTGGGACGACAACCTTCATGTACTTTCAGACACAATTGATCATTCATTTTGGGTCGTTTTGATCCTACTATGCTGTCTGTGAAGTTAATTGGAAATTGAGTTAGAAACCAGGGAGTTCTGATGATTGACCCGATTGGTTGATCACGGGTCGATGGGTCGATTGGGGACTTGTCGAGGTTGATTGTTGTCTCAGAACCTAAATTGGAAGGATAATAAACATGTTAGGATCAAATTGGGTTGAAATCGAGTAGGAATTGATGGTTAATTAACCGGGTCAATCTGCGGGTGGCAGACCCGTATTACAGACAAACGGGTGAAGGTGGTGACACTGTAGCAGCTACAGTGTCAGGCGCGTGACTTTCACGCGCAGCCACTTTGGGCGGCGCGTGAGGGCGCGCTGGACCTTATCTCAGATCACGATCAACATGACTTTTGTTCCTCTCATCATTCTGAACATTTTTTATGAATTAACCATTTTGATCTGAGATAGTTAGGAGGGTGAGTTTAGGGCCGGTTGTCTCGGGAAACGTGTTGACGGTTTCCCCGAGCCGGTTTCTGTTTCGGGCTTTTTGGATATATGTTTAAAACTTGTAGTGACCCTTGCGTGTGATTTGGACTGACAGGAATTGTACGATAATCCCGGTACAAGTTCGTACGTGCAGGTTCACCCCGGGATCGTACTGCGAGTGGGCCCGATTTCATTAAAACCTTGCATGCTTAAATATTTTCCGATTTACTTATATGTTCACATGCTGGAATGAAGAAATAGTTTTGATGATATGGAAATCATGGTTATGGCACGTTTCACGGTATTTGGGTTTGAGACCCGTCCGATGAAACTTAAAAATTGGTTTAGATTTTATCTATATATATATATGTTTTCCATGTGGATAGCAATAAAATGTATTTGGGACTGCACTGTATAGATCCATTCATATGATACTGTCTCCTCCGGATGTGGTACCCCGAAGTGGTCATGGCGCATTGCCTGCGAGGGGTCATTCTACGGAGGAACCGGACCGTAAAATGACTCAGGATCAGGATTGCTTATTTGATGTCAGGGACGTCGAGCGTCTAGGACGCTAGGCATTTGAGATGCCGTACCCGGACAGGGTTCGGGGATTGGACTCGGAATTGAGACCCGAGTGGCACGCGTAGCCTTGAGACTGTGACCTTATTGGACGTCAGGGACGTCAGACATCGGGGATGTCAGGATTGGAGTGTATAGTGCAGTGGCTAAAATTATGTTATGGTTTTATTACATGCCTTATGGTTCATATTATATGATTTATGGTTTAAAATCCTGATGCATGCATGTTTGGAAAACGGAGGGGTAAATTATATGTTTTACTTACTAAACAATTTTATAAACTTGAGTTTCGGCCCACTCACTCTTAATGTTTTGGTAACCCCTCCAGGTCGTGCTACTGAGGTAGAAGAGGAACCTGAGGCTGAGGCATAGATCTACTTCCGCGTACCTGAATCCCTGTTGGGCGATTTGACCCACAGGTTATGTTAGAGTCATGCTCGCAACTTGTAATTTGGATTTCATCTCTTGTCTGACATCTGTTTATTTCGGATTTGATGTAAAACTTTAATTTGGTTTTTATGCATTTGAACGTTTAAGGTTAAAATTGGTATGTATTTTGGGTGTCAGACAGGAGCAGGGCACGTCCCCATGCGGTCCCAGAGAGGATCGGGGCGGGTCCTGTCATTAAAGTTCAAAAATCTGAACTCAAAATTAAAAAAAAAAAAAACTTCGAAACTCCAATCTTAGATTGTGAGAGTTCATGTATCTTAATAAATATAGAAAAATCAAACTCAAGGGAAGAAAATTTAAATTTTTTTTCTGTAACCCGTAATGTCAAACACTCGAGTTCATATGAGCCTTGTAATTCCAAACTCAAACCTCAAAATATTGAAATAGTAAAATTGAACTTTAAAACTCTAATATCATATTGTTAAAGTTCACATCAACGTTATTATATTAAATCAAACTCAAAATGAAACAAATTCAAGATTCTTTGTTCAATCCTTAATATTGGAGTTCATATAAACTTTATAATTCCAAAATTCAAACATGAAATAATTTTGAACAAAGAAAAATGAATTTTGAAACATCAATATGATATTGTAAGAATTCACATAAACCTCCTTAACATAGAAAAACCAAACTCAAATGGGAGAAACATCAAATTCTTTATCTAACAATATCAACGTTAAAGTTTAAATTAAATTATAATTTCAAAATTAAATCTTGAAATTTTGTAAAAATAAAATTGAAGTTGCAAATCCAATCTCATAATGTGAGAGTTCATACCAACCTTATTGTAGGAAAAACAAACTCAAAATGAAAAAAAAAAATCACAATTCTTTTTCCGACTCGTAATTTATTTTTTGAAAATTCAAATGAATTATTAAATTCTGAATAGTTTGAATTTGTTTTTGCTTGATATCTATGTTGATTTAACATGTACCGACGTCTATATAGGACGGCACCCAGCAGCATCTTGTTCACATGAGGGCTTAAAGTTAAAACTGGATACCTCCATCGGTTGCAGCACGTACTTCCAATTCATTATTTCTTTCTCGCTGAAATTGATCAAGTTCTAACTCTAAGGATGAAAGTGGAGCATATGGCAAACTCTACAAGGACCAGGATTTTGACCTTCTGTGTTTTTTTTTTCTCTCTTTACACTGTTCCATAAACTAATTTGAATGATTAACTCGTAATTAAAACTAATTTGAATATTTGTCTTAATTTATTAAGTTAAAAAAAAAATGGGATTTGTTATACAATCGATTTTACTGAAAATAGTAAGACATGGATGAGTGCATGATTTTTCTGAATTTTTTTCTTATCCAATAAGTTTCTACTTTCCAAAAAAAATTTATTTTTGAAATAAATAAATAGTTTTCAACTCTTTAATGTCTAATTAATTAATTAAATTTGGAGATATACGGTTGAAAGGTAAACTAATGAGATTCTCAATGAAGATATTTATTTAAGTGGCACAATAATATGGTATAGTTAATGAGCACAAAGGAGAATGAAGAATTTACAAGTTCCCATTAAAAATGAAAAAGATGGAAATGGAAGGGACCTACCCACCTTACTCATTCACTCACTCAAGTATTGTAGTTGGAGTTGTAATTGTAGTTGTAGTGGGAGGGAAAAACCGACACAATGTCAATGTTGTTGTTAATATTATATTGTCCATGAATCAATCATCTCGTAAATTTGAATGAAATATAGAGAGAGGGGGAGGGAGTGCGCGTGAGTTGGTAGCGGTTAGTTAAGAAGGAGGGTGTTTAAATGAAATATGTGTTTAATTTGATGGCCTCTCTCTCTCTCTCTCTCTCTCTCTCTCTCTCTCTCTCGCGCAATCGCATTGTAAGTATCGGAAAACAAACAAGGCCATTGTGGCAATGTGATTAAGTAGAGAAAAAAAACACATGACATTTATCATTCATTCCTCTCGGCTTTGGGCTTTTCTCAGATTTCTCAGACCAAAGCCTCTTGGATCTCATCGCCCAACCTTTCCCTACAAATCTCCCCCATTCTCATTCAGATCCCACCAAATTTCAGCCCTTTCCTCTCCTTTCCCATTTCTACAAATTCCCCCATCCCACTGGGATAGAGAGAAAGGAGGTTGCTTTGCTTAAGAGAACCGTCAATGGCTTCCTTCCCAGTGCCTTGTCCCAAAGCATGCTCTTCACCCATTACTCGCCTTGGCGCCGCCGCCGCCCAAACGTCCCAGCCACAGCAACACCTGCTCTCCTTCCACAACTGCCTCAATGGCTGCCCCATTCCCTCCCTGCAAATATCTGGGCTTCAGGTTCCATGTTTCCACTTACCCCTCTACTTTGCTCCACTTTGCTCATATAATATCTTCAGTTTCTCTTTCCTCCTTGTTTAATTTTGTAAATTTTTTCTTCATACAACCATAACCAGCACTTTCCTGTTTACTTGCTGTTAATTTTTTATTGCTTATCTTTGTGAATTGGGCTTTATTTCTATATAATCATTTGTTTTTTAAATCCTTTTGCTTATAAATTAAGAAACTGGGTTATGGCACGTGAGAGGTATAGACCGAAATTGATGTGGGTAAAGAATTGATAGTTACATCAAATTTAGGATTTTGATTGAGCTGTAACCCATCACTGGTTTACAGCCAAAATTCAATCTTTGGATATAAACCGCCGGCACGGCAAGCTAGGAAGGATAATTGATGAACTATCACCGTAGTCGTATATAGTTTGCTTTCTATGTGTGGTGGTGGTAAATTTAGTTTTGTAGTAAAAAAGTGGTTGTTCATTATTTTCTGATCGTATCGTTTACTTGTAGAGCTCCACGAGGAAGCAATCTGCTTCATGGAAGCTGCAGGCACAGATTAGTGAGGTAAGTGGTTTGCAATAACTTTAGCATGCAGATTTGTTTGGAAAACTTTATCATCGGTGTATAATATGTTGCTTTCTATGTCCAAGGCTACTGCTGATAAATCCTCAAATTCTGCACCGTTAAATGGATCACTGGAAGGGAAAGATGAGTCTGCTGAAGTTTCCAGTCAAAACAATATTCCATATGCATCTTCAATCTCAGCATTCATGGCTCAAGTATCAGACCTTGTGAAGTAAGTATCCGCCACTTGAGACTTTCATTTGTAGTTTGTATACATATAGTTGTTTTGTTAAGTTATGATCAACTATGTTTCAGGCTTACATTATTTTTATTAAAACGGTGTAATTTTCTCGTGCAGGTTAGTGGATTCAAGAGATATTGTGGAGCTTCAAATGAAGCAACTAGATTTGGAGCTTGTAATAAGAAAGAAAGAAGCCTTGGAGCAGTCAGCACCACTTGCTCCTCTTGCTCCTCCACCAGCACATTATCCTTATGCCATGCTACCGCCTGAACAAGCAGCAGCCCCAGCAGCTGCTCCCGCTCCAGCAAGCGCTCCAGCAGCATCAGCACCTGCATTACCCACCCCTGCAAAGGCAGCCACATCGTCCCACCCCCCACTGAAATGCCCCATGGCTGGAACCTTTTACCGTTGTCCTGCACCTGGTGAGCCACCTTTTGTTAAGGCAAGTCTCTGTCCAACATTTTTCCTTATCATACACATCTATTTATAGTGTGCCACATTTACCTCTAGAAATATTGCTTGGACCTTTAATTGCTTATGCTCTTTTGTCCTATTTCCGTACATTTACATTCGTTATGAACTTATCATCAATTCGCTTAATTGTTTACTCAAATAAATGTTCAGGTAGGAGATAAGGTTCAGAAAGGTCAAGTGATCTGCATCATTGAGGCCATGAAATTGATGAATGAAATTGAGGTATGTTCCTACATTGCTTGAGTCTATGTTATCATACAATGATTTGGTTTTGCTTTCATTTGAAATGTTATAATATTCTCAATTGTTTGTTTTTTTTTTATCTTCAGGCTGATCAATCTGGGACCGTAGCTGAGATTCTGGCTGAAGATGCAAAACCAGTGAGTATAGACACGGTAAGTAGTCTCTCTTTCTCTATCTCTCTCTCTCTCTCTCTCTCTCTCTCTCTCTCTCTCTCTCTCTCTCTCTCTCACGCACACAAACACACACAAACTCGACACCATCTTATGCTCTTCGTTTTCTAAGTGATCTGTCCCTCTGTGCAGCCTCTTTTTGTCATAGTACCATGAGCAAGAAGTGAAGGAATTTTTTGAGGCATTTTGGTGGTAAACACTCATTGAAGATGTTTTATTCTCGAAGGACGTTTTGATACTATTTGTGTGCCCTTGTAACTTTCAGTTCAATAATGTTTGTTTTGATTCTGGAAAATCCTTGCTATTCACATTTTAGAGTTTTAGGACAGGCTTGGTTCACAAAGATGTTGGGCAAAGAGCTATCTTGAAACATAATCTTATGCATGTTTAAGTATAGTTTTAGAAAGTGTGCCATTAAACTTTGGCTTATTACTCACTTTGCTCCCCTAATCAGATATTAAATCACTTTGCTCTTAGAAATGGATTTAGTTCCAATGTACTGTAACAACTGTATATTTAGTAGCACCGTTACTTTATTTGTTACTCTCTGTTAGAAACGTCGTCATTGGTGTTAATGTGACACCTAGGTGGCACCTATGTGATAATACTTCCTGACATGATCCCACTCGAATACACATGAAAAGTACACTCGGGTCCTGTTCCTGTCTAACAGAAACCTTGTTAGACAAAGGATAAACACAAATTCCATTAGTTCATGCATCCGCCTTTTGAGTCTCGATTTTTGTTTAGCAACCTTGAGGGTTACAAAATCAAGAAAATGTGTGAACAAACAAAAAGAAATAGTTTAAAACATAATTTGAAAACATCCATCTTTACCCTCCGTTTTCCAAAATCCTGCATGCATACAAAAACCATCTCAAAGCTCATTTCACTTCGATTAAAACAAAATACATTTTATCATTCTCGAAATATGTGAAAACATCTGCAAAGCCATTAACTGCATCCAACGGTTAATCACTAACTGGTTTAACCACAACAATGCGACACAACCAAAACATATCCACTGTCACACAAATTCATACATATCACAGTCAACTCTTCCTCGACTCACAATATCAAACATCAAAAACTACCTCACTGACAGACAATACAAACTCACTCGAGAACCGGAGCCCAGGTCGGCGTCCGAGACTACCAAACCGTTAACACACAACTCGAGAAAGGTTACTCATCACAAAGCACAGCAGTAACACACAATCAATCCATAATCAACATTACCACAGAATTCACACATAACTACCTAACATTACTGCACAAGCATAACATCAGTCATCACATCACAAGGGCACTACTGGTAGGTCATCATATACACACTTGCTCGGAAAACGGAGCCCTAAGCTCGACGTTCGAGTCATCACAACACAGTCTCAAGAACTGGAGCCCCATGCTCGAGCTCGACATCTGAGACTCACATACAATCAATACATCCACAATTATACACAATACTAGTCCTAGGATTCGGATCCCCTGGCTCGATGTCTAAGACTACACAAACAACTAACAAACATCACCTCATATAATATAATTGGCCCAAGTCCACATTAAAATCACCATCACAACATATACTGTAACGACCCATCCCGGAATTCGGGATTAGATCAGTAACTAACCATGATTAATGGGGGTTAACCGGTGATTAGTTGGGTGGAATCGGACGAACGTGGCAAATGACCGTTTTGCTCCTAGTCGTGGGTAAAACGTTGACTTTTTATTCGGGCGGTCAAATGGACCTTGCCCGATGACCGTGACGTAGTTTGGGACGTCACGAGTTCATAGACAGGCGGCACGTCCGATTCGGACGAACAGGGTGAAAGTTATGACGTGCGGAGGTCCAGGGGAATTTCTGTAATTTGGACGAAATAAGGGAAAATGTTGACTTTTTGATCGGGAGGTCCGATGGCCGAGGGCCAAGGACCGTTAGGAAGGTCTTGATGCCCCGAGTACAACGACGGGCGGCACGCTTGAAACGGACATCGGATGACCAAGTTACGGGTCACGGAAGGTGAGGGGAAATTTGGTAATTTGCCAACTGAGGGCATTTTGGTCATTTACACGGTGGTTACTGTTCACCACCGTGAAAAACAGGGACTGTGCAACCGTGCTATGAGTGCTGTTTTTTTTAAGAGGATTGTTTAGAAAATCAGTGACATTTGTCACTAAGAAATTAGGGATTAATGGCTCCAGATCGTGTACTGGGATGGGGAAAACTAAACAATTGTGTAGGTGTGTTTGAAACTGGTGCACTGGTGGGTTTTTAGCACGGGTTGTTGGTTACAGGCGTGAAGCAGAGACATGGGGGAGCACTTCGATTCTAGTCAGGTGTGGGAGTAAGTGTTTTGAGTTGTTTTGCTACTTAGTGGCGTGATCAGAGCACGGGGGGACTGGGTTTTGCCCTGCGTGGGAGGCAGGCAGTGCACGGGCTGAGTTTGTCGATACTGAAGAACAGGGACAGTTGAGCAGGGACAGAGAGAGGAAGAGTCGAATTGTTCAGTGGGTGATCAAGTAGTGCTTGTGCCTGAGCTCAGAGGGTGTGAGGGCACTGATATTTGGGTCTGAGAGTACACAATGCGGGCTGGTGAACTCATAACAGTGTGGGCGTCTCTGAGGGGAAAAACAGAGCGTGAGAGCAGGTTGGTTATCCTTCCATTAGAACAAGCCAGGGGTGAGTCGAGGCGGTGTGAGTGAGTGTTCAGAGTCCAATGGTGAAGTGCAGCGGAGTCGCTGAGTGAGAATACACCCAGAACCCGGGAACCGTCCCTGGGAAATTTCAAATTCGAAGACCAGTTTTAGGCCAGCCCAAAGTCCAATTAGGTTTGAATGAGCTTTATGGGACCTTCTTTAGTCGATCGAAGTCAAGGAAGTTGACGTTCGAAGCTCGCAGAGCCATGTTCAGACTCGACGAATTTCAGGAAAACAGGAGCTTGTGTTCGTGCAATTGGAGGTAAGCCCTTGCAAAATTGATTTCAAAATCATTCTCAAGGTAAGTCTGCGATGCTCCCTAACCAATTAATTGAGGGAAACAGTGACGGTCTGTTGAACTGGGACGATGAACTCCGAGTTCGACTCGAGTTCAATTATGTTGGTTTTAGGCCGTGTCGAGTGGATTAATTTATACAGACCTTTAATGGAGTGTATTTCGAGTCTACTTGTGGGATCAATTGAAGAAATTAGATGGTTTAACGCAGGGATGGAATCGGGTCGAGGCGCGGGTGAAATGGCCCGTTTACCTGCTAGCCGGGTAGGGACGAAGACTGTGCAGTACTGTAGCAGGCGCGTGGGCTCACGCGCAGCCACTCACGGCGGCACGTGAGGGCGCGTGGACCCGAATTTCAAGGTGAGTTCAACACGACTTTTTTCCTATACAATGTAACGAACATTTTAGTATTGGTTTCGAATTTATCGGACACCGTTTCGATGTTATTCCGAGAGTCCGAAGATTTATGTTACGTTTGTAATTAACGATTAATTCCCGGAAAATTATGGGAAATTAGTATGTTGTTATCTAAGCCCTTAGTGACACCAAAGTATGTTTTCGGACAGGATTTGAATTTCTGGAAAATATCGGAAATTACGGGCATGCGTGCGGCGCGAAACCGAGCCTTAAGAATGGTGTGTGAGTGGACGTTGCTTTCAAAATTTAATGCATACATAAATTATTTCTATGATTTTATGATTATGATTATAAGTTGTGATTGATTTTGATTTCCGTATTTATACGTATTTGATTCCCGTATTTATACGTATTTTTACTATATATGTGAAATTGCACGTATTTCGAGACTATGGTCACTCGTGTGCTTAATAATGGTTTAATGAAAGAAGTTATATGAAATGGGTGTAAAATGATTTAAGAAGGTTGTTTATGATTTGCGAGTGTGACTTCCGATTTTGACACGTTTTTCGAGAACGTTCTGGATTTGCACGTTTTACGAGATTTCGAGTTAGTATGATTTGATCACTGTTGATGTTTGAATCTGGGAATTGAAACGAGACTTGTGATTTTTAGGATTGTAAAAATGGGTTTTGAGTATATTGAAGCGTTAAATGTTCCAACTGTCGAGTACTCGTTGCCTAATCACCAAATGACGCGTGTCCCTCTTGTGACCTGTCAACTCAAGTGGATCGCGGGTCTCCGTTAGTACGGACACCGGTGTGGTGCCGGCCTAAGGCTCTCCGACGATCAAGTCAGTTACTTTGTTCGTAAGAGGAAGCAGTAAATGGTAAGTTCGGTAGAGTAATTGTAATAGTAAAACTTAGTTACCTTTATTGGGAAATGTGTACCCTTTATGTATAGGTAGGTGGGATGTTCAATTCCCAAAGTTCCGATGTGGGACAAATGCTTCTCGATTTACGTGCGGACACGTGTTACGTAAATCGAGGGTGGATATGCTTCCACGTGGCATCCCGCATTGGGCCCGGTGTTAGGGTTGTCGCAAGTATGGTGTTCTTGGGTCTTGAGCGTTGTCAGGGCTTTAAGTATACGGCCCAGTGGGTCTGGTCAGATATGGTGTCAACAGAGTATGTTTTGATTTGATCGTGATTTTGGTGATTATGATTGTGGTTTTGATGTGTTGAAAATGAGATTTGAGAAAGAAGTGATTTCTAAGAAGTAAAATGGATTTGAAAAAAGGTGATTTCAAGCTTGATGCTCGGGGCACAAAAGTAATTTTGATTTACGAGATTTCGGTTTTCGGAAATTTAAAGTGGATTCTTGGTTTGGGTTCGGGATGATGCTTCCGGATGACGGCTAACAAAATCATTATTACGAATTCGAAATCGAGAATGAAAAAGGATTTAATAAAGTGATTTGGTGTGATTGTACATGCCCCGTGTGTAATGATGAATTGAATATGATTCATGAAGTAAGATTTGGGAATTTGTATGTGGAAACTCGGACCATGGGTCCTGTTGTGAAAAATGTGATTTTGGGATGGATCCCACGTTGTTGTGTTTGACAAATGTTTTGGGTTTAAAGACCCGTTGAAAACTGTTTTGGGTTTAAAGACCCGGTGCTATTGCTGGAGCACGTTTTGGGTTTAAAGACTCAGTTAATTGATGACGGGGGAGGGCCCTTAATGAGTTTAAAGACTCGTGAGTTTAAAGACTCGGTTACTGTGATACCCCCGAGGCCTATTGATTATGTTCTGAGTTTAAAGACTCGTTGATATCCCGGGAAGGCCTGTTTATGCGCATGGTTTTGAGTTTAAAGACTCGGGCGCACTTGATATCCAGCAAAATGATTGACTTGTGATTTATTGATGATTTCGGATGTTTCAGTTGAGTTGGGCAGTGGCCCGGTATATGGTTGTTGGTTTTGGATCATGTTGTGCATTTGGTTTTGATTCGTGGTTTTGGGCTGAGGCCCGGTGTTTATGATTGCGGGCTAAGACCCGTTGGTTGAGAGAGGGAAAATGATTTTGAGGTTCATACGAGTTTTTCCTTATGTTGAAATTTGATACACAGTTTTTCTTATGTGGAAAATCTTAACCGATTGCGAAATGGTTTTTGTATGCATGCATTCGTTTTTACGTGGAGGTTAAAAATGTTTGTTGTAACTGTTTTGCTAAACTGATTTATTTTTGTCCACTCACACCTTTTGGTTTTTATTGACCCTCCAGGTCGTGACGGCGCGTTTTCCGAGGCTGTACGAGGGGCAGAGGCATGAGTAAGTACGTGTGGCTATCCCTGGTTTGGCAAGTGTTGAGGGTAACTTTGGATTTTCAGTCATCTTGCCAGACGGGAGCAGGACCGGGCACGGTTGTCGATGCCCCTTTCGGGGGCGGTCCTGTCATATACCATCAACACCAATAACACACACACTCACGTCACATCTCAATATCACAAGTTCAATCCACAATTGTAACCTCGAGTCTAAGCCCAAAACCATAATCCACATTATTCTCGTAAAACGTGTCATTAATGTATTTTCTGTAAAAATCGTCCAAAAATCATATGCAAATCATAACTATTCTAAATCACGTTATTTCATGTTATAATTCACCTTCAACTCAAAGCCACATTCGAAATGGTGTTCGAAACATAGTTTACAGAAATCCTCAAAAAACGTGTAATAAAATATTAATAAAATATTTGTAAAATCACCAATATTCATATAAAATACCAATCACTTCAACATCATCAAAATCACATTAAAACAAATTTAAATCATGTAAGTATGCTTGCATAATAGTTTAAGGAAAAAATGTCCACTCACACACCGTTCGGATAATCGAATACCGCTTTGCACGCATTTTCGTAATTTTCCAGAATCTAAAAACCAATCAAAATCATATCTCAAGGTCAATAACCATCTCATAAACCTTCTATTTTAAACCCATAATTTTTTGGAATTTTAAATGGACTTAAAATGAGCCCTAAACCTTCGGACACCTAAAATTACCTTAAAACGGTGTTTGATCGACTCGAAACCTGCGCCAAAATATTCGTAATATCGAAAAGATGGAAAAAACATGTTGTTGACACCTCAAAATTCCACCTCACGCGCCACTTAAAGTGGCTGCGTGTGGGAGCCACACGCTGCTACAGTAATTGCACTGTTCACTCAACTTCCTCGCTCGTTTACCTGGTTTTCTAGGTCGCCTGACCCAGCGACCCGACCATATTCTAAATCTCTTATCTCTCGTCCTTTTTTAGTTCTACTTTGTCCCACACCTTATATTCTATCTCAGGAAGTGATCTGTGAATCCAAAACTTGCAGATCTTACCTCAAAATCGCGATGCTGGAGCTCAACCTCACGACCGAAACTCCAGTTTGATTTCCAGCTTGTTCTCACGACGAAACCTCTACACTTCTGGCTTGTTGGAGTCGCCTGACTCCTCAAAATCGACTAGTATGCTCAGTTTCAAGCTTCTCCATCAAAACATCAGCTGGTGTTCAAACCCACATTTTTCCCTCTCGGGTTTCATCTCAACTCTCTCGATCACTCTCTCTACTTTTGAGCTCACACTCCCTCTCTACTCTTGTGCTCCCATGTTCTTCATCCTCCTCAGATTTTTTCTTCCCTCTTATCTTTTCGGTTTTTCTCTGTTTCCCCCATTGTTTTTCCTTCTCGGGCCAAAACACACAAACGCTTAAAATGTAAAACAACAACACACACATAGGGTGGTGGCACCAAAACCAACCAGATAAGGGACACGTGTCACACTCTAATTCATTCTAAAAAATATCTCAAGGTAAATTACCAAAATTCCCTTCCTTACAAAATTACTAAAATGTCCTTATGTAATTTAGAATAAGAACGAAACCAACCGCACTTTGTTTTCGGCATGCCACCTGCCGACATACTAGGGAGTCTAAGACTTTTCTAACGGTGTTTTCGGAATCGCCAAAAACCATTTCAATAAAAAAAGTCAACATTTTGACCTTCGTAAAAAATCAACACTTTGACTTTTACCAAAAAGTCAACTTTTGACTTGTAAGGGCAAAACAGTCAATTTTGTTTTAGTTTTCCAATTTTACCCTCGTTGAAGGTCTAAGTCCTTACAACCTATCCCCTTAAAAGAATTTTGTCCTCGAAATTCACAATCGAGTCGAATCTCTATTCTAGTTCTAATCAAACATCCATCAATCACACGAACACAAGTTCACATACAGTTCACAACGCAGTGCACCAATTTCTAGGAATCCCACGTTTACCTCACGCAAACATTGCTCAACTTCAATCCACAATCTAAAGGGATTCCGAACAAAATCTCACTTCCATCTCAACAACATACTTATCGTGCTCATAATATCTCAAATCTTCCACGGGTCTTCATTCCATATTCAACTCTAAAAACCATATCCATAACGAACGCATATATGAACATACCAATACAAGTAGCTCGCACTAAGTTCATCTCACCACGCACGAGTATCGGGGAGTCAAATACATCAATAATCAATCACTCTGAACCATCTCAGTTAAACACAAATCAACAATCATCATGATGCCTACACATTTTCGAACACACAAACACATATAAATACATAACATTCACAATTAGATCCCAAAATCTAGAACCACTAACAGCTCTGCAACTATCTTGGGATCGTCTACTCGTCACATCACCAGGTCGTACACGGGGCTCGAAACTCAAAGGCATGAAATAAAAAACACAACATAATCTTAACTTTGATACCAAGTTGACAAGACCTCACCCGAATACACATAAAAACTACACACGGGCCCTGCTCCTATCTGACAGAAACCTTGTCAAACAAGGGATAAACACAAATCCCGCTAATTCATGCCTCCACCTCTTGAGCCTCGATTTCTGTGCAGCAGCTCTAGAGAGTTACAAAACTAATAAACACATGTGAATGGAAAAAAAAATAGTTTAAAACATAGTTTGAAAACATCCATCTTTGCCCTCTGTTTTCTAAAACCATGCATGCATACAGAAACCATCTCAAACCCCATTTCACTTTGATTAAAAACAAAAAAAACATTTTATCATTCTCAAAATATGTGAAAACATCTGAAAAGCCTTTAACCGCATCCAACGGTTAATCACTAACCAGTTTAACCACAACAATGCCACAATCAAATCATATCCACTATCACAAAAATTCACACATATCACAATCAACCCGTCATTGACTCACATTCCACCTCACTTGCCCTCACATGCCACCCAAAGTGGTTGCGCGTGGGAGCCACGCGCTGCTACAATAATTGCACTGTTCACTCATCTTCCTTGCCCGTTAACTTGGTTTTCCGGGTCACCCGATTCAACGACCCGACCTAGTTCTAAATCCCTTATCTCTCTTCCTTTTTCAGTTGTACTTTATCCCACACCTTATATTCTATCCCAGGAAGTGATCATTGAATCCAAAACCTGAAGATCTTACCTGAAAATCACAATGCTCGAGTTCAACCTCATGGCATGAACTTCAGTTTTATTTCCAGCTTGTTCCCACGATGAAAACTCTGAACTTCTGGCTTGTTGGAGTCGTCTAACCCCTCAGAATCGGCTAGTATACTCAGTTTCAAGATTCTTCATCAAAACATCAATTGGGTGTTCAAACCCACATTTTTCCCTCTCGAGTTTCATCCCAACTATCTCGATCACTCTCTCTACTTTTGATCTCACAGTCCCTCTCTACACTTGTGCTCCCCTGTTCTTCGTCCTCCTCAGATTTCCTCTTCCCTCTTATCTCTTCGTTTTTTCTCTGTTTCCCCCATTGTTTTTCCTTCTCAGGCCAAAACACACACAAACGCTTAAGAGGTAAAGCAACACAAACAACACACACGTAGGGCGGTGGCACCAAAGCCAAAATGTCAAAAATATCTCAAGGTAAATTACCGAAATGCCCCTTCTTGCAAAATTACTAAAATGCCCCTATGTTACCTAGACAAAAAACGAAACCAACTGAACTCCGTTTTTGGCATGCCATTTGCCGACATACTCGAGAGTCTAAGACATTTCTAATGGTATTTTCAGAATCACCAAAAACAATCTCGATAAAAAAGTCAACATTTCGAATTTGGTCAAAAAGTCAACTTTTAACTTTCAGGGGCAAAATAGTCAATTTTGTTTTACTTTTCCAATTTTACCCTCATTGAAGGTTCGAGTTGTTACACTTCAAATGGAAACTTTGTAAGTTGAAGTTAGGGTTGGAATTGACGGCAAAATAAGCTTGAATTCAGGCGACATTAGAACCCTAGAGATGGAAATTTGAAAACTTCATCCATTGTCCAACCAAAACCGTGCCATTATAAACAGAAGTGAACGAGGAAGTTACAACCCCCGAGAAAATTAGAATCGAGCATGGACGATAGCGAGAGTGGAAGGTTCATCCCACGAAGATGTTTTTATGGGAAGATGGCGAGAATGAAAAGGTACTGGACAGATGAAAACCCAGGAAGAAGGTTTTTTGTCTGTCTAGATGTTAAGGTAATTGTTTATGGGTTTCGATTTTTTATCATCCTTTTGTTGTTTTTGGGTTTTGTTTCTGTATTTTCGATCATCCTTTTGGTGTTTATGGGTAATGAGTTTCGATTTTCGTCTGTCGCTTGTCTCTTGTCATTGCTCCTAGCTTCGTTATGCTTGATTTCTAGGTCCGCGCTATGGCTTATGTGTTTTGTGTATGGGTAATGGGTTATGGATAATGGGGTATAGGTAATGGGTTAAGTTTTCAGTTATGTTCCTTATTGAAAAATTATCTAAATTTGTTTTAATTTTTTGCATTGGTTGGCTGGATTGTTGAATTTGTATGTGAATTTACTTAGCTGGATTGTTGAATTTATGGGTCATGGTTAATGGGTTAGATTTTCAGCTTTGTTTTACTGGATTTTGTGTTGGATTGTTGAATTTTCTATGTTCCTTGCTGTGAATATGTATGTGTTTTGTTGGACAAGTTAGAGGTAGAAGAAGAGCTATGGGTTGTGATTTTTGGGAATGGTTTGATCTGAAATGTGCAAGAGATCAATGACGATAATTTCGGGTTTATTAAGAAAACTTGATAGAGTAGAAGAGCAAGTGTTGAAGTTAAAGAGGAAGGTGACTAAGCTTTGGATTGTACTCTTGGTAACTTGGGTCATAGTGGTTGGCCTCATCTTCAAGCCTTCACTTTAGTTATGTATTAGGTTTTCCACAATTCTTCACTATCATCTTCAAGCATGATTTTGGAATATGTAAGCTTGTATGCAAACAATGATGATTTGTGAATATGTAAGTTTTGTATGCTTGGTAAACTTAGGGTTTTAGTAATGGAATTTGAACGTAAGTTTGGTGGATTATGGAAATATGTAAGCTTTGGATGTAAACAATTTTCCATGTACTTAGTATGAATGGAAGCACCATATATCATCTCATGTAGGCCTCGTCATTGGGCCGGGTCGGGCAAGCCCAGCCCAAAAAATTTTAGGCTTTGGCTGGGCCGGGCTGGGCCTATTTCATAATTTAAAAAATATCAGGCCGGGTCGGGCGGCTTTGATCATAAATATGAAAGCCTATGCCCTTTGTCGGGCTGGGTTTGGGCCGGGCTTTTATCGGGCTTTACGGGTTGGGCCTACTAAGCCCACTTGGGCCGGGCTTACTAAGCCCATTTGTACCTACCTAATTGTAAAAAAAAAAAGTGAGTTGAGCTTAAATATTATTAACGAACATTGAAATAAGCTACGGACGGGTACTATTGGATTTGGAGAATTGACTTAACTTTTCGACCATAAAGCTGAGATAGGATAAGGAGGTCGCTAAGAGAGTCAGAGACCTATTGAGTTTTTTTGAATTTAGGGTTAGGGTTTGGTTTGGGCATTGGGCTTTTAAATGACACTAGGTTGAGATTTGGTTGGAGTTTTGGATTTTGGCTATGATAGTAGTAACAAGATTGGACTGGGTATCAATTCTTAATTTCTCATTATTTTATATTTTTCGGGCTTATGGGTCGGGTTTACCTAGGCGGGTCGGGCTGGGCTTACCGAGTTTTATCGGGCTCGGGCCTATCGGGCCTAGTAGGCTTGAATACCTTAAGCCCAAGTCCAGCCCGTCAACATGCGGGCCGGGTCGGGCTTTTTGTCATCGGACCTACCGGGTATCCATAAGCCCGTGGGCTTCTAGGCCAAATGATGAGGGCTAATCTCATGTATCAAACCATATATCAAACTAGTCCCAAAGTGCTTTATATATCAAAAGAGGACAATAGTATGAAATTTATCAAAGAAAAATGCCTAACCTACCAAATAACTAACAAGTGACCTAATGATATATGCAAGACTTAACAAAAGAGGCCAATAATTTGAAAGTTAACAAAATAGGCCAATAACCTGCCAAATAACTAACATGACACCTAATGGTATGTGCAACACTTAAAAAAAGAGGCTAATAGTTTGAAAGTTAACAAAAGAGGTCAATAGCCAGCCAAATAACTAACAAACAAGTGACCTAATGGAACAACTATTTCTTCACTCGTTTTGCGGGTGACTTAAATCTCATTTTCCTTTCACTTGCAACGGGTGAACTGCCACTTGGCTGAGTATCCTGGGTAGCAACTGGCGGTGGAGTTGGACAATATTATTGGCTGGTGGTTGTTGGTGTACTAGGTGCAGCTGCTGCTGGTGCTGTAGCTGAGGATTTGATGTTGGTGCATTGTCCTGGGGCAATGAATGGCTTTGCTCCTAGAGGATTAACAACCTTGCTTTTTTCTACCTTCGAACCTAATAAAAAAAAAATCACACATCCCAAACTAAGTTAACCACACAAGTTGAGTCAGTTACACATCATAACTTACTTGAAACACATTGAAAATCAAACTACATCACTTGGCACAGTACCTGTGGGTGGCTAGGTCGTGCTTCAGCTGCTAGTGTAGGCCTTGTTTTAGCAGTTGCTGGTGCATGCTGTAACGACCCGTCCCGGGAGTCGGGATTAGCAAAGTGATTAGTGACGGATTAGTGAGGTTAATCGGTGGTTAGTTGTCTACTGTTGGACATTAGGCGTAGAAGGATGATTTTGCCCCTGGTTTGGGCAAATTGTTGACTTTTAGTTTGGGCGGTCAATTGGGCATTGACCGATGACTGTGACGTAGTTCGGGACGTCACGAGTCCGTAGACAGGTGGCACGCCCGATTCCGACATCTGAGGAGGAAGTTATGATATTCGGAAGGTTGAGGGCATTACCGTAATTTGGTTAAAATAGGGGGAAAAGTTGACTTTTCACACGACATAGTTTTTACACGTAGACCGAGGACCGTTAGGTAGATCTCTTCATCCTGAGTACAACGACAGGTAGCATGCCTTCATCGGACGTCGGACGAACGAGATACGGGTCTAGAACGGTTAAGGGTAGAATCGTAATTTGGACATTATGGGCATTTTGGTCTTTTTGTGCCTTGGGAATTGGGCCAATCTGATAAGGCCAAGTGTACATAAGGGATTGGATATTTTTGAGAGGGGACCATGGGATTGTGAACACGTGGTGTGTGTGTGTAGTGGGTTCTAGGATGTTGCACGGTGCAAATTAAAATGGTTGTGTTAGTCGTGCTTGAGAGAACAGAGACTGAGTTTTGAGAGGAAATCGATCAGGTGAAGAGAGGTGTGCGACCTTGTGACTTGGTGAGAGTGAACAGAGACTAAGTTAGAGCTGGTGAGTGAGTCTTGAGTGAGAATCGTGTGAGGGAAACTCGTGTGTGTGAAGTGTGAGTTCTAAGGAAAACAGAGAGGTGTCGAGGGAGTTTGGTGGTGCTGCTGATCAATCGTGGCTGCTGGTGGTGTCCAGTGACCGTAGTGGAGCCTTAAGGACCCAGTGGACACAGCGGAGCTCACGGTGGAGAGCAGGACGCAGGTAATTCCTCGACTTTTCTCTGTCTACTCTGTTTTTCTGTTTTGGTTCAATTTGACAGTTGTGGCTTTTGGGGCTGAGTCGAGGTGTCTGGTAAGTCCTAGTCGACTTATTAGGTCCTTAGGAACCTGTAGAAATCGAAGCCGTGATGGGGGATTGCATGGGTGGTGGGATGGAGAAACAGGGTTTTGAACGGGTTTATGTTTCGAGTTGGGAAGATGAGGGATTGCAGCTGTGATTCTTAGCTTTTAGGATTGGGATTAGTTGCTTAGGGTTGGACGAAACTACGGGTGGAAAAAAGGATGAAAATGGTGGAGGAAGGACGGAGAACCGGGAACGCCGGTTCAGACCGGTCGACCCATCGAAGAAGACGATGAACAATGACTGTGTGCAGGCGCGTGAGGCCCACCCGCAGCCACTTTGGGCGTCGCGTGGGGGCGCGTGGTGGCTTTTCTGGGGAAACTTCCAACTAGGTTTTTGGTCTAATTGTTGTAACGAATCTATTGGGATAGTTTTCGGGACTATCGGACATTGTTTCGGGTTAGTTCTGCGGGATCGAAGGTCTAGGGTCCGGTTTAAAGTACGCTTAGAAGTTCGGGAAAGTTATGGGATTTGAGTAGGACTTTTGTGAAGTAGTTAGTAACCTCGTTATGGGTTTTGGCCAGGTTCGGGAAAATCGACGACAACGGAATGGCCGAGGACGGCGTAAGTGCGCGCGTATCGAGGCGACACCGAAATGGTCTGTGAGTGGACTTTGCTTTCTAACTCTTGATGAATGCATATATGTTTTAATATGTTTTCATACATGATTCTATGATTTGTTTTATGATCTTGATGGTTTACATTTTTTTACGATTTTTGAGATATTTTACGGAATTTCAAGTTTTACGAGGTTTCGATTTCTCTTGTGATTTGATGATGGTTTTAATGGTTTGATTTTGGAATTTGAAATGCGATTTGAGGTCAATGATTTGATAAGGATTTCGGAAAAAGTGATTTAGGGCTTGGAGCCCAGCTCTTGTGATTTCAGAAAGGCTGTTTTGGGATTTGGTTTTCGAGGTTTGAAAAGGAAGTTTGGATTTGGGTTCGGGACAGTGGTTCCGGATGCTAGCTTACGGAATCATTGTTGCGAATCCGGAGATGGATTTTCTGTGGGTTTCATGGTTGATTGAAAAATGGTTTTGGGTTTAAAGACCCGGAAAGAAAAGAGAAAACCCACTGGATCTGGTTTTGAGTTTAAAGACTCAGATTGATTGACGAGGAGAGGGCCCTGGACTGATGGTTTTGAGTTTAAAGACTCAGTATGGTTTTGAGTTTAAAGACTCGGATATGATACCCCTCGAGGCCTGTGATTGTGTTTTGAGTTTAAAGATTCGGATATCCCAGGAAGGCCTGGTTATTGCGCATTGTGTTTTGAGTTTAAAGACTCGGGCGCACTTGAGATCCAGTAAACTTGTATAATTGATGTTTTTCACTGGTTTTCTGATGTTTTAAGCAGTGGCCCGGATGAATTGGATTTGATGAGCTTTGGGACTGAGTTCCCGGTGTTGAGATTGAATAGTGATTTGAGGCTGAGGCCTGGATGATACGGGTTTTCAAATGGTTTTTCAATGATGGTTTTTGATATGAGTAGTTTCATGACTTGAAATGATATGCATGCATTGGTTTTTGCGTGGAGGGTATAAATGTAATTGATTTCTTAAACTGTTTTCTAAATTATACTTTATTTTTGTCCACTCACAGTCTTTTCGTGTTTTCGATACCCTCCAGGTTGTTGCGGTGCAAGCTGTCAGTCGAGAGAAACGGAGACATCACACGTACAATCCACAGTAGACTTTGCTCACTCTCGGAAGTTCGGAAGTTTTTGGACGGTCGGATCGAGAATCCCTTGTCCGACTTACATGTCACATGAAGGTTGGACGTCAGTTTAGCCTTCGTGTCATGCGTAAGTTAGACGGGATCGGGATTTAGCCCTTAATCCCGGGGGATTAGGGGTGGGTCCTGACACATGCCCTGTTTCAACAACTGCTAGAGGATTGAGTCTTGCTTCTTTCCTGCCTTCGAACCTAAAAGTGATACAATCACACTTTGCACCTTACTTGACTCATACATCCCATACTAAGTCAATCACACTTCACAAACCATTACTGTCACACTTCACAAACAAATACAGTCACACTTCACAAACTACTTGAAACACATTTAAAATTAGGCTGCATGTATTTGTGGAGCAAACTAATACTATAATGACATGTTATGGGTGTTAAATGATACTAATAGTGCAAAATAAGGTAATTTAGTGATATTAAACCTAATACTCATGGATGTTAAGTGATACTAAATCAGGTTATTATAGGACATAAATAGGTGCACCTTATATGCATGTGTGAATGTTAAAGCATGCAAATCAACTGAGATTTACGATAGGATTCTTACCGGAAACTTGTCCAACCTTGATCTTTTGACTGCAACATTTTCTTTCCTCTTCTCTTGATGGTGTTTGAATCTTGCTTCAGCTGCAGGGTCAACGGGTTGAGTGCAAGCATTTCGTCTATGGTCCTCAGAACCACAATTACCCCATTTTAGGGTAGAGTGGTATCAAGGGAACTTCGTATGAGGTGCAGGAGGATCCTCGTTCTGACTTCGCTTTTGTTTCATTTGTGGTCTCTCAGGCTGCTTACGGTACTTTGGTGGCTCTAGGGCAGGTGCACCAATCTTTTCCCACAGATCCTCACTTGGCACATATTTGATTATTCCTTCATATGTCTTTGACCAATCTTTTTATTGACCTTCAAAATCCCTCAGATTCTTCTACCAACCAGATGATTCCCCCAATTACCACTTGTGTCTCTTCTTTTAGCCATGAATGCAGTTAGGTATTGCGTAAGTTTTCCACCATAGACATAATAGGCTTAGCCCTAAATGGGAGAATGGTTTTTTTGAAGGACTCAGACAGATTATTTAGCAAAATGTCGCACTTAGATTCTGTCCCAAACTGACTTCTGCACCATTATTTTGCATCCTTTTTCCTTTGCCAATTGTGAACAGGTGCATTAAGGAGTTCCTTCTGTCTCATCTCTTCATTATACCATGGCATAGTAATCACCTAGCAATCTTCTTGAGTTGTAGCCTGACAGCTAACCCTTTATGTGTTGCATTGAGGTTCCCGTATAGATGTTTCAAGTAATGCCCACTTTCTGCATTAGGGAATACTTGGGTCACTGCATATAAAAGCCCATTTTTGCTTATCGGTCATTATCATTGCACCCTTATCATTCTGAATTTGAAGATCTTCCTTCAACAATTCCATAAACCACCGCCAAGTACTAAAGTTTTCAACTTCACATACAACATAGGCAATAAGAAACATCCCATTGTTTGGATCCACTCCTACTACTGCAAACAATTGTCCCGGATGAATGCCCTTAATGTGGCATGGATCAAAACCAATGAAGAGCATGCACCATTTCATCCAACCGTCTTTCCAAGTTTTAAAACATCCATACAATCTCTCAAATCGAGTCAAACCATTAGCTTCCAATTCGGATTTTATTATCACCCTAGAATCAGAATTAGTCTTCAAAACTTGAAGGCAGTATTCACCTAACAACTCATACTGACTAAGGTATTTTCCGTCAACAACTTGTCATATGTTGACCTTTGCTCTAAAGCATGCTGCCCTAGACGGTCGTATCCTATGTTCTGCACTCACCAAGTTCTGGAATTCCACCCAATCCCAGTTGTTGCTAGTCAGTTGCCTCACATGCCTCCATGTTAGCCACTTAACATTGGCATGTATGTTCTTAGTCACTATAGCACAATTGTGCTCACCCTTCAATTCCTTAATTTGCACAGTCTTGGACCCTCTTATCATTGCTTTATAGAATGTCCAATCACATTCGTCCTTAATGCAAACCACCCTAATTCTGCTTGGTTGATTCCTTTTGAATGTCACTTGCCTTTCAGTTTTAACTGAATAGACTATGACAGCTTCCCTAAAAATGGCAGTTGATTCAAACTTCTACCCCAGCTGAAAATGTGGATCCGTCATCTCCATTTCAGGAATAAAATCCCTTGTCTTTGGCAGACGTTTCTTCTCCCCTTTCTTTTGTTCCAAGTCATCATCTGAATCTCCACTAGCTGTAGCAACCCCAAGTGACAAGGAAACATCTATTTCTTCTACCTCATCCTCAGTCTGTGGAGGAGGAGGAATTACCCATTCTTCATTCGTCTGGAATATGTCATCATCATCACTTATACATATTTTCGGCCCATCCTCGTCACCATAACCATCATCTTCAAAATGCTCAATCATGGATTGCTCACTATTATCATCAAACGTATCAGTAACCTCCACTTCTTGCATTCCTTGCCTCTGCCTACTCCTTTCAGGTTGATCAGAAATATCATTTTTCACCTCTTCTTGCACTCTTTGCCTCTGCCTACGCCTTACGCCTCTTGATTGCACTCTAGGTTTCCTCAATTCAGGTCCAATATCTTCATGTTCATCAGCAATATCACTATCATCATCTTCACTAATTTCATCATCCACTCAAACTTCAAACAATTCATCATCACTCTTAATATCATCAACATCAGCATCACAATCTTCTTCTTCATGACTAGCATAAGGTGGCACATCATCACTTGAATCAGCCTCTCCTATACTTGGGCCAGCATCTCTAGTGCTTGGACTACCATCTAATGTGTACACCAGATCTGCATATGTAACTTGGTCCACGGGATGGGAAGTATACACATGCACTGCCTTCTCAAATGTCCTTGAAAACTTTCTAATGAGTGCCAACAGCTGCTGATATGTGGATACCTTAAAAACTATCTACTAGCTTCATCATGCATATAGAAATCCACCTTATCCTGAATATATCCTTCCTGCTTCACTAGGGCATTCAATACAACTAATGATGAATACTCCTATCAACACCAGTTATATCATTTCAATGCCCTGTCTGCATATCTACACTCTCCTTGTTTATGTACTATTCTTCCATCGTGGTGTAAGGCGAACGAGATAATGTCATCGGAGTCCCTTTCAACAAGCAATCAAAAAACAAACATTACTTCACAAGTATAAAGAATCCACATCCAACATAAACAACAGCAACTATATGAAATATCACACAATCAAAACCCTAAACCCTAACCCATAAACCTAAACCCTACACCTAAACCCTAAACATATACCACCTACACCTAAACAATAAACCCTAAACCTAAACTATAAACCTAAACCATAAATCTAAACCATAAACCTAAACCAAAATCATAAACCTAAACCATAAACTTAAACCTGGTGCCTAAACCTACTACCTAAACCTAAAGCCTAACCGAACAGCCTAAACCTATAGGCTAAACCTAATGTGGAAACATATAGTTTGAACCAAAAGCCAACATCACAGTCTCATTCCCTATCACAATATCAATTATAAACCTTAAACCATATGAAGTCTATGTTCCAACTCTAAACCCTTTAACCCAAAATGTCTAACATTTTAATGCCAATTTCGAAAACCTTAGCTCTAATCTAACAGGCTTCTAAAATGCCCATCCCTAAACCCCACACACTGCCATAAGCACAACTCACTTTCCAAAGCCCACTCACATCCTATTTTATTCACATCCACCAACAACCAACACCCAAACAGCCAACAGTCACATCCACCAACAACCAAGAAAATTTAAACAATTCAAGAACAAAACATTGCACATTGCACACAAACACCAAGAAAATTTGGGCTAATTTAATCCTAACTTCCAATTTGAACCAAGATTTGAAATTTTCGAATTTAAATCCCTAACTTGCCATATCGAGATTGTCGTGCTCTCCCGGCTTTCGAGGGATTGTCACTTTTATCCTGTTGGTATAGTCTCTCTGTCTGATTCAAACCCTAAACCAAAATTCAATGGATTGAAGCTCGTTTCAATGCCGTCTTCCTTTTTCATCTTCTCCGAAATCGCCCAAATCTCCAGCCCTAAAATTACCAATTCGCGAGAATGTCGTGCACTGATCCACATCGATATGGTGGGGGATCACGAGCAGCCCATCTAATTGTCACATAGATGCCACCTAGGTGCCACATAAGTACCCGTGATGGCATTACTAACAGAGGGTAACAGATGAAACAACAGTACTACTAAATATTCAGTTGTGGTAGTACATTGGAACTAAATCCGTTTCAATGAGCAAAATTATATTTAACGTCTGATTAGGGGAGCAACGTGAAAAATAAACCTCAAACTTTCCTTATAACCCAAAGCTCCTTATTTTGTTTGGCTATAAGCATAATTTTTTGGGTACATTCATTCCGCTTTTCTATTATTGGTTGCAAAATCATCAGCTGCCATCACAAGATGAACATCGAAGGACACTAAAAAAATTGTAAGTAATAAAACAGAACGAGGAATCCATCTTACTAGTCAAATTCTTTAGCATCCATCTCTCTACAAAAGCAGTGAGACTATATTTCTCTTTAATTAACCATTTCTACCCAATTTAAAACCTTTTTTTTTTTCATTATTTACATAGTTGATTGTTTTAGGATGCAGAGCAATCATCTAGGAATTAGACTGTTTCCAGTCTCAAATTAGTTAAAACCACTTCAATCTTAAATTTTAAGCTTTTAGGACTTCGCCCAAAACTTTTTACTCAAAACATAAAATCGAAGCTCCGAAGGATTATTTTACTCTAACGAATCAGTACTGTAAAATAAATATAATCAAAGTACTTTAAAACAATGAATTGCTTAATACAACGCGATGATGCCAATTTGATGGATGCCACGAGGCAAACAATCAATTGGAAAGGAAACTTCCAGCTTACAGTTAAAAAAAAAAAAACATGATAATAATGAATAAAAAATAAATGCTCAAGCCAGAGGAGTCAATCACATAAAGAATGCGGATACTATGTGACAGGCAAAATAAAAACTAAGGAAACGCCGAGAGAAAGCACTTCTCTACTGGATTTCTCTGTACCGTTTCCGAACATTTTTTTCCTTTCCGCTCTCACTATAATAATACCTATTTCTTCTATTCCTTTCACCTACAACATGTACAAAAGTTAGCCTACCTGCCAAAGGCTCAATTACTGTAACCGTTGTCGAGTCCGACTGTAGCTACCTCTCCTCCCACTAATACTCATCCTTCGTGCCCCGCCCGTATAATCTTCATCATCATCGTCTTCGTCATCATCTACACCGACAGATTTTCGCCCTTTTCTGGGGGCTGGGCGTTTTCTCTTGATGTTTGCTGTGTAAGAAGAGTAATCAACAGTATCGTCTCTCAACGCATTCTTGAATTCCTGTACAGTAGTAGAATTACCAGCAAGAAATTATACTTCGAAGAAGAAGGGCCAGACCTTGAACGTAGGGAAGACGCAAAGGGAGAAATAATTAGTGTTGACCTGATATCTTTGTACCAATTCTTGATAAGTTGAAGGCAAGGTGGTGCGTGTATCACTGATGTCAAGAGGAATGCTCTGCCTGGAGAAAACATCTCCCGGTTTAACTGGATCAGTCGGAGAAAAAGCCTGGTTCAAAAGCAAAATTGCAACTAAAAACATTAGGTTCACAACTCAGCTTTAATAAAATTACAACTCAAAAACTACAACTAGTGATTGCTTACCTGGCACCTTGCATCATTCAAGCTATATACAATTTTTAAGTGTCTCTTTAGTTTCAAAAGGAGCTGCAACGCAACAGCTGCCAGACAGTCTGCCTACAAAGGCACATCAAACAAAGATTTCAAGAAACCCTATTCAATAAAAGATTAACTGGGCAGTAAACCGCAACAATTCAGACTAGTGGAAAATAAATCAGTACAGGACTAATAGAAGTTTAAAATACCTGGATTTTCTGTACATCGTCTTTTGATAAGCTATGGGAATTACTGGAGCTGGTAATGTCCATATTAGGCTCCAAAGGGGCAGCTTGATTTGAGACAGGCTGATCAGCGGGCTCTTGTTGTATTATCCCATTCCACTCAGTTGTTGACATATAATTTGTATCAGGGGGTTCTTGTTCCATTGTCCCATTCAAATCCAATGATACCATCCCTCTTCGAAAAGACTGAGCAGCTGTGTCCTCTTCAATTGTGCTATTTCCATGAGGTGCGCCTCTTTGTAACAGATGCAAAGTTAGAGCTTTCAGTTTTGCTTCGAGAGCTCCAGCCCTAACTTGTATTAACCTGTTTATACAAAAGACCAAATAAAGTGGTTCGTCCGGTAACGTGAATGGTAGCAAGGCAAGTATTTCTGTGCAGTACCTGTAAAAACAAATCATATTTCAACTCAGCACTCTCAAGTCACCAGCATATAATATTAACTCCAAGACTCAACCGCGATTGAACTCACATCAAGAAAGGGACTACTGAAGTTGTCCAGGTAGAATTATCAAACTTGCGAATAATTGAAGACATAAATTTGTTCCTTGAATTCCGGTTAGCACGAATAAGCTTGTATATTCGAGAAACCCCCAGCCTTGCTTGAGCCAAAGAAACACTATCAGAGCTTCCCTTCGCATTCCCAGGAGCCTTGGTTTGAACTTTTTTGCTCTCGTGTTCAGAACTAGTACTAATGAACTGTATGAACATAAAAGACATTTGGAGGCCATCCCCCAGCCGGCTCTCAAAAAATGCAGGGTACCTATAAAGATCTTTCAATTAGCAAACATTAGAAAATTTAGAAGATACAAGAAGTCAGAAAGCATTGAAAGCAGAGTACTTTTCATTCATATTCATCAGCAAATGATGAGCTAACTTCGAGTTAAACTCCAGTGGATCCGTTTCTAGTGCAATAAGGTATGGAACACAAGTAATAGGATGCACAAGCCCTTGGCGCAGTACAACTTCAACAATCTGCATTTATATTGGCAAACAGTATTAGATAAATTGATAAAACTCCGTAATTAGGATCATGACAAGTGGAACTCATATTTTCTGAACTAGTTTACCAAAATCATATCTAACAGATTACACAATTTTTTTTTAAGATTTCAAATACATGAAAATCCCCGAAGGAGAAAAGGAGAAAAGAACTGCACATATGAATAGCCGGGAACAGAACATAGAAGCCGTATACTCACCTTAAGTGCAGATTGGCGAACTTGTTCATTAAGGTCCAAACATCTTGCCAGCATACTATCCCAATACAGCTGAACTATACCACCGCAGATATTCGTATC
Organism: Prinsepia uniflora; assembly: GCA_032719365.1. Taxonomy (NCBI): domain Eukaryota; kingdom Viridiplantae; phylum Streptophyta; class Magnoliopsida; order Rosales; family Rosaceae; genus Prinsepia; species Prinsepia uniflora. The sequence continues at coordinate 60,940,973 of CM064875.1, forward strand.
TCCAGCACCTGCAGCAACAGATACAGCATTGCCACCTTCCACAGAATAGTTTACTGCATCATTACTGGCTGCATCTGTTCCCATTTGAGTTTCGGCATCGAGGAGATATTCGTACATGTTTTGCAACGCTTGCATCTGGTCAATAAAATGACCTTAGTTTACAGATAGTTAGACACTGTAGTATAAATCAAGGGACACTGTTACCTTAAGTCGAACATCAGAGCTAGAAGAGAATGTTGCCTCCAATATTTTCCCAATATCATTTTCCAACATATATTCAGGCCTAGCAATTAGAACAAAGCCCAATGCCTACAAATGTTACAGAGAAAAATTACTACAATTCTTTGCTAAACCAGGATTTTACATTTAAAGATCAAGCCAGGCTGTTGAAAACGCGAAAAGATGAAATTTTCATACCTGTAATGACCTAGCCTTTATGACAAAATCCTCCACTAGAAGAAATTTTTTGAACAAGCTGAGACTGCTTATAACATTAATTGTTTTGTCAGAGTTACTTGGCAAAGAACTTCCGTAACGGATAAGCAACCCAAGACAGAAAAGAGACCGCCCCACCTGCTGAAATTACCAAAAATAGCAACTTGTTAAAATTTAATTCCTAATTACTTAAATGTAATGTTTGTAAGTGTGATTTTCTGTGTTAGAACTATCATCCAAGGAGTTTCAATAGAGAAACATCAGAAGCATTCTTGAAAAGAAGAAAAACACATCAAGAGCATATTAAATGGAACATTGATACTGTTAGAAGGAGAAAAGACAAGACGCAAGAACCCAAAATGAGACTGACATTAAAAACCCCCATATCAATAATACTTGTTAACAACTGGGCTGTCGTTCCAGAACTTTGTTAAGTCAAAGACCAAAGGATAAAGGAAGCCTGACAAGCTAGTGCATTGTGAAAGTAAAATCAACCACTAAGGCCCATTCGGTAACCATTTCATTTTTATGTTGAAGGTGGATGAGAAATACATGGGAGGAAGGTGATGCAAATGGAAAATGTGGAAGAAATGCATATGGAAGGGGCACCATGAAAATTGAGTATGTTAGGTTTTTTTCACTTTCAAGTTTTTGTTTCATACATTCTCCCTCACTCCTTCCTCTTCCCTCCCACCACCACCCACAATTCTCCGTCCTCCTTTCTCCATATTTCTAGCACAAAAAGAGAAACCACAAACAAATGCTTATCAAACAGGCCCTAACTTACTCTACAACCCAACACTACACAGTCCTACCTGCAACTGCATGCATGAGTAATCAAGGCTACCACTAGCTAACAACGAAAAAAGCCCATGAATTGGAACCGTTGTCTCAGTTTTTCCCCTTCAGGGAAGAAACTGGACGGAAACTCCTATAAAAGTTTTTCCCCTTCAGGGAAAAAACTGGACGGAAACTCCTATAAAATCTTTCATAGATGTGTCACTGAAAAGCTAATGCATGTTTAACGTTTCCAAGTATGGGACCAGAATTGCACCATAGTCACAGTAATTTACAAATTATTAGGCAACTACGTTCCAAGCTTAATAACTTAACCAAATCAAAACAGACTTTAAAGTAATATAACTATCAAGATATTTAACATTAATCCTAGCAACAAAATTGCAAACGAAATTTTAAGTAATTTAAAACATATCCCATTTACATATAATTCAATATAACCTGCTTGTTATCTACTGCCTGAGCATCCAAACGTTTGAAGAAGAACTGAATAAGATTCTCCACTATAACAGCGCCTTTTCCTGCGACTTTACTAGCAACACAGAGACACCTGTAATAAGGACCAGAAAAAAATTCAAACCTATAAGACATCCAAATTGGAAAAGAAATGCAACTACAGCAATTATATTAGCACACGGATGTCCGAAAGTGCACTTACTTGATGCAAGAATGAACAACTGTCAAGAAGGAATGCCGAACAATCATGTTCTTTAAGTCTTGTTGAAGTTCTTCAACAACACTTTGTGGTAACTTTCGTACCAATGGCAAAACAGCATCAATTATAAAGATTATGCTCTCTACCAACTGTGCAACCACTCGATTATCAGCCTGAACACAATAAAAACCATATTAGAATGCAAGGCATGATGTTTTTTCTTTACTTCCTTGTATATTTCTGCACTTTTCAACCAAAAATCATAAGGAAAACAGGAAAACAAAAAGGCTAAGCCAAACAGAAATGATTGTTAAGAAAAGAAAGGCATACAATCAATTGCCTCAGTCTGTCTAACAAAGAGCATATGCAGATAATTGCAAACACAAAAATGAAATATATATATATATATATATATAGTACTATTTAATGAGGACACTATAATCTCTAGTGGAAGAAAGTACTAAAATGTCTTATAGGCAGCACATAGGTAAGATCTTCAACATTAAACCGGACACTCCAATAAAAGAACAGATTTTCAGTCAACGCTATTACTCCTTTTGGTTGTAGTCTTCCAGATTTTAAGAGGGTGATTGGGGGTGTCAAAGAAAATCATTGAAAGTGTACTTTTTTTTTTACCTGAAAAAGAAATATTGTGAGTGGTGCACTCAAGCACACAAGATTGTATATTTAGGTAAACCATACATAATTTCTCAGGTGCCACAAAGATACATTCCAATATAATGAAAAGCCGTTAACCTGACTCTTTAGATAAGGCTGAAGAGTGACCACAAATTGGGAAGGGTCAGAATCCGGTGCACAAAGTGTTGGATCCACAACACAGAATGCATGCAAAGCTAGCACATAGGGAAGTGTCCGCCTCTCTACTTCCTGTACATTCATTTCCTCTACCTGAAAGTAAGAATTTCTGAACATTCAGATTTAAATATCAAAAAAATCAATATAATAGGTCAAAAAATGAGAGAAAAATGATAAAGATCCCAGCCGATCACAGGAGATTGAGGATCAATCTCCCTGATCTGCTGGGCCTAAGTCCACAGAATCACCTGGATTCTTTCCTGTGTAAATTTGTATCTACTTGATTCTTTCCTAGTTTGTCTAAGATGTACTTACCTAGCTTAGCTCTCTAGAAGTCTACTTAAAGAACCTCTGTACACAATTTAAAATTATTCAATACACAGAAAATTCCTATATCTTTTATGGTATCAGAGCCCTAAAGCTCCACCGAGCAAACCCTAGGTAAACCCTAATTCAATGGCCGCCCAAAACCCTAATCCCGCAGCCACCCAAAACCCTAATCCAGCAGCCGCCCAAAACCCTAATCCAATAGCCGCCACCAACATCCCACCACCACCAACTGGCATCACCCACCCTACTCTTCCCTCCCTCATCAGCATCAACACAGCTGCTCAGCTCCCTGTCAAACTTCCCTCCACCACTTTCTTTCCATGGCATGCCCAGTTCAATGCCCTCCTCCGTGGGTGGTCCAGGGCGCTCCGTGGGTGGTCCAGGGCGCTATGTGGATGGCAGCCATCCCTGCCCACCTGCTACAGAAACTGCACTTCGTGCCCTCTGGATCCGCCAGGACCAGCTCCTTCTTCATGCCATTTTGGCATCCGTATCCCCCAGGTCATCACCCTCATCGCTGCTGCACCCACCTCAGCAGCTGCCTGGACCCGCCTCACTCGTCTCTACGCGAGCACAGCCAGGGCTCGTGTACTGGGACTTAAGGAACGTTTAACTCTCCTTCGTCAGGACTCACAGCCCGTTTCTGATTACCTCCACGAGGTTCGTACCATTGCTGATGAACTCGCAGCAATTGACACGCCTTTGTCTGATGATGATCTCCTTCTTCATGTTCTCAATGGTGTTGGCCCAGAATTCAAAGATCTAGCTGCTGCTGTCAGATCCAGGGATGCTCCCGTCCCCTTTGAAAACTTGCATGACATGCTGGTTCAGCATGAAACCGCAGCCAACAGAGCTGCCCCTAACTCATCTCTCACCACCATTACTGCCAACGCTACCCAATCAGCCCGTGGCTCGTCCTACAACTCCCACAACCGCGGCCCTTCAGACACCAGACCCTCCCACCAGTTTTCTAACAGCCGTGGTTCTTCTTCCCAGCGCCCTGGACCACCCCACAACAACCAGCGCAGGTCCAACAGCAACCCAGGCAGTGGCTATCGTGGGTTTTGCCAATGGTGTGGCACCCAAGGCCACAGTGCTAAGCGCTGTCCCCAGCTCCAGCACTCATCCTCTCAACCTCCCGTGGCTAATCCAACTGTCCAGAGCTCCTCTTCCCCTTGGCTTCTTGATTCCGGCGCCTCCCATCATGTGACACCTCACCCTCAACAGCTCTCTGAGGCCACTCATTACCAGGGTCCCGATGAGATTCTTCTTGGCAACGGTAAGGGGTTGCAAATCACCCACACTGGTAATACTTCCATCCCCTCCTCCTCCTCCTCCCACTCCTTTCACCTAAGTAACGTCCTTTGTGTTCCTCATATGACCCACAATCTGCTATCCATTTCCCAGTTCAACAACACTAACCATACTTCCATTGAATTCTTTTCTGATTGTTTTCATGTGAAGGACCTCAGCACGGGGGCGATCTTGCTTCAAGGCCAGAGTAGGGATGGTGTGTACGAGTGGTCTCCCTCTTCCCATCAACAACCTCAAGCTCTAGTGCGTGTGGTGGTCTCTCCTCACTTATGGCACCGTCGTCTCGGCCATCCAAGTCCAAAAATTCTCCAATCTGTCCTTAAATTCTGCTCTCTACATGTACCCCGCAAAACTATCAATTCTGTATGTCCTCCTTGTTTATGCAATAAAAGTCACAAAAGCTCCACAGACGACCAGCTTGCTGATGCTCTCACAAAAGCTCTGCCCAGACCACGTTTTCAACTACTACGATCCAAGATCGGTGTTGCCGACGGCACCACCATCTTGCGGGGGCGTGATAAAGATCCCAGCCGATCACAGGAGATTGAGGATCAATCTCCCTGATCTGATGGGCCTAAGTCCACAGAATCACCTGGATTCTTTCCTGTGTAAATTTGTATCTACTTGATTCTTTCCTAGTTTGTCTAAGATGTACTTACCTAGCTTAGGTCTCTAGAAGTCTACTTAAAGAACCTCTGTACACAATTTAAAATTATTCAATACACAGAAAATTCCTATATCTTTTAAAAAATACCTGCAATATCCTTTCCAGTAAGCACTTGCACATGAACTCACAGCGCTTGCGTACTGATGCAAGTAAGACGGGGTTGACTCCAATAGCTTTAACTGATTGTGGAAAAAAATCAAGGGCTAAATTACGTTTAATGACAGTCACAAGGAGTTGATGACTTGACATCCTCCTCAACATCTCAACAATCTGTTCAGTTTTTTTAGCCACCTCCAGTGGAACAGAGCTACCATCTCCAAAGAATTGAGTTTGCGAACCAGAAGGTTCCTCAAACCAGAACTCATAAAATGTCTTGCAAACAAGATCCTGCGGAAGATGAAAAGAATAAAAACTGAGACCTAGTCATGAACAAACAATCTACATACTTGTATTTTACATGTCACAAATTTTAATCCAACACATACATTGCTCAGAACTACCTGTATACTTGATTCATCGTCACCAATTCGGGAGATGATAGCAATGCAAGCATTTGTAAATTCAGAGAAGTTGGGGTTTGAAACACACATATCCCGAATGATTTTGATAGATCTTTTTCGAACACTTACTCCAGTATCTTTGATTCTCTCAGCAACCTTCTCGAAATACTAAAAGAAAGAGAGAAGATGAAGCAAAATGGGTAAGACAGCATCGACAAGAACATAGAAGGTTGAGAGACAAATAAAGCACACCTTCAAGCCGACATCAGGATGAGAAGAAATATGCCTCCCTACAAGTTCCAATGCTGCTTCTCTTACGGAAATTGCGGAATCACAAAACCTTCCTTCAACAGCTGATTGAACCCGTCTGTCTCCTAATACCTGTGGATCAGCTTCTACAATGATACTGACCTGCACCATATTAAGAGATTGAGACATTAGATTTTGGCAGCATAGCCCTAAAAGAATACTCAATTTCCAAGAATATATTTTTCACTTACCGCACGTAAAGCCTTGGCCCTGATTACGGGAGAATTCTCCAATAAACTTGCCTGAAATCAACTATGTTGTCAAAAAAGAAATTTTATTAAATAATAAATCAAGAAGTAAATGAAGAATAGCACTAACCAGAAGCAAATGAAGTATCTTATCAAACCCTCTGAAGAAAGAGTTCTTTTGTCCCAATGCTAAAGTAATCTTCTTGACTGAATCCCTTGTTAATAATGAAAAAACAGTCCCAGAATCCCGCACGATTTCTTTCGATTTCAGTCTAGCAAGATAGTACATGAACTTCTTCTGTGATTTTGGATCATCCTTGTACCACATCAAGAGGTAAAACCTGTACAAACATGCATAACTTCACTATGGCAAGAATGGAATCATAATGTGAAGAACAAAATGAGTTTAAATGAGGACATACCAACGAACAAAGAGATGCCCATCATCGGCTGATGAGGCATCTTGAAGGTAATTCAAAACCATCTGTTGAACCACCTCCAGTTTTGTAATTGAAAATCCAACTTCAGTGTTTCTTCCTGAACGATTTCGATCCTTTATCCCTTCATCTTTGCATTGTGACTTACAGTAAGATTGTAATACAAGAAGTTGCTTCCTGCATACGCATATCTGACAGTGCCAACTTCGATTTGGAACTTCGCATTCTCTTACTCCCATGCAATCAGCATGAAACATTCTCTGGCAACCTTGACATACAAAGAAATTTTTTTCAACCCGTCCATCTAAACAAACTGAGCATGCATCTTTTTGATAAGTCTGGTCAACCCCTGCCCCACTAACCAACTCCTGTAGTATCCAAAATTTGTCCCCACTGCAAAGAACAGAATCGCGCTTCAACCTAGCAGCAATTGTGCCAAGAAGATCAATGGCCATGGTACGCGCAGCTGTGTCTTTAGATTTCAGCCCAGCATTCTGGAGTAATAAGACACAAAGGACCTGAAAAAAAATCTACTTCAGTATGGTGAAAACTCAAATGCAATTAAAGATATTACAAATCACATATTTTTTTACCTCCAGAATAGGAGCTGAAGCGGGATATTCCGGTAAGTTCAATGTTGTCAGCAGATCAGTAACAAGATTCTCCATCATTAGTTTCAATTCTGAAGCTTCCTGAGCCTTTGCACTGGCAAAGCGCTGAAGTACACGAGTCCAAAAGAGACAACATGCTTCTGTCACTGCCTCCTGGCCTTTAGTGGGATAACCGGCATCCCCAGAAAGCTCTAAGATTGCATTGCCACTGGATTCCTCCCTTAACGACTCAGGAAGGTTTGCACTATAGTGAACCAACTGAATCACCAATGCAGTGATCATTTGAATCTGCCTTTGCTCTTCATCAGGTAGGTGATATGCTCTCAAAGCCCGCTTCGAGAACGGTAACTTCCAGAGCAGTAGAATTAATTCATCTATCACATAAGTTCGGTGCTGAGGGTATGAATAGAATATCTGTACCACCAACAAGATTCAGAATAAAGAACAGTAAAATGCATATGTGAATGACAAGTATGTATACACGCGTAAACAATAGATGCCGAGAACAGATGAATAAAGGAAATCCATACCCCACTGATTAAACCCATTGCTTTCAGCTGCAAGAGCTGGACATTATCCACCATGAATGTTGTAAAGTTTGTTTTCACTAGTTGTAAGATACAACCATCTGACAACCTTTCTATTAACAACAAATCCTCGAGCAAACCAAGAATCGTGCACATCTTCTGAAGAATATTATGCACAGCAGCGGAAACCCTACCAAGGTAAAGATGCAAAGAAAAAGAAAGCCCCTAAGCTTTGTTATAGAGGGATATAGCCAAAAATCAACAACATAGGAGCAGAAAATTGATAAGAGCACCTGCTAAATGACGATCTATGCACTTTAACGGTCTTGACACTGCGTCGCTTCTTGCTTGCAGAACCAAATTCAGTATCAGGCTCTTCATCTTCCTCAACTGTCAATATCGTGGAAAATATTATTACTCAAATCATGTAAGTTGGAAAGAACTACTTCTGGAAGTGCAGAATGATTGAACAAGAAATATCAATATTAGGTCAATAACAGATAAAGACTATGATGGAGCGAGTTCAGTGAACAGATTAATAAGTGCAAATACAAAGAACAGCATGAAAATGGGGAGGGGTTGAGGAGGAACGTATGGTTATAGCAGATTAAGAAAATAGTAACTGTTGAAGAGAAATAATAAGCTGACCTTCAAGTGACCCATTTTGACTCGGCCTATGCAAAGCACGGTAAGATGGATCACAAGCACACATGACATCCATTATCTGATGCCTGGAGAACTCCAGAATTCTTTCAATTATCTGATAAACAAAAATTAGAATTACCTATCTTTTTGTAACCATTAAAAAACCACAAAAAACATTTACAAGTTATGCAAATAACAGATCTCCACTTAATATAAAAAGAAAACTGAAAATGAAGCACATACCTCTTCTTTATATAGTTGTTTTGGCATCTGGTTATGAGCCATTACTGCTAATGCTGCATGAATGGACTCTAGTGCACAATGTATTGACGAAACCGCATCTGAATTTGACTGAAAGGTTGAAAAGAAAAGTAATAAATGAAAGTGATCTATAATACCTGTATAGAATTGATTAATAAATATCAACCAGTACAAAAATACTGTATAACAAGTTTATGAATTAAACTAGTACTATAACCACAGTCCAACGAGAAACTATTTCTCTATCCTTCTTCCTCCCTCTTTCTTGATTATTTCCATTATTACTCAAGATCATTTGTTACTCCAAAAACTGTTCCCCTTGCTCTCTCCAGTCTCCACTACCAATCAAACTTATACATAATAGGTAGTCTCCTCCGAATGCTGCTAAATGCATTATCATGCTCATAAAACATTGTATTTTTCTTTGTAAATATTTTAATCTCCCTAATGTTTCAGCCCAAATGTGGTGATAACTAGGATACATGAGGTCAGACAAACAGTGATTCAGATAGCAAGACAAACATAAGACTGAAAGTAAAACCACATATACATTGCAAGGTCCCGCACTACCATCATTAGTAGCATGGATATGCAAAAATAAGAAAGGAAAGACATGGAGAAGCAAAAACTCGCAAATTTTCAATGAAAAAAAAATTAAGCAAGAAGCATAAAACAAAAGCCTGAAGAAATTTAGTTTAAGGAAACTACCACAAAAGACATGCTAAATACAAAAAATAACCCAGAACACAAAACAAGCTCACCTGCTCACATTCACTTATAGACAACCCTTCAGCTCGATGAATCTGATTATCTAAAATTCTTAACAATCTAACAAAAGTTTCTACAGGAATCAAATGTAGAAGCCTCTTTGCTCGAAGAGACATTATTTCAGTTGCAAGCACTCTAAGATCAGAAAGGGGCATAGATAACCACTCAGCTTCATCCTGATCATCACTGAAAATTTCAGCTCTACCACAGAAATCCTCAACCAACTCACAAAAGCATCCAATGGTGGCATCTAAAAAAGATGGTGCAAAGTAAGTTATCACCTGATAATTGAAAATAAAGAATGTGTGCGCAAGAGAGAGACAGTTCTAAACCCCAGAATAACCTTGAATTGCAGTGGGATCTGGTTCAACTGATGATGTAGTGGCATCACTACTTTTTTTCTTGGATTTTGGTTTTCTAGAAGGCGGTGTAGATATATCCTGCAACATCTTCTAGATTAAGAGACAAGAAGGGCAGAAAGATGATTGATAACTGACAAGTACACATACATTTGGAGGAATATTATTGAGCTGATTATTGCTAGGTGTGTCAAAGTCTCTTTGAGCATGTCTCGTTATAGGTACGCTAGGCTTGAAGGGCTTCTTGTCAGGTACTGTACTAATTCCAGGCACTTGCCCCTTAATAGGACCTGAGAAACTTGAACAGTCCAAGAAACAATAAGCACAGATACAATAAAACATATAAGAACAGAACACCATAAAGCACAACTTATTCTACTTGGGAACAAAGACGAGTATGTAATATCTAGAGATAGATTTTATTTTTTTGGTCTGATATATATTTTTTCAATGCAAATCTATCATCTACATAGAGCAAAGAGGAGACATATCCGGGAAATTTGCTATAATTCTTTCAACGATTAAGTAACACAACATCATTTAAACAGATATTAGTTTTCTAAGCTTTAATTAGCCTACTCTGGTTTGAATATTAAGTGAATACCATGTGTACATGGACAAATATGATTTATCACTCTTTAACTTCCGTCACTTGAACCTTGATACCAAAACATAATGATATTAACTTTATAATATCTAATCAATATTGTTGCTCGTACACTAATTATATAACATCTAATAAATATGTTGTTTGTAAAGTCTTCATATTCATTAACTAACTTTATATTTTCACCAAAAGTTCTTTCACCAGAGAGATGTGATTGCATTACTCAATCAGGTTATATGTACAGGCCTATTGATTATTAATGAAAAATGGCTCACATTCAACTTTCACCATATTGAATAGAAATTAGACGTATGCAATTTTTATTCCGGAAAGAAAAAAAAAGTAACATGTAGGAAACCAAAGGTAGCATCTAAAGAAAATTTGAACAAAAGCATGACCATTAAAATTCAAAATTGAAGCAGGTATGGAGCAACTAAATACTTGGTTTACCTGGACTATTGCATTCAAATGCTTCTGGATTGTACTGAAGAACTTCGTCATGAAGTTTTAAAGGTTCGAAATAACCATTTGGAACTGCCCTAGCATCCTCTCTAAGGTTACTGTACAAGAAATCATATATGAGCAATAACAACAGAATGGAAAAAGAAAAACAAACCAAATCAAACCATGAGGGCTCAATAGACATTTGTACTAACACAGTCCACAATCTATCAGATCTTAAGCAGTACAGAGGAATTGCACAATTTCGTTATTCCAAATTACTTACTACAAGCTACCAGTAAATGACATTTCACAAACTCATCGCATGTAATTCCAGCTATTAGTGAAGAGAGAGAACTAATTCCAATCAATAATCATTACATTTTTTTCAGATTAATTAATCGCAGCAACTTTCAGAAAACCGCAAAATCTAGTAGTTAACGATCCAACCCTTCTTCATTGCAGAAAAGGGAAAACTCACAAGTAGTAGCAGACATTAACAAACAACTACTTTCAATTTCAAATCGTAACTGAGAAATTAAACAAAATACAACTCCAAGTAACATCGAGGTCATTCATTTCACTAATTTTAGAAAAATTAAACCTGGAAATGAAAGCGATGAGCAAAACACAGAGCACACTTACAAGTAAGAGACGTCAGTTTCTCGAAGCAGATCAGCAATCCTACCGGAAATAGCAGCGTCAGGCTGATTTAACCACTCACTATTACGACTTGGCTCGTCGAACAACCGAAGTTCCTGATCAGATGCGCCGCAGAACACCGGAAGCGAAGGCAAAGGCAAGCACGGCGCGACTTCCGAATGCACCGTATTGCAGAGACTGATACCGCAGTGAGCCGAGCTGGAGCTCGAACTCGAAGTCACCGGATAACTCATCGATTGCTTGACCGGCGAGTCGGCGGTTGGAGCTGCAAGAGCATGTATAGAGAAGTGAGAACGAGGTGGAGTGGCAAGGGGTCGTAATTAAGCGGGAACCCAGGGGTATTTTGAGGGAATTAGGGCTTTGGTTGCAGAATGAGAGAGATGGACGGCTTTTCGCAGCCCTAGAGGCAAATGGCGGGGAAACTGTGCTGAGGAACTGAATTTGGGGCTTTTGGGGTGGGGGAAATCAAAGTGGATTTTGCGTTGAGATGACAGAAACAGAGTCTCGCTGCTGCAATTACGAAAATACCCTCCACATACTGTGTATATGAACTAGGAAGGCGAACCGGCGACGACGACGAGTCGCGATTTAGCTTCCTCGGGAAGACTACCTAGATTTTAGGCGACGCTGAAAGTGTAGAAAATTACGGAAGTAACCCTGACTAGCAGTCTTAGATTCTAACAACGCAAAGATTGTGTGAAGTCCTTTTAGCTCTTTTCCGATGGAATAGCAGGACTTGACAGTTTGAGGAGGAGGAATGGTGATTCTGATGCACTCGTAGCTTTGTATTTGTAACTGCACATGTATAACAGAATTATTATTTGAATTTTTAAGTTGTATTCCAGAAATTTGAAACTCTTGAATCGTTTGGATGACTGTAGACTAGTCGAAGTAATTTGCATGAACAGATTACTCATATTTGTTAGTTTTTTTTTGCATTTTTTTTACCCATAATTTACCTAAAGCTAATTCAACTCTGGCCAATAAATTGAAGTTCACACAATTGAACTTTTAACTGTGTGAACACTTAAATTAAATCAAAACCGGTGAGATTTGAACCTAAACTAGAGACTAAAAAACATAATTACTAGGAGACCCCTACCACCCCGCTTATGCCCAGATTTTTTTTTTTTTGACATTTGAAAGGAAATATCATGACATTCTTAATTATTATTTGAAATTTGAAACTGTTGACTTATTTTGCACGTATGTTAACTATTAATTGTGGCGAATTCTATCAATAAAATTTACCTAATAGGCAATGGTCAATTTTTCAGCGTTGAGATAGTTAGGTAAGTTACCTAAAATTTACCTATCAATAATGTAATAATTTTCATGATAAGCAAACAAGTCTCATCGTAAAATTTATCTTTGAAATTATTAATTTTGGACTGAGTGTTGTTCAGTTTTAATTGAAGCAAATCTTGTTATGACATTTACATTAATAGAAGATTGCCAATTGTCCCATGTTTATGGGCAAATAACTTAACATTCTTAATGATTAGTAGATGAGTCTCATGATAACGTTAAGTTAATAAAGATTGTTCCTTTCCAAATAAAAAAGTTAATAAAGATCGGTAAATATTGTTCAACATGTGTAAATAATTGCCGTAATAAAAGTTAGAACTTGGAATCACTCATTACATAATGAAGGAAAATATAATTGTAGTGTAGTTTTAGTGACGACATTTCTTAATATTTCAGTATAGAATTGTTTGATCCTGAAATGACCAACTCGATGAGACCCGCTGGGGGTTCTAGGACCAGCCGTGTGGTGTCTCGGGCCCGCCGGGGGCGTTGTGATTCGGCAGGGGTCCTGCAAAACTAGACACCGGTGTAGTGTCGGCCAAAGGGGCTCCGATGCCAAAGTTAGTATCTGAATGCCGAGAGGCAAGTAAACACAGTGGTCTGGGTCGGTTCTGAGTGTCTTACCTTTGTGAAGGGTTTCAGGGTATTTATAGTAGCCATAACTGTGGTAGGTGGGCTACTGTTACGGGAGCAGGTGGTGCTTGGTGGCTGGGAGCCGTCTGACAAGCCCTGGATATCCGGAGGAGGCGCCAGCTGGAGTCCCAACCTGCCTCCGTCAGGGAGTTGGTGTGGCAGAGTTGGTTAGGTGACTGTCGCAGCCAGCTGTCGTCTGTTCACTGTTAGGTGCCGAATGGCGGGTCCGCAGTATGATGCCGATCGGGCGGGCCGTAGGCCGTGAGGGTGCCGATCAGGCGATCGGTCGGCGGCCTTCCTGTCCTGGTGGGACCTGTGCTAGGGTGGTCGGTCGATATGGTATCAACATAAGTCCCCTAAGTCTTTGACTGAGGTGGGGTTCATCGGTCGAGGACTTGATATGACGGCCGGGTACCTGTCGACCAACCAGGGCGGTGCGCCCTGTATCCCTAGTAGCCCCCCAAGTCATGGAGCGAGGAAGTGCACCGTATGTCCGATTTGCAAAGAGGCCCCGTTGCCGAGTTCCGGAAGCGGCCCACCGTAAAGACCGAAAGATCGTGGAGAGGCGGCCGTGGGGACTGGCGGGGAGACGTCGGTAGTAGTGTGATTGCCGACAAAGAGAGGAAGCGTGCCGTCGGGAAAGATGTCGAGAGGCTCCGATCGGCAGACGGTACGGATGCATACCGGTTAGCGATGTACGTATGTACGTATGTAGTTGAGAATGTACGATACCGATGGGTATACAGTACAAGGTATTCGTAGCCGAAAGGTGGTCGTATCGGCCTGGCGACCGTCAGATCGGAAGCGCGCATCTCGAGGCGGACCAGGGGCCTATAAAAGGGTGTGAAAGCTTTCTGACTTTTTCTCTTTTTACTCAGAGCATCTGTGGAATAATTGCAAGTGCCGACTGAATTGGAGACTGCCGATCAAGAAGAGGACGCACGTGGAACCAATTCGACCGAGCAAAACTTTGAAAGGTATAAACTCCTGCCGTTCGGCATCTATGCTCAGCATGTGTTCCGTAGCGTAGGTGCTTAGTTGTAGCTTCTTTTCTTTTGGTAATTTGTAGATGTCAGAGTCAGAGGTCAAACAGTGGATCTGGGGTTAGGTCCCCTCAAGCTTTTAGCGGGGAAACACCGTCCAGTTCGGCAGACGACGTGCCGAGCGGGCGCAGTGGGTCCACTAGCAAGCACCTCGTCGTCCAGTAGTGGTGACAGCCTGGATGAGGCTCTCAGGTTGCCGCGGAAGGAGGTGAGGCAGCAGGGCGGGTGCAGCACATCGGGTGCCGATCGGCCAAGTGAGAGGAGGACGTCTCCCCGTACGCCCCCCGTCGCAACCGTCGATTCCGAGGCTGAAGGTAGCGGTACGGAGACGAGCTCGCCGATGGAACTAGATGCCGACGGCGTGGTGAAGGTGGAGTATGCCGTGGATTACGAGATGAACACCATTCGGCAGTCCGACCTGGACCGGTTCCGGGAGCTGTACAACGTGCCGGCGGAGATTAAGATGACGGTACCCCCGCACAGCAAGAAGCCGAGCAGTCCTCCGGAAGGGTCGACACTATTTTACGTCGATTACTTTGAACACAGAGTGAGGCTGCCTCTGCACCCGTGGCTTCAGGATATGATGGCGAGGGCGAACCTAGCCCTGGGGCAGCTGAACGCCAACGGCTGGATCATCCTGATCAGCCTGTACACGGCGTTTCGACTGGCGGGACTGCCGGAGCCGACCTGGGGGCAATTGTGCGCCCTGTACCGCTTCAAGAGGCAAACCTACGGGTCGGGGTTGGTACCAGATGGAGTGCTTGCAGAAGACGGCCTGGGGTGCCTTCATCACGGATGTGCCGACGTCGCAGAATAGCTGGAGGCATCGGTTCTGCTGGGTATCGGGGCCGTGGGAGGGGGACGTCAGTGGGGTCCGCTCGACTCGAGGATTCCTAGCTACTTCCAGTCTGGAGGTTGTTGGTCTACCGTTCGGCTAGTGGTCATAAGGCGGCAGTTGTGTCTACCGAGGCGGGGACTGATGGTGTTTGTTGTGTTTGCAGGTCCGTCCAAGGTAGCAGTGACAGCAGAGGATAGGAAGGCGTGCAACCTGGTGCGGGAGAAGCTGTCCGACCTGGAACGCAGCCGGTGCGTCATGAAGTTGCCGTCGAACCTGCTTGCCGTGGGTCTCATCTCGCCACCTGGTAAGCAGTAGTGTTGAAGTTATAGTGTGTAGGCATGTCGGGGCACTAACAGTTTGTTTTGCAGTGCACCCCCAAGTGGAACAAGCCGCTCAGAAGAAGATGAGTGAGGCGGTGGTGAAGCACGGCGTGGCTGCCGAGGGTAAGGGTAAGGAGCCGGAGGTGCCCCCCCCCCCCCCCCCCCCCCCCCCCCACAGCCGCGGAGGCAGAAAACCGTGGTGGTGAAGCCCAAGGGGACTAGCCGGGAGGAGCCCCAGCAAGGGTCGAGCTCTGGCTGTCGACCAGATGGGCTGCCGAAGCCGAGCCGGCCTGAAGCTAGGCAGGGTACGGAGATGAGTCCGGTGCTTGGTCTGAAAAGACCCCTGATCGGCGGGCTGGACCAAGCCCGGGTGCGCCGGAGGAAGCTAATGGAGGCTCGGCAGAGGCAGTCTCCCCCGGCAGCTGGGGTGTCGGAGAGCGAGAGCGCCGACCGGCGTCGGAGGAGGGAGGCGGTGCTGAGGGCTCCGGAGGTGCCGAGGGGGCAGGAGAAGGAGAAGGAGAAGGAGAAGGGGGCCCGGAGGGAGATGCCGCCGCCGGCGAGGGAGAAGGCGGTTGTCAGCACCCCTGGCGTGGCGTCCTTGTTTGCCGAACCCCTGGAGACGGGCGAGGTGGTGCGGTCTGCCAAGGCCGGCGATGGCTGGGTACCGGTGACACACCACGTGCACAAGACGTTGGCGCCAGTTGCCAATGCCTTCGTGCTGGGGTCGCAGGTAACTCCTGCGGAGATAGAGGAGATCGGCACCGGCTCGCATCCCGGTCGGTTTGCTGCCGTGGTGGCCGAGCAAGCCCACGTAAGATCGATCGCCCAGTATTGTTTGCGTTTGTTTGTTTATTTGTTGTTGTTTTGTTTTTTTTGCTAAGTGGCATTGTCTCGGCAGTGCTTTGGGCAGACATATGTGGCCCTGCAGAAGGCTGCGCGGCATATGCAGAGGCTAGAGGCCGAGCAGGGCGCCGCGCGGCAGAGGGAGGAAAAGCTGCTTGCCCGGGAGAGGGAGTCATGCCGCGCGGAAGCGAGTTGTGGAGTTGGAGGGGGAGCTCAAGCGGGAGAAGGCCCGTGCGGAGGCGGCAGAGAAGGGGATAGAGGACCGTGAAGAGACGGTGCACGCTTTCTCCCAGCAGCTGAACGAGCAGGAGAGAGCCATGGGTGAGCTGCTGGGGGAGGTGGACCGGCTTCGTGTCCTGCTATCGGCCGATCGGCAGAAGACCCTGGAGGACTTCATGGCGGACCCGGTGTATGCGAATAATCTCGACCTGGCGCTTGCCGAAGTGGAAGATGATTGCTTACAACGGGTGTTGTACTTCAATCCAGGGGTCCCCCTCAACTTTCCGTGGCTGGATGAGCCCCCCGTGCTGAGCAAGACTTTTTCCTTGGACGGTCAACCGTCGAATGCCGAGGGCGAGCGGCCGGCCGGTGCGGAAAAGGCTGCAGAGGCGTCCACTGCCGACCAGGCCGAGGCGGCAGACGAGGAGGTGGTGGTAGTTTGAGGCCGAGGGCCGTGTAGCTTGCTTTTTGTTTCCCTCTTCTTTTTTTTTAATAGTCCGGGGAATTCCCCATGTAGCATGTAGCTCGGTAGTGAAATCAATGAAAGTTGGACTTTATCTATCACTTTGCATCGTGCGATGGCACTTCGTGTTTTTGTTTTTTTTTTTGAATGAGAACTGCCGATAGGCGAGTACTTGGCGCATATGTGTATGCATGCCGATCCACGGAGTTGTAGATTAGATAAGGACCGAATAGTCATAATCGCAAACCCAAACCATAATGGACATACCCACCGAACTAAGATCGTAATAGCGAAAGATAATTGAACTTGACTGTGTGGACCAAATAAGCTTGTGTCGGTAGGTAAAGTAGGTGCCGTGTGGGTCACCGGGAGTGCCGATCGGCAATAGGGGATAGGCTACTTGTAGTTGAGGACGAGACTAACACTTAGATAAATGAAAGAACATTTTGCCGGAAAGGCAAGTTCGACTGGAGATAGCCAAGTTGAGTTACAGCAAAGTGTAAAGTAATGTACATGGGGGGTGTTTTTAATTATAGAACAACTTGAGATGATCCGCATGCCACGGGTGTGTAAGCGACCGTCCATCCGTAGTCTGGAGCTCATAAGTGTCTGGACGACAAATTCGAGTGACCAGGTAGGGGCCCTCCCACGTGGGCCCGAGGGTCCCATCAGCACGCTCCTTAGTGGCCAGGCTAACCTTGCGAAGGACCCAGTCACCGACCTGGAAACTGCGTCTGTGAACGCGAGAGTTGTAGTAGTGAGCGATTCGTTGTTTCTGCGCCATGTTACGGAAATTGGCTTGTTCACGGCTTTCCTCAATGAAGTTGAGATTTTGTGTGAGGAGTTCCGCATTCTCTTGTGGATCATAGGATAGTACTCGGTAAGAGGTTTCCCCAATTTCCACGGGAACGACAGCTTCAGTCCCGAAAGTCAAGGCGAAGGGTGTCTCCTATGTCGATGTCCGGTAGGATGTCCGGTAGGACCAGAGAACATCAGATAGGAGGTCGGACCATTGGCCTTTCGGGGTGTCGTGGAGTCGAGCCTTGAGGTTGTGTTTGATGAGCTTGTTTACGGCTTCCACCTGCCCGTTAGCCTGTGGATGTGCCACCGAGGCGAAGCAGAGCTGGATACCATAGGTGTCGCAAAAAGTGTCGGAAACGGACAGAGTCGAACTGAGTGCCATTGTCCGTGACGATCGTGTGTGGGATACCAAAGCGACAGATGATGTTCTGGTAAACAAAGCTCTCGACCTGGGCGGCCGTGATTATTTTGAGGGGCTTTGCTTCGGCCCACTTAGTGAAATAGTCTACCGCAACGATTGCGTGTTCGATGCCGCCCTTTCCTCGTGGCATGGGGCCGATGAGGTCCAGTCCCCATTGAGAGAAGGGCCAGGGGCTGAGCATGGGAGTGAGTCGCTCAGCAGGAGAATGAGGTACAGGGGCGCACCGTTGGCATGGGACGCATCGTTGAGTGATGGCCATAGAGTCGGCGCGCATGATAGGCCAATAGTATCCCTACCGAAAGGCTTTATGTGCTAGGGACCTGGGTCCGGAGTGGTTACCGCAGATTCCCTGGTGAATTTCGCGGAGCACCGCAATGCCCCGGTCCGTAGGGAGGCACTTGAGGAGGGGGGTGTCGAATCCCCGTCGGTATAAGTGGCCGTGCGCCATGGTGTATCGTGCGGACTGGCGTTGGATGCGGCGGGCCTCGTTGCGGTTGGGCGGGGAGCTCGGCCATAGTGAGGTACCGGACAATGGGGTCCATCCAAGAGGCCTCCTGTGTTGCGACCAGGACTGGTTACTCGCTTGTGCTCGGGGATGCCAAAAATTCGACGGGAACACGGCGACCTATCTTGTCGTCGATGGAGGAGGCCAGGCGAGCCAGGGCGTCGGCGTGGCTGTTTTCCGACCGTGGTATTTGAATGACCTCGTAACCGCGAAAGTGGCGGAGTAGGGACCACACTTTTGCCAAGTATCGGGTCATGGAGGTGTCTTTGGCATCATAGAGGCTGTTGATTTGTCGGACGACGAGCTGGGAGTCGCTGTAAACCTGCAGCTGTTGTGCTTGGAGGTCGGTGGCCAACCGGAGGCCAGCAAGAAGGGCTTCGTACTCGGCTTCGTTGTTGGAAGCCTGGAACCCAAAACGCAACGCGTACTCCAGCCGTTCCTGAGTAGGTGTGCTGAGTACGAGGCCGACGCCGGATCCAATATGGCAGGAGGATCCGTCCACGTAGAGAGTCCAAATTGGTCGGGCGGGGTCCAAGGTGGACGGGGTTGGCGACTTGCAGATAGGAGCGGCGGGTGCCGCAATATTGGGATCCGGAGTGTCGGGCATGTGCTGCGTTGTGCTGTATGTGAATTCGGAAAGGAAGTCAGCGATGACCTGTCCTTTGACAGCTGGTCTTGGGGCGAATGTGATATCGAACTCACTAAGCTCCACTGCCCATTTGACGAGTCTCCCCGAAGCGTCTGGCTTTTGGAGCACCTGGCGAAGGGGTTTGTTAGTAAGGACTAACATGGGATGTGCCTGAAAGTATGGGCGGAGGCGCCGGGCCGTTACAATGAGGGCAAAGGCCAACTTCTCCAGGTCGTTGTACCGGGTCTCGGCGTCCTGGAACGCCTTGCTGACATAGTATACTGGGAACTCCGCGCCGTCCCGACTGGTGACGAGGACGGAGCTGACAGCAGATGTGGAGACAGAAAGATAGACAGTGAGCCGTTCCCCAGTGGTGGGCCGGGTAAGTAGTGGCGCGGTGCTCATGTAGGTTTTGAGAGCTTCAAAGGTAGCGTCGCACGTTGCGTCCCAGTTGATGTGCCGGCCCTGGGTCTTCATGACCTTGAAGAATGGTAAACACTTGTCCGTCGCCCGGGAGATGAACCGGGTGAGGGCGGCAATCCGGCCAGTAAGGGTTTGGACTTCCTTGAGTGTGCGCGGGGGCTTCATGTCCAAGATGGCCTTGATTTTTTAGGGATTAGCCTCGATTCCCCGTTGGCTGATCATGTAACCGAGGAATTTTCCAGAACGGACACCGAAGACGCATTTGGCAGGGTTGAGCCGCATCTTGTAGTGCTTCAGGACCTGGAACATCCTGTCGAGGTTAGGCACGTGCTGGTCGGCCGTCCGGCTCTTGACGAGCATATCATCTACGTACACCTCCATGGTCTTGCCAATCTGATCCGCGAACATGAAGTTGACAAGCCGTTGGTAGGTGGCACCGGCGTTCTTGAGCCCGAAGGGCATAACATTGTAGCAGTAGACTCCCAGATTAGTGCGGAAACTGGTGTGGATCTGGTCGTCGGGGTGCATTCGGATTTGGTTGTAGCCAGAGTACGCATCCATGAAGCTGAGGAGTTCGTGGCCAGCAGTGGCGTCGACCAAAAGATCGATCTTAGGAAGCGGGAAGCTATCCTTCGGGAAGGCTTTGTTAAGATCCGTGAAGTCGATGCACATTCGCTAGGATCCGGAGGGTTTCTTGATGAGTACGACGTTTGCGACCCACGTGGCGTAAATGGCCTTGCGCACGAAGTGAATGGTGCTGAGCCAAACGATCTCTTCTTGCATGGCTAGCTGTCGTTCTGCGTCATAAGTCCGCTGCTTCTGGGTGACCGGTTTGAAGGAGGGGCTGATGTTAAGCCTGTGGCAGATAACAGCCGTGGAGATGCCAGGCATGTCGGCGTAGGACCAAGCAAAGACTTCGCTGTTGTCCCGGAGGAATTGGATGAGTTGTGTCCTGATTTCGGGAGTGAGTGTGCTTCCAATTTTCACTTGCCGCTCGGGGTTATGCGGGCAAAGGGTGATCAGCTCCGTATCCTCCACGGGTTGCGGCTGCGAGACGGCGGAGAGGTCGCGCGGGTCCTCGGGGGGACCCGCCCGTATTTGTTCAAGGAGCTCGGAGTCGACAGGGTCGGCCTCGTAAGCAGCCTCGGCGACGGCCATGGTCTCCCGCTTGTCGCATAGGTTGAGCTTTGTCAGGGCGGTCTGATAGCAGGAGCGGGCGGATTGTTGATTACCGCGGACTTGGCCAGTGCCCATGACGGTCGGAAACTTCATGAGAAGGGTCCGAGTGGAGATGACAGCGCTGAGCTGGTTGAGGAGTCCCCTGCCCAAAATGACGTTATAAGCAGTGGGGCAATCGACTACCAGGAAGGTGGTGATGGCTGTTGCGATCTTGGGCGCGCTCCCTAGGGAGATAGGCAGGGAGATGGTGCCAAGGGGCATGACAGCATCGCCTGAGAAACCGAGCAGCGGGGAACCAGCATGGGTGAGGCTTGTGGAGTTGATGCCCAATTGGTTGAAAGTGTCCATGAAGAGGACGTTCACAGAGCTACCAGTGTCCACCAGGATTCGCCCGACATCGAAATTGGCGATCTGAGCGTGGATGATCAACGGGTCATCGTGGGGAAAGATAACTCCCCGCTCTTCTTCCTCGGAGAAAGTGATGGGCGTCCATCCTGCCAGGGCGACCTTGGCCGCACGCCCATCCGTGATGTTGAATATTTGGTGGTTGGATGTCGTGGCGCGCAAGAAGTTCTTCTTGGCCCGATTGGAGGTGCAGGAGGAAGAGATGGTGGGGCCCCCGCTGGTCGTGTTGATCTGTGGCAGTCCTGGTCCGAGGCGTGCGTGTTGGAGGAACTGGTTGATCTTCCCCTCCCTTACAAGTGCTTTCACAATGTCGCGGAAGGCCACGCACTCGTCGATGGTATGGTCGTTGAACTTGTGGTACTGGCAGTACAAGTTGGATTGGATGCCCGGGCGGGGGCCGGGCGGTCGTGCCCGTGGCTTGGGGATCGTGTCCTTGATGCTCATCAAGACGTTCTCGAGGGAGGTGTTCAGGATTGAATAGGTTTCGTACTTTGAGGTGGGCCCCGTATGGGGTTTGCCTGCTTGGTGGTGGCCTGATCCCTGCCCCTTGTTGTGGTATTTGTCCCTCCCACGATGGTCATTGTTATACGTCCCCTTCCGCTTACCGGAGTGTGAGTCAGGTCGGTGATCCGTATGCGCGTTATTGGCCGGCGGAGGTGATCGTGCCTGCCGGTTGCTGGGAGGCGGAGGGCGCGCGCTATTCACGTCAGGTCGGGATGCGACCTGGGGAGAGTTGAAGTGCTCCGCCTTGGCGTGTATTGCCGCTTGCCGCATGAGCTCATTGTAATCATCCCAACCCTGGGTGAAGGCATGGTACTTGAAGGTGGACTCCCGCAGCCCGTTGCGGAAAGCGCGGTAGGCGGCCTTGTCGTCCGTCTCGTGGCACTTGGAGTATTCCAGGCTGAAACGAGCGGCGTACTGGCGCAGGGGCTCGCTGTCTCCCTGTCGGAGGGTTCCCAGGTCCTCGGTTGTGAGCAGTCGATCCGTCTGGATCATGAACTGGTTCAAGAAGACCGTGTGTAGGCGGTCGAATGAGTCGATAGACTGTGGTTCCAGGCGATAGAACCAATTGAGCGCGGCCCCGGTGAGGGTGGAGCTGAAAATTAGGCACTGCGCCTCGTCGGAGATATTTCTGAAGGCGAGCACCGAGTTGTAGTTATTGATATAGGTGTCCGGGTCGCCTTGTCCACCATACAAGGCAATCTTCAAGGGTTTGACCTCCGTTTCATGGCGGTACCGCATGATGCGGTCCGTGAAGGGACCAATGTTGGCCCGGGGTCGGGGGTAGTGTCCCAGCCTTGGGTCTGGCGGCCTCCAGTTCCCGCACGCGCTGGAGGAGTTCCTGAACCACCTCGTTTGATTGGTCGGGTCGATCTGCCCCACTCGGGCGGTCGTCGATAGGATGGTTTGCGCTGCTGCCTCTGGGCTTCGTGGGTTGCACCGGTCGCCGCCCGGACGAGGCCGTGGTTGAGCTGGCGTTATCTTCCAGCTGGTGCCTGCCGATCGGCGCAGAAGGACTGCCTGGGGGCTGGACGGAGAGCCGTGGAGGCTGTGCAGGTCGGCGTGCCGACCCGGACCTTAACCGGGCGCCTTGGGATATGACGGGCAGAGGTGGTTGTGCCTGGATGCGGGGGTCGTGGGTAGGGTAAGTCAGACGGTTGGCCGGGGTCTGCGCCTGTCTCCTGTCGAGCAGCTCGCGGGCGTCACGGTAGATCTGCGTTCCCGAGGGGCCAGGCATGTCGGTCTGGTGGAAGAGTAGGCGACCGGACGCCTCCGGTCGGCAGGAGTCACCGATCTCGGCTCGGCCGGCATCGAACTCCGGCCGACGGGACGCAGCGGCTAAGGCCCGTTTGGTTGCCTCCCGCTGCTCCTCCAGTTCCTCGCGTGTAGACTGTAAGATGGCCAGGGTGCTTCCATGCTGTTCCCCCCACACGTGATTCCTGCTCTCGATTTCAGCGTTGCTCTTCCTGAGTTCGGCAACCTCCAACCGGAGGGTCCTCAGCATCTCGAGCATGTCATCGGAAGGTAGGCTGGCTCGGGTTCGTCCGCGATCTCCCTGAGGGGTGTTGTTGAGCTCACCGTCGTCCCGTTCGGCAGACATTGTTCGTCAGCGGAGGGTCGAGCAGGGGTATGTGAGTTAGTGGGTGTTGGTATCCTTCCCACAGACGGCGCCAATTGTTTGATCCTGAAATGACCAACTCGATGAGACCCGCTGGGGGTTCTAGGACCAGCCGTGTGGTGTCTCGGGCCCGTCGGGGGCGTTGTGATTCGGCAGGGGTCCTGCAAAACTAGACACCGGTGTGGTGTCGGCCAAAGGGGCTCCGATGCCAAAGTTAGTATCTGAATGCCGAGAGGCAAGTAAACACAGTGCTCTGGGTCGGTTCTGAGTGTCTTACCTTTGTGAAGGGTTTCGGGGTATTTATAGTAGTCATAACTGTGGTAGGTGGGCTACTGTTACGGGAGCAGGTGGTGCTTGGTGGCTGGGAGCCGTCTGACAAGCCCTGGATATCCGGAGGAGGCGCCAGCTGGAGTCCCAACCTGCCTCCGTCAGGGAGTTGGTGTGGCAGAGTTGGTTAGGTGACTGTCGCAGCCAGCTGTCGTCTGTTCACTGTCAGGTGCCGAATGGCGGGTCCGCAGTATGGTGCCGATCGGCGGGCCGTAGGCCGTGAGGGTGCCGATCAGGCGATCGGTCGGCGGCCTTCTTGTCCTGGTGGGACCTGTGCTAGGGTGGTCGGTCGATATGGTATCAACAAGAATAAACTATATATAAGTTCCCAAATTGTAGTGATCACCACAAATTAATATTCAAACTATGAAAATTTTCACTTATATATCCAAATGATCAAAACACAACATCGAGGTACGCACGGTTGTAATTTGTTAAAAAAAATTGTTAAGTGTCCATGTGGCATTTGTATAAGTTTTTTTCATGCTGACATGGATGTCATGTAAACAAATAATAATAAATTATATTTATGAAAAAATAATAAACAATTAAACATTAAACAAAGGTTCCAACACTACCAACCGTCCCAACAAAAGGTTCTTCAATTCCGCTTGGATCGTCTTCGAGTTGAATTTTTTGACTCGATTTCGCTCTCTCTCTCTCTCTCTCTCTCTCTCTATCTCTCTCTCTCTCTCTCTCTCTCTCTCTCTCTCTCTCTCTCTCTCTCTCTCTCTACGTTGGTTGATCTCTCTACTAGAAGCTTATAAATCAGTAGGCTAGTACCACAACGAGGCGGACTTGGATTCGAGCGAAGATCGGGTCACGAAGAATGTTGAGTTAGCAATGGCTAGGTGGCTACTACTCCGTTAGTTTCATGAAATCCCTTTCTTATTTCTTCAAATCTTCCCTTTCTTCCCCACACCAACACCATCACGGACGTCGACTAGCCCGGATCTGACCTTCACAGAGAGATGCTTGTAGATGGTGCGGCGATTGGGTCTGGGCCGGTGTCAGAGTCTGAGGCCAGGTTTGGACTTGGGTTTAGAACTAGGTTTGGACCTGAGTTTGGAACTAAATTTTAGGAGGAGAATGCGAGTGAAGACTAGGGTATTGGAGAGGTCTAGGCCCTTTGCGAGTGAAGGCTAGGGTGTTGGAGAGGTCTAGATCCTCTCTCTCGTCACATTCTTCGTTCATTGGATGCGGATGCAGGTGAAGCCTATGGTGTTGGATGTCATCTATAATGTTGGATGCATTGGAGAGGATGCGGGGGCAAGGATAGGGTATTTTGGTGATCCGTTGGAGAGGATGCGAGAGGAAGATAGGTTTTTTATTTATTTATTTATTTATTCTCAAATTTATCGATTACTTCTATATATAAAAATAATTTTTTATTTTTGTCTACATGGCGTTCATGTCAGCATAAAAAATGATCTTACAAATGACACTTGGGCACTTAACTGATTTTTAAATTATTAACGATGGGCTTATAAATTTGTGGCGATCCTTATAGTTTAAGGGCTTATATATAATTTGTCCTAAATATTATATATGTTAAAAGTTAAAACAAATATTCATCTATATGTTTTTCAAACAAAAACAAAGTTAATTAATGTATATAGGTATTTTTTTCTTAAGAAAAAACTATATATTACTGTGGGTTTCCAATTCTACACACATGCATCTGCTGTGTGATCGAGACATTATACAAGTTTATGTTTTTATTTTACACAATTCAAAATTTCTTTTAGTCTTATTTACATAATTCATACGGAATCACCACAATTACTTACTTTTATATGTTCATTATGGCATAAATACTTACTTTTTTGTTCATCATTTTTTAGAACATACGAAACTCCATTGATACAATAACTATACTAATGAAAGGCATGATAGACTGTAATAGTTTATCGACAAACATGGATAAGTACCTTTAGTGATTATGCTCGATATATGTATGTCTAAAGGGATTAACACACAAAAAAATTAATTTGAATCCCCTAAGTATCATTAAGGCTATTATTATCCGTATACCTAATGTTTGTAATCCCAAAAAAGGAAAAACATAACCAAGTCAACCTAAAATAAGAGCCTCTAGATTTATTTTCACATAAAAAACTAAGTTTATATAGATAATTGCAGAGTTTTTTAAGTGATTAATTTTTATAAATTAAATAGATTTTTATCAACTTACATTAATTTTTATAGAGTTAATGATAAAATTATACATAGTTATGTTATAGAGTTTTGTAGATTTTTATATTGCGATTTATAGAATTTGATAGGATTTTGCAGAATTCTAGATCAAATTTTGTAGAATTTTTTTTTGAGGAAATTTGAATAGTTTTATAAAAAGATCACAATAGTTTAATTAATTTTAATTATTAAATTTTTGAAGAAAAAGCAATTATTAACACTCTAAACCTTAACAATCAATGAAAAGCTAGTCATTGTTGCGATACTATATGATAATTTGACACCATCATTAAATTAACCGGATCCATTGGCAATGATCATAATTGATGATCGTCCTAAAACTATGCGAGATGGATATTTCCACATCGTAAGGAAACAAGAGTATATATTAAAATGGGAGTATATATATGAATGTGAAAAAAAAAACTTTTTACAGGATGAAAACAAGAATACACAAAATAAAGTTTAATAATTAAACATTACAAGATTCCTTTACTGCCTATATAACAATAGGCCACTAACAATTTAATCCGAGTATAAAACATACAATTAACAAATCCAATTTATTCAAAAGGTATATATATAACCTAATCAAATTGAACATTCTAAATCGATCATAGAAATAAGAAGATTTGGTTAATGAATCCAAATGGATCAATCTCTCCCCGTTTTTGTTCCTACTTATGATTAGGGTTTTACAATCTGAATTTTTTCCTAATGTGATTAGGGGTTTACAATAAAAAAAAATCAATTATTTCATCGAATATATTCTAATTAGTTGAAATCTTACTCATAAAAACAAACACCCTAGAAAATATTCAGATCAAGAGAAGAAAAAAAAAAGTCAAATGAACTGAGTAGTTCAACAAGCAAGTATAGAAACGTCCCCACACCAAAAGAAAATTCACTAGCTTGAAAAATATTTATGAAAGTATTTAGAGTAGAGGTAAGAAATTGAATTGACATTGACATTGGTATGTATATCCCACACCTCCAAAACTACAAAAATCGATTATTTAATGAATTCAATAAATGTCAATTTAATTTTGAATAATATTCATTTTTTGTTGATTTTTAAAAAGTTATGATTGAATATATCTAAATTTTCATTGAGTTTTTAAAACTCAGCAAAAATCTGAATTGAATGAATACCTATCTATATTTTCATAGAGTTTATGAAAGTTTTAAAAAGTCTAAATTGAATTTTTGGTGACTTATACAAACTCTTTTAAAACTCCATTTTTTTTTTTCAGAGATGAATTGAATTAAAACGTGAAAGAAATGTTTACATCAGCAGCGAGGGTATCGAACAACCAAATAGATTCCAACACTTGCCAACAATTGACACCCTCCTCGCGCCTTGCGAAGGAAGCCACTCTAAATGAGCTGCCCAATTTCACAAACGAGGACAATAACGATCCTTTAGAGCCATAATATCAAATGTTAAGCTTTCAATTGACACCTCCGCAACTGATCTCTCAAGTAGAGTGGCTACCGGCATGTGGGAATCAGATTCCACCTCCAAGTTGACATAACCAGCAGTGAGGCATGCCTCCATCCCAGTTTTCATAGCCATGGCCTCTGCTTGAAGGCTGGACCTGCAAGGGAACTCTCCTACACAAGCTCCCTTCTCGAAGCTCCCCAAGTAAGAGCGAAGCACCCTTTCCCTGTTGCAGCGACCCAACCTCCATCACAATTCACCTTGTCACGGCCAGATGATGCCTGATGGTTGCTGCCAGCGCGTCGGCAATTGTGCTACCGTTTCAGCCCTCATCACCACACCTTGCACTGGTGCTGGAAACATCTCTTTGGCCCTCAAAATCTCACCCGGCCAGCTGTTCCTATATCCAGCGAATCTCCTCGCTAGAGGCTGAAGTGATTTCCTTAAAGCAAGCCTGATTTGTGCTTTTCCAAAGGCGCCTTAACCCAAAACACAGCCACAGAGTAGCTTCCCTTCCAGCCTCCTTATCTCTAAACAGCTTGTTAACATCTTTCAGTTGTCCCTGAAATTTAAACCAGCCACCATCCTTGTATCCAGTTGCAACGGACTCGCAAACTAGAACACATTAGCAAATCTGCAAGAAAACAGTACATGTTCTTTTAAAAAAAAAAACCCTAAATTGAATACACTTAGAATTAGAATTATGCTAAAAATCTAAAATTTTTGCCAAATTCTATCCCATACACCGTCTGAAAAAATGCTAACAAAAATACAAATTGACCACTTTTACCATTGTCGCTGCATATCACTATTTCTGTGAAATCCATAAGACGACGAACAACATTATGTTGATCTAAATTAGAAAAGAAATATTTGAGCTTGATTGAATAGGAGGACCATATTCATTTTAACTAACTAGTTATGTTATTGTTCAATTACAGTTTTTTTTTTTGTGTAACAGAAAATCTCCTTTCTTTAATTCGATATTTGTGAATAACGACTTAATATTACATATCATTTTCATCTTAAAAATAAAGCCAAGGAAAAGGAAAGGATCAATTTACATAGTAATGAAGAGATAAAATAAATAGAATCCATTTACACTTTGACAACAAAAGAAAGGGATCAATTTACACAAATTAAACCCGAACATAACGCCTAACAAAAATTAATTCAAAAAATTGGGAATCAAATCAACCATATTTAACCCTATCATAATGCCTATTTATAATCAATTATTGAATAGCCATAATCTCTTCTTTTTTTGCCTAATTTTTTCAAATTTCTCAATAAGTTTAAGAAGTAAATTAATTAATCTTTCCATTTATGCAAACATTAATTTAAACGTTTATAGAAAATGCCAATCCTCTCCTTTATTCACTTTTTCCTTTTTATCCCTCAACAATCATATCCTCGTATTTTTCTTTCCTTTCGAATATTTACGTGATCAAGTTGACTATAGTAAATATAATTTTCCCCGTCGGTTAAATTAAATCAAAGTAAATTTTCACACCATAAAAAAAAAAAATCATTCTTCTTTCCTTTTGTAATATGATTCCGCTTAAAGCCTATAAATTACATTCATAATAATGTTGGTGAACGTACCACTGGTACTCCTCATTTCTCTTCAGCCATGGCTAGGTTTCAGTATTTGTTTACGTGGGCGGTGTTCGTCACTCTTCTAGCGCAAGCCATGGCCGATGCGTGGGCACAACGCCAGCCGAACCCTTACAAACGCAATAACCCTTGGTACGATGCGCATGCAACGTTTTATGGTGACATGGGCGGAGGAGAAACAATGCGTAAGTTAAAAAAAATAAAAATAAAAATCAAATAATAACCTTGCTGGTTAAAAAAAATATGATCTCTTGATTTTCAACTTCTGTGATTATTTTTTGACAGAGGGCGCTTGTGGATACGGCGATATGTACAAACAAGGGTACGGCCTCCACACAGCGGCGCTAAGCACGGCGCTGTTCAACGACGGGCATGCTTGCGGTTCTTGCTTCCAGATCAAGTGTGTGAACGACTCACAGTGGTGCTATGAGGGTGCTATCCCGATAAAAATCACCGCCACCAATTTCTGCCCACCGAATTGGGTTCCAGCGCCGGACCACTGGTGCAACCCGCCGCAGAGGCACTTCGACTTGTCAATGCCGATGTTTGCAAGGCTTGCGCAGACGAAAGCCGGCATCATCCCCGTGAAGTACCGGAGAATCGAGTGCCACAGGAAGGGAGGGGTTAAGTTCGAGCTGAAGGGCAACCCCTACTGGCTGACTGCGTTGGTGTTTAACGTCGGTGGCCGCGGTGATGTCATCGACGTTAAGATCAGAGGCTCTACAGGGAGTGACTGGATTCAGATGTCCAGAAATTGGGGCGTGGTTTGGCAGACGGGGAACAACTTAGTAGGGCAAAGCTTGTCATTTCTGGTGACTATTAGTGACAGGAAGACACTTGAGTTTACTAATGTTGCACCTGCAGATTGGCAATTTAGTCAGACATATGAGGGGACTAGGAACTTTTAGATTAAGGATTTGAGATTTTTCGGGGTCTAATAAGTTTTTTAATTTTTCAGCTTTTTTTTATTTTTTATTTTGTAGCAGATTTGGAATCCCATCTTGTATTCAGAGGTTTAATAAAAAAAATTAGGGTTATTTTTGATCGCATGTACTGCAAAATGGGAAATACATTTGTATTAAGCATTGATTTATGATTATTTTACTCAATTTTATTCGCTTTTATTTTTATTTATTTTCACGGTTGATTATTTTAGGATGTAAACTCATCAAAGTATTTAAAGACCTAAAGATGAATTCTCGGAAGGCCATTTTATACCCTAACCAATTATTGATCTCTGCTCTAAATTTCATACCTAAAACCTAAAATCGAATTTCAAAAAACCATGTTATTATATCCAAAATGATCAACCCGATTAATAAATATAATAAAAATTGAAGAAAACAGTGTATAAAAGAGGTTTTCACCGTGGGTTATGTATTTAATAAAGACATTGGCATCCTGCATGAAGAAAATCTATTCCAAGCAAGCTTTGAATTTATGCACACAAATGATCTTCCATCAACTGGCCAACACAAGAAAAAGGAACATATACGCTATCAATCCATCGGGACAAGAAGAAAATGAACCCAACAATTTTTTTTTGGTAATTAAATAACACGAAATGTCCCCACACTCGTCCCAGTTCAGAGTACACCTTACATTTAACCACAAAGTGCTCCTAACGAGTTTTGGACCTTGCATATTAGGGGCAAGGAATTCATCCTCTGGAACTGGAAGTGAAAATTTGTCTAAGTACATCACACCTTGTGGTTAACCCATCATTTTCAGGTGGCATTTAAATCTCCCATTTTCAAATTGCTGTTCGATCAACGCAATAAGACAATTCAGAGAGTTTCCCAATTCACATGAAAGATAAGATGAAGAACATCAAATGAATACCAGTAACACAGAAAAAAAGAAAAGAAAAAAAAGGTGCATATTATTAGAGGTAATGAATAGAAAAAGGACGTACAAACTTTAAACCAAGGAAGAACACATGAAAGAAAGTGATACCGATAGAGCAAAGTGTTTACAGTCCAAATGAGAGCGGTGATAACTAAAATTACCATGTTGTCAGATGCAGCCTTAGCACGTAAACGAACAGCGCGAAGACGAAAACATCCATGGGGTGGCTCTTGTTATTTGGATGGCCTTAGCAAGTCAGACCTTCACTTCCAATCAAGCATGTCTAATAGCCACAAAACCTCTTCCTTGGAATTTGCAGCATCCATGAAATCCATTTCGATCCCAAAGACTTCAATAAGTCCATCTCCGTTGTCCATGAAAAGCAAAGACATCCATGCCCGGATGCCTGAAGTGAAAGGATACACAGGTGAGAAGTCAAGGTAGTCATTTGCCATTGCTCTATTTGCTGTTCGGTCAATGTAATCAAATATTGATTTATCAAGTATGCATGCAACCCTATTAGAATCCTTCCGCCCCACAAGCACTGAAACCCTCATGGTCCGGCTGAGAGGAACGGTGAACCTTGGCTCAACGGGGAGTTTCATCTTGTACTCAGAACCTTCCTGGTGAAATCTAAGCATGTCAGATATTCCAGGTGGTGGGATTTTAGCCCCCTGAAGGAGAGGGCCTGGGACCACTTCAGAATAGATAAATAGATCTTCAGTCCAGATATCAATGAAAAATTCCAAGTCATCAAAGGAAAGTCTTGGAGGGAGAAGAGTTCGACGATGCTGACGCTTATAAAAGGTTTGATATAGCTTGTAATAGGATAGAGCTGGTGGGTTAGGTCGCTTGCAAGTAGAGGGCCATCTTTTGGCGCATAAGCACTTCCAAAAGAAATCATCCCCGGCTATCTGACTCCACTGCTTAGACACTGCCATACAAGAAGCAAGGTCCATGCCCTCCAGTAAAGGAAAAACAGCTTTCAGAACCTCTTCATGTGACATTTTCAGATCACAAAAAATTCAAAAAAAGAATTTCCTGCAACAAAACCTGCACAAAACATACAAAAGAAATCAAATTCAAAATCTTGAAAATACATCCTCTATTTAATTAAAAGAAGCACGCAACACAGAAACATGGACTAGAGAGAATGGGGGAAGACACAAACTACAGATCACAGGGATCATAATCATCTCACGTATAAACCTCTGAGCATCTTCTGACACAGTCTGGTCATGAATAGATGTACTCAACCAAGCATTCGCCTTAAGAAAAAAAGAACTGGCTGCGTTGCAGCCTTCAACATAATAACTAACTCCAATGAGAAACAGTAATCGACTACAGAAATAGTAAAGAGCACCACGTATACAGCAAATCAAGAAGACCTTACTATGTGTAATCCTAATGATGAAGAACTTGGCATTGGATTAAAAATGGGGTTACTTGTGGATGGTCTAATCACTAATGACTTTACAACTCTTATTCAATAAGAAAATGCAATTTTATAACCTATGTTTATAACCTTAGGTTGGGTTGGAAATCGAAATAAAACTCCATCGTTCAACCAGATAGGCAATTATGTTATCAAAAAACCACAGAATTCTCTCTAGATTCGATAACCAAATGCATTTTACATATACAACTACACACAGGACATATCCACCGCAGAAAAACATAACCTTGCAACCAATGAGGATAAAATTTCCCCCAAATATCAACCATATTCAAAATTCAGATGAAATAAACTTATTCGTACTGTCATTATGAGAGCCA
Source organism: Prinsepia uniflora (assembly GCA_032719365.1). Taxonomy (NCBI): domain Eukaryota; kingdom Viridiplantae; phylum Streptophyta; class Magnoliopsida; order Rosales; family Rosaceae; genus Prinsepia; species Prinsepia uniflora. The sequence continues at coordinate 60,973,657 of CM064875.1, forward strand.
CCGCCGATAACCCCTACTGTATTGGATTAAGACTACATCGTACTCATATTCTGATACAAATCAAACCCATGTTCAGAACTAAACAGATTAGCAAGCACAGCAACAGAAAATGAATCCATGACTACAAGATAAAGCTTTGGGGGTAAACAAAAATCCAAATTAAAATTCCACCGGAAAGAAACTTAAAATCCCAAAATTAAAATTCACAGAATCCAAAACCAACATGCAGATAAGAATGAAAACCTTTAACCTAGATCGTGCAGAGGAAGACGAAAAAAAATTGATGAGCTAGGTTACTGATCTGAACATTGAATATAAAATAGAAAGACGATTTCCTTTCGTACCTATTTTGATGGCGAAATGGCAAATGGGTAAAAACCTAGAATGCTGTTGGATGCTGAAGCCAGAGAATGAGTGAGAGAGATATTGGCAGAGTATTGACTATTGAGGGAAGAGTAAAAGAGTTAAGCAAACGATAAAAAGCTGTAATAAGTGACTTTTTTTTTATTAGGGGTCGCAATTGGAACCGATGAAAATATCGATATCGTTAAATTTATGGATATCAAGCTCCAAATATCGATATCGATTATGGTCAATCAAAATGATGAAAATTTGATTTAAAAGTTGGAAATTTGGAATAAAATTTTGGGAAAAATTTAGGTATTCAATGATGGTTATATAAGACTAATAAAAACCATAAAATGACTGCGATATAACAAGTATATGATAAATAATATGATACAATAAAGTTCCGTCGATGATTAATAATATAAAAATTTAAACATAAATATAAATTGAACTGAATTACTATAATTAAATGTTAATATAATTAAAAACATAACAATAAACATAAAAAATTTGAATGGAAGAAAAATTATAAAATGAGTAAATATATGTAAAATTGGGAAAAAAAATGATGAAAAAATAGAGTCAATCTTTGTTCAAAAATTGGAAAGGATTGAAATATTTAAAATTGGAAATAAAAAAAATAACAAATATAGTTGAAAGAAAATAAGAAAAAACCAGAAAAAAAAAATTAGCTGAAAGAAAATAAAGAAAAAACGAAAAAATAGGATCGAACACAGGTTGCCTGGGGATTAATAAGGGGGCAAGCACGGCCCACAACCAACTGAGCTAAACAAGCTCAATTGAAAATATAGGCACCCACTAATATATAAAGCATACTAACTAACTTAAAACAGTCATCCCTTACCTCTCGGGTCTGTGATTCGGGTTGTTTGACCCGCGCTGCATGACCCGACTGGAGCTCTATCGTTTTACGTCCGATTTTCATGCAATTTGACTTTATCTCGATCGTTTTAATAAAATAAGGAGATCAATGGGTATAAAATAAGGAAAAATGTCGATATTTCGGTCAATTTCTTTCCCCCCTTTCTTCTGTGCCGCCAGCTAAAATTTCCGACATATCGACCGATATATTGGCGATATTGTCGATATTTTCATCAATGAGTGGAACCACAAAAATGCATAAGGCCGTTGGCAAACTGTGTGATGGTTTTTGGGTTTTTTTTTGGTGTGTGTGTGTGTGTGCTGGTTTATATGTCTGATTTGATTTTTAATTCATATTTTTCATAATAAAATATGGGCTGAATTTGAATGAAATTTTTAGAACATTAAAACAAGGAATTTGTTGACACCATATCTGACCAGACCCACTGGGCCGTATACTTAAAGCCCTGACAACGCTCAAGGCCCAAGAACACCATACTTGCGACAACCCTAACACCGGGCCCAATGCGGGATGCCGCGTGGAAGCATATCCACCCTCGATTTACGTAACATGTGTCCGCATGTAAATCGAGAAGCATTCGTCCCACATCGGAACTTTGGGAATTGAACATCCCACCTACCTATACATAAAGGGTACACATTTCCCAATAAAGGTAACTAAGTTTTACTATTACAATTACTCTACCGAACTTATCATTTACTGCTTCCTCTTACGAACAAAGTAACTGACTTGATCGTCGGAGAGCCTTAGGCCGGCACCACACCGGTGCCCGCACTAACGGAGATCCGCGATCCACTTGAGTTGACAGGTCACAAGAGGGACACGCGTCATTTGGTGATTGGGCAACGAGTACTCGACAGTTGGAACATTTAACGCTTCAACAGTTTGGCGCCGTCTGTGGGAAATCTGACTAAGGTTGCCCACGCTCAACCAGATCGAGTTACGACTCATCCACAAGTTATACCGAGAGTCAGCTCTTCGTCACCAAACATGCAGGGTGAACACGACCTCGGTGAAATCACACCCGAGCAAGGCCCTAGAACGAGGGGAGAACCCTCTCCCAACTTCTTGCAGATAATTGAGAAACTCCAGAGCGACATGGCCGAGGTGAAAGCTAAGGGCACCCAGGCCGAGTCGAGGTGTCAGGTGCTCGACGATCGGTACACTGAGGTGGCCGAACAGCTACGGGTCGCACAGGCAGAACTCGCTGCCCACCGAGCACGCGTCGGTAGCGCTGAGGCCGATAAGGTGGTGGCCGAATGCGCGGAGCGTGCCGAGAAGAATCGCCGACTGGCGGAAAAAGGAAGGGAACATGCAGTCGCCGAGCCACGGAAGGGAAGGTATGGGGACACCGAGCCGAGCAAGAAACCGGCTCGGATGTTAATCATCCCCGGCAGTCAACTCGGTGAAACCAGGATCTACCGGGACGCCCGAGACGCCCTCAGCGAGGGAGGGCGGAACCGATCGGTCAACGAACAATCTTCACGCCGACCTGACCCTCGGTCGGAGGTGGGAAAAGGCGACCACCACCGAGGAAACATAACCGCTCGGTGGTCCCGCCCCAATATCAGCCATGGGACCTTCGTGACCGGAGATCCTGTCCCCATCACCGACTCGTCCATGGAGGCCGAGAGCACGGCCAAATCCGCTCGGCATCTCGGCACCAGAACCAACCGCTCGGGCAGGGGGAGGCAAACATCGAGGTCCCCCCGCGGCGACACCGAGCGGTCAACCCACCTCGGCCTCCCGCTCCCTCCTCCCCCTGAACCAACCCGCCGAAGGAGCGCCGAGCGGTCAGGGCAGGCTGGGCGGCAGAACGACAAGCCTCAGGAACGATCCCGCCGGCGGGACACCGAGCGGTCTAGGCCGCTCGGTCAAGATGCAAGTATATGCCGGAGCATACCCAAACAGGGGTACACCGAGCGGTCACGGCAGGTCGGTCACGGAAGGAGTGAATCACAGAGCCCGCCAAGCGGAGGTGGCACCGACCAACCTTATAGGGTCGACCGTGATCGAGCATCCAGGGATAAACATCAATCCAAGACCGACTCGCTCGTCCAGCACCTCATGGACCGAGTCCGGACGCTTGAGGCCGGGACGGCCCGGGAAGCAAGGCCAGCCTGGTCGAAAACCAGCCTGGGCCCCTTTACAGAAAGAATCAACCAGTTCAGGATCAACCACGAGATTAAACCCCTGAAAATTCCCCTTTACAACGGGAAGGACGACCCGTGGAATCATCTGAACAACTTCTACTCGGCCTACACCCCAACACTTGCTATTTTGACTCAAACATTAGAGTCGGTGTAGAGCCCTACTCGGCTTGCACCACCACTACGACTCAAACATACGAGTCGGGGTTCGGTCTTACTCGGCCTACACCCCAACACTTGCTATTTTGACTCAAACATTAGAGTCGGTGTACAGCCCTACTCGGCTTGCACCACCACTACGACTCAAACATACGAGTCGGGGTTCGGTCTTACTCGGCCTACACCCCAACACTTGCTATTTTGACTCAAACATTAGAGTCGGTGTACAGCCCTACTCGGCTTGCACCACCACTACGACTCAAACATACGAGTCGGGGTTCGGTCTTACTCGGCCTACACCCCAACACTTGCTATTTTGACTCAAACATTAGAGTCGGTGTACAGCCCTACTCGGCTTGCACCACCACTACGACTCAAACACACGAGTCGGGGTTCGGTCTTACTCGGCCTACACCCCAACACTTGCTATTTTGACTCGAACATTAGAGTCGGTATACAGCCTCACTCGGCCTACACCAACACACTTTAACAAACAGACAAATCGAAAGGATAACTCGGTATACAATTTATGCTCGAAGAAAGTTCTATTTCATTTCAAAATGTGCAGACCTATTTTGCTCGGCCTGCAGGAGCCTTACAAAATTCGACCTCTCGGCCGCCTCAACTATTTCTAAATAAAGGAAGATTTACAAGTGTCCTACACTAACTCCCCCATCGGCTGCTCGGCTTGCACTATCCCCTCCACCTCCGGCTCAGGCTCCTTTTGCGGCTCAACCTGGTCGGCTTCCAGCTGGTCACTCGGCTGGGCACCCTCCTCATCCTCCTCCCCCGACTCGTCCTCAAACATCTCGGCGGTTATATCCTGGCCGAGCCAGGGGGTCTTCACAGCCAAGCTAGGGTTGTGCAGGAAGAGGTTGCGGAAGAACTCCTGCTCGCACTCGGCAGCATACTCGTTCTTGAGTTTATCGAGCTCCTCCGACGCCATGAACTCGGCCACCGCCTCCTCCTTCGCCTTTTGCAAGTCGGCCTCCCTCGCAGACTTCACCCGACACAGCTCTTTCCAGTGTTTCAGGCGGTCTTTCTCCTTTGCCTCCAGGTCGGCCTTCACCTGGTCCCTGGAAGCAAGAGCCTCCTGAGTCTTCCACCTCTCGGCTTCCAACTTTCGAGTGAGGTCGGCCGCCTCTTTCATTGCCCTCTCGGCCTCCTGAAGCTTGGGGGTGAGCTCTTCCTGTTTCTGCTTCAGCCGCTCCTTCTCCCGCCGAGCAGACGCCACCCTCCTCTGGCTATTCCCAAACTGGAGGTACACCTCACCGAGAGCCTGCACATGACAACCGTTAGTAACTCACTCGGCCTAACATACCACACTTGCAACATAGGATAACTTACATTGCTCAGTAGCAGTAGGGCCTTCTCCATCCTCTGATCAGCCGACCGGCATTGCACCTCGGCCAGCTCTTCCAAGGGCGTCGAAGCCCCCTGACAGACCCCATTCAGCAACGGCACCATTTGCCTCGGGCAGCAGAGGGTTGTCTCGGCACTGGATCTCTCGCCGATCGCCTCCCCGTCGGTGAACACACCGAGATTCACATCTCCTCTCCTCTGGAGCATCTCCAGGATCCTCGCATCCAGCCGAGGGGGGGAGGACGGTGGAGGATTGAATTCTGGGGCCGCCATGGTCCTCTTGCCCCCAATGGCCTCCTGTGCCGACATGATCGTCTCGGCCTCCATCCTCGCCTTCATCCGCCTTGGTTCGGGAGAGCGCACTCGGTCTCCGTCCATTGCGCTCTGTTTCCTCTTGGGAGACCTAGGTCGCGGACTCGGTGGCCTCGGTTTGGAAGTTTGGCCCTGCTTTGACCGGTCGGACCGCTCCGACTGACCTCTCTCGGCTCTCTCCTTTTTCTTCTTGAGAATGAGCTCCAGGCGCTCGGCAGCCTTCGTCAGGGACGCAGATTCTCCGGAGCCTTTGTCTGCCTTCATTCTCAGTTGCTCACAATCCTTGTAAATCCGGCTGCCGAGGTGGTAGGGGACTACAACACCGAGACACGGGTCAGATATATGAAAACAAAATAGCAAACCAACAACAAAAACAGACTTACCCTCGTCGGTGTCGATGAGGCCGGCCTTGTACTGAAACCCAGGTAGCCGAAGTATTCGTCGGTTCCGCTCCAACTCGTCCAAGATCTCCCTTACTCGGTGGACGACCGCTTTCTCCTCTGGCGTTATTTCCTCTTCTGGGAACAAACCTGCACACCGAGAAATGATCAGCTACAACACTAATACTTAGCATAAAACCTATCAACATTTACATTAAGGGGCGACCTATGCTACAACTATCAACCTTGGGTCTGGAATTTGGACGGTATCGGGGGTCCCTCGGTGTTCCCCTCCCAGTCCCCACCGCCCAGGCAGAACTTCGTCTTGTACGACTTTTGGGAGGTCGGTATGTCCAGAATGAACTCCCCCCATTTGCTCTTCTTGCGGTGGCGGACGAAGACCCACCCGGTACTCTGCTGCTGGAAGCCGAATTCGTACAGGTACATCAGTTGAGCATAGGTCGGCTCCGGTTGCTCGGCCCACCTGAAGGCCGTGTAAAGCGAGCAGAGCACAATCCACACGTTCGGATTGAGCTGACCAAGTGCCACCCCCATCTTCTTCACCATCCTACGCAGCCAAGGGTGAAGGGGCAGCCTTACCCCGTGGTGCATCAGCTCGGTATAGAACAGTGCCATACCAGGTGGGGGGTTGCTGGGTCTTTCTTCTCTTGTGGGTAACCTTGTCGTCACCGAGTCGGGAACGCCAAACTCAATCCTCATCTTCATCAGGCCCTTCTCGGTCTCCTTGTTCACCATTTCCTCCACGGTGAAGGCCGCCTGCTCAATCGGCACGGCTATCGGGACCGACTCGTCCCCGTTTGTTTTCACTTTGTTCAGCCGCACTGTGCCATTGTCACGGCCATGGGTCAGCTTCAACGCTCGGTGCATCCCCACCTTTACTATCGTCTCGGCGTCTCCCAGCAGATTCCCACTACCCGACCTGCCCGTCGGCCCAGCCCCCGAACCGATGTCCGTGGTCCTACCGGACGACTCGGCCGTGCTGTGCACCGCCTCTACCCTCTTTTGTGCCTCGAACGAGTGGGCCTCGCCCTCCCTACCGGAGGTGGGAATGGGCACCTGTACGCTACTACCCGACGACTCACCGCCCTGTGAGTCGTAGCATTTACCCTCAGATACCGAGTCACTCTGGACCGACATCTACAAAAGAAAACAGAAAAACCAAACTCAGCCGACCGACTCGTTCCTATGAAGATCTGACCACAACCTTCACCACGTTCATGACCAGTTCTTCACACCCTCCTACTTTAATCGAAAAACTAAACTTGGACAGGTGCTTACCTTGTTTTTTCACGGGGGACCATAGGTCGGAAATCGCAAACACCGTACGCACCGCCGTCAAATGCTGGTCGGAAATCGCCTCTTTGTTTGGCCAGCGTTTCTCAACTTTTCTCAAAAAACACAAATGAGGAAATCGGTGAAGAGCTCCCCATATTTATAGAAATTGATGCACAGACTACGAAGCGTCACTCCCCTCAGTGACAGACACGTGTTGCAACCAGGCATTCTGACCGGACACGTGTCAACCATCTGTCCGCGGAAACCCAACCGTCTTCCTACGGGTCTACACCGACTTCCGTACACCGCTCGGTGTCTGGGACTGCTTCACAGACGCTGGTCCTCCCACCGACCCATGTACACCGCTCGGTGCTCTCATCCGTGGGCGGGTATTGGCTCTATCCACCGACTCATTGACAGGACCCGCCCCGATCCCCCTGGGACCACCCGGGACGTGCCCTGCTCCCGTCTGACACCCGACATTAAAATACCAAAATACCAAAAATACCCTTATTGAAGATGAAATGCATAAAGAAAAACCAAAGTTAAGTCATACATAGCACGCCACACAAATACTCGAATACAAATAGTGTCAGACAAGGGATAGTTCCCGAATACAGTTTATTGAGCACGACTCTAGACACACTACGTGCCAACCTACCCAGCAGTAGGGTTCAGGTACGCAACGTAAACCTATGCCTCTTCCTCCTCGGGATCCTCCTCCTCCTCCTCGGGATCCTCCTCCTCGATAGCACTACCTGGAGGGGTAGTAAAACAACAAAGGTGAGTGGGCCGAAACTCAAGGTTTACAAAGTAGTTTACCATTTCGAAAACATATAGCTTTTCCCCTCCATTTTCCGAAAAGACATGCATAGTATCATAAACCACAAAACCATATAGTCATAAGTAGAATAATATCAACATAATATAATCTTAGTCACTGCACTATACATCCCAACCCTGACATCCCAGATGCCTGACGTCCCAGACGCCCGATAAGGTCACAGTCTCAAGGCTACGCGTGCCACCCGGGGTCTCAATCCCGAGTCCAAATCCCGAACCTAGTCCGAGCATGGCATTCTAGATGCCTGACGTCCCAGACGTCCAATAGTAGCAATCCTGCTCCTGAGTCACTCTACGGTCCGGTCCCTCCGTAGAATGACTCCTCACAGGCAATGCGCCGTGACCACTCCGGTGTACCTACATCTGGAGGAGATAGAATCCTAGGGTAGATCTATACAGTGCAGTACCACAGATAATATCGAGATCCATTATATATATATATGACTCCAAACCATTCATAAACAACCAGACGGGTCTCATGCCCAAACATCGTAATACGTGCCATAAATCATACACAAGATAAACAGATACTTTTACTTGAATCACATATAGATATAGTAGAAAGTAAAACAGTTATGCATGCCGAAGTTTAGTGAAATCAAAGGCCCACTCACAGTACAATCCCGCTGCAATCCCGAGCGTAAAGCCCCGTCCAAGGGTTAAAGTACAATTCCTGTCATGCCCAAAACATACGTAAAGGTCACTTTAAGTCCCCACTAAACAACTAAGAAACCCTAGACTGAAACCGGCCCGGGAAAGCCGTCCGAACACGCTTCCCAAGGCGTCAAACCCTAATTTGACCAACTTAACGATCTCCGATCGACACGAAACCACCGCCATTGGATCCGTATCGTCGAAACCTTGAAAATAGCACTGGTCCCACACAAAATACTGTTCACACGCGCCCCCCACGCGCCGGTCAACCCTCTGGTCAACAGTGCTACAGTGATGCTGACGTCAGCATGACGTCATCACTGACAGTGTCAGAGGACACATGTCAACAGCCCATTGGTCCCTGGTCTGAAAATATTCTGACATGATGACGTCATCATGACGTCACTTCTGACGTCAGCATGATGACGTCATCAGCTACAGTACCGGGTCACCGCAGACCCACGGTTCGACCCGATCACAGATCGTGATTCCGACCACCATTTCAGGTGGGATTTGTTCCTATGGACTCGTCTCTACCTCAACAATGGTTCTGTGCAAATAAAACTAGATTTTAAGTTCGAGAAACCACCTGAAAAACGACGGGGAACTGGCTGCCGGTTCTGGTTCGTCTTCTCCGGCGAGCCGTCAAGCATCCAGCCACAAACTCTGGTCCAAAATGCTCGTCTAGTCCCCTAGGTTATGTCTCAAAAACAACCAAACAAGTTTAACGTTAAAAACGGACGGTTCGAGACAGGGAAGGAAAATCGGTCTTCTCGGGTTTGCAGGCTTACCGCCGCCGTGTCGCCGCCGTGGGCTGCCCAGTCCAGTCCTAAGCCGTCCAGAGGTCACAACGGTCCTAGCCCTAGGTTGGTTCGAGCCCAGAAGTCATGGTTTGGACGGTTTGGACGGTTTGGTTAGTTTTGGGCTGCACGGGTTCCTCTCGGGTTTGTGGGTTTTCCGGCCGTGCAGGGTGGCCGTGGTGGTGGTGATGGCCGTCTGGAGGTTGCTGGTGGTTGCCTGGTGCTGCCTGGTTCGTGAGTTGAGGCTGAGAGGCTGTGAGGTGTTTGTTCGAAGGATGAGAGGGTGCACGGTTTAGGGAGGAATGAAAATGAAAATGTGTTTCTCTGATGGTTTAAGAACAGAAGGAGAAAATGGAATGAAGGGCTGAGATTCAATCTGAGTTAAGAGTGAAGGGTGAGGATTTAAGGAAATTAAATTAATTAATTAGTCTAAAGGCAGACATAGATCCAGATTGTTGGGGATGATGTGGATGAGGTAGATGAGTGACATGTGTCACTCATCAAGGGTCCAGATTGATTGGGTTAAAGTGAATCAGATTCTAATATTTTATTATTATTTTAAGTTCCGAGTCTCGGTTAGTTCGGTTACGTTCTTGACCATAACTTTTTCGTCGTAAGTCCGAATTCGGCGTGCCGCCTGTCTACGGATTCGTATCGACGAGACCTACGTAACGGTCATTGGCCCTCGTCCGTTGGACTTCCCGGGTCAAAAGTCAACATTTGGCCCCCAAATGGCCAAATTACCAAAATACCCCTCGACTTCCGAACGTCACAACTTCTTCCCCGAACGTCGGAATCGAACGTGACACCTGCCTATGAACTCGTGACGTCCTAAACTACGTCACGGTCACGTGTCAAAGTCCTAAATACTTCCCGAGGTAAAAGTCAACTTTTTCCCCCCTTAGGGGCAAAACGGTCATTTTATAATAAAATAAGAATTACGAAAGTTCGGGTCGTTACAATCTACCCACCTTACAAAAATTTCGTCCTCGAAATTTACTCGAATAAAAACGAGTACTGCTCCCTCATCAAGTCTTCGGGTTCCCACGTCGCCTCCTCGACGTCATGGTTCCTCCATAGCACTTTCACCAACCGAATCGTCTTATTTCTCAGAACCTTGTTCTTCTGATCCAGAATCTGCACTGGTTTCTCCTCAAAGCTCAGATCAGTCATCAGTTCTACTGGTTGTTCCGGCAAGGCATGTGAATCGTCCCGTAGGTATTTCCGTAACATGGACACATGGAAAACATCGTGCACTCTAGCAAGTTCTGGAGGTAATGCCAACCGGTATGCCAATAGTCCAATCCTCTCAATGATCTCGAACGGCCCAAAATAACGTGGACTCAACTTCTCGCGTCGGCCAAAATGGATAATTCCTTTCCATGGAGATAACTTAAGGAACACAAAATCTCCAACCTCGAATTCCAAGTCTCGAATTCGTCGATCCGCATAGCTCTTTTGGCGATCTTGTGCTGCCTTCAATCTTTCCTTGATGATTCGAACTGTTTCCTGGGTCATGTCCATCAAATCCGGTCCTAAAGCTGCTCGCTCTCCTACCTCCATCCAACAGATAGGTGTCCTGCACTGTCGGCCATACAGTGCCTCGTAGGGTGCCATCCCGATACTTGCCTGATAACTGTTGTTGTATGCGAACTCCATCAAAGGCAAATGAGTATCCCACGAATCCTGAAACAGCAGTACACAAGACCTCATCATGTCCTCCAGTGTCTGGATAGTCCTCTCTGACTGCCCATCGGTCTGTGGGTGGAACGCTGTACTGAAATGTAAGTTTGTACCCAAGGCGTTCTGCAAACTTCGCCAGAACCTAGATGTGAAACGCGGATCTCGATCAGACACTATCGACTCCGGCGTACCATGAAGTCGAATGATCTCCTTCACAAACAGCTGAGCCAGTCGGTTTGGCTTAAATGTCTCCTGTACTGGTAAAAAAATGAGCTGACTTGGTCAATCGGTCGACAATCACCCAAACTCCATCGAATCCTCTCTGAGTTCTAGGCAATTGGAAGACAAAATCCATGGTAATGTGATCCCACTTCCACTCGGGAATCGGAAGCGGTTGCATTGCTCCATACGGTCTCTGCCGCTCTGTCAGGACCCGTCCCAAATATCACCTCGATACTCGGAATGGACCCTGCTCCCGTCTGATAATCACACTTACAACACCAAAAAGAAACTTAATACAACTATAAGCATAACCATCAGACGAAGGAGTAAATATTTACAACAGTAAGTCAGAGCATAGTTCTACAAAATGGGCACCAAAAGTCCTACAAGTCTAAGTCCGCAACGGAAGAACGTCGGAAGCCCTATGCCTCGATATCTGCCTCAACGTTCACCCCAGCGCTATCACCACGACCTGGAGGGAAATTGAAAACCAAAGGTGTGAGTGGACCAAAAAAAATGAACGTTTTAAAACCGTTTACCAGCAAATCAAAGTAAGGAAATAAAATCATTTGTTCCCTCCGGTTTAAAACCAGGCATGCCAATGAAGTATTAGAAAAACAATAATATGAAACATCATAAGAAACAGAAACACTATAAAATATCATAAGAAACAGATACACTATAAAACATCATAAGAAACCAGAGTATAACCCGATCAAACCTGCTGGACCTATCCGAGTCTTTAAACTCAACCAGGCCTCACATAATCCGAGTCTTTAAACTCCCGAGTCTTTAAACTCAATAGGCCTATGGGGGTAATATCATAATATCCGAGTCTTTAAACTCCCGAGTCTTTAAACTCAATCCGGGCCCGTCCCCCATCAATATCAATCCGGGTCTTTAAACCCATATCCAGATCCAGCAAATCCAATCCATATCCAGTGTAAAACCAATTCAAAATCCATCGCCAAATCCGAATTCGAAATCCCCGGTTCGAAGCCCTTCCGGCGTTCAGAACCGACATTCCGAACCCAAATCCGGAAAATCCATTTCCATACCAAAAACCATAGGAAATCCCTAACCATGTTTCATAACCCATTTACCATCATCAGAAAACATTTATAGGGTGAATTTCTCAAATATGGCATCAAAATCTGAAAACCAGCTTTTTCTCGAAAAACGTGCAAAACCCCGAAAATATCTCGAAAAACGTGTAAACATCTCAATCACGTATAACCATCCTTTAAAACATAAAAACACACATAGAAATCATAAAACAGTAATTAAAACAGTTTAGCATGCTCGGAAATAAGAAAGAGTCCACTCACAGTTTACAACACGTCACTCGCGCTCCGTGCGCTCCTCAACCGTCTCTGGCGTCTCCCGTCTTGTCAATAGATACCAAATAGGGTCACAACAACATCAAGAATACCTTCCCTATTTTCCCCAATTTTTCGGGAATTTAATAATATTTTAATCCTAAACCCTAAACCGTACGGATTCCCGAACCATTCCGTAACACCATCCGATTAACCCGAAAACTGTACCATTGGATTCCTTAGGACATTTAGGGCTAAACTCATGTTGGTCGCTTGACCGGATTCCTCCCCACGCGCCCCCACGCGCCGCCCAAAGTGGCTGCGCGTGGGCCTCACGCGCCTGCTACAGTCCATCTTCAACCTCGAGTCACCCGGTTCAACACAGTTGAACCGGCGTGACCGGTTCTCCGCCGTTCACCCACCATTCTTCTCCATTTCAATACCAATAGCTTCGTCCAGTCCCCTGCAACCAAATCCAGTCCTAAAATCCAGATATCACGGCCTGAAACCCCTCGTCTTCAGCCTCGAAAAACCTTGCCCGTGAGCTCTGTTTTCCTTCCCGGCCGTCCACTGCTTCCCCCTTCACGGTGGTGATACCAGCACCATCCTAGGACCCTACTTAGTCCTACCCAACTCACAGAATCCGTCGATTCATCCCCGAAGTCCACGACTTCAAGTTTGAAGTCACGGCTAAAACAGGGTACAAAGGACCCGCCGTCGAACCACCACCCACCGTGAACCTCCCGTCACGGCAACCACCACAAACCAATCCTAAGACCTCCCTGAACAACACCCTGACCTCCTAATCCCTCGACTCTAAGCCCAACGTCACGACTTTGCATTTGAAAATCCACGAAAAACAGGGTAAACGAGCTTACCTTTCGATTCCGGCGCCGCCGTGAGAACCGTCACCCACAACGGTGCTCGTGGGACTCCCCTCAACCTCCTGAGTCTCCTAGTACCTTGAATCCGTCCACCACACAACACAACAGCCACCACCGTCCACGGCCTCCTCTGTTTCTTCCAAGTAACCAACCAGCCACCACGTCGCCTCCGCGCACGGTTGCACCACCACCAGGCTACGATCACCAGCTCCTCCTTGTCTCTAAGTCAATCTCTCAACTCACTCTTCACTCTCCCTAGTATCCAAATCGATCACCGCCTCACCCAATCCTCTCTCTGTTTTCTGTTTCCTTCGAACTTGTGCACGGTTCAAAAATGACCAAGTGTGGCCGTGCACACTTAAGTTTCTCCTAGAACCATCTAGTGTCCCCCACGTGTCCATCAGTTATTGGCCAGCCCAAAATATCTGCCACTTGCCCTTATCTGATTGGGCTGAGGAAAAATGACCAAAATGCCCCTCCTGCACAAAATTACCCTTTTGCCCTCAGACTTTCCAGACCCGTATCTTTTCCGTCCGACGTCCGATGACAGCGTGCCGCCTGTCGTTGAACTCAGGACGTCGAGACCTATCCAACGGTCCTCGGTCTACGTGAAAATCACACATCCTCCAAAAAGTCAACATTTTCCCTATTAGCTCAAAATTACGGTAACGCCCCCAACCTTCTGTACATCATAACTTTTCCTCCGGTTGTCCGAATCGAACCTGCCGCCTGTCTACGGACTCGTGACGTCCTAACCTACGTCACGGTCAAAGGCTAACACTCATCCAATCAATAGTACAAAAAGTCAACTTTTCGTTTACTATTCACAAGGGCAAAATCGTCCTTTTTACAAAACCTCACAGAAATTACATTTTTACCCTTCCCGTAGGTACGGGTTGTTACACGCTCAGCCTTGACCTGCTGACAGGTCAAATATCTGCTCACAAACACTGCAATATCCTTCTTCATTCCTGCCCACCAATAGTGGTCCCGGAGGGTACGGTACATCTTTGTACCTCCCGGATGCATGGCATACGCCGAACTGTGGGCTTCCTCGAGAATTTCTGCCTGTAACTCTGCCACTGCAGGAACACACAAACGGCCTAGTTTCACCAGAGCTCCATCTGGTCGGATAGTAAAGTCCTGCCTCTCGTCCGCTTCGACCTCGATCCTGTAGATACAAAGTGTCGGATCCTCCAATTGTGCCTCAATGATCCGATCGACTAGCACAGGTCGTACATGAAAACTGGCCAACAAAGCTCCCTGCTCATCCATCCCCAGCATAACTCCAGCTCTTCGGAGTTCCGCAAGCAAAGGAAGGTACACCAGCCTCAGGTGTGCAATCGATCCTGCTGACTTCCTGCTGAGTGCGTCTGCCACAACGTTCGCCTTCCCTGGATGATATTCAATCGTACAATCGTAATCCTTGATCAGTTCCAACCACCGTCGCTGCCTTACGTTCAACTCCTTCTGAGTGAACAAATGCTTTAAACTCTGATGATCGGTGAAGATCCTGCAAGTCACCCCGTACAGATAATGTCGCCAGATCTTTAAAGCGTGAACCACCGTCGCCAACTCCAGATCATGCGTAGGGTAGTTCAGCTCATGTGTCTTTAGTTGTCTCGATGCATAAGCGATAACTCTGCCATTCTGCATCAGCACGCAACCCAAACCTTGCAACGATGCGTCACTGTAGACTTCGAACTCTCCACTGTTATCCGGCAAAGCAAGAACAGGTGCGGTAGTTAACCGACGTTTTAATTCCTGATAACTCTGCTCACACCGTTCATCCCAAACAAACTTTACTCCCTTCCTGGTTAAACGAGTCAACGGTGCAGCAATACTAGAGAAGCCCTCAACAAATCTCCGGTAGTATCCTGCCAAACCAACGAAACTCCGTACCTCTGTCACGGTTGTCGGTCTAGCCCAATTTGTCACCGCTTCGGTCTTCTGGGGATCCACACTAATCCCGTCTGCTGACACTACATGTCCCAGAAAACCAATGCTGGTTAGCCAAAACTGACACTTACTCAGCTTGGCGTATAACTGGTTCTGCCTCAGCTTTCCTAACACCGAACGTAAGTGTTCCTCATGAGCTTGAGCACTCCTCGAGTACACAAGGATGTCATCAATGAACACGATCACAAACTTATCCAAATAAGATCGGAAGACCCTATTCATCAGATCCATGAATGCTGCTGGAGCATTCGTCAAGCCGAAAGGCATCACAAGGAATTCATAATGCCCGTATCTGGTCCGAAACGCTGTCTTCGGGACATCTCCTTCAGCAATCTTCAACTGGTGATAACCAGATCGTAAATCAATCTTCGAGAAGTACTGTGCTCCCCGCAGTTGATCAAAAAGATCGTCAATCCTGGGTAAGGGGTACTGGTTCCTTACCGTGACCTTGTTGAGCTGTCGATAATCCACACACAAACGGAGGCTCCCCTCCTTCTTCTTCACAAATAATACCGGTGCTCCCCACGGTGATGTACTCGGTCGGATGAATCCCAAGTCCACCAACTCCTGCAATTGGATCTTCAGTTCCCGTAACTCCGCTGGTGCCATCCGATATGGTGCCTGCGATATAGGTCGTGTGCCGGGAAGTAGTTCAATCGTGAACTCAATCTCCCGATGTGGTGGTAAACCAGGCAAATCTTCCGGGAACACATCCGGAAATTCTCGCACCACAGGTATATCATCGGCACCCGAAGTATCACTCTTTGTCGTCACAACATGCGCCAGATAGCCCTGGCATCCCTTCTGTAGAAGCTTCGTAGCGGCAAGTGAAGAAATTACTTCAGGTAGGGAACCGTCGCGCTCTCCCTGAAAAGTAACCTCCGGCAAACCCGGACTTCGCAGAATCTCCCGCCTACTACAACAGTCGATGAGCGAACCGTGCTCAGTCAACCAATCCATTCCCAAGATAACATCAAAGTCATGGATATCCATAAGGATTAGATCAGCTAGCAGATCTACATCCTCCACCCTTACTGGGCATCTCCGGATCACCTGATTCACTATGTACACAACGCCCATCGGTGTACCAACACCCATTTCACTATCCAAGGCTGACACCTCGCGATCTAACATACCCGCACAACTTTTTGAAATAAAAGAATGAGTAGCCCCAGCATCCATTAACACCCGTACAACAATATTTGAGATATGAAGAGTATATGTAACCACACCAGGGGCTGACCTCGCCTGCTGCTGAGTCACTGCAAAAACACGAGCTCTGGGTCCCGCAGTATGTCCGCGCCCACGCGCGCCACGCTCAGCACTCTGTCCTCGGCCTCTGGAAGGGTGAGAAGCCGAACTCTGTGTCACACTAACACCTTTAGTCTCGTTGTTCCTTGACAGTAAAGGGCAATCTCGGGCATAGTGGCCCGCTCCTCCACAAGCAAAGCAATTAACTGTCCTTGGTCCATCCCAAGACCCTCCTGATGCACCACTCCAAGCCTGATGTTGTCCAGAACTGAATCTCGATCCGCCCCTCTGAGAGTTCCCATGTCGACCTGACCAGCCACGACCACGTAAAGATGAGGGTGCTCCTCGGTAATTTCCCCCCTTAGAGATCTTTGGGCCGGTTGGTCCAGGATGTGGACGATCCCGGCGCTGCCCCTCGCCTGATGATTGTCGCGCCTGGTGTGCCGCCAGACTGGCCTCGACACGAACTGCAGCGTCGACCATGTCCCTCAGAGTCGCGTAACTAGTAGCCGTCACACTTGCTCGCAACTCTCCTCGGAGTCCCAACTCAAATATTTGACATTTTTCCTCCTCAGTACCCACGAAAGCTGCGGCAAAACTGGAAAGCTTCCCGAAAGTCTGCTCGTAATCTGCCACGGACATATCTCCCTGTTCCAGCCGCAGGAACTCTGCCTCTCGTGCCATGCGAAATGAACGCGGGTAATACTGATCTAAGAATCGGGCACGAAAGACCTCCCATGTGGTGGTGTGAACAGTCCACCCGGACATCTCAAGACCATGCCACCATTGATAAGCCCCGCCTTCGAGTAAGAAGGCCGCCAATGCCACCCGCTCGCCGGGTGGGCAGTGCATCACGGTGAAGATTCTTTCCCATTTTGCAATCCACTCATGGGCATCCTCGGGGTTTGATCCCCCGCTGAACAGTGTGGCTCCCAACCTTTGAGCCCGCTCAATGCTAGCACATTCCATCTCTCTCGCGATTTCCTCGTCAGTTCGTGTTTGAGGAATTCTCCTTGGAGGCATAACCCACTGTTAAGAGGCATAGATTAGATACTGACATCTTTTAAACTAAGTACTGACCACTAGTCTAGCATGCTGACCACAACCTAGTGCTCTGATACCAAGTTGACAGGACCCGCCCCGATCCCCCTGGGACCACCCGGGACGTGCCTTACTCCCGTCTGACACCCGACATTAAAATACCAAAAATACCCTTATTGAAGATGAAATGCATAAAGAAAAACCAAAGTTAAGTCATACATAGCACGCCACACAAATACTCGAATACAAATAGTGTCAGACAAGGGATAGTTCCCGAATACAGTTTATTGAGCACGACTCTAGACACACTACGTGCCAACCTACCCAGCAGTAGGGTTCAGGTACGCAACGTAAACCTATGCCTCTTCCTCCTCGGGATCCTCATCCTCCTCCTCGGGATCCTCCTCCTCGATAGCACTACCTGGAGGGGTAGTAAAACAACAAAGGTGAGTGGGCCGAAACTCAAGGTTTACAAAGTAGTTTACCATTTCGAAAACATATAGCTTTTCCCCTCCGTTTTCCGAAAAGACATGCATAGTATCATAAACCACAAAACCATATAGTCATAAGCAGAATAATATCAACATAATATAATCTTAGTCACTGCACTATACATCCCAACCCTGACATCCCAGATGCCTGACGTCCCAGACGCCCGATAAGGTCACAGTCTCAAGGCTACGCGTGCCACCCGGGGTCTCAATCCCGAGTCCAAATCCCGAACCTAGTCCGAGCATGGCATTCTAGATGCCTGACGTCCCAGACGTCCAATAGTAGCAATCCTGCTCCTGAGTAACTCTACGGTCCGGTCCCTCCGTAGAATGACTCCTCACAGGCAATGCGCCGTGACCACTCCGGTGTACCTACATCCGGAGGAGATAGAATCCTAGGGTAGATCTATACAGTGCAGTACCACAGATAATATCGAGATCCATTATATATATATGACTCCAAACCATTCATAAACAACCAGACGGGTCTCATGCCCAAACATCGTAATACGTGCCATAAATCATACACAAGATAAACAGATACTTTTACTTGAATCACATATAGATATAGTAGAAAGTAAAACAATTATGCATGCCGAAGTTTAGTGAAATCAAAGGCCCACTCACAGTACAATCCCGCTGCAATCCCGAGCGTAAAGCCCCGTCCAAGGGTTAAAGTACAATTCCTGTCATGCCCAAAACATACGTAAAGGCCACTTTAAGTCCCCACTAAACAACTAAGAAACCCTAGACTGAAACCGGCCCGGGAAAGCCGTCCGAACACGCTTCCCAAGGCGTCAAATCCTAATTTGACCAACTTAACGATCTCCGATCGACACGAAACCACCGCCATTGGATCCGTATCGTCGAAACCTTGAAAATGGCACTGGTCCCACACAAAATACTGTTCACACGCGCCCCCCACACGCCGGTCAACCCTCTGGTCAACAGTGCTACAGTGATGCTGACGTCAGCATGACGTCATCACTGACAGTGTCAGAGGACACGTGTCAACAGCCCATTGGTCCCTGGTCTGACAATATTCTGACATGATGACGTCATCATGACGTCACTGCTGACGTCAGCATGATGACGTCATCAGCTACAGTACCGGGTCTGAGAACCGGGTCACCGCAGACCCACGGTTCGACCCGATCACAGATCGTGATTCCGACCACCATTTCAGGTGGGATTTGTTCCTATGGACTCTTCTCTACCTCAACAATGGTTCTGTGCAAATAAAACTAGATTTTAAGTTCGAGAAACCACCTGAAAAACGACGGGGAACTGGCTGCCGGTTCTGGTTCGTCTTCTCCGGCGAGCCGTCAAGCATCCAGCCACAAACTCTGGTCCAAAATGCTCGTCTAGTCCCCTAGGTTATGTCTCAAAAACAACCAAACAAGTTTAACGTTAAAAACGGACGGTTCGAGATAGGGAAGGAAAATCGGTCTTCTCGGGTTTGCAGGCTTACCGCCGCCGTGTCGCCGCCGTGGGCTGCCCAGTCCAGTCCTAAGCCGTCCAGAGGTCACAACGGTCCTAGCCCTAGGTTGGTTCGAGCCCAGAAGTCATGGTTTGGACGGTTTGGTTAGTTTTGGGCTGCACGGGTTCCTCTCGGGTTTGTGGGTTTTCCGGCCGTGCAGGGTGGCCGTGGTGGTGGTGATGGCCGTCTGGAGGTTGCTGGTGGTTGCCTGGTGCTGCCTGGTTCGTGAGTTGAGGCTGAGAGGCTGTGAGGTGTTTGTTCGAAGGATGAGAGGGTGCACGGTTTAGGGAGGAATGAAAATGAAAATGTGTTTCTCTGATGGTTTAAGAACAGAAGGAGAAAATGGAATGAAGGGCTGAGATTCAATTTGAGTTAAGAGTGAAGGGTGAGGATTTAAGGAAATTAAATTAATTAATTAGTCTAAAGGCAGACATAGATCCAGATTGTTGGGGATGATGTGGATGAGGTAGATGAGTGACATGTGTCACTCATCAAGGGTCCAGATTGATTGGGTTAAAGTGAATCAGATTCTAATATTTTATTATTATTTTAAGTTCCGAGTCTCGGTTAGTTCGGTTACGTTCTTGACCATAACTTTTTCGTCGTAAGTCCGAATTCGGCGTGCCGCCTGTCTACGGATTCGTATCGACGAGACCTACGTAACGGTCATTGGCCCTCGTCCGTTGGACTTCCCGGGTCAAAAGTCAACATTTGGCCCCCAAATGGCCAAATTACCAAAATACCCCTCGACTTCCGAACGTCACAACTTCTTCCCCGAACGTCGGAATCGAACGTGACACCTGCCTATGAACTCGTGACGTCCTAAACTACGTCACGGTCACGTGTCAAAGTCCTAAATACTTCCCGAGGTAAAAGTCAACTTTTTCCCCCCTCAGGGGCAAAACGGTCATTTTACAATAAAATAAGAATTACGAAAGTTCGGGTCGTTACACTCATATACACCGCTCGGTGTCCTCACCCACCGTACGGACGCTGGTCCTCCCCCACCGACCCATGTACACCGCTCGGTCTCCGCAGCTCCAACGCGTCATTTGGCTCCTATTACCGACCATGACGTCGCCACCGACCGACTGCGCACAACCGCGACCGACTGAGCCACTTTTCCGCCGAGTGTCTTTCTCACCGACTGCCTACTAGCTCCTTCCTCTCCATGACCGAGACTGTCTCGGCGGACTATCCCACCAGGGGACTTGGGGGACTACAGGTATACTTCCCACCAGGGTCTGGGAGAATGAGACAAGTCCCCGACCGAGAAATTCCACCTCAGTCAACGACTTGGGGGACTTCTGTTGACACCATATCTGACCAGACCCACTGGGCCGTATACTTAAAGCCCTAACAACGCTCAAGGCCCAAGAACACCATACTTGCGACATCCCTAACACCGGGCCCAATGCGAGATGCCGCGTGGAAGCATATCCACCCTCGATTTACGTAACACGTGTCCGCACGTAAATCGAGAAGCATTCGTCCCACATCGGAACTTTGGGAATTGAACATCCCACCTACCTATACATAAAGGGTACACATTTCCCAATAAAGGTAACTAAGTTTTACTATTACAATTACTCTACCGAACTTACCATTTACTGCTTCCTCTTACGAACAAAGTAACTGACTTGATCATCGGAGAGCCTTAGGCCGGCACCACACCGGTGCCCGCACTAACGGAGACCCGCGATCCACTTGAGTTGACAGGTCACAAGAGGGACACGCGTCATTTGGTGATTGGGCAACGAGTACTCGACAGTTGGAACATTTAACACTTCAACAGAATTCAACTTGAATTTTGATATATTCGGTTCTTGAAGTTTTTGAGCGACTACGTTTTGCCACATTCCTCGTGTTTGATTTGAGTTCGATTTGTTCATGAGCATTTATATGTATTTGTTTTCTTCTTTTTCAATATTTATTAAGTTGGAATTTTTTTTTGACACGAGGTGACTAGAGTCGAACCAGCTATAAGTTTGAGTAGATGCATATTCAAATTTAGTCGACTTGAGCTCGACCTCAAAAAATCATATGAGCCGAGCTTGAAAATAGGTATATGAGATTCACTCGAGTAATGACGGTTTCTGAACCTAAATTTCGGATGAGCTAAATTTATATATTAGATTTTGAATAAACTCCACGGTACGAGTGAAGAAGAAGAAGAAGAAAATGGGTACACCTTTTTTTTTAAAGAAAATAATGAGAAGAAAATGGTGAGATGAATTTGAAGAAGAAGAAAAAAAAATATGGATGAAACTTTTTTTGCTGCTGGCTGCCCGTGGAAGAAGCTCCCCTTACTAACTTCAATATGTATAAAATTGAAATGGACTATTGCAACTTTTTTTTGTTTTGTTTTTTTTTTGAACTTCAAATTGGGTTACAAATGAAACTGAAATTGGTTACATAATAAAACTAAAATGGGCTATAGACATATTGATATTAGCGTTGGGCTGCTGCGGTTTTTGTTATTTTTTTTTTGTTTTTTAAACTTCAAATTAGATTACAAATAAAACTAAAATGAACTATATTAGAATAGGCTAGCTCATAAATATATAAGGGAGCAAGCTTGTGTGGGAAGGGCTATAGCCCTTCCAGCCCAAGCTTGAGCCCCGTTACTACACTCGAGCATGAGCACAAATGATCTATCTGAGCTAAACTTCAATAAGATGGTTCTAGGGTTAGTACAACTCATTTACACTCTTATTAAGTGATGAGTTGAGAACTTGCCTTATTTTTTTCTTCTTCTCTAATTTTCTATCATTTAATTTTTACACAAGTGCTACGTAATTTTCCCCATTTCATTAAGATTGTAGAAATATTTTAAAATGATAATGTCTAATAATATCTATATTATAAATATCTTTAAACTATTATGTCTAGTAGTATCTTTAAATTACTATAATTGAATGTTAATATAATTAAAAATATAACAATAAGCATAAAAAAATTTGAATGGAAGAAAAATTATAAAATGAGTAAATATATGTAAAATTGAAAAAAAAATGATGAAAAAATAGAGTCAATTTTTGTTCAAAAATTGAAAATGATTGAAATATTTAAGATTGGAAAAAAATAACAAATATAGTTGAAAGAAAATAAGGAAAAACCGAAGAAAAAAATTAGCTGAAATAAAATAAGGAAAACACGGAAAGAAAAAAAAAGAATTGAGCACCCAGGCGCGCAACTAAGATCGAACCCAGGTTGCCTGGGCATTAATAAGGGGCAAGCACAGCCCACAACCAACTGGGCTAAACATGCTCAATTGAAAATATAGGCACCCACTAATATATAAATCATACTAACTAACTTAAAACAGTCATCCCCTACCTCTCGCGGGGTCTGCGATTCGGGTTTTTTGACCCGCGCGGCATGACCCGACTGGAACTCTATCGTTTTATGTCTATTTTTCATGCAATTTGACTCTATCTCGATCGTTTTAATGAAATAAGGAGATTGATGGACTTAAAACAAGGAAAAATGTCGATATTTCGCTCAATTTCTTTCCCCCTTTTCTTACGTGCCGCCAACCAAAATTTCCGACATATCGACCGATATATCAGCGATATTGTCGATATTTTCATCAATGAGTGGAACCACAAAAATGCATCAGGTCGTTGGCAAACTGTGTGCTGGTTTTTGGGGTTTTTTTTTTGGGTGTGTGTGTGTGCTGGTTTATATGTCTGATTTGATTTTTAATTCATATTTTTCATAATAAAATATAGGCTGAATTTGAATGAAATTTTTAGAAAATTAAAACAAGGAATTCAACTTGAATTTTGATATATTTGGTTCTTGAAGTTTTTGAGCGACTACGTTTTGCCACATTCCTCGTGTTTGATTTGAGTTCGATTTGTTCAAGAGCATTTATATGTATTTGTTTTCTTCTTTTTCAATATTTATTAAGTTGGAATCTTTTTTTCTTTTTTTTTTAACATGAGGTGAGTAGAGTCGAACTAGCTATAAGTTTGAGTAGATGAATATTCAAATTTAGTCGACTTGAGCTCGACCTCTAAAATCATATGAGCCGAGCTTGAAAATAGGTATATGAGATTCACTCGAGTAATGACGGTTCCTGAATCAAATTTTCGGACAGGCTAAATTTATATATTAGATTTTGAATAAACTACACGGTACGAGTGAAGAAGAAGAAGAAAATGGGTACACACCTTTTTTTTTTAAGAAAATAAGTAAGAAGAAAATGGTGAGATGGATTTGAAGAAGAAAAAAAAATATGGATGAAACTTTTTTTGCTGCTGACTGCCATGGGAGAAGTTCCCCTTACTAACTTCAATATGTATAAAATTGAAATGGACTGTTGAAACTTTTTTTTTGTTTTGTTTTTTTTAAACTTCAAATTGGGTTACAAATGAAACTGAAATTGACAAGACCCATCCTGATTATCCCTCGATAACCGTGACAGATCATGCTCCCGTCTGACAATAACTCGAAAGTACCAAAAGTAGTTTCAAATATATACATATAACACATATAAACGATAACATTGTCAGACAAGGGATAGTTCAGTATTCCGAGACCGTTGACCTAGTTAACAGGTTTACAGAGCATAGGAAATATTTACATGTAGGGAGCAAAATCCTACGCTGCAAAGTGTCTGAGTACGCAACGGTCCGTTTATTCCTCAGCCTCGATATTAGCCTCAGTACCTGTGCACTGGCCTGGAGGGCAAATAAAACATCAAAAGTGTGAGTGGACAAAAATCAAGTTTAGAAATACATTTATCAAAATATAGTCTTACCCTCCATTTTTCACAAACATGCATGCATATCATAACTCAGAAATCAAATAATTAAGATATGAATATAAATCTCAAACATCAATAAAAAATACAGAATCCAGGTCCAATATAGAGTCACGTTATCCCTGCAACGCGTGCAAATCAATAGGCTCAAGGACCGCTCAAATCCCGAGCATCCGCCGCTGTGAACACATCACCAGCCGGCAATCCAGGTCGTCATGAACATATCACTGACTGACCTCCATACAATCCAGCACATCTGGTCTGAGTCGAGCCTCCATTTGGCTGCACGACAACATACCGTGCTACGTGACCTCTCCGGGGTAAACACTTCCATCCCGGAGGCGAGCGTTATCTCCAAGGTCCATTTCGGGGGAAACATATTCCACACCGAAAGCCCTCATATATCATCATCATGAAAACCAGTGAAAACGGTTGCATTTAATATCAAAACCATTTTTGAACTGGGCTTTAAGCCCAAAAATACTTTTCTCAAATCCATAAATCAATCCACGCAAACCTGCGCAATCACAATCTCATTCATGATATAAATCCATCAAATCTAATACCAGACTCATAATCCGAGTCAAAATCACGTTCAAACCCCGAGCCTTAGCTCGAAATATCAGTTTCACAATTTTCTCGAAAATCGTGCCCAAAAGCATATAAAATAATATAATATTCCCAGAAATCCGAAATTCATCATATCGAAATATTAATTATACCAAATCATTTCCAATCATATTATAAAGCACTTAAAACATATATGCATGCATTTAGGGTAGAAAACAAAAGTCCACTCACACACCGTCCAGATTGTTCCGTTTCGAGCTGTTCGTATTCTTCCGACGTCCTGAAAGTATTCGGGCCTATCAAACAAGTAATATAATATTACTAGCTTATCACATAATCCCCTGTACGAATTTTCTAATCGTCGGAATAAAATAATATTATTTTAAACGTAACCTATATGCTTTGGGTACACAAAACTACTCTCAGTTCATATCCGATTTACCCGAAACCAACGCTAATAGGTCCGTATCATCGAGAGTATCAAAAAGTGTGTTGAACCCTCCTTCAGATTCCCGGTCACACGCCCTCACGCGCCGCCGAAATCGGCTACGTGTGACAGCCACGCGCCGTGAACAGTGCACTGCTACAGTGCACCTTCCTCGCCCGTTTCTCAGATAAACGGGTCTGCAACCCGCGATCAGACTCGATTTCCTTCAATTCCAACTCAATTTCTTCTGTTCTTTCACTCATTAATATCAGTTCAATCTAATTTATAGGTCTATAGGTTCAATTTAATCACACAAGCCATCACAATCCTCGACTCACGATGAACACCCGTCGGGTTTAAATTCGGGTTCTATTCAAAAACAACCTGTTTCCTTCAATTGTTCATACCAGAAGCATCATAGGAACATTATAAGTGCGAAATTGAAATCAATTTCAAGAACCATTACCTCTAAGTAATCGACCTCAAGCTCAATTTTTCAAAACCGTTGCAGGGTCTGTTCGTCACGGTTTCTCCACCAATTTCCTTCCCAATTGATTCAGTTTGGTTCGTCCAGTTCCCAGAAAGCTTAATATCACTTCAAATTCGAACGAAACCGTCCTAAAAATCAAAATCGAAAAATAAGGTTTTGGGTGGTTTTTCGGGTATGTGCAGTACGGGTTTATCTGGGTTTCTTTTGCTCCTCTATCGATTTTTCTCTTCAATTTGTCCCTAATTTCTCATTCAATTACACTGGTTCTCCTTTGTTAATCGATCACAAGGTGTAGAGGAGGTTTTTGTTCTCTGTGTATCTTAGTTAGTCGAAGACTGCAAGTATATGAACATAGTTAACAGCTGATTAATTCCATTAATTATACAAAGTGCCACTAATGATCATTTGTGAGTGACATGTGTCACTCACAATTCTTCCTGAGTCATCCTAAGGGCTGATTCAGCCAATTAGCCCATTTAAATAAGTCTACTGCAGCCAATTGTCCCATTTAATTACTTTACTGTTCACAATTACCATTTTACCCTTGTGGTCACAAATGACCATTTTACCCCTGAACTTCTCAGACCCATAACTTCTTCATACGAACTTCGTTTTCGACGTGCCACCTGTCTACGGATTCAGCATTCCGAGACCTACACAACGGTACTCGAGAAATGTGCAAAAAGTATTTTAAACAAAAATTCAACTTTTAGCCATATGTCATCAAGGGTAAAAACACGTCATTTTCACATTATTTTAATATTTTACAACTTTTGGATTTTCGGGGCGTTATTACATAATAAAACTAAAATGGGCTATAAACATATTTATATTGGATGTAACGACTCATCCCGGAATTCGGGATTAGATTAGTAACTAATCATGATTAGCGGAGTTAATCGGTGATCAGTTGGGCGAATTCGGACGAACGGTGCAAAATGACTGTTTTGCCCCTAGTCGTGGGTAAAACGTTGACTTTTAATTCAGGAGGTCAAACGGACTTTGACCGATGACCGTGACATAGTTTGGGACGTCACGAGTTCATAGACAAGCGGCACGTTCGATTCCGACGTTCATGGTGAAAGTTATGACGTTCGGAAGTCCAAGGACAGGTTGACTTTTTGATTGAACGTTGACTTTTTGATTGATAATTGACTTTCACACGACTCGAGGACCGTTAGGTAGGTCTCGATGCCCCGAGTACAAGGACAGGTGGCACGCATCAAACGGACATCGGATGACCAAGTTACGGGTCACGGAAGTGAAGGGCATTTTGGTAATTTGTTAACTAAGGGCATTTTGGTCATTTGTACGGCGGTTATTGTTCACCACTGTGGAACAGAGTGTGCATGGCCATGTCGTGAGTGCCCTGCACGATTCCATTGTTTAATCTTGATAGTGGCTGGCCATAGTGAATTGTTTAAGTGTTTTGAGGATGTTGGAAGCATTCAGTCATGGTCTGGGCAGGGCATCAGAGCACGGGCAAAGTTTAAAAATGGGTTATGGGTTCTGTGTTGCGGGAAACAGTCTCCAGAGAATTTTTGAGTGTCTCCCACGGGTTGTTTGCCACACTGATGGATTAACAAGACTTGGGGGATTGCTGAGGTTCATTTTGCACTAGAGAGAGAGCTGAGAGTTGAGAGGAACTGAGTCGGGAAGAAAAAACAGAAAAATGGAGGGAAATTCGAAGATTGATTTGTGAGGAGAGTTGATCCAAACTGAGAGTGAGATTAGTCTTCTGAGTCCATTACAAACACAACCGTACAAAAATCGAAGGAGTTTGATCACGGTTTTCCCAGGAACTCAAGTTCCAGTTTCTGGAAAATCGCAGTGTTGAGGACGACGACTTCCAGGTGAGTTCTTGTTCAATTGGTGGTGCTAGAGTGTTCGTTTAGGTCTTCTTGAGCTCCTGTCTAAGTTAATTCGAGAATGGAACCGTGTTGGGTGAGTTCCAGAACTCGACCTGTTCGACTGTTCGAGTCTGGGTTGATCGATTTAGTTTATATCGAGGTTAATCAATGACACAGACCTTAAATTAAATGAATAAAGAAGATGTTATGATTGAAAACGGAAGGAATTGATTGTGCATTGAGGGTTAACTGGCCGGGTCAAGTCGCGGGTAACAAACCCGTTTAGCAGATGTGCGGGTGAAGGAGACGACACTGTTGCTACAATGCTGGGCGCCTGGCCTTCATGCGCAGCCACGTTGGGCGGCGCGTGTGACGTCATCTCCGGTCACGGTTAACTGAGGTTTTCTTCCTTTTAATGTTTTGAACATTTTTTACTTAGAGTTCGAGTTGATCGGGTGTCGTGGATAGTTTTGAAGGTTCGGAATTTAGGGTCTTAAGTTAAATTATGTCGAAAAATCCCGAAAAATTATGGGAAATTAGTATGTTATTAATTGAGACCTTAGTAACCCTGAGAAGTGATTTTGGACAGGATTCAGGATTTCTGGAAAAAAGGCAAAAATTACGGAAACGCGTGCGGCGCGAAACCGAGCACTAAGGACGGTGTGTGAGTGGACGTTGCTTTCAAAATTTAATGCATGCATAAATATTTCCATGATTTCTATGATTATGATTATGACTTGTGTTGATTTCGATTCCCGTATTATACGTATTTTTTATATGCACACGTGATTGCACGTATTTCGAGATTATGATTTCCCGTATGTTTTGGATGATGGATTAATGAATGATTTTATGTGATTTGTACGTATTATTTTTACAAGATGTTCAGTTGCGATTGTGAGTATGGTTTACGGTGTTGACACGTTTTTCGAGATTTCTATGGTTTTGCACGTTTTACGAGATTTTGAGTATATTGTGATTTGATCACTATTTGATGTTTGGATTTGGAATTTGAGATGAGATTTGTGATTTTGAGGATTTTAAAATGGATTTTGAAAAAGGTGATTTCGGGCTTAATGCTCGGGGCATAAAAGTAATTTTAATGAACGAGATTTCGATTTTCGGAAGTTTGAAATCGAATTCTTGGTTTGGGTTTGGGATGATGCTTCCGGATGCCGGCTTACGGAATCATTATTGCGAATTCGAATTCGGGAATAAAAGAGGATTTACTAAAGTGATTTGGTATGAGTATACATGCCCCGTGTTTAATGATGGTTTGATTATGTCTTTGTGAACTAAGATTTGGTGATTTGAATGTGGAAATTCGGACCATGAGACCTGCTATGACAAAAATGTGTTTTCGAATTGGATTGGAATTTGGATCACGATGGATCCCGAGTTGTTGTGATTGACAAATAGTTTGGGTTTCAAGACCCGTTGAAAACTGTTTTGGGTTTAAAGACCCGGGTGCTATTGCTGGAGCACGTATTGAGTTTAAAGACTTAGTTAATTGATGACGGGGCGGGCCCGAAATTGGGTTTAAAGACCCAGATTGAGTTTAAAGACTCGTGAGTTTAAAGACTCGGTTATTGTGATACCCCCGAGGCCTATTGATTATGTTTTGAGTTTAAAGACTCGTTGATATCCCGGGAAGGCCTGATTATGCGCATGGTTTTGAGTTTAAAGACTCGGGTGCACTTGATATCCAACAAAATGTTTGACTTGTGATTTATTGTTAGTTTCTGATGTTTCGGATGTGTGGGGTAGTTGTAAGGACCCGTCCCGGAAATTAGGGGTAAGACAGTGATTAAGATGGGATTAGTGAGCTTAATCGGTGGTTAGTTGGTTCTGATAGGTCCGTTAGTGTAGAATGACGATTTTGCCCTTGGTTTGGGAAAAAAATTGACTTTGAGTTCGGGTGGTCAATTGGACATTGACCGATGACCGTGACGTAGTTAGGGACGTCGCGAGTCCGTAGACAGGTGGCACGCCCGATTCCGACATCCGAGGAGGAAGTTATGATGTTCGGAAGGTTGAGGGCATTACCGTAATTTGGTTAAAATAAGGGAAAAAGTTGACTTTTTGTACGATCGGGTTTTGACACGTTGACCGAGGACCGTTAGTTAGATCTCGTCGTCCTGAATTCAACGACAGGCGGCACGTGTTCATTGGACCTAGGACGGGCAAGTTACGGGTCTATAATGGCAGTGGCATAACCGTAATTTTTAACTCAAAAAGGGGCATTTTGGTCTTTTGGTGCATTGGGAATTGGGCCAATCTGATAAGGCTAAGTGTATAGGAGAGATGGGATATTTTGTGAGAGGGCTGAGGGGATGGTGACACGTGGTGTGTGTGTAGTGGGTTCTAGGGAATGCACGGTGTGTGTGTTTTAAATTTGTGCAGTGTGTGTTCGTGTTTGTTCGAACAAGAGAGAAACAGAGGGTGAGCTTGAGAGAAAATTGAGTGTTGGCCGTGTGTGTTGGTGTGGCTTGGTGATTGAGTAAGTGAGGAGAGATCGAGAGGGATAGTGAGTGAGTTGTGAGGGCAACTCGTGTGAGTTTGAGTGTGTGAGTTCACGGGAAAAACCGGAGAAACATAAAGGATGTTGGGTGGTGGTGCTGCCGTGGTTGACCAATCGAGGCTGGTGGTGGTGTCCAGAGGACGGAGGAGGACGAGAGGAGTCGTATACTCACGGCTGAGCTCACGGCGGCGGCCTGAGCACAGGTAATTTCTCTTCCCCGTATAGTTGCTTTGTTTTGCCGTGAAAGTTCAAATGGTGAGTCATGAAGTCTGGGGTTGAGTCGAAGGGTTTGGTGGGTATTAGTCGACTCAGTGAGGTTCTAGGAAGCTGCTGGTTGTGCAGCCGTGATGGGGAGTGACAGGGGTGGTCTGGAGTGCAAACAGGGGACTGAACGGGTTTTGTTTCGAGCTAGGGACGACGATTTAGGGGCTGTGTTGGAGTGTTTGGAGTAGGGGAATCGGGTTTCGGGTTAATCGGGTTTTGTTTCCAACTAGGTTTTTTGTCTAGATGTTGTAACGATTCTATTGGACTAGGTTTCGGGTTAATCGGACGTCGAATCGAGTTAGTTCCGCGAGGTTAAAAGCTTAGGGTCTCGGTTCGTTATGTTTAGGACCCGGGGATTTTTGGGGAAAATTAGGAGGACCTTAGTAAACGTGTTAGTGACGTACTTTGGTGACTTGTGACAGGATCGGGAGTCCCCGAGGCGGACGAGGAACGTGCAGGACGTTCGGGACGCGAGTGACGTGCCCGGTATCTGTGAGTGGACCCCTTCTCTAAACGCGAATGACAGGACCCATCCCAATCCCCCCGGGATTAGTGCGGGATGACCCTGCTCCCGTCTGACACGGAGTGTCAGACAAGGGATAATTCCGACCTTTGCCCTCCCGGGCTATCAGAGTACGCCAGGATCCGGAGGAGGTATGTGATATCTCGGTCTCAGCTACAGTCCACATCCGATGTCAACCTGAAGGGCAGTCAAAACATTAAAAACTGTGAGTGGACAAAACAAGAGTTATAAAAACATTTCATAAGACATTTGTACCCTCCACTAAAAAGCATGCATGCATTCGAAAACCATTTACCCAAAAACAAACCATATGTGGGACTAAGCCCAAAGCAGATACAACCCAAGGTCAAAAGGACCACAATAAAAACGACCATACGGGCCACTGCCCAAATACATACGGGACTCGGCCCCAAACCATAAAGAAACCAAGTACACGAGCCACTGCTCAAATCCTGTGCACACCTGTACACACCACATATCATATATCATATATCCATCACATACATATATATAAGTCACACAACCAATCCTGTCACGGTATCCAAAGCTACGCGCGTGCTACCCGGGTCTCAATCCGAGTCATCTCAAAGTCAAGGTCAATGTCCGCAGACCACTGACCCTACCCGAGGTAATAGTAACCATAGCCTTCCTGAGAGTAAGGAACCCAACTGGGGGGTGACTCCACTCAGTCGGTGCTCCGTGACTACTCCGGGGTCCACCCAGGCCAACGACCCTCCCCGGAGGAGATAATAGAAGTAAAGGAAGGTAGACGAACATATATATACATAACATAAACATTCATGACCGGTTCCCCTGAACCGTCATGATCCATAATATCCATAATCAGGTAACATGCCGGTTCCCATAAACCGTCATGTACCGTAATAACATAACCAGGGTTCAGGCCGGTCCCCATAAACCGTCATGAACCAGAATGACCTGACAAAGGTTCATGCCGGTTCCCATAAACCGTCATGAACCACAATGACCTTTCCAGAGTTCATGCCGGTTCCCATAAACCGTCATGAACTTGGAAATCCACGTAGGGTCCCTGACCCGAAATCATAAACCATAAAGTAAATGGGTCTCGTGCCCGAACATAGGACATCAGCTGGGCACCGTGCCCGGAATCTGAGGTCATATGCCCGAGACAAAACCAAATGGGTCTCATACCCGAGTTTATCCTTTTATAAATCCAAAACCATTTCATTAAAACTAATAAAGAAATACAGACCCGTATAAGCACCGTATAAGGCTGAAACCTCGAAATACGTGCTTATACGTAACCACATACAAATGCACCCATGGAATCATCAAACAAGTAATAAAACATATAATAAACATTTATGCATGCACCAATTTAGAAAACAAGGTCCACTCACAGACCGTCCGAGCTGCCGCCTCGATTTACGTGCCATACGGCTCCCCGAGCCGATCACCATCACCGGGACTCCCAAACCTGTAGAAATCGTAATATAAGGTTAATAACTACTTAATTAACCTCCTACCAAAGCCCCGTAATTTTCCCGTATTTTTAACTATTTTTAATCCCGAACCTAAACCTTCCGATGCCCCGAAACATATCGAGACGGTGTCCGATCGACACGATACCAGTCCCAAAATGTTCGTTACATCGAATAGAAGATTTCCCATGTTGAACACTTTCCAAAATTCCCTACCACGCGCCCTCACGCGCCGCCTGAAGTGGCTGCGCGTGGGCTTCACGCGCCGCTACAGTACCTGCTGACGTCATCGCTGACGTCAGCATGACGTCATCACTGACAGCCCCTGACAGTGACACGTGTCACGCTCCCATTGGCCCACTGTCTGACATGTCAGTCTGACATTGTCAGATCTGACATGATGACGTCATCAGGATGACGTCATCAGTCAACCCTGCCTCCTCGCGGGTCGACCTGAATGACTACAACCGGGTCGCCATGACCCGCGGCTTGACCCGGCCGGTTCTCCGCCGTCCGGCCACCAAAACCGTTCCCGTTTGTCCCATTTTCATCCTCTAATCCTAACCTAGGGTTATGTGGGTTTAAAAACTAGAAAAACAGCCAAACCCGTACCTTCCAAGCTCATCAATGGCGGCCGTGACTTCCTCCGCCGTTCACGGCCGTTCCAGGCCTTCCTAACCCTCGAATCCAATCCCAATAGACTCCTAGGGTCCCCAGAAACCATTCCTAATCTTTAGAAATCATCGAAAACCCCTAAAACTAGAAATCCAAATTTTGAAGAAAACGTACCTCACAATTTTTCTCTCCCCGCCGTGTCCTCCGCCGTGGCTGGCCGTGGCTTGCCATCCTAAGCCTCTTTCCACCACCTCACGATCATGTTCAGCTCATCCAAGCAAGGAATGGTGATGGTGTGTGGTTGTTTCGGTTTTTTGAAAGAAAATGGAGAAAATACAGAAAATGAAATGAAAAGGGTGGTGGTGCCGTGGAAGAGAAGAGGAGAGAAGGTGGTGTGATCAGATGAGAGAAGAGAGGATTGATGGTGAGGATTGATAGTTAGTTGGTAATGGATGGTTAGGATTAATAGATGTTAGGTTTAATTATAAAATAATTAAAATAATAATATTTAATTATTTAGATCCACATTTTGGGGGATTAAAGCAATGGGATGAGTGACACTTGTCACTCATCCATGGGGCCCACCAAAATATCCACCCAATCAGATTTCGCCGAAACGTCCCCGTCTCGAAGTTCGTGCATAGTGAAATCGAACTTCCGTGACCCATAACTCTCTCGTTCGAAGTCCGATTTCAGTGTGCCGCCTGTCTATGGATTCGTATCGTCCTTATCTACGTAACGGTCTTCGGCCCTCGGCCATCGGACCTCCCGGTCAAAAAGTCAACTTTTGACCCCTTTTATCCAAAATTACCAAAATGCCCCTAAACTTCCGAACGTCATAACTTCCTCCTCGAACGTCGGAATTGAACGTGCCACCTGTCTATGAACTCATGACGTCACGAACTACGTCACAGTCATCGGTCAAAGTCCATTTGACCGCCCGATCGAAAAGTCAACGTTTTGCCATCACTAGGGGCAAAACGGTCATTCCGCATCGTTCGTTCGATTTAGCCTAACTAATCACCGATTAACCTCACTAATCGTGATTAGTCACTAATCTAATCATGGAATTTGGGACGGGTCGTTACATCGAGCATGCATAACTGTTTTTCTATAATTATTTTATGGTTTTACATGTGATTTCATGATTGTTGAATATGTGATGTGTAACGACCCGTCCCAAATTCCATGATTAGATTAGTGACTAATCACGATTAGTGAGACTAATCCGTGATTAGTAGAGCGAAATCGGACGAACGATGCGAAATGACCGTTTTGCCCCTAGTGGTGGCAAAACGTTGACTTTTTAATCGGGCGGTCAAATTGACTTTGACCGATGACCGTGACGTAGTTCGTGACGTCACGAGTTCATAGACAGGTGGCACGTTCAATTCCGACGTTCGAGGAGGAAGTTATGACGTTCGGAAGTTTAGGGGCATTTTGGTAATTTGGGTGAATAGAGGTTAAAAGTTGACTTTTTGACCGGGAGGTCCGATGGCCGAGGGCCAAAGACCGTTACGTAGATGAGGACGATACGAATCCATAGGCAGGCGGCACACTGAAATCGGACTTCAAACGGGAGAGTTATGGGTCACGGAAGTTCGATTTCACTATGCACGAACTTCGAGACGGGGACGTTTTGGTGAAATCTGATTGGGTGGATATTTTGGTGGGCCCCATGGATGAGTGACAAGTGTCACTCATCCCATTGATTTGATCCCCCAAAATGTGGATCTATATAATAAAATAATTTTATTTAATTAATTTTTTTTAACCAAACCCACCCACCATTCAATCTTAACCATCCATTTCAATTCTATCTTAAATCCTCACCCTCCATTTCTCTTCTCTCATCAGCCATCCTCCTTCATCTTTGTTCATCCTCCAACCTGAAACCCATAACCCCATTTTTCTTCATTTTCTTCATTTTCTTTCAAAAATCAAAACACACAATCACACTTCACCATTCATCACTTGTATGAGCTGGGAGTGACCGTGGGGGGAGTGTGAAGGGCAGAGGACGGAGAGGGTGGACGGTGGCCCACGGTGGAGGACACGGCGGAGGAGAACCCGTGAAGTAAGAAAATGTTCAAAAATCCAAATTTGAGTTTTAATGGTTTTTAATCGATTTCTTTAATTAGGTTAGGTTTCTGGGGACCCTAGGAGTAGAATGAGATTAGTTTTGGGGCTTGGGATGGCCGGAAATGGCCGTGAACGGTCGGAGAAAATCCGGCCACCATTGATGGCGGATGGAAGCTCCGTTTCGGGTGGTTTTTCTTAATTTTAGGGATTGGGTTAGATAGGAAATGAAGAAATAGGAATTTAGAGATTAACAGTGTTTTTGACTTTCTAGGGGCCCGTGAGGGCCCCTGGGCCATAATTTGGGAAAGTGTACAACACGGGAAATCTTCTATTCGATGTAACAAAGATTTTGGGACTGGTCTCGTGTCAATCGGACATCGTTTCGATAGTTTTCGGGGTGTCGGAAGATTTAGGGTCGGTTTAAAAATAGTTAAAAGTTCGGGAAAATTACGGGGCTTTGGTAGGAGGTTAATTAAGTAGTTAGTAATCTTCTATTAAAATTTGGATAGGTTTGGGAGTCTCGGTGATGGTGATCGGCTCGGGGAGCCGTATGGCACGCCAATCGATGCGGCAGCTCGGACGGTCTGTGAGTGGACTTTGTTTTCTAAATTGGTGCATGCATAAATGTTTAGTATATGTTTTATTACATGTTGGATGATGCCATGGGTGCATTTGCATGTGGTTACGTATAAGCACATATTTCGAGGTTTCGGCCTTATACGGTGCTTATACGGGTCTGTATTTCTTTATTGACTTAAATGATTTGGTTTTGGATTTCTAAAAGGATAAACTCGGGTATGAGACCCATTTGGTTTTGTCTCGGGCATATGACGCTATTTACGACCTTCGGGTCTAAATCGTGGTCGCGACGGGTGCTATGTGCACGGCGATCGACGATACGACGCTCGCCTCTGGATTGGGATGTGTTCCTTCCGGAGAGGTCAAGATGCACGATTCGTTGTCGGGCAGCCTGGGGAGGCTCGACTTCGGAGTGCTGATGGTTCAGGATATCGATCGGTGATGAGCGCACCATGATCTTGTGGTGGTCGCGTCGGTTGATTCGTTCGCGACGACATACCAGGATTGAGAGCGGTCCTGGTTGGATGGTTGCACGCATCACTATGATCGGAGTCGTGATTGACCCTTAGATATTGGGCACGGTGCCCAGTTGAGTCATATGTTCGGGCACGAGACCCAGTTGTTTTACACTGATGATTTTGGGTCAGGGACCCTAGATGGATTTCCAAGTTCATGACGGTTTATGGGAACCGGCATGTCATTGTGGTTCATGACGGTTTATGGGAACCGGCATGAATCTTTGTCAGGTTATTCTGGTTCTTGACGGTTTATGGGAACCGGCATGCTACCTAGTTATGTTATTACGGTACTTGACGGTTTATGGGAACCGGCATGTTACCTGATTATGGATATTATGGATCATGGCGGTTCAGGGGAACCGGTCATGAATGTTTATGTTATGTATATATATGTTCATCTACCTTCCTTTACATGTTCTACTATCTCCTCCGGGGAGGGTCGTTGGCCTGGGTGGACCCCGGAGTAGTCACGGAGCACCGACTGAGTGAAGTCACCCCCCAGTTGGGTTCCTTATTCTCAGGAAGGCTATGGTTACTATTACCTCGGGTAGGGTCAGTGGTCTGCGGACATTGACCTTGACTTTGAGATGACTCGGATTGAGACCCGGGTAGCACGCGCGTAGCTTTGGATACCGTGACAGGATTGGTTGTGTGACTTATATATATATATGTGATGTATATATGATATATGATATGTGGTGTGCACAGGTGTGCACAGGATTTGAGCAGTGGCTCGTGTACTTGGTTTCTTTATGGTTTGGGGCCGAGTCCCGTATGGATTGGGCAGTGGCCCATATGGTCGTTTTCATTGTGGTCCTTTCGACCTTGGTTTATATCTGCTTTGGGCTTAGTCCCACATATGGTTTGTTTTGGATAAATGGTTTTCGAATGCATGCATGCTTTTTAGTGGAGGGTACAAATGTCTTCTTATTAAATGTTTTTATAAACTCTTGTTTTGTCCACTCACAGTTTTTAATGTTTTGACTGCCCTTCAGGTTGACATCGGATGTGGACTGTAGCAGAGACCGAGATATCACATGCCTCCTCCGGATCCTGGCGTACTCTGATAGCCCGGGAGGGCAAAGGTCGGAAATATCCCTTGTCTGACACCCCGTGTCAGACGCGAGCAGGGTCATCCCGCACTAATCCCGGGGGGATTGGGATGGGTGCTGTTAGCGTGGTATCAGAGCGGGGTTGTCTCTATTCGAGCAACCGCGGAGCTCTTGGAGTATGTACGCTGGTCGAGGATGTGATATCTCAATGGGCTACAGTTCGTGATCAACCTGATTGTGGGGTGCCGGTACGATAGTTAGTAGGATTGGCATGCCTTGGTTCGGCATTTGAGGCCGGGGTTGCCATAGTTCTGTCAGGGTTGACAGTGTGAGACCCTAAGGAAGGGATGACGTACCTATACGTTAACCTTTTGATCATGAGACGGTTAGTTGGGATCGTCTTTCACGATGACGTAGGATCGGTTCCGACGACTGGTTTGGAGTTGCGACCACTCGATGGTCGGACTTTGGTTGGGTTAGATGGATTTGCTGCGGTCGGCAGTTGGCAGCCGGATTTGAGGAATCCTGGTTGGATTGTTGGTAGGATTGGATTGACGTCTTTACGATGTCGGACCGCGGGGTCGGTCAGATTGTTGTTTTTACTGCTTTTCGCAGTTGGGTTCCGAGGAACTCTAGGCATGATCGTGGAACCCTACCTTGGGTGTATGGTTCGGAAATGTGAGTTGACGAGTGGTTTGACTTGGACGACTATTCGGATTTGGATTCGTTAGTCGGTCTAGTCATGTCAGCTTGTGTTGGGACTGCACTTCGCAGTCAGGGTTGTACGTATCGGTTAGACCGAGTTGGTTGTCGTGCTACTTCAGTTGTGATGGACTGTTGGTGCAACTAAGGTCGTGGGCGACCTAGTAGATGACATTTGGGTTAGTCGGAGTATGGATGGTTAGTGATTGGTGGGACAAGTTATCAAGGTTGGTACTTGTCGATGGAATCCCGGAGCGGGGATACGGAGTAGTTGGTACGAGCGGTTGATTCCGTTGGATGCGGAGTTTGTATATCGTGATTCCTGGTAGTTAGGTCTGCACGAGGTTGGGGCAGACGCTACTATCGATGGACGTAGTCGAGTCTTATCAGGTCGAGTAGACTCAGGTTACCGTGACGATTGTGACGATGGGATTGTCAGTCGTGACGATGATACGGGGTGCGTGAGTAACCCATATGTACGAGCAGTGATTCTGGATTCGACTCGGTTACGGCTGAGTGCGATCGCAGAATGAGTTGGGGACGTTCGGGGAGCGTTTCCTTTTCTCGTATGAGTTGTCAGGGTGACCGTATCCAGAGTTGTTGGGTACGAGGGAGGCAGAGTTCTCCTTTTCGAACAGAGGTACGGGGTCGTCGTTCGGTATGAGCGGAGATCCAGGATTGTCGGGTTTTGCACACTTAGTGCTGATGCTGACAGGTGATGATACTGGTACTAGTGCTGGCGCTGGTGCCGGTGATCGTGATGACGATGAATTACGTATCGGGATATGACATCCGTCGTGATGGGCATATGTTCGGCATCTGTGGTTCGAGAGTGGATCACAAATAAAGTTAAATTGGTTAGGGGACACGTGGTTGATGTTCGGGTATGTTGTTTCCAATCTTGTTGGAACTTCAAAATCGCGAGAGGGTGCGATTGCGGTGACGAATGGAATGCGGGTTTTCCGCATTGGTATTGGGTATGTCGAAGTCATTTTGGGTGACTTCTCAGGTTCTACCATAATTGATGGTGGTAGATGACGTTGATGATATAGATGTTGTTGGTTGCCACTAGTACACTGATCGTGTATTGGTTGGTGGACCCGGGATTTGTTCTGGATCATCAGGAGGAGATGAGTATATCGAAGTTAGGTGACTGAGATTCCTCATTCTCTACTTGGTGGCAGACGATGTCAGGTTACCTGACGTGGTGAGTGCATCGAGTGTTGTTTGCATTCACGTAGGATGGATGATTCGATCATTCTTGATTTTTCCTCGGTGGAATGACAAGGATCGATACGAGGTAGTCAGTGAGTACCCACAGTCTCGGCGTGTCTCGTCGTTGACTAATCTGTTTAGATGTGGGAAAGGGTTGAGGACTTTGGACGTCGTGACGATCGGGGATCGTGACGTCTATGGTCGGTTGACGTAGTGTTGAATCTGGATCGTGATTTGGATATCCAGATAGGTGGAGAGTTTATTACTCTTACTTGGATGTTGAGTGGAGCATGATGGGACTGAACTTCTTTTCGAGGAAAATCCCATATGACTTATTACTCACCTGAGTAGTTGTCCGATGAGTAGTTTTCCGACGTGGTCGGATATGGTCAGCCTTAGAGCTGTGTGGATGTTGGGATTGATTTCTCTATGAAGTCAATCTAATGTATGGTGTGTAATCGGTTGATCAGGTAACCGATAGGTTCGGTTTTGATACGTCTCGGTAGACGTGAACGATATTTCGAGTTTTGGAATCAGATTTCTGGATGACGATTCAGGATTTGATTTTGGAACTTGAAAGAGGATTTCTGTATTTGGGTTTTGGAATCGGATTCTGGGTGACGATTCAGGATTTGATTCTAGAGCTTGACTATGGATTTTCTTTTATGGATTTGGGTTCGGAATGGTCATTCCTAATACTAGTTTACGGAATGATGATTTTGGATTCGAATTTGGGAAATGGTTAGGGATATGATATCTGAGTTTGGATTCGGGATTTCTTACGAAATTGCGGATTCGGATTCGGATTTGGAAATTGATAATGGGTCGGAGTTTCGATTTGTCTAATGCTGGATTGGACGAATGAACTCCATAATTGAAACATGTTTGACTACGACCTAGGTGGTCTGATTATTGTTGTGGTATGTCGATGGGTAGATGTACGTACTTTGTACGTTGTTCAAGGTATGATACTGGGTGTACTTGTCGTGCCTGGTGACGGTATATAGGTTATACCCGTAGTATGTTGGTGAGCGTATTGGTAGTCGGATTGGTTCTGATACCATCGGATTAGTTGAGGTCGTGGACTGGACATTGGATACTGTGCAGTGGGTCATGGTATTTCGATGGATCTATTTACACACAGGTCGAGTGCATGGTTGGTTAGTGTTCACTCATGGTTGAGTAAGTTGGTGGTTAGTGTAACCACAAGTGTATCGTGTTAGTCTTGACTGACGACTGTCAAGTGGTGACAGTTTGTCGGAGGTGTCAACGTAGATCGTTGAGTGCGGGTTGGTGACTCCCAGTGGGAGCAGACGTCAGGATAGGTTGGAGATTGAGGAAGGAACCGTAGAGTTGTTATGTCAACGAAATGGTAGATCTGACAAGTGGTGTCAGTTCGGAGCGTATGACTACTATTCTTCGACGTGGTCGAATGTAGTCGATACGACGTGGGTGTTAGTGGTACGTCTGGCGGCAGACGAGTAAGTATTATTCTGGTTAGTGGGTGTACTAGTGTACACGTGTCAGGAGATCGAATTATTTCCACGAGGTGGATGTGGAATCAAGATAGTTGGAGTTTCGAGAACGAAACTAATTAAGGAGGGAAGAACGGTAGAATTAGGTCGGTTGGAATTTCGAGGACAAAATTAATTAAGGAGGGAAGGTTGTAACAACCCGTCCCAAATTCCATGATTAGATTAGTGACTAATCACGATTAGTGAGACTAATCCGTGATTAGTAGAGCGAAATCGGACGAACGATGCGAAATGACCGTTTTGCCCCTAGTGGTGGCAAAACGTTGACTTTTTAATCGGGTGGTCAAATGGACTTTGAACGATGACCGTGACGTAGTTCGTGACGTCACGAGTTCATAGACAGGTGGCACGTTCAATTCCGACGTTCGAGGAGGAAGTTATGAGGTTCGGATGTTTAGGGGCATTTTGGTAATTTGGGTGAATAGGAGGTCAAAAGTTTACTTTTTGATCGGGAGGTCCGATGGCCGAGGGCCGAAGACCGTTACGTAGATGAGGACGATACGAATCCATAGGCAGGCGGCACACTGAAATCGGACTTCAAACGGGAGAGTTATGGGTCACGGAAGTTCGATTTCACTATGCACGAACTTCGAGACGGGGACGTTTTGGTGAAATCTGATTGGGTGGATATTTTGGTGGGCCCCATGGATGAGTGACAAGTGTCACTCATCCCATTGATTTGATCCCCCAAAATGTGGATCTATATAATAAAATAATATTATTTAATTAATTTTTTTAACCAAACCCACCCACCATTCAATCTTAACCATCCATTTCAATTCTATCTTAAATCCTCACCCTTCATTTCTCTTCTCTCATCAGCCATCCTCCTTCATCTTTGTTCATCCTCCAACCCGAAACCCATAACCCCATTTTTCTTCATTTTCTTCATTTTCTTTCAAAAATCAAAACACATAATCACACTTCACCATTCATCACTTGTATGAGCTGGGAGTGACTGTGGGGGGAGTGTGAAGGGCAGAGGACGGAGAGGGTGGACGGTGGCCCACGGTGGAGGACACGGCGGAGGAGA
This sequence comes from Prinsepia uniflora, assembly GCA_032719365.1. Classification (NCBI taxonomy): domain Eukaryota; kingdom Viridiplantae; phylum Streptophyta; class Magnoliopsida; order Rosales; family Rosaceae; genus Prinsepia; species Prinsepia uniflora. The sequence goes on from CM064875.1 coordinate 61,015,405, forward strand.
AACCGTGAGGTAAGAAAATGTTCAAAAATCCAAATTTGAGTTTTAATGGTTTTTAATCGATTTCTTTAATTAGGTTAGGTTTCTGGGGACCCTAGGAGTAGAATGGGATTAGTTTTGGGGCTTGGGATGGCCGGAAATGGCCGTGAACGGCCAGAGAAAATCCGGCCACCATTGATGGCGGATGGAAGCTCCGTTTCGGGTGGTTTTTCTTAGTTTTAGGGATTGGGTTAGATAGGAAATGAAGAAATAGGAATTTAGAGATTAAAATGGGACCAAACGGACCCCGAATCGGTCCGAAAACTGAAGAAAAACCGAGATGAACAGTAACCGTGAATAGTAACTGGTTCAGTTTTGAGGTTGATGCTGATGAACAGTATTTTCGAATTTCTAGGGGCCCGTGAGGGCCCGTGGGCCATAATTTGGAAAGTGTTCAACACGGGAAATCTTCTATTCGATGTAACGAAGATTTTGGGACTGGTCTCGTGTCAATCGGACATCGTTTCGATAGTTTTCGGGGTGTCGGAAGGTTTAGGGTCGGTTTAAAAATAGTTAAAAGTTCGGGAAAATTACGGGGCTTTGGTAGGAGGTTAATTAAGTAGTTAGTAACCTTCTATTAAAATTTGGATAGGTTTGGGAGTCTCGGTGATGGTGATCGGCTCGGGGAGCCGTATGACACGCCAATCGAGGCGGCAGCTCGGACGGTCTGTGAGTGGACTTTGTTTTCTAAATTGGTGCATGCATAAATGTTTAGTATATGTTTTATTACATGTTGGATGAGGCCATGGGTGCATTTGTATGTGGTTACGTATATGCACGTATTTCGAGGTTTCGGCCTTATACGGTGCTTATACGGGTCTGTATTTCTTTATTGACTTAAATGATTTGGTTTTGGATTTCTAAAAGGATAAACTCGGGTATGAGACCCATTTGGTTTTGTCTCGGGCATATGACGCTATTTACGACCTTCGGGTCTAAATCGTGGTCGCGACGGGTGCTATGTGCACGGCGATCGACGATACGACGCTCGCCTCCGGATTGGGATGTGTTCCTTCTGGAGAGGTCACGATGCACGATTCGTTGTCGGGCAGCCTGGGGAGGCTCGACTTCAGAGTGCTGACGGTTCAGGATATCGATCGGTGATGAGTGCACCATGATCTTGTGGTGGTCGCGTCGGTTGATTCGTTCACGGCGACATACCAGGATTGAGAGCGGTCCTGGATGGATGGTTGCACGCATCACTATGATCGGAGTCGTGACTGACCCTTAGATATCGGGCACGGTGCCCAGTTGAGTCATATGTTCGGGCACGAGACCCAGTTGTTTTACACTGATGATTTTGGGTCAGGGACCCTAGATGGATTTCCAAGTTCATGACGGTTTACGGGAACCGGCATGAACTCTGGAAAGGTCATTGTGGTTCATGACGGTTTATGGGAACCGGCATGAATCTTTGTCAGGTCATTCTGGTTCTTGACGGTTTATGGGAACCAGCATGCTACCTGGTTATGTTATTACGGTACTTGACGGTTTATGGGAACCGGCATGTTACCTGATTATGGATATTATGGATCATGGCGGTTCAGGGGAACCGGTCATGAATGTTTATGTTATGTATATATATGTTCATCTACCTTCCTTTACATGTTCTACTATCTCTTCCGGGGAGGGTCGTTGGCCTGGGTGGACCCCGGACTAGTCACGGAGCACCGACTGAGTGAAGTCACCCCCCAGTTGGGTTCCTTACTCTCAGGAAGGCTATGGTTACTATTACCTCGGGTAGGGTCAGTGGTCTGCGGACATTGACCTTGACTTTGAGATGACTCGGATTGAGACCCGGGTAGCACGCGCGTAGCTTTGGATACCGTGGCGGGATTGGTTGTGTGACTTATATATATGTATGTGATGTATATATGATATATGATATGTGGTGCGCACAGGTGTGCACAGGATTTGAGCAGTGGCTCGTGTACTTGGTTTCTTTATGGTTTGGGGCCGAGTCCCGTATGGATTGGGCAGTGGCCCGTATGGTCGTTTTCATTGTGGTCCTTTCGACCTTGGTTTATATCTGCTTTGGGCTTAGTCACACATATGGTTTGTTTTGGATAAATGGTTTTCGAATGCATGCATGCTTTTTAGTGGAGGGTACAAATGTCTTCTTATTAAATGTTTTTATAAACTCTTGTTTTGTCCACTCACAGTTTTTAATGTTTTGACTGCCCTTCAGGTTGACATCGGATGTGGACTGTAGCAGAGACCGAGATATCACATGCCTCCTCCGGATCCTGGCGTACTCTGATAGCCCGGGAGGGCAAAGGTCGGAAATATCCCTTGTCTGACACCCCGTGTCAGACGGGAGCAGGGTCATCCCGCACTAATTCCGGGGGGATTGGGATGGGTCCTGTCATGATGTTGGTTTTACGCAATTGCACGTTTTTCGAGAAAGTACGGTTTTCAGCACGTTTTACGAGGAAGCTTTGAATTCTGATTTCGATGCCATGATTTTGGGATTTCAAATGCTAAATGGTTTTCAATGATTATAAAGGGATTTTGGAACATGATTTCGATGATTAAGGTTTTTCGGTTTTAGAATCGGATTTCGGAAAGCGGAATTTTGTTTTAAAGTTGAAAAGTGGAATTCCGGATTTGGGTTCGGAATGACGGTTCTGGATGCCGGGAGGGCTTCGGGCCAGTGATTTCGGATTCGGGTTTGGATATGGATTTAGAAATGGTTTTCAAATGGTTTTGATTGGATTTTCTGGATCTAGTTATTGGGTTTAAAAACCCGAATTGAGTTTAAAGACTCGGATATATTGATATTTCCCCCGTAGGCCTGTTGAGTTTAAAGACTCGGATTATTGAGGTCTGGATTGAGTTTAAAGACTCGAGAGTTTAAAGACTCGGATAGGTCCAGCAGGTTTGATCGGATAACGTTTGTTTGATATTTCTGCTTTTTGATATGGTTTTATGATGCTTATGACGTGATTTCTATAACTGTTTTCATGGTGATTATTATGTGATTTACAACTATTTTCAGCTAATGGGTTATGCATGTATGTTTTCAAAACGGAGGGCTAAAACCTCGGTTTGCTTATGAAATGGTTTTTGGAAAACTATTATTTTTATTTATGGTCCACTCACACCTTTTGTTTTTAATTGCCCTCCAGGTCGTGGAGCTAGCGCGGGGGTTAGGCGTTGAGGCAGCGTCGGAGGCATAGAGTATTCGAGAGTGACCCCGGAGTGGTTTACACTTTCCCGTTGTGCGTGTACTCTGTGTATCGGTTTTGCGTTCCTTTGTTTAGTACTATGCTCTGTATAGTTTTGACTCTGGATTGTATTACATTTCTCATGCGTCTGATAGTGTATTTGTGGTTTGCGGTAAGGGTATTTTCGGTTTTTCATTCTAGGTTGTCAGACGGGAGCAGGATTTACCTCGGTTTTCGGGGTAGAACCGGGGTGGGTCTTGACAGCAGTGGCCCGGTTTTATGGTTGATGGTTTTGGATTATGTTGTGTTCTTGGGTTTGATTCGTGGTTTTGGGTTGAGGCCCGGTGTTTATGAGTGCGGGCTAAGACCCGATGGTTGAGAAAGGAAAAATGATTTTGAGTTTCATACGAGTTTTCCTTTTGTTGAAATTTGATACACGGTTTTTCCTATGTTGAACCTGTAACGAATTGCGAAAAGATTTTTGTATGCATGCATTGGTTTTACGTGGAGGGTAAAAACATCTTTTTGTAACTATTTTTATAAACTGATTTATTTTTGTCCACTCACACCTTTTGGTTTTTATTGACCCTCCAGGTTGTGGCACGTTGATCGAGGCTGATCGTGAGGCGGAGGCATAAGTAAGTACGCGTGTGGCTATCCCTGGTTTGGCAAGCACTGAGGGCTAGTTGGGAATTTCAGTCGTCTTGCCTCTCTCCATAAATAATTTTGTTTTAATTTTTTTAATTTTATTTTTGTGAAATAAGGCCTTAGTAAAAAAAAAAGATGATGAAAAGAGAGACAAATTACTTTAATATATAAATAGGTTTTTTAGATTTTTTTAAATATTTTTAAATTTGTGTCCATTTGTAAATTTTTAAAAATTTTATTATCTAAAAGTAATATTTTTTGGGTTTTTTGAAAATAAATATTTTTTATAAAGTTAACTTAATATTTTATTATTTAAAATTGTCAGTCCCATTTCAGATTTGACAAATTTTTTAACAAATGGGTCAAAGTGTAACAATTTGAAGAGTTCATGGTGGAAATTGCAATATTTGAAAATTTAAGTATGAATCTGTTAGTAAGTGTAAATCACGGGGTAGTAAAGTGTAATTTGTCCTTCTTTTAAAGAAAAAAGGAAGGGCTACAATCAAAACTAAGTGGGCCATGTCTAGAACCTCCATGGGAGTGTTTTTTGGTGAAGAATCTGAAAATGTTTTTTTTAAAATTATTTTTATTAAAGGGTAGACAAATTCATTAATCCAAGTGCAAGAAGAGAGCCCTATTACAAAAGATAAAATAGAGCTCAACCAATAAGACAACAAATAAAATAAAAACCCTAACCATATACAATAAAAATAGGCCCATTACAATAAAAAACTAAAACATCAAAATCCTAACAACAGTAAACACTAGGAGACTACCGTCCACAGCTCCGTTGTCGCTGCCACCCGCTCTGCCTCCACCGCCACCAAAAGAAAACCAACGAAAATGTGAGTCGTGAAAGGGGATTTACAGAGAATGGTATTTGAGCAAAAAATCACAAATAATCTGTATACTCAAGCAATCCAAAATGTTAACATGGACCTTAAAACTAACTCATCCAATATAGGAAGTTGTTGAATGGAGGTAGCTGAACATTAGGGAGAGCTCCGCTCGCATCGGAGTTCTACGCGGCTTGAGGGTTAGTCATCACCTACGTACGAAGGATACCTTGGTTTTCACCCAAAAAAAAAAAAAACACAAGTGGTTTTTGGGTTTTTGAGTTTTGGGTGAGATGAAGGATATAGATGGTGAAAAATTTTTGATGGGAAAAGATAGATGGAAGAAGGTATTTGAGCCATCCACTTAGGAGCAAGGAAAGGAAATAGGATGTTACCGAAAAACAACAAAATCAACACAAAGGATGAGGCAAAGAGCAACCACCATAAAGATAGGGTAACCATCTAAAAGGATGGGGATAGGAAAACCCCCAAATGGTGGAGCAAACACCCAAAACTGCCAAGCATGGAGAGTAAAAGGAGAAAGAAGGAATATATGAGGAAGTGTGAGAGGGTGGAGGGGGGGGAGGCAGGGGTCACACAAAGATCCACCACAAAACAATGGAGATCTGGAGGAGGCCCACCTTCTAGCTAGGGTTGGCTGTTCTCTGGTTTTAGAGAGAAGAGGGAGAGAAATTTTAGAGAGAGAAAAAGTTGTTCTTACCTTTTCTTTTGAACAAAATTTGAAAATATTACTATTTTTTTTTATTTTTTTTGAAAATTTTATTATCCATAGATAATACACTAAGGGTGCATTTAACTTCAAGAAATAAACAGGTCATTTGGTATAATGGTGAACAGAAAATCAGTTTTCTTTCGTTGGAAAAATTGAGTCAGGATTTAGTAAATTTTCAGAGAAAAATTTGGGGGAAATTGCGGGTCTTAAATGATGAGTTGAAACAAGTGGAATTGTAATTTCTATGATTTTTAAAATTAATATACAAACATTAGAATTTACAAATCTGAAAATTGTAAATATAGAATTGCAAATTGTGAAATTTATAAATTCTCATTAAATTTTAAATTTTTATCCAAACACTCTATGAGCATAATAAAAATCTTAATTATAGAATTTTTTAGAGTTAGGTCAAATGATAGGAAGGAAAAGAAATGGGAGCCATGTGCCCGAAAACGGCTATAATCCCTGGAATTAGCCTAGATTAAGGATTTGATTCCTTCAAATCCAACAAAAAGAAGTTTGATGTCGAAATATAGAATAACAAAACATAAATTAAAAATCACATTTTTTACTACTAATTTAATTAGGAGCCGACAATAGCTAAATTTCAGCTCACTATAAACACGTACGAATGTAAAAAGGAAAATGAGAAAGGAGGAGGAGAAGAAGAATACAAAACGAGTGGGGTCGGGGCTTTAGCCCTCCCAGCCCAATTGGAAGGATCCGTTCCTTGTGCATGAATAATTTTTCAGTGAACGTCATATATTCATTTTTATTTTATTTGTATTAAAAATAAATAACATATATAATAATAGTTATTATTATTATACTCTATAAATAAAATATTTATAATACGTAAAATATAAAAATTACGCATCATATATTTCAAATATACACAAGTATTTTCCAAGAATTGCAGCTAGAAGGTGTGGAGTGAGGCATGTTCGATAATGGCAGCCTGTGCCGACCGAAAAACAAAAGGAATAAAGTGAAAACCTCCACATGGATCCACAATTGCCCAGCTGCACCTGCACTGTAGCAAACTATTTCCTCATGCACCTGCACTGTAGGAAGCTCTTTCCTCAGTGGCCGGTGGTGATCATGCTCTAGTAAAAAAATGGAAAAAAAAAAATAGATGTTACAATGTTACATCACATCTCTCTTTGATGTTGGCTTTCATCATCTTCACGTTCCTCACACAAGTACACGTTGATCATTCTCTTTGTAGCAATGCAAGGGTGTGAATGTGAATGTGAATTCTAGATTGACCGTTCATATGATGATTCAGACCTATAATTAGGCACCTAGCTATAGCTATATAATCATCAAAAGTAAGTTTAACTATGTATGAATTGACAAATTAAATGATTTAATTATAACTTTTTACTCAGGCTATAACTTTTTACTATGTATGAATTGTCACATTGAGGCTCTTCAAATGAAGTTGAATTGAATTACTCATTAAAATAAAATTTATTGATTTAAGAAAAGAAAAACTTGCTATGAACAATATGTTGAATATGGGTAGAAGATGAATAATATAGTCACGAAGAAAACTTAATCATAGTGTTATATCAAATAACGCTTAATTTTGAGTTCTCCATCATTGTTCTTTTGCTATTTTTTTCAATTCATCGCCTTGTACAAAATATTCCTTTAAAAATTCATCTTTTACTAAATCTTGATTTACTTTGTTAGCGGAGGAGTTTGACTTGGTTTTTGTCACAGTATTTAGATTACGATCGACTTTTGATCTTTTATTCGCTTTTATGCTTAATTTGATTGTCGAAGATAAAAGTCTTACTCAGATTCGGTATGTTCTACAAGTTTTTCAAGATCATATGTGATGAGTTTAACGACGTTATCTTTATTTTTTAGTTGAGAGAAGTTTGTTTAGACGTGTTCTTAGGGTTTTGATTGTATTGGGCTTATGAATTTGATTTATAATTTTTCATAATTTCAGTGATATGAATTTATTAACTGTTAGTGTGATTTTGTCCATGTAAATATTGCTCTATTATTTTGATTGTAGGATTGTACCCATACCATTTCTTTATGATATAATGATATCATTCTTGATAAATAAATAAAAAATATCGCATCGATTTGTAAGTGCTTAATACGGATAAATTTCCTTCGTAACTAATTATCGAATACCGGCAACTTTAGCGAAATTTGAAAGTCGTGATGTTAATTGATTTCTTAAAAAATCAACATATTTTAAAGTTAGATATTCACTAATATTCAATATAGCTTAATTATTAATTCTAAACAACAAATTTAGAGTAAGTTTCATTTCAACCATTTTTAGGAAGGAATTGAAAATATTGATAGTGGGTAATGTTAATTATTATTTTAGATGAAGGGTAAGCTACATTTGAACTTGTATTGAAGAGCTCCTAGTACATATGGGGGGTTGTGAAATTCATTTCACATTTAATGGATAAAGTTGGTTGGAACTTGGAAGCACATACATATGCAATGGGTAGTTCAACAAAAGTCCACCTAGGTGAAGACAGGATCTTTCTGTTTAGCATAATAAATTGATCATAGAATGGTACTTTCCATTAAATATTTAATGATTGTTATTATTATAATTAACAAAATCATAAGCCTAGGAATGATGTCATGTGCACTGCTTAATCACATGTCTCACACATGCTTGATTCTTTCAATTAGCTTCAAAATCATCAACCAAAACATGTGTGCGAGTAGTATAAGTAAACCCAATTACAATACTATACTAATAAACTTTAGAGTTGATAAGATTAAAGGTCTTTCATAACCTTTATATAAAGATAAAATATATTATTTATTTAAAGTTAATATCTTAATAAATAAAAATACAAAAATTTAAAGAAAAACGACTGAAATCTTAAAACTATATCATCTATCGATTTCTGATAGAAATAACTTAAACCCTAAATCATAAGTTGTCTTACCATAATTTTGCTGAAAACATCATTCTTTCTCGCTAGAACTTTCTAGAACCCTTGGTTCCTTTAAAAGTACGCAAGCAAAATTACAACTTTTTTGTTTTTCTAGTAGTGGTAAGAAAAAAATAAGAAAAAAAAAAGATTATTTTTTCATGTATGTTTCATTATATAATTGACTAGAAATTCGAAATAACAATGAATTAGTCACCAAAAAAATAACGACGAATTAGCCTATGCATTCGGGTTTAAATTATCTCTTTCAAATCAAATTACAAAACGGTGAGAGAGAGGAGGGGGGAAAAGGGAAAAGAGAGCTTGTTTGCTGCCAGTTATCAGATGTATGCAGGGAATGTGCAAAACATGATGTACAATTCATGCTGCCTCACTGTCCCTCTCTCTCTCTCTCTCTCTCTCTCTCTCTCAACTAGGCTCCAAAACCCCCCTTGTGCATGTGCCTCCCATGTGCATGCTCTTTGCTTTCCTCTCTTCTCTCTCAGCAGCTCATATCTCTCACAACTCATGATCTCTTCTTCAGGTCTCTCAATACCCTCATGGAGGCTTTGCTGGCCCATATCACCTTCACATGCATCCTTTAGGGAAGCCAACACTCCCACTCCCAATACAACTACCTACCTACTTAGCTCACACTTCTACCCCTTTAGTTCCCTCTCTAAATCTCCATTTTGCCCCTCACTTTCCAACATAAATACACAATAAATAAATACATATGTGCTTCTATTAATTACTACCGATAAATCATATTTCGTTTCATTACATGATAATTAAAAGTCTTGAGTTTTAAATTCGTGAAAATATTCTTCTATCTTGTATTAAAAATTGAAAAACAAAATTTGTTTTTGTTAATGTGATAAAAGAAAGAGAAGGTTAATCAATTCTTTGTCTCTCTTTGCACTTATATTTATATTGGATCCCCCTATGAACATTTTCTAAAAGTTGTTTTGTTCTCTCAACTTTTACCTTTCTTTGAAGATCATAGCTTATAAATTATTAATTGTCATCTACTTTGTTATTCTCTTCCTATGTTGGACTTTGGTATAGTATCATCTTTGTCCTTTGGTTGCCTTGGTCACCTAACATAATAAGTAGTTTATTATAATGAATAAATATTAAGATTTAATTATCTCCTCACAACTTACAATGAATTAAGTTTATTAACAACGTAGGAACACAAATTATTATAAATAATTAAATACGATTCAGTAATTTATGAAATTTATATCAATCAACAACATTTATCATTACACTAATTAACATAAAGATGGCACTATCAACATTATGTAGTGTACTAGTGGTATTGTTGTGCCTTAAAAACCACTCAAATGGGAATTTGTATTTACTCATTCTCGATAAATATCACAATGTTTCTACATTCGAAATATAGCTTAATTTTCATTTGAAACACAATTTACTCTTGACCACAAAATACTTTCAACGAATTTCAATTTTTTTTCAATTAAACATAAAAAATTCATCATCTAAACATATCAATTTACCAATTTGATCGTAATATCTATATCTACCTTTTGATTAGAGAGTTACGGTGCTTATTTATCAACTCACATACAAATGAAATAAAGTTGAGGGTAATTTGGGAATGAGAATTTTGACGGTCCAGGACCTCACATGTGCCGTAACAGATGGGCAGGCTTTCTGCCTTATGGCTCGCAAGTTGTGCCCTCTTCCCGCTTTCTCCTTCTAATTGAGATGCCAAACCACTGAATTGTGAAATTACATAAATAACCCTTCTCCTCACATGACGAATATCAGCATATTCCCGCTTCCTCTCTTCATCCTAGCATGTTCATTTGTTTTCCAAGGAGAAGTGATTTTACACTTTTTTTTTTGTTCAATAATATTATTCTACTTTAATATTAATCTAAAATGGAGACCAAGATTCACCCCAATTGTCATTTTTTTAGTTATCTATTAATTTTTGTTCGATTTATTCAAACGGACGGAATAGTGACAAGGAAATTAAGAAATAAAGAAAAAATAATAAACAAGAAATATATAGTTAAAAAAAATTTAAATTGTTTTGAATTATTTTGGTGTAAAAATATTTTAAAAAAATATTATACATAAAGGAAATTGATCTTGCTATTCAGCGTAATCAAACTCTGAATATATATTATTGACTAAATAATTTTTAATTTTAATTTCGTGCACTTCTCCTTGTGCATTTTGTTTGCATCTCTCTTATCATCATTCCTCCCCCTTTTTCATCGAACTTTTTTTTTCTTATGTCTCAAATACATACAAAAAAACAAAATAGTTATTAAACAAGTCGCCGTTTTTTAAACATAATTAATTTTCAAATGAATTATTTAAAAAACATAAAAGTAAACCATTCCAATCATTAAATAAACATTATACAATAAGAAGAAGAAAATTCAAAATAGAAGGTTGCTAGCTAATCCCAACCTTTGGTTTAATTAAAAGGTTAATATTTTCTATAAAAAAAGTTCAATATACGGGATTATTGATAACAATGGTAATATGATTAATATCTATCAATGTCCTTTTTGAGAAAACTGAACGGCAAATATAGAGCAAAACCAAAACGCCAAAAGTGAGAGAGTCAGAAGAAAATGAGTAAAGGACAAAGGAAAAGCCAATAGTGGCATTTCGTAATAAACACCAACCCAAGTGTCAATGTACGAACCCGCCATTACTTAAACCCCGAAAGGCCGCCTCCTCATCACATTCTCTCTATGTGACTCTCCGTCTCATCATACACAACACACACACAAACATAATGAGCCCAGCTCCCGGAAACCTCAACCCAGCCGTCGGAGGAGGACGAAGAAGAAGAACAAGAGGAACCGTCTCGAGAAGAAGACTCGGGTCACGTGCCTGTGGAGCTCCACGACGAAGCTCGAACAATGCCGGACGAAAACCCAGGTGTTCGACTTCGACGGTGGTCTCCGCTAAGTTGGAGACCCTGAAGAACCTCATAAGTCTACCGTCCAACTCAGGAAAGACGGTCAAAGCCGACGAGTTGTTCAAAGAAACCGCCGATTACATCGTTCTTCTGCGAACCCAGCTCGTAGTTTTGCAGAGACTCGTCGAGTTTTATGGATCTGGTGATCAGAAAGAAAGTATTGCTAATGTATCGTAGTTCAATATCTTTTAATCTTTCCAAATGGAAAAGAAAAGGAAGAAAAAAAAGGGGGTATTTGGGTTTTTTCTTCTTCTTTTCACTTTCTTTTAATTTTGTTCTTGAGTTGGATGTTGCATGCTTTGTTTGCAACCAATTACTAGCTAAAGTTTTCATCAGATCTTTTCCTAGAAAAATGTGGTATTATTTTCTTTTCATGTGCCTCTTGCATTCGAATCCAAATTCAGTTTTCTCATAATTAGAGTAATTTAAATTTTCTATTTTGTTGTATATGGTCTGAAATCTGCACGGAGATGGACAAAATGAGAGGATTATGCAGGCTTCATGTTCATGCATTTGAAGAATATTGAAAATTCTGTACTTTTTGACTAAAATTGGTTGCATTTGAATAATTAATCATACTTTTCTTCTTGGGTTTTTGTGTTTTTGTGTCTGAATTAAAATGTATATATAAACCACACAAAAAAAGTTGGAATTTCTGGTACCCAAGAGCCAGACATGCTCTCTGGCCCCCTTCATGTATATGTCCCTCTTTCTGACTCACCCTGCACACCCATCATTTTCATATTGCAGAGAAAATGTATTTCCAAAAAATTTCATAGTACGGCTATTTTGAATTTAAAAATCGAAATTCGATTCATATTGTAGAAAAATCTCTTAGTCTGAATTTTGAGCTTTTTGAATTAAAATATCAAAATACGGTTTATATTGTTGAAAAAAAAACTACGAAAAAAATATATTTGAACGGTCTGAATTTTGATGTGGTTGAATTAAAAAATCAAAATTCGATTCATACTCTAGAAAAAATGCATGCTCAAAATGTTATCGAAACCATCTAAATTTAGAAGATCAAAATTTAACGTTAAAACCATATATTTGTTGAGATATTTGGACAGCAAGGCCTGAAAGGGAGTGTCAGTAATAACTGTCACAAAAAGAGAACATGGGGTGTGAGGTGGTGTCGACGGTGGGTGCAGTAATAGTAGTACTACACATGAAATTAAAGAATTGGATGCGTGTATATAGTAAAACTGAATCTGAGATGGACATTTCAATATTTTCCTCCACATAATATCTCCGGTGAAATGGACAGCAGTGCCCTTGTCCTTCAATTTATCCTACAACGCCTACAGCACCCAGTGTTTGTGATCACAGTGACGAGTTTTCTCACCACAGAGTCAAGAATCCCATGTGCAAAAGCCAAAATTTGAGGGATATTCCATAAAGAGTTAATGTTATGTTAGTGTCATTTCGTCGTGTGCGTGGATTATTTCTGACGGTTGATGTTTCCGGGATGAATGAGTATGGACGGTCAGATACTCACGGACGGCGACGGAAGGTGGCACAACCCATGTTACTTAACGTTGTTTGTGGTGTACTACTGTACTGGTGTGTACATTGAAAGGGAAACCATGTGCAAAAGCAAGGGGGGAGGTCCACACCGCAACTCAGCACGCTCTGTTGGCTTTGCGAGTTAAGGGAAAAATGGGCAATTATGTCATAAGCCTCATTATAATGGTGAATCCAATTAGAGTTAGTTTTCAATAAATTTTGTAACATAGAGTTCAGAGCTCGCCTTCAATGACTTGGGCAAGGTAGGCTCTGCCATTACAGGAAAAGAAAATGACTTCTAATATAGAAAGGTCAACGAAATTTGTTTCAAAGAGATCTTTTGTATACAATATACGCTTATTTTAAGCGAATTTCAATTTAACTTTAATTTTTAAGTTAAAATTATAAAATGATAGTAAATTCATATAAAATTCTTAATCCTCATAGTTTCCTTGACCGTATTGGGATACTTCCTTGATCCTTCGTTTTCAATAAGGGTCCATGATGAGATACAAGCAACATCTCTGTCACATCTTCTTCAGCTTGCTTTTGGCCCATACTCTTGGAGCCTGGAGGTGGAAGAAAATATTGCCACCATTCTTCTAAATAACTCCAATAAAATACGTCTTTCGCAAGTTCGTTTAATCTGGATGCTGTTAAAGTTGAAAAAAAAAGTATGATGTGTATTTCTGTTTGTCTATTATTTTTTATGTGTTCGCTATTGTTATTAGATAAATAATAAATCAATTTCAAATTATTGTCGATTCAATACAAAATTGTATTTTTTTATAATTAAATATTTTATTAAAAAGGCAAACAATACAAGGCACATGAAACCCATTAATAAAAAGACTTAAGAGAGACATAAACATACACACATAAAAAGAAAAAAAGCCCAAAAGAACCCTAGATCTGAAAAATAGAAAGTCTCCATCGCACAACCCACCACCTGGCTCAGCCGCCCGAGCCCCCACACACTTGCAAACATAACACCACTGAAAGCAAGAAAAGTGAAGGTGAAACCGAAGAACCCATAGAAAAATAGGGTGAGCATGTTACCCGTGTAAGGAGAGCTCTCATAATCCATTCGACGAGTGCAAAAAACACTTTGAAAACAACCCAGAACCATGGGTCACCGAGGAGACACGGGACGAAAATAGTCACTGGGTTGAGAGGCGGACTTCGGTGATAGAGTGTCCAAAGCAGTGCACCATCAAGAGCCACTGATGAAGGTTCAGGAATGGATTGAAGCATGGTCGATGATACTTGAGATGGAGATGGGACAATAGATCTAGGAAGACGTCGGGAATCTCCAAGGGAGGAGAAGCAAAATTCTTGACAACGGGAGGGATCAAAAAGCACCATAGAGGGCAATGGAGAACATAGCATAACAGGGCCCGCCCCAAATCCCTCTGGATTAGCGTGGGACGTACCTGCACCCGTTTGACATGAAGTGTCAGACCAGGGATATTTTCGTCTTTTGCCCAACCGGGGCTATCAGAGTACGCCAGGATCCGAAGGAGGAATGCGATGTCTCGTCTCTGCTACAGCCGCATCCGCGATCAACCTGAAGGGCATTCAAAACATAAAAGCTGTGAGTGGACAAAACAAATATTTTATTAAAACATTTCATAAAAGACCTTTTTGCCCTTCATTAAAAACATATGCATGCATTCGAAAAATATTTCTAGAGTTCATGTCCGGTTCCCATAAGCCAGCATGAACCATCAAACCATTTGAGCCTTGGGCCGAAATCCGTCAATCAAATACCTGGGACCTCCGCCCAAACCAAAACACGTGGGAACTCGTCCCAAAACCATCTTGTAAGGGTCTCAACCCAAAACCAATACGCGAGGGTCTCAACCCAACGCCATCTCAGTGAAAACTCATCCACATATACATATATACATATATAACCCATCCTAGGCACTTTCGGAGAAGATGCCAATCTCGGGGCACACAACCCCTAGGGATCACATCCCCGATATAGTCACGATGTCATCTCTATACTAGTATGCACACTACTCGGGGTCTCACTCCGAGTCTTCTCCCAGGAATTCTCCATCTGGGAAGCTCAATCTCTGAATCTAGTACGAGCTCTCTCTCTGGATCTAGTCCACATATCTCTCCGGAATCTGGTCCGAGACAACAATATCATAAGTAACCTCCACTCCTGGAACGGGATCCCTATGGGGATACCCACTCTGGTCTGTGGATCGTGACTCTCCTGGTCGACGTATGGAGGAGACCAATCAATAATCTCGTAAGGCGGGTATATACATACTCATATACAAAACCATAAAAACGGGACTCACGCCCGATAACACAAAGCAAATGGGCCTTCAGCCCGAGCGCATGACTCAACAGGGCCTCCAGCCCGATTTCACAATAACTGGGCATCGAGCCCGAACTCGTAAATCAACTGGGCATCGAGCCCGATATCTCAGGGTCAGTCACGATCCCAATCATAGCGATGTGTGCAACCATCAATCCAGAACCGCTCTCAATCCTGGTATGTCGTTGTGAACACATCACTGTCGCGACCATCTCGAGATCATGGTACACACGTCGCCGATCGATCCTCTAAACCATCAGCACTCCGATGTCGAGCTTCCAATGGCTGCTCGACAACAGGACGTGCATCGTGACCTCTCCAGAAGGAACGCATCCCAATCCGGAGGCGAGCGTCACATCGTCCGTCGCCGTGCACACGGCACCCATCGCGACCACGACTCAGACCCGTAGGTCATCAATAGGGTCTCATGCCCAAGTCAAACCAAATTTAAATGGGTCTCACGCCCGGTTTTACCTTTTCAAAACCATTTCATGAAAACCGAAAGTGTAAGCGCGTATAAACACGTATAAGATTCGAAAACCTCGAAGTACGTGCCCATACGGAAACACACACCAAAATGCACTCAAGGCATCACAAAACACATATTAAAACATATATAAAACATTTATGCATGCATCGATTTCAGAAAGAAAGTCCACTCACAGACCGTCCGCGCTGCCGCCTCGATATACTCGCCATATGCCTTTCCGGGTCAACCGTCATCTCCGGGATTCCCAAACCTGTCCAAATCCCTTTAGAGGGTTACTAACTACTTAATTAACCCCTCACTAAAGTCCCCTAATTTTTCGGGATTTTTAACTATTTTTAAACGCGCACCAAATGTTTGGGCAGCCCGAACTATATCGAGACGATGTCCGATAGACTCGAAACCAGTCCCAAAATGTTCGTTACATCGAATAGATGATTTGACATGTTGGAACCATCCTCAAATTCTCCCCCCACGCGCCCGCAAGCGACGCCTGAAGTGGCTGTGCATGGGCCTCACGCTCCTGCTACAGTGCCCGTCTTCAACTTTCAGCCGACCGATCCGACCGGCCGGTTCGGTCTTTTCTTGCATCTTGGACCGGCGTGACCGGTCCAGGTCCATAACCGGTCCAATCTTCACCGTTTCTTCCTCTAATCGATCCTAATCTTCATTGTTTAATCCTAGGATCCTAACCTACTCGATTAGAACCCCTAAAACACCCTAAATCCGACCGGTTCGATTTTGGTTCTCACGGTTCAAATATCCAAAAATCACCCCAGGGCTCCTCAACATCCAAAACCTCTCAAAACCTTCCTAACAACGTCCTAACAACCTATTTAGTTCAAACCAATCATCCAAACATGCCCATAATAACTAGAAATCGAAAACGAATTCAAATGGGTAAAACCGATTACCTAGTGCGGGTTTCCTCTTCCGCCGCCCACGGCGGCTCTTCCTGGCCAGCCACCACGCCCAGCCGATCCTCCTCATCTCTCTGGCCTCTCATAAATTTTCAAGGGTCAAGGGTTTGGGTTTTGGATGAAAAATGGTGATCGGGTTGGTTTGGGAAAAATGGGAGAAAATGGATGAATGGGGAAGGGGTTTGATGCATGAATGAAAATGATGGGGAATGGATGAATCTGTCATTCATCCATTGGGTCTGAGAAAAAGGTGGGGCCCACTAAAGTCCAAACAAGCTCCCATCTCGAAAAATGTGCAATAGTACGTTCGAAGTTCCGTGAACCGTAACTTCGTCGTCGAACGTTTGAATTTGACGTGTCGCCTGTCTATGGATTCGTATCTTCGTGATCTACGTCACGGTACTCGGCCCTTGGTCATCGGACCTTCCGGGTCAAAAGTCAACCATTGGCCCCTTTTCGCTAAAATTACCCAAACGCCCTTGAACTTCCGAATGTCACAACTTCTTCCTCGAATGTCGAAATCGAGCATGCCACTTGTGACAGGACCCACCCTGATTATCACCTCGAAAACCGGGATGAACCCTGCTCCCGTCTGAGAATCACACTTAAAGTACCAAAACAACATCAAGAAACCATAAGTATAACTATCAGACCAGGGAGAAAATGTAATACATCAGTAACATAGAGCCTAGTGTTATACAAAACAAGCACAAAAATCCTACTAGGCTATCCACGCAACGGAAAACGCCGCAAAGCTCTATGCCTCTGTCCCTGCCTCAACGATCACCCCGACGCTTTTCACCACGACCTGGAGGGTAAATTTAAAACCAGAAAAACGTGAGTGGACTAAAAAGAAAACAAACGTATGAAAATTTTTTATAAAAAAAACAGGATTTTTCCCTCCGTTTTAAAGAAAACATGCATGCCCAACTAAGTACTAGAAAACAGTGAGATAAACAATAATTTAGCATTCCAAAAGTGTATCACAAAAGCAAGATGTATCAATAGTAATGTCCTGAAACCTGCTGGGTCTATCCGAGTCTTTAAACTCAATCCAAGCCTCAAATGTAATCCGAGTCTTTAAACTCAACAGGTCTACGGGGGTAATATCTTAATATCCGAGTCTTTAAACTCCCGAGTCTTTAAACTCAATCCGGGCCCGCCCCCGTCATATATATAATCCGGGTCTTTAAACCCAATATCCAGATCCAGCAAATCCAATCTAAATCATTTGAAAACCATTTCTAAATTCACATCCAAACCCGAATCCGAAACCACTGGTCTGACGCCATTCCGGCATCCAGAACCGTCATTCCGAACCCAAATCCGGAAATCCACTTTTCAACCTTAAAACCAAATTCTGTGTTTCCGAAATCCGATTCTAAAACTGAAAACCTTGTTTGTAGAATCATGTTTCAAAACCCATTTATCATCATACGAAATCAGTAATAAAAAGCATGGCATGGAAAACACATATATGACATTTCTCGAAAAACGTGCGAAACCCCGTAATTACCTCAATAAACGTGCAACAAGTAAAACAGATATAATATAGGCAATGATCATAAAAACATGCTTAAAAACATAAAATGTGTAGATAAAAATAGTTAGGCATGCTCGTTAAAAGAGAAGGAGTCCACTCACAAATCCGTACGCGTCAATCGCGCTCCGTACGTTCCTCAACTGTCTCAGGAGTGTCCCGTCCTGTCAAAAGTCACACAATAGGGTCACAAACACTTTAAATATATTTGTCCAATTTTTCCCAATTTTTTCGGAATTTTAAACGCAATTTAAACGATAACCCTAAACCTTCTAATCCTCGTACAAACCCGACCCGATGTCCGATTGACACGAAACTTGTCCTAAAAGATTTGTTACAACATTTAGACTCAAAACCATGTTGGAAGGTTCCTCAGATTCCTCCCTAAGCGCCCTCACGCGCCGTCCAAAGTGGCTGCGCGTGGGCTTCACGCGCCTGCTACAGTGTCGTCTTCAACCTCGATTCAGCCGGTTCGAACAGGGCTGGCTGAACCGAACCGGCGTGACCGGTTTTCCCTCATTTCCTGTCCAAATCCAACCCTTTCAATCTCAGAAGCTTCGTCCAATTCCCAGCAACCATTTCCAATCCAAAAATCGAGGAATCACAGCCTCTTAGCCATCGTCTGCAACCTCGAACCAAAACTATCCGAAACCCCTATTTCGGTTCCCGGCCAACCAGACACTCCCCCGTCACGGCAGCAACCTTAATCGACTCCTAGGAACCTACTAAGTCTCACACAACTCACAGAAATCATCGACTCATCCCGCAACGCCACGATTATTGAAATGAATAAAACGGGAAAAACAGGGGATTTTGAGCTTACCGTCGATTTGTCCTCCGCCGTTCGCACCGCCGTGCACCTCCGTGTCCACTGGGTCTCCCTCAGCCGTCCTAGCTTCCTCTCAGCCTTGATTGGATCAACACACGGCACAACCACCACCAGCTCCCTCGACACCTCTCTATTTCCCTGAAATTTCAACCTCACACCCCCAGTACTTCTTGCACGATTTCCACTCTCCAGTCACTCACTAATTCCTTCATTCTCTCTGTCACTCTCACCAATTCACACAAAACCTCACACACTCACTGAATCGATCAAACTTCCTCCCAAATCCTTCTCTCTTTTTCTGTTCTTCAAACCCAAAATACACGGTTTAAACTTGGACAACTTGTGACCGTGTACACGCTAAGCCCTCCTAGAAACCTCTAGTGTCACCCCACGTGTCCATCATCCTGTGGACAGCAACATAAATATCCAATCCCACTAATCCAACTGGCCTTATCTGATTGGCCCAAAGTGAAAAGACCAAAATGCCCCTAGGTTCGAAATTACCATTTTGCCCTTCAACTTCCTAGACCCATAACTAATCCGTCCGACGTCCGATGACAGCGTGCCGCCTGTCGTTGTACTCAGGACGTCGAGACCTATCTAACGGTCCTCGGTCTACGTGAAAACCAAAAGTTCAACAAAAAGTCAACATTTTCCTCTATTTAGCCAAAATTACGGTAACACCCTCAACCTTCCGAACATCATAACTTTTTCTCTGATTGTCCAAATCGGACGTGCCACCTGTCTACGGACTCGTGACGTCCTAAACTACGTCACGGTCAATGGTCAACGCTCGTTCAACCTGCAAATCAAAAGTCAACTTTTGGAACACTATACACAAGGGCAAAATCGTCCTTTATATACAAATCTTTTACAAAATTACAATTGTACCTTTCTTGAAGGTACGAGTTGTTACAACCTGTCTATGAACTCGTGACGTCCCGAACTACGTCACGGTCATTGGTAAAAATCCATTTGACCATCCGAGCGAAAAGTCAACATTTTATCCATTCTAGGGGCAAAATCGTCATTTTGCCTTGAACGTCCGCTAATCCTCGTCTAATCCCCGATTAGTCTCTGATTAGCTAGGCTAATCCATCATTAATCCTTAATTAATTCCTCTAATTCTGGACGGGTCGTTACATAGGAAAAAAAGGGAAAAGATAAAGGAAAGGAGAAAACGAAGGAGGAGAGGGATGAAGGAAAAGGAAGGTAGAAGATGATTACAAACGTTGAAGGAGGGGAAGAAGAAAGGAGAGGGGGAGGCACTGCCATCAACCCTAGGAGAGGGTAGCAGCTAGTGTTTCAATTTTAGGGAGGGAGTTTAGAGAGAAGGCAGAGGAATTTTTTTTCCTAGCTAGAGGAAAATTTGAGTGCTTTACGTTGCAATATTGTATATGATCATTGATTCTAGACTGTCCAGATAGATTTCATCAATATGAAACAATTTGGAACAAACTCATAGTATTTGCATCCACGAAATTGACCTTACATTAATTCTTGAAATAAAAATTTGTACGAAGAAATAAGGCACATTCCTAAGATTTAAGCCATTCAATAAGATTCTTAAATATTTTGTTAGATTTCCCATTTTCTTTGACATTGGCCATGTCCATTTCCTTTAATTTAGTAGCTCTAGCTTTGAAATTTTGATCACCAACCAGTATTTCTAGCTTGTTCTTGATTTCTTCTTGAGTGATGATCCCACTTTTGTTGTTGTTCAACATCAATCTGACCTTCCAAACATTGCAAATGTAGCTCTCATTAAGCAACTGATCAGCAGAGTAAGGCCAGCACAAGTAAGGAAGCCCATTGCTTAGGCCTTCTTGGGTAGAGTTCCACCTGCAGTGACTTAAGAAGCAAGTAATTGAAGGATGAGTTAGAACCTTATGTTGAGGGGGCCTAATCTACCACGAGACTATGAGAGGCTACAACATCTCGATATCTGTGTGGATACAAATCAAATGTTTTGCCAGTGATATCTGGCCTAACGAGCCAATAGAACAGTCTTTGGGTTAACTCGAGAGCAAAAGCCAGTTCTTGAAATTGGGTTGGATCAAACAATGTAAAGCTCCCAAGTGCAACATAGATCACTGAGTTTGATGGGTGTTAACCCAACCGATGTAAACAAGTTGGGTCTTGGGCCAGAAGTTTTCGGTTGAATTTCGAAGCTGGTTGCTGGCCAGAAGTGGGCATATTGGCAAAATCTGTGGTGCCAATGTGAATGTTGATGGCTCAAGATTATGCGCTCAATTACAGAGAAGCCACTATGCTCCTTGCACCGCCTTGTTGCCTCTTAGCATAGTTTGTAATATGACTTTCTGTGTGGCTAAGTCACCAATACGCACCATGTAACGACCCGAAAATTTGAAAAAGGAAAATTTGGAAAATTTGAAGGAAATGACGATTTTGCTCCTAGTTATAAGGGCCGAAAGTTGACTTTTTGACCGGGACCTTGTTTGGACTTTCCGTAAGTACTGTTGGATAGGTCTCGAGACGCTGAATCCGTAGACAGGCGGCATGCGTCAATTGAAGTTCGGATGACAAAGTTACGGGTCTAGATACATGAAGGGCATTTTGGTAATTTGTTATGGCAGGGGCAAAGTGGGAATTGGGCAGATGAATGGCTGATTCGGCCGTGTGGGTGACTCAGTGAAGTACTTAAGTGACATTTGTCACATGGTGAGAGAGATTAGTGGCATGGCAAGGATAATGATAATTTGGTTTGAGTACGTATATGTGTATATGTGTATGTTTGCGAAGGAAAAACAGAGCAGGAGTATGCTCAAATAGTAGGCATCAATCTTCCTTTCTAATCGATCAATTGGATGGAAGGAAGAAAAAACAGAACCAAATAGAGAGGAATAGAGTGTGAGGCACCATGAAAGAATTGAGAAGAAAACAATGAGATTAACCCCTAAACCCCAAAACCTTTGAGCCGTGGACCTCTCATGTCCCAAAAAAATTCGAATTTTCATTTAAAGGCCATGAGAACTTCAAGTGAACCTTGAGTAAGCCTTCTGGGACCTTTATGATTGGAACCACCTTAAATTTGTGAAGAATTGACACAGAATGAGCAAGAACAAGATTGGCGACGGTTCTGAAATCCCATGGCTGAGTTCGAACAATTAAAGGTAAGATGGACTCAAATTGAACTTGAATTCATGTTTAGAGTGAAGATATGATACTTCCCGTGATTAATTTAAGGAAATGGCTTGAAATTGGGTGGAACCCGATTAAGAACCCATCAGGTATTCACTTCGAATCGATTGATTTGGGGCTTGATTTCATGAAACTAAGGATATAGATCCTTAATTAAGGCCCAAAACATGTTAATGGATAAATTGATTAAAAAATTGACAGGAATTTAGCTGGGTCAAGCCGCGGGCCAACTGGACCCGTTTTACAGACAAACAGGTGAGGATGATGGTACTGTACATGGCGCATGGACCCGATTCTCGAGGTGAGGTCAACATGACTTTTGTTCCATTTTATGTAACGAACATTTTGGAGCTGGTTTCGAGGAAATTGGACATCGTTTCTATAGTGTTCTATGTATCCGAAGTTTTTGTATATGTTTAAAATACGTATGTAAATCCCGAAAAATTGGGGAAAATTATATGAGGTATATTGAGATGTTAGTGACCCTCGATAATGATTTTGGACAGGAATGGTGACTTTCGGAATTTACGAAAAAACGTGCAGCTCGGAAAGCGAGCGATGTGAACGGTGTGTGAATGGACTTTTGTTTTCAACCATAATGCATGCATATATGTTTTAAATGCTTTATTATATGATTTGAAATGATTTAGCATGGTTAATGTTTCGATATGATGGTTTCTGGATTTTAGGAATATTATATTGTTTTATATTGTTTTGGGCACGATTTTCGAGAAAACTGTGAAATTGTGGTTTTGGGCAAAGGCCCGTGATTTGAGATTGGTTTTGACTCAGATTATGAGTCAGGGATTGATTTGATGGATTTGTAATGCTTTTTGGATATATTTTATGAATTTGTGTGAAAATGGAAACTGAAGTTGCGATTGCACGGATTTACGTGAAAATGATATTTTGGGCTTGAGACCCAATTGGATAGTGATTTTGACTCGGATTTGGAGTCACATGTGAATATGATTAAATTGATGATTTTGATTTATAAAATGAATTCTGGACACTGTTTTTATGATGGATTTGTGGAACTTGCTTTGTGAAAGCTATGTTACGGGCATAAGCCCTGTTGAAATATTTTTGATTTGATTTGAGACATAAATGGTTTTAAAATGAGATTACTGGATTTGGTGACTGTTCCACATATACCATCCTCTGTGATTTGATATTCTCCTCCAGACTTCGTAGATCCTGGAGTAGTCACGATCCACTGCCTAAAGATGAGTAGCTCCGAGGGAGGCTCAATCTCAGGAGTGTGAGATTATGATGATATCCTCCAGACGTCGTAGATCCTGGAGATGATATCACCCCAGACGTCGTAGATCCTGGGGATGTACTCGGACGTGAGACTCCTGAGTTTGCACGCATTGCATTGATATCGTGACAGTTACTTGGATATTGAGATTGGATATTGAGGATTGGTGACATTGGTGATTTATTGGTATTTGTGTCCAAATACTTTATATCATGAGCTGATTTGATGAACATGAGTTTTATGGACCATGGGAAAACATGTTTTGATTTTATCGGTCCACTGTTCATACTTGATTGATTTCATGCATGCATGTTTGTGAAACTAGAGGGTAAGATTGATTTTCCTCAAATGTATTTATAAAAGTTTATTTTTGTCCACTCACACCTTTTATGTTTTTATTGACCCTACAGATTGTGGCTCGATGATCGAGGCTGATCGAGAGATGGAGGCATGAGTAGGCACA
Organism: Prinsepia uniflora; assembly: GCA_032719365.1. Lineage (NCBI taxonomy): Eukaryota > Viridiplantae > Streptophyta > Magnoliopsida > Rosales > Rosaceae > Prinsepia > Prinsepia uniflora. The sequence continues at coordinate 61,039,232 of CM064875.1, forward strand.
TGTGCGGTTATCCCTTGTTTGGCAAGTGCAGAGGGTAAATTCGTAACTTCGGCTGACTTGTTAGACGGGAGCAGGACCGGGAACGATTATCAAAGTCCTTCGGGGACGGGTCCTGTCACACCATAGCAAGTATGAAGTTTTCAAACCTAAAAAATTTAATTTTGACTCGATTCTCTCTACCCGAACTTGATTTTGGATCTCACTTACCCCGTCCAGTTACTTGGTTCGGTGAAAGGGGGTCCGACTCGCGATCTGAAACACCCGAACCTAAATGGGGTACGGTTTCGATCCAAATCGCCAAATCGACCGACCCAGAAATTCAAGTTAAATTGAGGGTAAAAGATGACTTAGTTACCTATGCGAACTGAATAAATGTTGAGTTTATGGAATCATTTCCTTAAAATTCTGCACGGATTATATATACCATAACGTACCGGGTTCCTCTTAATCTATCGTACCCCGTATCTGGGAACACACGTGCAACTTCTCAGTAGATCACCCATCCTAAGATTGCACCAGGCTCAACTCGCTTAACTTTGGCGTTCCAACAAAACTCAAGTCCAATGTGCTCCAAAAAGGTCTCGCGCTAAATAGATACGTGCCCATACATATAAAACACTTCACATTTCCTTCCCCAAGCGATGTGAGATTATTCACCGTTCTTCGCAAGACACGAGTCTTACAATCCACCATTCCTTGGGGCCTAGCGTCCTCACTGGCACACTTCTGGTCGGGGTCCAGTTTTGATACCAAATTGTCACGACTCAACCTTCTCCAACAAGATATTGTCCTTTTTGGGCCTCCCCTCACGGTTTTGTTCTCGGGAGCTCACGTGCAACTTCCTAGTGGGTCACCTATCCTGGGATTGCACCAGCCTCTACTCGTTTAACTTTGGAGTTCCCAAGGAATCCAAAACTAGTGAGCTTCTAAAATGCCTAATGTTAGATAGATACGTGCCCACATATATAGGACACTTAACCTTTCCGACTTTCCATCCTCGAGTGATGTGGGATTATTCACCGTTATTCGCAAGACACGGGTCTTACAGAAGGAGGAGTTTTGTTATTCTTTTTTTTATTTCTTTCTTTTGACACCGTATCTGACCAGACCCACTGGGCCGTATACTTAAAGCCTAGACTCCGTTCAAGATCCAAAACCACCGTACTTACACAGCCCCAACACCGGGCCCGATGCGGGATGCCACGTGGAATTCTATCCACCCTCGATCTACGTAACACATGTCAACACGCAAATCAAGGAGTATTTGTCCCACATCGAAACTATGGGAATTGAACATCCTACCTACCCATACATAATGGGTACACATTTCCTAATAAAGGTAACTAATAACTAATATTCACTACAACTCTACTCAATTTACCATTTACTATTTGCTCTTACGAACAAAGTTACTAACTTGACCGTCGGAGAACCTTAGGCAGGCACCACACCGGTGCCCGTACTAACGGAAAACCCGCGATTCGCTTAAGTTGACAGATTACGAGGAAGGACATGCGTCACTTGGTGATTGGACGACGAGTAATCGACAGTTGGAACATTTAACGCTTAAACACTTTCATTTACATAGTAAAATAAAATTATAAAAAATGGGTCCATATGTGACGCATCAACACTTAACAAATTTTTTAACGGAAAAGTTAATGGTGGAGCCAATTTGTCACATTGTAAAAAGCTCAAGGGTACTGATTGACGAATTGAGGTGTAAAGGCGAGGAACTAGACATGGGAAGGTCTGGATTGACGAATTGAAATTTGGCCGAAAGGTGAGAATCTAATTCTTGAATTCAGGGTACTGATTCCATGTTTGGATGATATAGAATTGTTTTTAGACATCAAGTGACTCGATTGGATGAAAGAGTTGAGAAGGTTGGACTTGGAAATACAGGTTTTTGACTGGGTCAGGGCCACCAAGTCGGGCGACCCATTTGCAGGAAACGGGTGAGGAAGACGACATTGTAATTGTCACTGTAGCACGTGTTGGCACCACGCGCAGTCGCTGCTGGCGGTGCATAGGGCGCGTGTGGGGTAGTTTCGAGATACGGTCAACACGATTTTTAATGTAATTAATGTTACATACATTTTGACACAGGTTTCGAGTCAATTGGACATCGTCTTGGTATAGTTTTGGGTGTTCGAAGTGTTATGTTACATTTTAAATAATATATTTTATTCCAAAAAATTGGGGGATTGTATTGTGAGGTTATTTGGGGATGATAATGAGCCTTGATAGTGATTGTTGACAAGATTGATGATTCCAAGAATTTACGGAGGAACGTACGACTCGGAATCGAACCGTGTGGACGGTGCGTGAGTGGAATTTGTTTTATAAATTGTGATGCATGCATAGTTAAAGGTTTTATATGATTTATTGAATTATTTGGTTGCAATGATTTGATAATGGTTTGGAATGATTAACTGATGATTTTATGGATTTATTTATCGATTTTTGGACACGATTTACGGCGAATGATGAAAACAATATTTTGGGCGTCGTCTCGGTTTAAAAATGATATTTTGACTTAGAATGTGGATCAGGGATGATTTTGTGGATTTATTTATTGGTTTCTGGACATGATTTGACGGATTTGAATGAAAATAGTGTTTTGGACTTGAGACCCTGTTGGAAATAGTTTTGACTTGGTTTTAAGTTAAAGATTGTTTTGAAACTAATGTTTTGGATTCATGTTCAAATCCGGATGTGTAATTCCTGGGAGTGTCTGGATGTGTAATTCCTAAGAGAGCCTAGATGTGTAATTTCTGGGAGAGCCTAGATGTGTGATTCGAGGGAGAGCTCATATGAGTAATTTGACATGACCCGTCCCAATCCCCCCGGGATTAACAAGGGATGTGCCATGCTCCCGTTTAACCCATCCCAATTGGGCCTCCATGTAATGACCCGTCCCGTAAACCGGGATGAGATTAGTGGTTAATGACAACTTAGTGAAGATAATCGGTGATTAGTGGGATAATTTCGGACGGACGGTGCGAAATGATGATTTTGCCCCTGGAATGGGCAAACATGTTGACTTTTGGTTCAGACGATCAAATGGACTTTGACCGATGATCGTAACGTAGTTCGGGACGTCATGAGTCCATAGACAGGTGGCACGTCCGATTCCGACATCCGAGAAAAAAGTTATGACGTTCGGAAGTTCGAGGGTACTTTGGTAATTTGATCGAATGAGGGCAAAAGGTTGAATTTTTGGACGACAAGGAATTTTCACGTAACTCGAGGACTATAGGGAAGGTCTCGATATCCCGAGTTCAATGACAGGCGGCACATCATGATCGGACTTCGGATGTTTTGGTTACGGGTCTAGATTAATGAAGGGGAAAACGATAATTTGGAATTAGGGGCATAATGGTCTTTTTGGAACCTGGGGAACTGTGAGCAATCAGGTGAGGACACCTGGCCTGGATGGATTGGATATTTGTACTAGTTAATGGGAGATTTGGACACGTGGAGAGGGTCTGGTTGGTTCCAGCCTTTTCTCCCAAGTTTGATCGATTACCTTAAAACAGGGCAGAGTGAAATCGTGCATTTTGGAGTTCAGATATGTGAGCTCACTGTGATGGGTGTTTGAGTGAAAGCCAGAGAGTTTAGAGGGGAAGAGTGAAGAAGAAGGGAGAAGACAATGAGGAGAATTGGAGAAAAAGCGTCTGGGTTACACGGGTTGCTGGAAAACAGAGTAGCCGTAGGAAATCATGTCATCACTGTTTGATCTTCAATATTTTGTGTGACATCTGAGAAGAGAGAGAGAGAGTTAAGGGAGACTGAACAGGAGATTGCGGTGGTGGTGCCACGAGGGCCGCCGTGGACGATGGCCACAGCCCCGTAAGAACAAAGTACACGAGCCACCGTGAGGAAGCAGGACTTCTCTCTCCCTCAATCGTGGTCGAAAGCCCAAGGTTTCAGGATGGAAGTCTCTTGGAAGGTCAAGTTGAGCCCATTAAACTTGAAGTTCAAGCTAGAACTGGACGGTAAGTAGAGTTTCATGAAAAATCGATTATGGTAAACTGAGTTTCAGTGTTTGACAATTGATTTTAATTAGTGGATGTTGTCCTGGAAGTGACCAGAGGATGAATGGAATCCAAACCATGGTTGAGAGCGGTCTGTGACGGCTGGACAGAGGAGGAAATTATTGGAAGCGTCATCTTCGTTTGGAAGGTAAAATTTAGGGCTTGATTTAATGTTTTTGGATAAAGGGATCGATTATAGAGCTTAGGACGAAACTACTAGGCTAATTAGAACTGAAAACCGATTAAAATTGAGTAAAAACCATGCTCTTCGGTTTGAGTAGACCGTCCTGAACCGAACCGGTCTGGACCCGGTTTGACAGAGGTTGAAGATGAACAGTGCTAGGCGCGTGGCTCCCACGCGTAGCCCCTTTGGGCAGCGTGTGTGGCCACGTGGCATGGATTTCGAGGAAGGTTCCAACACAACTTTTAAAGTATTCGATGTAACGAACATTTTGGGGCTGGTTTCGAGTCAATCAGACATCGTCTCGATAGTTTTCGGGATGTCCGAAGGTTTTAGAACTCAGTTAAAAATAGTTAAAAATACGGGAAAATTATGGGGCTTTGGTATGACCATTGTGAAGTAGTTAGTGACCTTAGTATGGGATTTGGACAGGTTCAGGAAAGCCGAGGATAGCGGAATGGTAGGGAACGGCGTAAGTGCGCGCGTATCGAGGCGACGTCGGAATGGTCTGTGAGTGGACTTTGCTTTCTTACTTATGATGCATGCATATATGTTTTATATATTTTCTATACGTGATTCTATGATTTTCTTTATGATCTTGATGGTTTACGGTTTTGCACATTTTTTGAGGTATTTTTACGGAATTTCACGTTTTAGGAGATTTGACGGATGTTGTGGTTTAAACCTCGTTTAAATGATTTGATTACGAGATTTTAAATATGATTTAATATCAATGATTTGAAAAGGATTTTGGAAAAGTGATTTTGGTTTTGGAGCCCTGTTCATGTTATTAAGATTTCGGATTTGGTTTTCGAGATTTGGAAAGGAAGTCTAGAATTGGGTTCGGGACGATGGTTCCGGATGCCGGCTTACGAAATCATCTTTACGAATTCGAGTGTAGATTTTCTGTGGTTTTCACTGATTGAATGAAAAATGGTTTTGGGTTTAAAGATCCGGAAAAAGAGAAATACCCACTGGATCTGGTTTTGAGTTTAAAGACTCGGATTGATTGACGGGGGGAGGGCCCTGGATTGATATGTTTTGAGTTTAAAGACACGGTATATGTTTTGAGTTTAAAGACTCGGTGATTGTGATACCCCCCGAGGCATGTGATTGTGTTTTGAGTTTAAAGACTCGTTGATATCCCGGGAAGGCCTGGTTATTTGCGCATGATTTTGAGTTTAAAGACTCAGGCGCACTTGAGATCCAGTAAACTCGCATGATTGATATTTTTCACTGGGTTTTCACTGGTTTTATGATGTTTTGGGCAATGGCCCGGATGAATTGTTTTTTTATGAGTTTTGGGACTGAGTTACCGTATTTGAGATTGATTTGTGATTTAAGGCTGAGGCCTAGATTTGAATAGCGGATTTGACTCGGGTTTCTAAATGGTTTTCAATGATGGTTTTGATATGAATGGTTTCATGACTTGAATTGATATGCATGCATTGGGTTTTTTTTTTAAATGGTGGGTATACATGTAATCGTGTTTTCTCATAACCGTTTTTTGAACTTATTACTTCTTTTTGTCCACTCACAGTCTTTTGATATTTTCGATACCCTCCAGGTTTTTGCGGTACGGGCTGTTGGTCGAGAGAGACGGAGACATCACGCCCGCGATCCACAGTTGTTCGGTACACTCTGGGAAGTCTAGTTACTTTTGGGATAGTTGGATCGGGAATCCCTTGTCCGACTTACGTGTCACATGAAGGTTGGACATCAGTTTAGCTTTCGTGTCATGTGTAAGTTAGACGAGATCATGATTTAGCCCTTAATCCCGGGGGATTAGGGGTGGGTCCTGACATCCAGCTCGATATCTTATTAAATCAAATGGATTTGAAGTCCGATAGTTTCCAAATCAAATGGGTCTCATGCCCGATTTCATTTTTCCAAATCCAAAACCATTCTATCAAACCATTATTGAAAACACAAGCACATATAAATCCAACATAAAACCATATGCCTCGAAATACGTGCAAATATGTACATACCAAATACCACAAATATAAGTACTCAAGGCATTCAAAACATAGATATAAAATATGTAAAACAGTTATGCATGCATCATATTTAGAAAACAAAAGTCCACTCATAGGCCATCCTAAGTCGCCGCCTCGATACACGTGTCATAAGCCTCCCCGGGCTAAAGCATCATCTCTGGAGTTCCCGGACATGTCCAAATCATACTCGAGGGTTACTATCTACTTCAAATAGGCTAACGTTGAATTCTCCAATTTTTTGGGATTGTTAAATGTATTTAAAATAAACTCTAAACCTTCAGACACTCAAAACTACCCTGAAACGGTATCCAATCGACTCAAAACTTGTCCCAAAATTTTTCGTTATATCGAAAGGATGAAAACACGTGTTTACCATGTCTTGAGAATCTGGCCCACGCGCCCTCACGCGCCACCTAAAGGCGCTGTGCGTGAAAGCCACGCGCCAATGAACAGTATCATCGTCTACCTCGAGTGAACCCGGTTTAGACTCGATTCTCTGGTTTTTCGGTTCAATCGAACCTGGAAACCATCGAGACCGGTTCTCCTTCCTCCGACCACCATTTTTGAAACTGTTCATCCCTATAGCTTCGTCCAGTCCTACCCTATCGATTTATCAACCTAGAAATCTAAGAAAAACACGAGAGATTACCTTCCCGATCGATGCATAATCGATCAATCTTCCGCCATCAAATTCTCATGATCCCGGCCACCGTTGCCGTCATTCCATGTCCAATCGACTCATTTCGACCTCCAGAAGCTCACCTAATCAACCAATTCGATCAACAACTACCAAAAACGAAACTTCCAATTTTTGAATGTAAACACTTACTGTCTCTGTTTTCCTGCCACCATCCATGACGGTCCAACCCGTTAGCACCATCCTCATCATCTTCCTTCACTCTCAAACTTTCATTCACGGCCCAAGGATGATAAATGAGGATTGAAGGTTATGGGTTTGAGTTTTTGGGGTGGGTCGTATGTGTGTTTCAGGTTAGAGAGGATGAAACAGAGAAGGCAAGGGGATATGCATGTATCTGTGTTAAGTGAGCAATGGATGAGTGAGACTTGTCACTCATCCATTGGGCCCAACCAAAATATCAGGGCCCACATGAGGACAAATGTCCACTCGTCTCGTAATTCGTGCAATAGGGCCTCCAAGTTTCCATGACTCGTAACTTTCCTGTCGAATGTTCGATTTCGACGTGCCGCCTATCTACGAACTCGTATCGACTCGATCTTCGTAATGGTCATCGATCCTCGTGCATTGGATCTCCCGGATCAAAAGTCAATATTTTGTCCAATTCTAGGGGCAAAACGGTCATTTTACGCCGTCCATTCGAATTTTCCCAACTAATCAGGGATTAGTCATGGTAATTCTAATTAATTAATATTTAATCCAGATATTTGGAATGGGTCGTTACATAATTCCTGAGATGCCCTTGATGTGTAATTCTCAGCAAACCCGGATGTGTAATTCCCGGGAAGACTTCAGATGTGTAATTCCTGAAGTGCCTTTAGATGCGTAATTCTCAAGGTTTGAGTATTGATTGTGTGTCCAAATGTTTTATGAGGATTCTTTGAAATGGATTTCGAGAAATATGGGTCATGGGCTTTGATATATGTTATGATTGTCGGTCCCACAGTTTTCTATACGATTTGATTTGAAATCTGGTTATTCTTTTTTTACGTTATGCATACATGTTTTAAGCTGGAGGGTAAAGGTTTATTTTTATCGAAACATATTTTAAATGATGTTTATTTTTGTTCACTCACACTTTTGGTGTTTTGATGACCCTCTAGGCCGTGACACGAAGATCGGGAATAATCGAGAGGCGGAGTCATGAGTGGGAATCAATACAGTTATCACTTGTTTGGCAAGAGTTAGGGGTGTTTTTGGAACTTCAATTAACTTGTCAGACATGAGTAGGACCAGGGACGGTTATCGAAGCTTTTTAGGGATGGGCCGTGTCACAACTGATCAACCTTCTTTTTGATTTGTCAGTACTTCCATCTCCAAGATTTAGTCTAACTTTTCTTGGACATATAAGAGCTTTCTTTCTTTGGCCTTTACCAACTTGAAGATGAATGATGACGAGGTTGGTGTATGGCTGAAGAACTTTTGAGCTTGGTTGCTGCCAGTGAAGAAAATATCGCCGGTTTCGCCGATATATCAGTGAAATAGGCCGGCAGCACGTAAGAGGGGGAAAGAAATTGAGCGAAATATCAACATTTTTCCTTGTTTTAAACCTATCGATCTCCTTATTTCATTAAAATGATCGAAATAGGAACAAATTTTATGAAAATCGGACGTAAAACCATTGAGTTATCGTCGGGTCATGCCGCATGGGTCAAAAAATCCGAATCGTAGGCTCGCGTGAGGTAGAAGATGATTGTTTTTAAGTTCGTATGTGTGCTTTATATATTATTTGGTTCCTTAATTGGGCTTATTAGTTCAGTTGGTTGTGGTGGCTTGTTTTCAATTAAAGCACTTGGGTTCGCCCCCAGGTGCACGCGAGGGTTCCTAATCCCTTCTTTCTTTCTTTTTTCTTTTCATTTTTTCCTTATTTTAAACTATATTTATCATTTTTTCCAATTGTAAATATATCAATCTTTTTCAATTTTTAAAAAAAGATTGCCTCTAGTTTTTTATCCTTTTTTTTCCAATTTTAAATATATTTACTCATTTTATATTTTTTTCTTCCATTCAATTTTTTTTATGCTTATTGTTATGTTTTTAATTATATTAACATTGAATTATAGTAATTCACTTCAATTTAAGTTTATGTTTAGATTTTTATATTACTAGTCATCGACAGAACCCTATTGTATCATATTATTCATCATATATTTATTATATCAAAGTTATTTTATAGTTTTTATTAGTCCTATATAACCATCATTGGGTAATTAAGTTTTTTCCAAAGTTCCATATTTCCAACTTTTAGACCTAATTTCCATCATTTTTGTTGACCATAAACGATATTTGGAGCGAGATATCTGTAAATTTGACTAGCGATATATCCGTCGATATTGATATTTTCATCTTTAGTTACCGCAAGTAGTTTTCTAAGCACCTTCTTCAAGGTATCCATTATCTTCCGTGAAGAAGGATTTCCAAGACAAATTTGGGTCACCAATATATCATGTCAATTTTGGATTTGCCAGGCTCTCGGACTTTGTCCAACATCTATTTACAAACTAGCTCTATGTGGTATGAGTTGGTAGGAACATGAGCCACCTAGTAATTAGAGTAGTGGTGCCGATGAGGAAAGGTAAATGGATACTATTGAATTTAAAGAACTTCACAATGTATGTGGCATTGAATTTGAAGAACTTCACAATGGATGTGGCTTCCGAGGGAGTTAAGGCCGCAAAGTAAGTCTCTACACCGTTCTTCCTTTCTTGTATATTTAGGCACTGCATCGATATTATCATATGTGGGCGTACTTTGTCTATTTGATTAAGGAACAATTTATGCGGATAAGCCTTTCCCTTGTAAACCGCTACTCAGATCTCTGGGTTTCTTTATAATCTTTGGTCACTTACACCATGCCAAATTTGGTCATTTTCACCGAAGTCTATTGGGGGTTAGAATACACTTCGATTTTTAACTGAAATGTATTCCACCTACATCATCGGGTTTTACTAATATATGATGTCTATGACCTTTCCAACTAGATTAAAAGTGTTGACTTTTGATGTCTCTTATGTGAGTAATGATATCAGTATCTTCTTTACAACTGATGCCTCTTGTACTTAATAGCATCAGTCTTAAGACTCCCAACTTAAAACCCAATGTTATTTTATTATTACAACTTCAGTATTTAATAATAATTTGATGTTAATTTGGTATTTTCCTAGCTCTTGGAATTTTTCCAACATCTATTTACAGACCAGCTTTGTGTGGCATGAGTTGGTATGAACATGAGCCACCTAGTAATTAGAGTAGTGGTGCCGATGAGGAAAGGTAAATGGATATTGTTGAATTTGAAGAACTTCACAATGGATGTTTTGTTGAATTAGAAGAACTTCACAATGGTTGTGGCTTTCGTGGGAGTTAAGGCCGCAAGGGTAACTCTTTACACCGTTCTTCCTCTCTTGTATATTTGGGCACTACATCGATATTATCATATGTGGGCGTACTTTGTCTATTTGATTAAGGAACAGTTTATGCGGATAAGCCTTTCCCTTGTAAACCGCTACTTAGATCTCTGGGTTTCTTTACAATCTTGGGTCACTTACACCACACCAAATTTGGTCATAGACTTCAGTGAAAAACTGAAGTCTATTGGGGGTTAGAATACACTTCGATTTTTAACTGAAGCGTATTTCACCTACAACATCGGTTTTTACTAATATCTGATGTCTATGACCTTTCCAAGTAGATTGAAAGTGTTGACTTCTGATGTCTTATGTGGGCAATGACATCAGTCTCTTATTTACATTTGATGTCTCTTGTACTTAATAGCATCAGTCTCAACTTAAAACCCAATGTTATATTATTATTACAACTTCAGTATTTAATAATAATTTGATATTAATTTTTCCTTAAGTTTTCAGATATTATAAAGTATTGATACAATTCTCATAGTATAAACTTCAATTTTTTTGTTTAAATTGTTGTCGTTATAGACTACTTGACAGGACCCGCCCCGTTTTCCCACTGGAGACCACTGGGGAAGACGCCCATCTGACAAGTAACCCAAAATACCACAAATACCCTTCCAAGGGTTTTATTACACAAATACCCCTACTGGGGGTTCTAGATACACACCGGTGTGTTTAATATTACAACATGTTAGACAAGGGAAATGAGCATTATGTTCGTACTAATACAAATAAAGATAACACCTACCCTTCAGGGTGGTCCAAACGCAACGGTGATATTTATGCCTCGGCCCTGGAGTCGATGCCCTCATCGGTTTCCTCTCCTGAAGGGTCAAGAAAACATTCAAAGTGTCACGACCCACCCTCAATCCCCCGGGATTAAGGGCTAAGTCATGCTCCCGTCTAACTTACGAGTGATACGAAAGCTAAACTGACGTCCAACCTCCATGTGACACGCAAGTCGGACAAGGGATTCTTAACTAAACCGCTCAAAACTTCCGGATTTCCCAAAGCACGCAGACTCTACTGTGGATCGCGTATGTGATGTCTCCGTCTTTCTCTCGACCAACAGCCCGCACCGTAACAACCTGGAGGGTATCGAAAACACAAAAGACTGTGAGTGGACAAAAAGAAAGTATAAGTTCAAAACAGTTATCAGAAAACACAATTACATTTATACCCTCCATTTAAAAACCAATGCATGCATATCAAAAATCATGTCATAAAACCATTCTATTTTCAAGTCATTCAATCCATTCAAGAAAACCGAACTCATTGCTTTTTCTCAAATTTCCGAGCCTCAGCCCAAAACCATCAAAAGCTGTATCATCCGGACATAGCCCAAAACATCGGAAACCATTAGCATCAAGTCTCAGTGAAATCCAAAACACATTTGATATCACATTTCCATCCATCGAACCTGCTGGATTTATCCGAGTCTTTAAACTCCCGAGTCTTTAAACTCAATCCAGGCCTCAATATAATCCGAGTCTTTAAACTCCCAAGTCTTTAAACTCAATAGACCTATGGGGGAAATATCAATATCCGAATCTTTAAACTCAATCCGGGTCTTTAAACCCAATCCGGGCCCGCCCTCGTCATATCATATCCGAGTCTTTAAACCCAATAACCAGATCCAGCAAATCCAATCTAAAACCGTTTGAAAATCATTTTCCATTTCCGATTCTGAATCCGCAATCTCATCAGGATCCCGAATCCAAACCCAGAACTCATATCCACAACCATTTCCAAATCCGAGTCTGAAATCATCATTCCGTAAGCCGGCATCCGGAATAATTATTCCGAACCCAAACCCGAAATTACACTTTGAAGTTCTCAACTGAATCTAGAATCGTCATCATGGAATCCGATTCCAAAAACCTGATAACACGTTTCTCAAAACCACTTTCTGAACTGGGCTTCGAGCCCGAAATCACTTTTCCCAAAATCCATTGCAAATCATTAAAATCCAATCGTATTTCAAAACCCGAAATCCAATCATTAAAACCAAGTTCAAAATCACAAGATAGATCGTATTCTCGTAAAACGTGAAATTCCGTAAATACCTCAAAATTCATGTAAAACCGTAAACCATCAAGATCATAAATCAAATCATAGACTCACGTATAGAAAAAATATAAAAATATATATGCATGCATCATAAGTTAGAAAGAAAAGTCCACTCACAGACCATAGCGTTGTCACCTCGATACGCGCGCACTTTTGCCATTCCCTGCTAATCCGTTATCCCCGGCTTTCCCGAATCTATCCAAATCCCATAATAAAGTCACTAACTACTTTATAAAGCTTATTCTAAAGCCCCGTAATTTTTTCATATTTTAACTATTTTTAATCGAGCCCTAAAACCTTTGGACATCCCAAAACATATCGAGACGATGTCTGATTGACTCGAAACCAGTGCCAAAACGTTCGTTATATCAAATACTTTAAAAGTGGTGTTGTAAGATTCCCCAAACTACCCTTCACGCGCCCCTACGCGCGCCTGGAACTTCCTGCACGTGAATCCCACAGTGTCACCATCTTCCTCTCGCCGAACCGGTTCGATTCGACCAAGCCGGCGTGGGAGGTTTTGTGTCCATTTTCAGTCTAATTCCAACCATTTTAATCCTAGTATGTTCGTCGTAATCTGACCAATTGTTTGAACTCTTGAAAATATGGAAAACCAAGTAGAAAAGTACCTCCTAGATCGACCAACCTTCCTTAGATTTGTCCCCTCTCTGTTCCCAAGCTCCAGGCCTCCTTTGCTCGTGGTTCCAAGTCCAGACATCACCTTGAAGCCTTCAGAAGCCTAGCCAAGTAACCAATTCGATCACCTCTCATCAAAATCGAGTTCACCATTTTCAAACTAAAACTGGGCTTTTTTCACGGTTTCTTACTTACCGTCCGCTGTGCCTACCACCGTGACTACTATTAGCTTCAGCTCAGCCTCCCTGTCATATTTCTTTCACAAAGTGGCAGCAAAGGGTGAGGTTTGAGAATTTTTTTATATGGTGGAGTTCACGGTTTGCAGGGAATTTCATGGCTCAGAACTGCTGCCCACGACGGTCAACACGGTGGCACTAACCTCAGGTCTAATCCCTCAATTACCTCCACACACCTCTCACAGATTAGTAGTAGGATCACTCGATTGCACGGCCACACACATAGACCACTCTGTTTCTCCATGTTTCCCTTTTGTCCAAGCCGTTCACAATTGCACGTCTGTTTAAAAAAAAACAGTGAGGCGGTGAGAGAATTCTACAAACATCCAGATTGGGCTAGGTGTCCCTTTCTCTGTGGCCACACATTCCAGGGCAGGCCAAGTGTCCATCTTATACTGGGCATAGATCCCAATGCAGGAAATGACCAATTTGCCCCTACCTTCACAATTACCGTTTTACCCCTCAAATTCCTAGACCCGTAACTGACACGACCCATCCCAATCCCCTCGGGATTACTGTGGAATATGTCATGCTTCTGTATGACACGAAGTGTCAGACAAGGGATAACCTAATGCCACTGCCACTCCGGGCTTCCAGAGTGCGCAAGGATCGATGGAGGAGGCATGCGATGTCCCAGTCTCTACTGCAGTCGCATCCGTAATCAACCTGAAGGGCATTAAAAACAACCAAAGCTATGAGTGGACAAAAATAAATAAGTTCATAAACACATTTCACAAGACATTTATGCCCTTCACTAAAACATATGCATGCCTAAAAAACCAGTAATCAAAACATTTACTCAAACAAGTCGTTGGGGCCTTCGCCCAAAACTGTGACTCAAAACCAAGTATGGGAACTCAGCCCAAAACTGTAGAATACCAAATCCGTAAGTACAAAACCAAGTGAGCCACTGCCCAAATCCATAAACACAAATCCAACCGAAAAACCATTTCATAGATCCAATAGTCCATGTTTAACACATAACGATCTTCGGCATCCTAGATGCCTAACGTCCCAGACGCTATCACATAATCATCTCCGGCATCCCAGATGCCTAGCGTCCCAGACGCTATCACATAATCATCTCCGACATCCCAGATTCCTAGCGTCCCAGACGTCATATGTAACAACCCGTCCCAGACATGAAAGTTTAGTAGTGTGATTAAGGTGGGATTGGTGAGCTTAATCTGTGGATAGGTGGTCCCGATAGGTCCGTGAGCCTAGAATGACGGTTTTGCCCCTAGTTTGGGCAAAAAGTTGACTTTTAGTTCGGGTGGCCTGATGGACTTTGACCGGTGACCAGGACGTAGTTTAGGACGTCACGAATCCATAGGCAGGTGGCACGCCCGATTACGACATCTGAGGAGGAAGTTGTGATGTTCGGAAGTTGGTAAAATAAGGGGAATAGTTGACTTTTTGGACGATCGGGTTTTGGTACATGGACCGAGGATGGTTAGGTAGATCTCGTTGTCCTGAGTTCGATGACAGGCGGCACGTATTCATCGGACTTACGATGTGGGAGTTACGGGTCTAGGAAGGTAGTGGCAAAGTTGTAATATTGGTTAAAATGGAAGGGTATTATGGTCTTTTGTGCTCTGGAAATTGTGCAGAGAGAGAGGGCAGACGGATGGCTGGGATTGAGCCATGTGGGAAAGTATGGAGAGGATTGGTGACATGTGGCAGGTGTGTAGTGGCTTCTGGGGGGTTCTTGTGTGTGTGCACAGTCCAAATAATTGGGGTGCACCCGTGCAAGTATGTGTTCGTGTTCTTCGATCCAGACTGAAACAGAGTGAGGCGGTGAGGAAAATTGAAGGGTGATGGTGTGTGCTGGTGAGTTTGGGAGTGTATGAGAGTGATTAGAGAGTGAGAGAGAGCTGGTGAGAAGGTTGGGAGGTGAGGAATCGTGGTGTGTGTGAGTGGAGAGCCACGGGCAATTCAGAGGAAACAGAGAAGAACTGAGGGGGTTGTGGTGGTGCTATGGCCGTGGATGGTGCAAGTGAACTCGAGAGGAGGTTGAGACGGTTTTGTGGACCGCAGGGAACGCGGCGGCGAGCACAGCGGTGGACGATTTCAGGTAATCCCTCATCCCTGTGTATATACTCTATTTTGGCCGTGAACTTCAAATCGGAAGTCCTGGCTTGCGAGGTAGAATCGAAGAGTCTAGGGGAGTCTAGGGAGTTCAGTTGAGTCCAGGGGGTCTTTTGGTTGTGCTGCCGTGATGGGCGGTGCACGGTGGCGGTTGGCACGACGGAGGGACTCTGTGTACCCTGTTTTGGCTGTGAGTTTCAGACGGGAAGTCGAGGACTCAAGGAGTGAGTCGAGGGTTTCTGTGAGTTGGGTGAGGTTTAGGAAGGTCCTAGGCAGCGTCTGGTGTAGCCACCGTGACGGGAGGTTACCTGGGTGGCCGGGAAGGAAAACAGGGGACTGGTTCGAGTTTCTTTCGAGCTTGAGTCGACGAGTTGTGGGTCGAGTCGAGGTCTGTGGAGTTGGGGAAAAGATAGCCTAGGTCTGAACGATGAGAATGGTGAAGAAAGGGAGGAAAAGGATGGTCGGACGTCAAAGAACCATTCTCGCCGGTTCAGGGTGCAGCACTGGTGCGAACCGGGTTTGCTCGAGGAAGGAGGTGCACTGTAGCAGGCGCGTGAGGGCCACGCGCAGCCACTTTGGGCGGCGCGTGGGGGCGCGTGCGGCGGTTCTAGGGAAAATGGTCAACATGGTCTTTGGTCTAGGAGTTGTGTTGAGTCCATTGGAATTGGTTTCGGGTTAATCGGACGTCGAATCGAAGTAGGTTCGCGAGGGTGAAAGTTTAGGGTTCCGGTTCGTTATGTTTAGGACCCGGGGATTTTTGAAGGAATTAGGGTGGATCCTCGTGGATGAGTTAGTAACGTACGTTGGCGGTTGTTGACAGGACCGGGATTTCCCAAGGAAGCTGAGGAACGTGCTGGACATTCGGGACGCGATTGAGGGCTCGGTACTGTGAGTGGACCCTTTCCTTAAACACGAACATGCATAACTGCTTTCCTAAATTGTTTTATATATATACTTACATGTATGTTGGATTTATGATGTTGGTATTACATAATTGCACGGTTTTTGAGAAATAACGCATTTGACACGTTTTACGAGGAAGGCTTGATTTCTGAATATAATGCTATGGTTTTGGGATTTCAAACATTAAATGGTTTTCAATGATTAGAAATGGATTGAAGACATGATTTGATAATCGAGGTTTTCGGTTTTAGAATCAGATTTTGAGAATCGGGATTCAGTTTTAAAGTTGGAAAGTGGATTTCCGGATTTGGGTTCGGAATGACGGTTCTGGATGCCGGAAGGGCATCAGACTGGTGATTTCGGATTCGTGTTTGGATGTGGATTCGGAAAAGGTTTTCAAATGGTTTTGGATTGGATTTGCTGGATCTGATTATTGGGTTTAAAGACCCGGATATTGATTTGACGGGGGACGGGCCCGGATTGAGTTTAAAGACTCGGGAGTTTAAAGACTCGGATATATTGATATTTCCCCCGTAGGCCTGTTGAGTTTAAAGACTCGGGAGTTTAAAGACTCGGATATTATTGAGGCTTGGATTGAGTTTAAAGACTCGGGAGTTTAAAGACTCGGATAGGTCCAGCAGGTTTGATCGAAATGATGATTTGATGTTCATGGTTTATGATATGGTTTTATAATGCCTATGCTATGATTTCTATAACTGTTTTATGGTGTTTCTGTTTCTTATGATGTGGTTTATGGTAATTTGGTTTATAACTATTTTATGAACTGGGTTATGCATATTTTATTCTGGTCCACTCACACCTTCTGTTTTTACTGCCCTCCAGGTTGTGGAGCTAGCGCGGGGTCTTGACGTCGAGGCAGTTTCCGAGGCATAGAAGTCACGTGAGGGATCCCGGAGTGTTTTAAATTTTTCCGCGTGCGTGTAATTAGCATCGGTTTTTATTTTTTTTCTGTGTATTTTGTACTATGCTCTGTAAACGGTTGAATTTGGGATATTTTGTATAGTTTCTCCTGCGTCTGACTGAGTACTTTTGTAGTTACGTGAGAGTTTTACTTTGGTGTTGTGCTGGGGAGTCAGACGGGAGCAGGATTTACCTCGGGTTTCGAGGTGAAACCGGGGTGGGTCCTGACATCATATCTCATGGTAATAAGCAACGCATGCTGCCCGGGGTCTCTCCGGATCCATATCTCTGACATCCCAGATGTCTGACGTCCCAGACGTCTAATCATAGCAATCCTGCTCCTGAGTCACTATACGGTCCGGTAGCTCCGTACAATGACCCCTCGTAGGCAATGCACCGTGACTTCCCCAGTGTCCCAGACACCTGGAGGAGACCATCACATATCCTCGTATCAAGATGGTATATGGAAAACAGTTTTATCAAATCATTTCACAACGTTTCAATGGGCCCTGTCCGAAATCTGCATAAAACATCACAATTTCATTTAGGGTACCCGACCCGAAATCACGTTTATGAAACATAAGGTCCCAGACCCGAAATCACATTTATGAAACATAGGGCCCCAGACCCGAAATCACATTTATAACCCAATTGGGCCTCATGCCCGATTCTGTAAACCACTGGGCCCACGACCCGAATTCGTAAATCAACTGGGCCCCTGGCCCAATTTCATAAATCAATTGGGCCCCTGGCCCAATTTCGTAAATCACTGAGCCCTTGGCCCGATAATATAACTCAAATGGGTCTCAGCCCGATTCCGTAAACAACTGGGCCCCTGGCCCGATTTCATAAATCAACTGGGCCCCTGGACCGATAATATAACTCAAATGGGCCTCAACCCGATTTCGTAAACAACTGGGCCCCTAGCCCGATTTCATAAAGCAATTGGGCCCCTGGCCCGATTACGTAACTCAAATGGATTCCAAGTCCGAGGTTTCCAAAACAATTGGCCCTCATGCCTGAGTTCATATTTCCAATTTCAAAACCATTTCATCACATTATTCATGAAACCACAAGCACGTAAAACCACAATAAAACTGTCAGCCTCGATATACGTGCAATATGGAAAACATCTCGAAATACGTGTAACATACGTAAAGTCAATAGTCATAATCATCATCATAGAAATGACGTAAATAAAACATATAACACAGTTAGGCATGCATAGTATTTATAAAACCAAAGTCCACTCACAGACCGTCCAACGATGTCGCCTCGATATGCGTGCCATAGGCCTTCCCGGGCCATACCACTATCACCGGGACATACCACTATCACCGGGACTTACAAACCTGTCCAAATCATACCCAAAGGTTACTACTAACCTATACAAGTCCATATTAACAATCCTAAACTTTCCTAGAAAAATCAACGTGTCCCGAACACATTTCCCGAGGTGAAAAATCTCGATTTGACCAACTTAACGATCTCCGATCGACCCAAACCACCGCCATTGGATCCGGATCGTCGAAACCTTTAAAATGGTCATGGTCCCACCTAAAAATATGTTCACACGCGCCCCCACGTGCGGGTCAAAGGTCTAGTCAAACGTTGACCAAAAAGTCAACGCTGACGTCATCATGAACAGTAAGTCAATGGGTCAAAGTCAACGAGTCAAGTCACCGGCGACCGAGTCAACTCGCCGGAATTTCTCGCTGGAAAACTCCATTGATGCCCCAAACTTCAAACTTCGATATCTCACTCGTTTCTCAACCAAATTCGACGTTCTACCTATGTAAATCCATCAACTCGAGCCAAGGATTCTAAAATCAACTCAGAAAATTCAGAAAGTACCTGGATTTTAAGTTTTGGCCATTCAAAGTTTCGGCCAGAATTCCAATCATCATTCCGTCCACCTCCAAAGTCCAAATCAGTCCCAAATTGCACCTACAAGCTCATGAGAACTCAAAGAACATCATCCTAAGCTTAGAAATCAACACCATCAAAATCAAAAACCCAAAATTTGAATCCCACAGTTTACCTTCCAAAATTCCGGCCACAGTGCACAACGGTTCTTGCCGTGGCCACCATTGGGTTCGTCTCAACATCCTCTCCAACTTTCATTCACGGTTCATAAGCAAAGAATGAAGATCAAGGGGGTTTGTAGAGATTGTTTCTCACAGCTCACTTCTCTCATGCTCTATTTTCTTTGTTCACGGTTCAAAGGGAAAACATAGAAGATGAATGATAATGAAGGGAGACAATGATGATTAAGGATGATGATGATGTTTAACGGGAAACATGATCCCTAATTTAGGGTCCTTAAATTAAGGGATGAGTGACACTTGTCACTCATCCAATTGTTCACAATCATCTGTCACTGTTCACTATTTTAATATTATTTTATTCAAATCTCGGTTCGTTCGGTTAATCGATTTCGCTCCCGTGACCACAACTTCGTCGTCGAACCTCCGATTTTGGCGTACCGCCTGTCTACGAATTCGTATCGACTCGATCTACATGATGGTCCTTGGCCCTCGGCCTTTGGACCTCCTGGGTCAAAAGTCAACATTTGGCCCCTTTTCAACTAAATTACCAAAATGCCCCTCGACTTCCGAACGTCATAACTTCTTCCTCGAATGTCGGAATCGGACGTGCCACCTGTATATGAACTCGTGACGTCCCGAACTACGCCCACGCTCAAATGCAAAATGGTCATTTTGCAAATTTCATCTGATTTCACTAAACTAATCCCAGATTAGTCATTCTAAACTATAATTAATTAATATTTAATCCCGATATTCGGGATGGGTCGTTACAGTAACTCTGTCGTCCGACCTCCAATTAACGCATGCCGCCTGTCGTTGTATTCAGGAGATCGAGACCTACCTAACAGTCCTCGAATTCCATGAGAAGTTCATGTCATTTGAAAAGTCAACCTTTTGCCTTCTTTCAACCAATTTACCAAAATACCCTCGAACTTCCGAACGTCATAACTTTGTCTTCGGATGTCGGAATATGACGTGCCACCTATCTATGAACTCGTGACGTCCCGAACTACGTCACGGTCATCGGTCAAAGTCCATTTGACTTCCCGAACGAAAAGTCAACATTTTTCCCATTCTAGGCGCAAAATCGTCATTTTGCACCGTCCGTCCGAACGCATCCAACTAATCACCAATTAACTTTACTAATCCCTCACTAACAACTAATTTAATCTGGATTTCTGGGATGGGTCGTTACACAAAGTGTGAGTGGACCAAAAATAAAGCAGTTATAAATTCATTTGAACATATATATATATATATATATATAATTTGACCCTTCGTTTCTTTAAACATACATGCATTCTGTAGAATACATAGAAATACGATCAATTATAAAAACATATAACATTTCTATATATATAAATGTATATCTATACAAAAATACATCTGGGCACGTATAACATCAATTCAAATGTAACTATGTCTCCTCATATCCCTTCCTCGGCATCGAAGGCAAGTTCGATGCCAACTCAGGGCACACAGTGTAACGACTCGGAATTTGAAAAAGGAAAATTTGGCAAATTTGAAAGAAATGACGATTTTGCCCCTAGTTATAAGGTCCAAAAGTTGACTTTTTGATCGAGACCTTATTTGGACTTTTCGGAAGTACCGTTGGATAGGTCTCGAGACGCTGAATCCGTAGACATGCGGCATGCGTCAATCGGAGTTCGGAAGTGAAAGTTATGCGTCTAGAATTGTGAGTGGTATTTTGGTAATTATGTGTGCAAGGGTAAAATGGTAATTGTGATTGATTCAATTAATGTTTCAGTATTTGATGACTCATCAGAGGGAGTGACACCTGCCCTCCACTGATTTGGATAAAGTAGTACCTCTAAGTGACATCTGTCACCTTGTGAACAAGATTGGTGGCAAGCTTCGTTGAATACGTATTTGTATGTGTATGTGTGTAATTGTGAAAACAAAAATAGAGCACCAGTATGCTCTCAGATAGCAGGCTTCAATCTCATTGTCTAATTGATATGTGAGGGAAATAAAGAGAAGAAATGAGAGGATGAACTAAGAAAAAGAGAGGAAAAACAATAACCCCTAAACTCGAAGACCCAAACCCGTGAAGGCCATAGCTTTCAAAAAATTCGAATTTGAATTTAGAGCTCGAGATGATTCAAATTGGGGTTCAATTATGTCTTCTGGGATCATTTCGACCAGGACTAGATTAAAAATGAAAGAAATTGGGGTTGTTTTGGTCTAGAACAGAGAGGGGGAAGACTTCGAAAATTCGAGCTTGAGTCGAGGAATTTGAGACATGGAATGATGAAATTGGACTTGGAAATGTGTTCATTAGGACCCCATGATGCTCCCTGATGCGTCAATTGAAAGAAAACGGGTCGAATTGATGAAGTTCGATGAATGAACAACGTTCAGTGTTCTTAGAAGGTAAAGTTTGATTTGACTAAATTGAGGTTGAACAAACCGTTTGTAGGAAAGTGGGGGTGAAGAAGAACACTATAGCAGGTGCGTGGCTTTCACGCGCAGCCACTCACGGCGGCGCTTGAGGGCGTGTGGACCCGATTCCCGAGGTGAGTTCAACATGACTTTTGTCCTATGCAATGTAACGAACATTTTGGCATTGGTTTCGAGCTAATCGGACACCGTTTCGATGTTATTTCGAGGGTCCGAAGGTTTATGTTATGTTTTAAATTAATATTTAATTCCCAAAAAATTGTGGGAAATTAATATGATGTTAATAAGTCATTAGTGACCCTAAGTAATGATTTTGGACAGGATTCGAGATTCTTGGAAAATGTCGAAAATTACGGAAACGCGTGCAGCTCAGAAAGCGAGCGGTTTGGACGGTGTGTGAGTGGACCTTTGTTTTATAAACCATTATGCATGCATAGTTAAATGTTTTACATGATTGATTGCATGATTTGGATTGCAATGATGTCTTGATGATGTGGCATGATTATCTGTGATTTCATGATTATTTTAATCGGTCTTTCTAACACGTTTTACGAGCATTGTGCAAATGATGTTTTGGGCTAGGCCCGGAGTCAAAATGGTTTCAAAAAGGAGATTTTGACTTAATTGGCGAGTCAAGGATGATTTTTGGATTATTTTAATATTTTCAATGTGATATTACGGATTTACGTGTAAATGACATTTGAGTTTGAGACCCTGTCGGGAATGCTTATGACTTGGTTTGAAGTCATGAATATGGTTGATATGTGTTGTGGTATGGATTGTGTTTGTGATTGTGGATACTGGATACTGGATCATGTTCTGCATGGTGTGAGTGCAGTCCCTATACGTGACTCGGATGGTGCGTGAGTGCAGTCCTCGAGTATGTGGTACGTCTAGATGGTGCATGTGCAGTTCCCAGACATGACGGATATGACTCGGATGGTGCCTGAGTGCAATTCCCGAGGTTGGCCTACGCGTAGTGCGGATGTGATAGTGTGATTGTTTGTGCACTTATGAATAGTGCAGATTGATTGATTGATTGATTTTGAACTTATGAATAGTGCTGTTTGATGTTGATTGTGATTACGTACTGGTATTGAGTACGGGTTTCTGGTCTGTGTGGTCAGGTGATTATGTTTTCATATGTTTGGATTTAGAGCCGGGATTTGATACTGTTCATGAGATTTGGCTGGAAAGCTGGTGATTGTGATTCATATATTTTACCTTATGCATGCATGGTTTGATAAACAGGAGGATAAATGATGTGTTTTGAAATATGTTTCAAATGATATTATTTTTGTCCACTCACACCTTTCCTATTTTGATGACCCTCCAGGCCGTGGCACGATGTTAGGGGATGATCGAGAGACGGAGGCATGAGCGGAAATCAGTGCAGTTATCCCTGGTCTGACAGGTGCTGAAGGGTAGTCTCGGAACTTCAGTTGACTTGTCAGACGGGAGCAGGATCAGGCACGGTTATCAACGTCCAGTTGCGACGGGTCCTGTCACACAGCCCCTAGGTAACAAATCCCCGATAATGGTCACGATTCATATCTAAAGGTATGCACACCACTCGGGGTCTCACTCCGAGTCTACTCCCAGGAATTCTCCATCTGGGAGGCTCTATCTCTGAACCTAGTCTGAGCTCTATCCCGGATCTAGTTCGAGTATCTCTCCGGAATCTGGTCCGGGACCACAACACAATCTCCCACTCCTGGAACGGGTTCCCTATGGGGATACCCATTCTGGTCAGTGGATCGTGACCCTCCAAGTCGACGTCTGGAGGAGACCAACCCGCAAGCTGGAAGGGTATATACATATACGTATGAAAACCTTTGCAAATCCATCTTTCCAAACCATGTCAAAACCTTTACCCAGAATTTCTTTATAAACCAAATATTCAAAAGTCTCAAATCACCAATACATCCATTTAGTTCACAAATCATTTCAAAACACCGTTGACTCCCCCAAATCCGAGTCAACGATCGTCAGATGGGTCTCAAGCCCGATACGACCATTTTCATGTAAATCTGTGCATTTCTCGAAATCTGTAGTTCAATTCTCAAATCCCAAAATCATAAAACATTTAGCAAAAAACAAATTTAGAAAATAAGTAAAACAGTTATGCATGTATTCATTTATAAAATCAACGGTCCACTCACAGCCAGTCCTTGCTATGCTAACAAACCATTTACACATGTCCTGAAGCTAAATACAACGCCCGAACCTTTCCAAATACACTTAAGGGTCACTAATTTACCCTACTAGGTGTAGCATCCAAACTTAAAATGAAACCGGCCCGGGAACGCGCTCTGAACACGCTTTCTGAGGCTAATTCCTTCAATTTGACCAAACTTAAAATGTAAAATATTAAATAATGTGTAAAATGACGTTTTTACCCTTGGAGGAATATGGCTAAAAGTTGACTTTTCGTTTAAAATACGTTTTGTGCAATTTGCGAGGACTGTTGTGTAGGTCCCGAGACGCTGAATCCGTAGACAGGTGACACGTCGAAAACGGAGCTCGTATGAAAAAGTTATGGGTCTGGGAAGTTCAGGGGCAAAATGGTCATTTGTGACCTCAAGGGTAAAATGGTAATTTTATGTGGATTTTGATTAGACGGTGAAGAAGATGATTATCACATGATTTCAGTGGTGATTCACTCCATCTAATGAGTCATATGATTCATCAAGTGACAAGTGTCACTTGTTAATAAGGATTAGTGGCACTTGGGTTATGTGTTACAATTAATTAATTGTAGTTAGCAGATAAGAATTTAAATGGGAAGCAGTGCAGTCGACTAAGAACAAATGCAAAACAGAGGACACATATACCTCTCCTTCATCTTGATCGAATTTCAGTAGGAACAAGGGCAATTGTGAGTGATCAATTAGAGTTAATTGGTTAATTTGAAGAGAAAAACCGAAAGGAAATAGAATAAACACCAATGAACACCATACTGAGCAAACCCGAAAAATCACCCAACACCCTGATTTTCGATTTTGATTTTTAAGACGATTTCGATCGCAATTGAGGTGATATTAAGCTTTCAAGGAACTAGACGACTCGAACCCAATCAACTAGAACGACAATTGGAGGTGAATTGGTGATGAACAAGCCCTGCAACTGTTTCGGAAATTCGAGCTTGAGTTCGATTACTTAGAGGTAATCATTCATGAAATTGATTTCGATCGTGTTTAGAATGAAGGTTAGATGCTTCTGGTATGATAAATTGAAGGAAACAGGTTGGTTTTGGGTAGAACCCGAATTCGAGCCCGTCGGGTGTTCATCTTGAGTCGAGGCGTTTTAGGCTTTAATTGATTAAATTGAAGTTACTGAACTGTAAGTTAGATTGAACTGATATTAATGAGTGAAAGAACGGATATAATTAAGCTTGAATTGAAGGAGCTTGCACCGGGTCTGATCGCGGGTTTCAGACCCGTTTATCAGAGAAACGGGCGAGGAAGGAGCACTGTAGCAGTGCACTGTTCACGGCGCGTGGCTTTCACGCGCAGCCGCTTGCGGCGGCGCGTGAGGGCGCGTGACCGGGAATCTGAAGGAGGGTTCAACACACTTTTTGATGCTCTCGATGATACGGACCTATTAGCGTTGGTTTCGGGTCAATTATATATGAATTTAGAGTAGTTTTGCATACCCGAAGCGTATAAGTTACGTTTAAAATAATATTATTTTATTTCGACCATTAGGAAATTCAGACAGGAGACTATGTAACAAGTTAGTAATATGATATTACTTGTTTGACAGGCCCGAATACTTTCAGGACGTCGGAGGAGCACGAACAGCTTGAAACTGAACAATCTGGACGGTGTGTGAGTGGGCTTTTGATTTCTACCCTAAATGCATGCATATATGTTTTAAATGCCTTATAATATGATTTGAAATGATTTGGTATGATTGATACTTCGATATGATGATTTCCGGATTTTTTGGGAATATTATATTATTTTATATGCTTTTAAGCACGATTTTCAAGAAAACTATAAAACTGATGTTTCGAGCTAAGGCTCGGGGTTTGAGCTTGATTTTGACTCGGATTATGAGTCTGGTATTAGATTTGATGAAGGAATGAGATTGTGATTGCGCAGATTTGCGTGAATTGGTTTATGGATTTGAGAAAAGTGTTTTTGGGCTTGAAGCCCAGTTCAAAAATGGTTTTGATATTAAATGCAACTATTTTCACTAGTTTTCATGATGATGATATGTGAGGGCTTTCGGTGTGGAATATGTTTCCCCCGAAAGGGACCCTGGAGATAACGCTCGCCTCCGGGATGGAAGTGTTTACCCCGGAGAGGTCACGTAGCACGGTATGTTGTCGTGCAGAAAAATGGAGGCTCGACTCAGACCAGATGTGCTGGATTATATGGAGGTCAGTCAGTGATATGTTCATAACGACCTGGATTGCCGGCTGGTGATGTGTTCACAACGGCGGATGCTCGGGATTTGAGCGGTCCTTGAGCCTATTGATTTGCACGCGTTGTAGGGATAACGTGACTATATATTGGACCTGGATCATGTGTTTTTATTGATGTTTGAGATTTATATTCATATCTTGATTATTTGAGTTATAAGTTATGATATGCATGCATGTTTACAAAACTGGAGGGTAAGACTATATTTTGATAAATGTTTTTCTAAACGTTATTTTTGTCCACTCACACCTTTGATGTTTTATTTGCCCTCCAGGCCAGTGCACAGGTACTGAGGCTAACATCGAGGCAGAGGAATAAACAGACCGTTGCGTACTCAGACACCTTGCAGCGTAGGATTTTGATCCCTACTTGTAAATATTTCCTATGCTCTGTAAACCATGTTGACTAGGTCAACGGTCTCGGAATACTGAACTATCCCTTGTTTGACAATGTTTGTCATTTGTATGTTCTATATGTATATATGTAAAACTACTTTTTGTACTTTCGAGTTATTGTCAGACGGGAGCAGGATCTTTCACGGTTATCGAGAGATAATCGGGATGGGTCTTGTCACCATCCCCACAAAAATTACTGTTCACACGCGCCCCCACATGCCCAGTCAATGATGCTACAGTAACGCTGACGTCACCCTCCGACTGGTCCCTGCTCTGACATTTCTGACAAGATGACGTCATCATGCTATCAGAATGATGATATCATCATCTCTGTCATTCGGTGGATCCCTACCGAGAAACTAAGCTACCGTTCGGCTGGCCTCTACTGAGAACCTTCGGCGTGGCTCGGTTGGCTCATACCGAAAAACTAGAGGCGGGGCCCCGTGACCCACGGCCTTGGCCCGCTCAGAAATCCCTCTTTCGGTCACCATTTTCCTCACGGTTGGTTCCTACGGACTCGTCTCAGTGTATTCTACCAAACTATAACCTCAAAAACGAGAGGAAGAGTCGGGTTTGTTACCTCTGGGTCGAAGGTGCTCTGCCCAGTTTTCAGCCGTCCTCTCCGGCACGTCCTTTGGCTCAAACCGGTCTGTTGAGGCTTCAAATCGGTTGTCCTAGCATCTCTGTGTTCTTAGTCTTGCTCCATAGTGAAGGTAGGTGGTGTGGGTTGAACAGTCGACGCCCTGGGTTCGTTTGCCCGTCACGGTTTTTGGGTGGTCGTGGGTTGCAGATGGCTAGGTTGATAACGGCGAGGGCGATGGTGATGAGGGTGATGTTCAGTGCTGCTGAGAGATCGACCTGGGAAAGAAAAGATCATGGGGAAGGGAGATGGATGCTAGTTGTATACAAAGAAAATGGGTTTCACGGCAAAATGAGAGACAAAGAAGGTTGGGTTCATGCATCCAATAATTTGGGCTTTTGGGCCAGTTAGATGAGTGACATTTGTCACTCATCTGATTGGTTCAAGAGTCCAACTTTGACCAATAAGCTCAATCTACTTTTCCCGATTCTCGAAAAATGAAATAGTAGTCTGTCATATCCGTGACCCATAACTTTCTTTAATGGTCTCCAAACCCGGCATGCCGCCTATCTACGAACTCAGGACGACTCGATCTACGAAATGGTCAAAGGTTCAAAGTCGTACGACGCTTCGGGTCAAAAGTCAACATTTTACCTTGACTAGGGGCAAAATGGTCATTTTACATATAATTTCCATTAATTAAATAATAACAAAAATTCGGGTCGTTACACTACTAACATCGGTTTTTTTTATTATAATTTTTTGTAAGATTTTTGTGTATTAGTCATCCATTTTTACATATTCACCAACTTTAAAGGAATGAAATTAAAGACATCAATAATTACATAAATATGCATTGTTGCTTTGCAAAAAAATGTTGATTCATGTCATTAATTAAATAAAAATGTACTTACAATTTCATAATACTAGAAATAGTTATAAATCTAATACATCAATGACAAGTGAATGCTAGAAATTCAAACAAAAACACCTAAGATGTCAAACCCACCTTATGACCTGATCTGCCTATTCACTTCAAACCTCATCCAACTGCTTTTGTGTATAACATTCTTTCCGTTTACCTGAATTATTATACTACACACATAAAAGATGAAACTAGCATTAGAAAAGACGGAAAAAATGTACGAAGTTAATGCATAGCAACACTAATCCATAGCAACTCAATATCAATACTAATCCATCAATAATGGTAATCTCAATACAACACTAATCCATCAATAACAACACTAATCTACCAATAACAACACTAATCCATCAAAAGAAACTCAATAGCAACATTAATCTCAATACAACACTAATCCATCAAATGAAACTCAATAGCAACATGAATCCCAATACAACACTAATCCATCAATAACACTAATTTCAGTACAACACTAACTCATCAATAACAATATTCCCAATACAACACTAATCCATCAATAGAAACACTAATCTATCAATAGCAACACTAATCCATCAAAAGCAACTCAAGTACCTTGATGTGAAGGGAAGTTGTTGCATCTTCATATATTTTCTTCATATATCACATCACATAATAGTCACATATCTTTTCATCCATTTTCTTAGGAACACTCTATAGTATCCAAATAATTTATCATTTCATTAATTAGGCTCATATGAAAAAACAAAAAACAAAATATCTACCTTAGGTTTATACAATTATACCTGAATTATTGTCCATATTGGTGGTTGGGGAGGTTGTCTACTGATTTGAGCATTAACCATACCTAAAATATTTGGCATTTTAATATTAAAACACAAGAATAAAGGGTATACAACGATATAAAATAAAGCTCAATTAAGCGCCTATCATTATTGTAAGCAAATTCTATCAGAAACAAGTAAGTATCCCAACTTCCACTGAAATGCAGTACACACGCTCTCAACATATCTTCTAATGTCTGAATAGTCCTCTCAGACTGCCAGTCAGTCTAAGGATGAACAGTCATGCTAAAGTGTGTCCAGGTCCCTAAAGACTGTGTGAACGCCCGCCAAAATCTCGAAGTGAACTTTGGATCACGATCTAAAATAATGGATTCAGGTACCCCCATGTAACCGAACAATCTGATCCATGAATAATTGAGCTAACTGGTCTAACCGGTAACCTGTCATGACCGGTCGAAAGAGTGCTGATTTCGTAAGTCGATCTACAATCATTCATCAATCCAAATATGTCCAGGATCTCTTGTCCAAGGTTGGCATGTCTCAGTGTAGTTCGGTCTCCACTCTCTTGGTTCTAGATCAAAAGCTCCTTATCACTGATGGGATTCCCCTCACTAACCCTTCTCTCTATCGCAGTTTGGTAGGTGCTCTTCAGTATCTAACCTTCACTCGGCCTAACATCGCCTTTGTTGTCAACACGATCAAGCTCATATTGCGCTATGTTCAAGGTACCGACGACTTTGGTCTTCACTACTCCTCAGGTGTAACGACTCATCCTGAATTTCAGGATTAGATTAATGACTAATCAAGGATTAGTGAGGTTAAACAGTGATAAGTTGAGCGAAATCGACCGGACGGTATAAAATGACCGTTTTGCCCCTGAGCGTGGGCAAAATGTTGAATTTTGACCAGGGAGGTATAATGGCCGAGGGCCAAGGACCGTTACGTAGATCGGGTCGATACGAATCCATAGACAGGCGGCACGTCAAAATCGGAGGTCCGGTGAAAAAGTTATGGTCACAGGAGCAAAATCGATTAAACGTACGAACCGAGGGTTTAATTAAAATAATATTATAATATTGTAATCTGATCCAAAACTTAAATTAATCTGGACCGTTGGATGAGTGACAAGTGTCACTCATTCCCACATTTACTTTCCCTAATTCATGGATCTTGTCCCTATTGGCTAATTATTTTATAATTAATCCCTCTCATGAAACCCCAGTCGTCCATCTCATTTTAAGGATTGCATCTGCACCATACATTCCATCTTCTTTTTCCTTTTATTCTGATCAGCCATCTCTCTTTCTCTGACAGGACCCATCCCAATCCCCCCGGGATTAGTGCGGAATGACCCTGCTCCCGTCTGACACGAAGTGTCAGACAAGGGATATTTCCGACCTTTGTCCTCTCGGGCTATCAGAGTACGCCAGAATCCGGAGGAGGTATATGATATCTCGGTCTCTGCTACAGTCCACATCCGATGTCAACCTGAAGGGCAGTCAAAACATTAAAAACTGTGAGTGGACAAAACAAAAGTTTATAAAAACATTTCCATAAAGACATTTGTACCCTTCACTAAAAAGCATGCATGCATTCGAAAACCATTTAACCAAAGAAACCATATGTGGGACTAAGCCCAAAACTATAATGAAATAGACCATACGGGCCACTGCCCAAATCATAAAGAAACCAATAAGGGACTTAGCCCAAAACCATAACCATACTGAAATCAAGTACATGACCTCCTGCTCAAATCTTGTATCCACATAATATATATCATATTTATATCACATACACATATAATTCACACAACCAATCCTGTCACGGTTTCCAAAGCTACGCGCGTGCTACCCAGGTCTCAATCTGAGTCTTCTCAAAGTCAAGATCAATGTTCGCAGACCACTGACCCTACCTGAGGTAATAGTAATCATAGCCTTCCTGAGAGTAAGGAACCCAACTGGGGGGTGACTCCACTCAGTCGGTGCTCCGTGACTACTCCGGGGTCCACCCAGGCCAACGACCCTCCCCGGAGGAGATAATAGAAGTAAAGGAAGGTATATGAATACATATATATACATAACATAAACATTCATGCCCGGTTCCCTTGAACTGTTATGATCCACAACATCCATTAACCAGGGTTCATGCCAGTTCCCAAAACCGTCATGAACTTGGAAATCCATCTAGGGTCCCTGACCCGAAATCATCAGTGTAAAACAACTGGGTCTCGTGCCCGAACATATGACTCAACTGGGCACCGTGCCCGATATCTAAGGGTCAGTCACGACTCTGATCATAGTGATGCGTGCAACCATCCATCCAGGACCGCCCTCAATCCTAGTATGTCGCCGTGAACGTATCAACCGACGCGACCATCACAAGATCATAGTGCACTCATCACCGATCGATATCCTGAATCGTCAGCACTCCGAAGTCGAGCCTACCCAGGCTGCCCGACCACGAATCGTGCATCGTGACCTCTCCGGAAGGAACACATCCCAATCCGGAGGCGAGCGTCGTATCGTTGATCGCCGTGCATATAGCACCCGCCACGACCACGATTTAGACCCGAAGGTCGTAAATAGTGTCATATGCCCGAGACTAAACCAAATGGGTCTTATACCCAAGTTTATTCTTTTAGAAATCCAAAACCAAATCATTTAAATCAATAAAGAAATACATACCCGTATAAGCACCGTATAAGGCCAAAACCTCGAAATACGTGCTTATACGTAAACACATACAAATGCACCCATGGCATTATCAAACATGTAATAAAACATATAATAAATATTTATGCATGCACCAATTTAGAAAACAAGGTCCACTCACAGACCGTCCGAGCTGCCGCCTCGATTTGCGTGCCATACGGCTCCTCGAGCCGATCACCATCACCGGGACTCCCAAACCTGTCCAAATTTTAATAAAAGGTTACTAACTAGTTAATTAACCTCCTACCAAAGCCCCGTAATTTTCCCGAACTTTTAACTATTTTTAAACCGACCCTAAACCTTCCGACACCCCAAAAACTATCGAAACGATGTCCAATTGACTCAAAAACAGTCCCAAAATGTTCGTTACATCGAATAGATGAAATTACATGTTGGAACCTTCCCCAGATTCCCTGCCACGCGCCCTCACGCGCCCTGGGAGTGCACTACGCGTGGGCCTCACGCGCCACTGCACAGTGCGTCTTCTTCCCTGCGACAGACCGGTCCAGCCGGGTCGACTGTGCAGTCCGGTCCAGCTGGACCGGCGTGACCGGTCAGGCCCTCCTTCTCCCTCATTTTCGGTCCGTTTTCCTCCATTTTAATCCCTAAATTCCACTTTTCTCATTTCCTATCTAACCCAATCAACAAAACCGACTAAAACCCCCCTAAATCGATCCCTAGAAATCACCCCCCACGGCCCCTGTTTTTCCCGACCACCTTCCAGCCTTCCTCCGGCGTGAACCACCCTCCAAACCATCCTAAAATGTCCCTAGAAACCTATGGAACACTTCCTAAACATCTAATACTAACCATAACAACAAAATCGAATTTAAGTGAGTTTTGGGTTTTACCGGGTACCCGCACGGGTTCTTGCCTCCACGCCGCCGTGGGCGGCGGTTCAGGCCTCCAGGTCGGCCACCTCAGCTCCCTCAGTCTCTCTGGTCCTCACGGCTGGTCATGGGTTAAGGTGGGATGGGTTTTGGGTTGCACAAAGATGGAGAAATGGTGAGATCGGGGGAATGGTTTTGAATGAGGAAAATGGAATGGTTTGCACGGTGCATGAAGGAAATATGGTGTCCATTGGATGGGTGAAACTTGTCACTCATCCATTGGGCATCAGGACAAATATCTGGGCCTACTGGAGTCCAAAAGTGAACCCGCCTCGTAATTCGTGCAATAGTGCACTCGAACTTCCGTGAACCGTAACTTCGTCGTCGAACGTTCGAATTCGACGTGCCGCCTATCTATGGATTCGTATCGTCCTTATCTACGTAACGGTCTTTGGCCCTCGGCCATCGGACCTCCCGGTCAAAAGTCAACATTTGACCCTTCTTTAACCAAAATTACCAAAATGCCCCTAAACTTCCGAACGTCATAACTTCCTCCTCGAACGTCGGAATTGAACGTGCCACCTGTCTATGAACTCATGACATCACGAACTACGTCACGGTCATCGGTCAAAGTCCATTTGACCACCCAAATGAAAAGTCAACGTTTTGCCACGCCCAAGGGTAAAACGGTCATTTCGCATCGTTCGTCCGATTTCGTTCTACTAATCACGGATTAGCCTCACTAATCATGATTAGTCACTAATCTAATCACGGAATTTGGGATGGGTCGTTACATTCTCTCATACTATCTTTTGCTACCCGTGAAAGAAAGAGACCACCCCCATTTCCAACAAACATCCAGACGACCATCACCCTCACTGTTTTGCTCCTCTCCAGCTGCAGATCAAACAAGCACGACCACACCACCCTTCATCTTCATACACCCTCTCCAAAGCCCGAGCACCATTTATTTGTCACCCTCAAAACACACGACATAACACACCACCCCACCACCGTGATGGCATCTCTGTTTTTTGTGTGAAAGGCTAGTGAGAGACTAAGAGTTATGAGGACGACGCGGCGGTGAGGCTGAGTACGGCGGGGACACGACGGCGGTGACTAAAACCAGAAAACCCGATAAGCCATTTTATGCCCATTTTCGAAACTTCCCTTTCTATCATGTATGGACCGATTTAATGTTTTAGGTTTGGTTCTAAGGTAAAAAATAAGTGCTATGGACGTGGTTTCGAGGATGGAGACGACCGGAATCGGTGGCAGAACTTAGTTGCAGGGACCGTCGACATTGATGGATCAATGACGTGCTTTCTCGTGTGTTCCTTGGCCCTTTTAGATTATAAAACGATTAGAAATGATTAGACAAAACTTTAGGAATTAAAAGAGTTGAAAAACGGTCGAAAATGGAAGAAAACCAGGAGCGCCGGTTCGGTTGGACCGAACCAGTCTGAACCGGCTTAATTGAGGAAGAAGATGAACAGTACCCCAGCGTGTGGGCTTCACACGCATCCACTTGCGGCGGTGCGTGGGGCACTTTTGGGACATGTGTTCAACATGACTTTTAATCTATTCGATGTAACGAACATTTTGGAACTGGTTTCGTGTCGATCGGACACCGTTTCGATATGTTTCGGCGTGCCCGAAGGTTTTGAATCGAGTTTAAAAATAGTTAAAAAATCGGAAAAATTACGGGGCTTTAATAGGAGGTTAATTAAGAGGTTAGTAACACTCTAGTGTGATTTGGACAGGTTGGAAGTCCCGGTGATAGTGATGGGGCTCGGGAGGGCTTTTGGCACGCGTATCGAGGCGGCAACGTATGACGGTCTGTGAGTGGACTTCGTTTTCTAAACTGTGATGCATGAATAACTATTTTATATGTTTTTCATAGATGATTTCTATGATGATGATTGTGGCACTGGTGGATTATACGATTTCACGTATTTTGAGGTAAACCCGTATTTACACATATTTCGAGGTTTATGAGTTTATACTATTAGTATGTTTATCTGAATTCAATAATGATTATGTGGTATGGTTTTGGTTTTGGAAAGATGAATTCAAGCATGAGACCCATTTGAATTATGTGATCGGGTTAGGGGCCCAGTTGGTTTACAAAATCGTGCTGAGACCCTTTTGAGTCATGAGATCGGGCCGGGGGCCCAGTGGTTTACAAAATCAGGCATGATGCCCAGTTGAGTTTTATAAATGTGATTTTGGGTCTGAGACCCTATGTTTCTTAAACGTGGTTTCGAGTCGGGGACCCTAAATGGATTTGTGATGTTTTATGGGAATTTTGGGCAGGGCCCATTGAGATGTTTTGAAATGACTTTGTAAAACTGTTTTCCATATACCATCTTGATACGAGGATTTGTGATCGTCTCCCCCAGGTGTCTAGGACACTAGGGAAGTCACGGTGCATTGCCTGTGAGGGGTCATTATACGGAGCTACCGGACCGTATAGTGACTCTAGAGCAGGAATGCTATGATTAGACGTCTGGGACGTCAGACATATGGATGTCAGAGATATTGACCCGGAGAGACCCCGGGTAGCACGCGTTGCTTATTACCGTGAGATATGACGTCTAGGACGTCAAGCGTCTGGGACGCTAGGCATCTGGGATGCCGAGGATGGTTATGTGGTAAATATGGATTATTGGAATCTTGATATGGTATTTCGGTATTTGTGGATTTGTGGTTATAGATTTGGACAGTGGCCCACTTGATTTGGATTTACGGATTTTGGTATTCCATGGTTTTGGGCTGAGTTCCCACACTTGATTTTGAGTTACGGTTTTTGGGCTAAGACCCTAATGGTTCATTTGAGTAAATGTTTTGATTACTACTTTTACGATGCATGCATACTTTTTAGTGAAGGGCATAAAATATCTTTATGAAATGTATGAAATGTATTTTTATAAACTTATTGATTACTCACAGTTTTTTTTTTATGGTTTTAATGCCCTTCATGTTGATCATGGACGCGGGCTGTAACAAAACCGAGACATCGCACTCCTCCACCGTTCCTGGCGTGCTCTGGGAGCCCCATATGGGTTGAGGTATGTATTATCCCTTGTCTGACACTTCGTGTTAGACGGGAGCATAGCACATCCCATGTTAATCCCGGGGGGATTGAAATGGGTCGTGTCATCAGGTCCCTTGTGCATCCAAGCATTCTCTAATGCGAATTGGGGCGAGACCCCTAATACGAGGCGCTCTACATCTGGTCACATTGTCTTTCTGGGCCGCAATGCCGTCTCTTGAGGTGTCAAGAAGCAGGCAACGATCTCTCGTTCCTCTACTGAAGCGGAGTACAATTCCTTGGCCAACACAACTTGTGAGCTCCCCTGGCTCTCCTTCCTTATTATCGACCTCCGTCTCACCCTCTCTCAGGTTCCTCTTCTTTGGTGCGACAATGTTGCTGCCATTCAGCTTGCCCAAAAACCCATCTTCCATGGCGCACCAAACACGTCGTGATCGACGTTCACTTCATTTGTGAACAGGTTCAGTGTCACTCTCTCCAGCTGGCTCATGTTCGCTCCGCCGCTCAACTTGCGGATATGATGACCCACGGGCTCCATACTCCTATGTTTGAAGGCTTTCGTGACAACCTGCTACTTCGTCTGCCTCGCATCAGTTTATGGGGGGATGTTAGAGATAAGGGCTAAGAGTTAGTTGAGTTAGTTAGCACTGTTAAGAGTTAGTTATTCCAGCTGTATTCCAGCCCTAGCCTAGCTGTCATTGGATAGCTACTAAGTTAGTTAGCATTGTTAGGAAGTTAGAATCAGGTGCATGGTGTATGCTTGATATAAAGAGGATGAATGAAGTGTAATATAATGTGAGACAAAACTAATGAAAACTGAGAAAATTCAGTCCCAAACTTCCTCTAATTCTCTCTCGAATTCCTCTTCTCCTTCTTCCTTCATTCCTTCTTCTTCTTCTGTTGATTTCTTCCTGGTCACCATGAATTCAATCATAATGTTCATATGAACTCTAACGTTTGATTTTGCAGATTGAAGAATGACTTGTGGCTTTTAATTTTTAGTTAGATTTTGGCATAGTAAGGTTGATGTAAAAACTACAAAAGTAAAATAATACTGGGTTTCAAAGTTGTTTTTTCTTCTTCCATAATTTTGAGTTTAGGTTTCGGAGTTATACGGCTCATATTAAGTTTAGTGTTTGTTATTATGGGATGGAGAAAGTAATAGTCTTAATTTTGAGTTTGATTTTTCTACCGTAAGATTGATGTGAACTAATACAATACAAAATGAGGGTTTCAAAGTTTAATCTATTTTTTCAAATTTCTGAAATTTGATTTTGGGATTATAAGGTTCATATGAACTCTATTGTTAGATATTCCTGGTTGCAGAAAGAATTTTTAATTTCTCTCTTTTGAGTTTGATTTTTCTATGGTAAGGTTGATAGAATTTTGAATTTCTTGAGTTTGTTTTCTATGGTAAGGTTGATGGAATTTTGAATTTCTCCCTTTTGAGTTTGGTTTTTATATGGTAAGTTTGATGTAACTCTCGTAACATGAGATTGGGATTTCAATTTTTTTTTTTCAAAATTTCGAGTTTAGATTTTGGAATTATAAAATTCATATAAACTCTAGCGTTTGATATTGAGAATTTGAGATTTTTTTAAATTTTATCTATCTTAAGTTTAGTTTTTTTATTATAAGGTTGATATGAGCTCTCATAATATGAGATTGGGATTTAGAAGTTCAAATTTTGTTTCCTTCAAAATTTGGAATTTGAATTTTAGAGTTATAAGGTCCATATGAATTCTAGCACTTGAATTATAAATTGGATAAAAATATTGAATTAATTCCATTTTGAGTTTGGTTTTATACGGTGAGGTTGATGTGAACTCTAAAAAAAAATTGGGGTTTCAAAGTTCAAATTTATTTTTTCAAAAGAAATCGAGTTTTGATTTGGGAATTATGAAGTACATATCAACTCTAGTATTTGATATTACGGATGAAAGAAAAAGTTTGGGCTAACTTTTTCGGAATCTGAACTTTGTTTTTAATCTTGTTCTCAAAGTACCGGTTTGCATTTTAAAGGATAAATGTTGATGTCTGGTGTTTACTTCTACATCTTCTGATTCTTTCATGCAAAAGAAGGGAAGCAAACACACATCGACACAAACAGACAGTAAAGGACACAAGAAAGCTAGAAAACCTTATACGTTCATATATCTTCTCTATTAATTTTTGAGTTCATATCAGCTAAGGTTATTGGTTTGATGCTACTAATAGATAATTGAACCAGATCCATTGGCTTATTTTCTTTATTCATTGCAAGGAAATCAATAATTCGATACTCGACCACCTTATGATTTCATCCATTCAATAAAATTCTTAAAGTTTCTGTGAGATTGACCACCTTCTTTGACATTAGTCATGGCCAATTCCTTGAGTTCAGAAGCTCTTGCTCTGAACCCTTCATCACCGAGCAGTTGCTCAACTTGTTTTTGATTTCTCCTCGTGTTATGATCCCGCTTTCATTCTTGTCAAATCTCAATCCCACCTTCCAAACATCACAAATATAGCCTTCATTAAGAAACTGATCAGCAAAGTAAGGCCAGCACAAGAAAGGAACCCCATTGCTTACACCTTCGACGGTAGAGTTCCACCCGCAGTGACTTACGAAGCAAGCAATGGCACGATGAGCTAGAACCTTTTGCTGGGGCGCCCAACCACCATCAATCCGCCAGATGCTATGCAGTCTAAAAACCCTTTTGGGTAGGGATCAGATGTATTGTCAGTGATATCCGGCCTCACAACCCAAAGAAATGGCCTCTGTGATAGCTCAAGAGCCAAAGTCAGTTCTTGAAATTGGGTTTGGTCAAAAACTGTGAAGCTCCCAAATGCAACATAGATCACTGAGTTTGGTGGCTGCTGATCCAACCACCGCAAACAAGTTGAGTCTTGTGGCCAGAAGTTGCCCGCTGGATTCCCAAGCCGGGTGCTAGCCAGAATAGGACCTATTGGTACAATCTCTGGTGCCATTGTCATTGCTGCTGGCTCAAGGTCTTGAGCTGAGCCATTCTGCCAATTGCACTGTCCTGTTGTTTCTTGCCATAACTTGAAACACTAATTTCTGTGTGGCTATGTCACCAATGCATGCCCACACAAAGTCTTTAGGTTTCATGGTTGGCAAATTTGGTGCCAACTGAATCGCCTCGCTTCTTCGAACAACTCCTGCCAAAAGTGAATCAACACTAACAATTTAGTTTCAGACTCCAATTTTTTCTTTTGGCACTCATAAGTTTGTTGCTGTTTATTAATTCTTCTTTGATTTATTCGATCTGACGAATAATGAGTGAGATCATTCTATATTAACAAAAGCGTTATAGAATCTTTTCCATCGTCCTTGATGATTTCTTCATCAATTAACCTTGGTATACAGAATTGCAAAGCCAAGAGAGCAGCTGCTGCAGGCCAGAAGGCAACCCTCCTAATATTCAACTCCTCTGCCACCTCCAGAGCCCAACCTGAGCTCGCATCAGCAATCACACAACCCACTTTCCCACCTTCCCTGCCGTTGATCTCCTCTATCAGCTCCCTCAACTTCCCGGGCATGACGCGTTGCATTGCCACACAACTGCCCTAAATCATTCCTATCCTCCCATGGTTCCAACCCATCTGGAATCAAAACCAGACGAATTCCATCACTCACATGACTCTGACCCGCCAAGGCATTCACAACACGCTTCTGGTTGAAGTCTGTGTTCACAAATGTGACTTTGAAGCCTTGATTCACCAAGCATTGTGAGAACTCCATCAATGGAAGCACATGGTTTACGGTCAAGTTCAAGCTTTTTGTTGTTGTTTTTGTTTACTGTGATTGTTCTTTAGTTGATGGTTTCAGTAGATTGGCTTCATTTACATCAATCTATTGGTTTTTACTTTTGTTCTATAATTGACGGAACTAACTTCCATTCCTTGTAGAAATATAGTGAAGATGTTAAATGTTAAAGATGTAAGTCTGCGCTTTGGTTTTGTAGTTGATACCCTTCTTTTGCCTTTTGGTAATCATTACTGTTTTCAATTTCTAGTGTATAATTCTAGCTAGCTAGCTTCTAATTTCCAGTTATTTAAAATAGAAAACAAGAAAGAAAGTTGTTTGATAACTCTACATGGAAAGATTTGAAGAAGTTTGTGATAAAAGTTTATACGTACTCGTTAGTTGGACGTCTGATAAATCAAGAACCACGACCGATTGCCACCGGTAGTTGGTACTTGGTGGGACCCAGGTGAAACAATAAAATGCGTCGGCAAAGGTAGCATCGATGCATAGCGGGAGTCCGCAGCCACTTTTCAATATGAACAAGCTAGAATGGCGCGGAGTATAAAATGTCACCAACAGTGGAAGCAAAGGTGAAAATTAAGGTCTAAAGGTGAAAATTTCTTTTTGTGTTTACTCTCACTTTTCTAAATTTTATTTTTTAAATAGAAAAATATATTTTTTACCAGGAGCAAATAATCACAAGTAAATGAAAGTTCCAGAATAAAAATAGCCCATAAATATTAATTAAACCTAAAAAATTCAAAATTCAAAATAAAAATAAAAATAAAAATCCTAAATCTGAAATTAGGAAGTCCCCGTATCTTTTGCAGCCATTCCACCAAGAGGAGAGTCACAGTGGTCAACAAGGAGAGAAATAAAAGTGAAATTGAAGATGTTCTCATAGTCCATTCGACGAGTGCATTATGTACATTAGACGTAACTAAAACTACCACACAAGAAACTGAAAGAAGATTGGTGTTGAGAGGGTCACGGGGCAGAGCTTGGGGGTTGAGATTCCAAGGTGAGCCATATCTGATGGCACTTGATGAGGGATGAGGTCAGAAATTAAAGACGGGAATCTGAAGATACATACGGAGTAGGGACGGATCGCAAGGCAGGTAGCCTGGGATGCAGTCCAGGTCACTTTTTTTTGTTCCCCATGTTCTAATTTGATAGCCCAGTTGGAATTTTCTTATTAGTCTTGAGTCTCCTATTTGTATGAAAGTATTTGATAGCCCGGTTGTCAAAAAATTCCGAACACAAAATTGAGCACCGAAAGAAAAATGAACTTTTATTAAATCAAGTCATGTATATGTGGTAGAACCCCTAATTGGTAATGTAATTGGCCCAAGGTCTTAGACATCAAAAGTTCTCACAAGTTCAAAATGCAGTTTTTAAACGTGATTCCGCGAAGCCGCGAAGGAGAGCGAGAGTGAGCACATGTGCGAAAGTAAAGAGAGACAAGAAGCAAGCTGCAAGCATACTCTTTTCTTCTCTTCAAGCCTAGCTCTGCTCCTCTCCAGGTAATAAGTCTTTTTCACTTGCTAGAATTTATTAAAATTTGAGTATTTGTTGTTGAAATTTTGTGTTAAAATTGGGGGATATTTAGGTTTTCCAAATTTGAGAATATAAGTTTCTAGTAACTTAGTCCCTTGGATTGAACTTTTGTTTTGTAGGAGCTATTTCTACTCTTAAATTCTTACCTAACCTGTTTTCTTTCTATCTTTGGTGTTTTCTTCCGATTCATTTAGTTGATGTTACCTTTTTTCACTATGATTGTTCTCAAGCATTTTTTTTGTTTCTAGTTTACTCTGTGATTTTAATGATCGTAAATGACAAAATTGAATTAGGCAGATGATTTTTTCCTTGATTTGTATGTTTACATCTTCTATATTATTCATGGGTTATTCAAAATAGTTACAATGTCAAGTGATCAACAAAATTCTAGGAAACAAAAAGATATTTTTTATTTGTTTAAGAGAGCTTATTATGTATCATCAAGTAGCTTGCCTATTGCCCCGTCTCCATCAAATCCAATTGGTGAGGAGCAACCTCTTTCAAAGTCTCATACAATTGAGTAAAAAAAAATAAGAGCTCAATCTCAAAGTGATGAGAGAGTGCATTCTGATCAAGGAGTTTATACAAATTCTCTTGAACGTGATATGGGATTACGTCCTCAAATAGATACATATCCACAATAAGACATGATAATGTTCGAAGAGTTTATATTCTTTTAGGACCATGTCAACCAAATTAAATTTATATTCTCCCACTTAGTGGGGAAACAAAAACGTCGATTCTAAGATGATTGGTTCAATTAATTCCCATGGCTTGAGTATTCTATTCATGCAGATAAGGTGTTTTTTCTTTCCATGCTTTCTTTTTTATATTAGTCACTCACAAAAGGCATTTATTGTAGAAGGGTTTCAAAATTGGAAGAGAGCTGGTGGAAAAGAATGTGCATTCATTACTCATGTAGGCATTATAAATTCACCACATCATTTTGCTATGAAAATGGTTGGATTTAAAGAATGTTACCCACTGACATGACCCATCCCAATC
Source organism: Prinsepia uniflora (assembly GCA_032719365.1). Classification (NCBI taxonomy): domain Eukaryota; kingdom Viridiplantae; phylum Streptophyta; class Magnoliopsida; order Rosales; family Rosaceae; genus Prinsepia; species Prinsepia uniflora. The sequence goes on from CM064875.1 coordinate 61,080,886, forward strand.
CCCCCGGGATTACGCGGGATGAGCCATGCTCCCATCTAAGCCACGTACGACACGAAGGCCAGACACCCGTCTAACCTCCATGTAACACGTAGGCCAGACAAGGGATACCCAGGTTGACAGCCCAAACGGCTTCCAGAGCGCGCATGAACAATAGTGGAATGTGTGATGTCTCGGCCTCATCAGCAGCCTGCATCCACTATCAACTTGAAGGGCATAAAAAACCAGAAAAGCTGTGAGTGGACGAAAATAAATAAGTTTATAAAACTCATTTCACATGAAAAGACAGTTATGCCCTTCACTTAAAAACAATGCATGCATTCGAAAACCATTTCATTTCCAATATAATAAAAACGTTTATGAAACCAAAAGCATTTCATTTCTCAAATTCGTAGGGCCTTAGCCCAAACCATAACCAAAACCAAGTGCCGGAACTCAGCCCAAAAACCGTAAATCCAAATCATGTGGGCCACTGCCCAAAACATCTAAAAACAATATGGAAACATTCATGATATCACGTAAATCTGAACACACATCAATGAATAGAACCTGCTGAATTACATATCAACGAGTCTTTAAACTCAACAAGTCTTTAAACTCAATAGCATAACAAGCCTCCCAGGTAACGAGTCTTTAAACTCACGAGTCTTTAAACTCAAATAATACCGGGTCCCCCGCGGGTCAATCAACTAGTATTTAAACTCAAATAACATGTCGGGCCCCCAGGGCAATCAATCAACGAGTCTTTAAACTCACGGGTCTTTAAACCCAAAAACATAGCATCGGATCCAGCAAATCCAATTAAAAACCATTTCATGTTTCAATCACAAATCAAATCCAGAAAATCCAATTTATAAATTCCATATCCATTTAAAGTCTTTGAATCCGAAATCACATTTCAAATCCAAAATCATGCCATCAAACCATTATTAAACCACAACATGTATAAACATAGTATGAAAGCATAACCTCAAAATACATGCAGAAACGTAAATCACAAATACCAAAATCATAAGCATAGAAATCACATATAGAAAACATATAAAACAGTTATGCATGCATCAGATTTAGAAAACAAAATAGACCTTCCGGACCTGTCCAAATCAGACTCGAAGGTCACTAACTACTTCAAATAACCTAACATTAAATCCCCCAATTTTCCGAGATTTTTAAACGTATTTAAAATAGACCCTAAACCTTTGGACACCCAAAACTACCCCGAAACAGTGTATGATCGACTCGAAACTTGTCCTAAAATGTTCGTTACATCGAAAGGATTAAAACACATGTTGACCATGTCTGGAGATTCGGCCTCACGCGCCCTCACGGGCCGCCCAAAGGCGCTGCTCATGAAAGCCACGTGCCAGGAACAGTGTCATCGTCCTCTTCGTGTCGAACCCGGTTCACTAGTTTTCTGGGTCAACCGAACCGACGACCAGACCCGGTCGGCTTTCCACCAATTCTTAACCTTTTCACTCCGTTTTTCTTCCTAAAGCTTCGTCTCAGTGTCCTTAATCGATCTACCAACCCAGAAATCGAAGAACAGTAGAAGAAGCTACCTTCTTGATCGATGAACAGTAACAACCAACTTCCTCCGTCGTGTTCTCACGATCTCGGCCACTGTTGGCCTCGGTTCCAAGCCTAACGCATGCGCCTCAGCCTCCAGAACCTCGTCCAATTAACCAAATTGATCAACAACCAAAAAAACGTAATTTTCCATTTTCAAACAAAACAGGGCTTTCGGTTTAACCCTCTTACCTTGCCGTCGTTGCACAGCCGTGGCCACCACCACGATCATCTCACCGACCTCTCTCATTTCCATTCACGGCCTAGCATCAGCAGATGAAGTTTGAGGGTGTTTGTATGGGTTTGGGGTTACATGGTTTGAATGGTCTCACGAGTTAAGGATCAAATGAAGAAAATGATCGAATGATGGAGAAGATAAGGACCCCCAATTTTGGGGAAGTGGGCCACTCATATGGGTGACACTTGTCATTCATCTGGGCCCCTCCAGAATGTTCCCCCAAATCAAAGAATTCCATGTGTCCATTTTCTCGATTTTCGAGCAAACTTGCTAGACTCGTACCTTTCTTATCAAATGTCGGAATCGAACATGTCACCTGTCCATTTACCCATCCGAATCAAAAGCCAACATTTCGCCCATTCCCCGAGGCAAAACGGTCATTTCACACCGTCCGTCCGCGATTCTTCGACTAATCATCGATCAATGCCGCTAATCCTCCGTTAATCACTAATCTAATCCTGAAATTTGGGACGAGTCGTTACACCCACCATATTGATAGAGCAGTTCAATCCCCACAAGAGGTAGCAAGAAACCGGTCGAGGCTTATAGCCACTGTAGAGGCCATTAGGTATCTAGAAAAACAAGGCATGGCTTTTAGAGGCAATGATGAATCATGTGACTCTTAATTGGGGTAATTTTGTACAGCTGATCAAGGCATTTCCCAGAATGAATGACAATGTTGAAAATGTTGTTTTAGAAAATGCTCCTAAGAATGCACAATATATTGCATCGAACAAAAAAAAAAAGATTCTAAATATTTTTGCTAACAAATTGAGGAAGCGGATACAGGTGAAATTGGGGAGAATGGGAAATTTTGTATTCTAGTTGATGAACCACTTGACAATTCTAAGAAGGAACAAATGGCTATTATCATAAGGTTTGTTAGCCATGATGGGTTTATTCGAGAAAGGTTTTTGGATATTATGAGTGTTCATGACACTAATTCTTCAACTCTAAAAACTAGAAATTTTGAAGAGCTTGACAAGTACAATCTTTTAGTGAGTAATATGTGTGGTCAAGGATATGATGGTGCGAGCAATATGCGTGGTGAATTTAATAGTTTACAAACATTATTTCTCAGTGATTTTTCATATGTATATTATGTACATTGTTTTGCTCATCACCTTCATATGTATATTAGGTACATTGGAAGATTTTTTTTCAAATTTGAATAATATTGTGGATTTTGTTGTTGTTTCTGCTAAACGACACTCTAAGTTATAATTAACTCGAAATTTCTGACATTGAAGAGTTGTTATAGGCTGGTACACTTGGAACAGGTAAAATTCGTTGTTTGCAACGACCCGTAATGTAACGACCCGTCCCAAATTCCTAGATTAGATTAGTGACTAATCACGATTAATGAGGTTAATCGGTGATTAGTAGAGCGAAATCGGACGCACGGTGCGAAATGACCGTTTTGCCCCTGATGGTGACAAAATGTTGACTTTTTAATCGGGCGGTCAAATGGACTTTGACCGATGACCGTGACGTAGTTCGTGACGTCACGAGTTCATAGACAGGTGGCACGTTCAATTCCGACGTTCGAGGAAGAAGTTATGACGTTCGGAAGTTTAGGGGCATTTTGGTAATTTGGGTGAATAGGAGGTCAAAAGTTGACATTTTGACCGGGAGGTCCGATGGCCGAGGGCCGAAGACCGTTACGTAGATAAAGACGATACGAATTCATAGGCAGGCGGCACACAGAAATCGGACTTCGAACGAGAGAGTTATGGGTCACGGAAGTTCGATTTCACTATGCACGAACTTCGAGACGGGGACGTTTCGGCGAAATCTGATTGGGTGGATATTTTGGTGGGCCCCATGGATGAGTGACAAGTGTCACTCATCCCATTGACTTGATCCCCCAAAATGTGGATCTAAATAATTAAATATTATTATTTTAATTATTTTATAATTAAACCTAACAACCATTAATCCTAACCATCCATTTCAATTCTAACTTTAAATCCACACCCTTCATCCCTCATTCTCTCATCTGATTTCATCCCCTTCATTCTTCTTCACACACACCCGAAACCCCATAACCCAAAATCCTCCATTTTCTTCATTTTCTTCAAAAACCAAAACACACAATCACACTTCACCATTCATCACTTGTATGAGCTGGGAATGACCGTGGGGGGAGTGTGAAGGGCTGAGGACGGAAAGGGTGGACGGTGGCCCACGGTGGAGGACACGGCGGAGGAGAACCCGTGAGGTAAGAAAATTTCAAAAATTCGAAATTGGGTTTTAATGGGTTTTACTCGATTCCATTAATTGGGTGAGGTTCCTAGGACTCCCAGGAGATGAATGGGATTGGTTTCGAGGCATTAGACGGCCTGGAACAGCCGTGAACGGCGGGAGAAGTCACAGCCGCCATGGCCAAGCTCGAAGGTATGGTTTTTGATGTTTTCCTTCCATTTTGATGTCATAGGACTGTAGGTTAGGATTAGAGGATGAAAATGGGACAAACGGGAAGCATTTTGGTGGTCGGACGGCGGAGAACCCGCCGGGTCAAGCGCGGGTCACGGCGACCCGGTTGCAGACATTCGGGTCGACCCGCGAGGAGGCAGGGATGACTGATGACGTCATCATGTCAAGGATGACGTCATCATGTCAGATCTGACAATGTCAGACAGTGGGCCAATGGGAGCGTGACACGTGTCACTGTCAGGGGCTGTCAGTGATGACGTCATGCTGACGTCAACGATGACGTCAGCAGGTACTGTAGCGGCGCGTGAAGCCCACGCGCAGCCACTTCAGGTGGCGCGTGAGGGCACGTGGCAGGGAATCTGGAGAAGGTTCCAACATACGAAATCATCTATTCGATATAACGAATATTTTGGGACTGGTTTCGTGTCGATCGGACACCGTCTCGATATGTTTCGGGGCATCGGAAGGTTTAGGTTCGGGATTAAAAATAGTTAAAAATACGGGAAAATTACGGGGCTTTAGTGGGAGGTAAATTAAGTAGTTAGTAACCTTCTATTACGATTTGGACAGGTTTGGGAGTCCCGGTGATGGTGATCGGCTCGGGGAGCCGTATGGCACGCAAATCGAGGCGGCAGTTCGGACGGTCTGTGAGTGGACCTTGTTTTCTAAATTGATGCATGCATAAATGTTTATTATATGTTTTATTACTTGTTTGATGATGCCATGGGTGCATTTGTATGTGGTTACGTATAAGCATGTATTTCGAGGTCTCGGCCTTATACGGTGCTTATACGGGTCTGTATTTCTTTATTGATTTGGATGAACTGGATTTGGATTTCAAAAGGATAAACTCGGGTATGAGACCCATTTGGTTTTGTCTCGGGCATATGACCTCAGATATCGGGCACGGTGCCCAACTGATGTCCTATGTTCGGGTACGAGACCCAAGCTACTTTCCGGTTTTGATTTCAGGTCAGGGAACCTTAAATGGATTTCCCGGTTCATGACGGTTTATGGGAACCGGCATGAACTCTTAATATGGTATCATGGTTCATGACGGTTTATGGGAACCGGCATGAACCCTTGTTGGTTATTACGGTACATGACGGTTTATGGGAACCGGCATGTTACCTGGTTATGTTATTACGGTACATGACGGTTTATGGGAACTGGCATGTTACCTGATTATGGATATTATGGATCATGACGGTTCAGGGGAATCGGTCATGAATGTTTATGTTATGTATATATATGTTCATCTACCTTCCTTTACTTCTATTATCTCCTCCGGGGAGGGTCGTTGGCCTGGGTGGACCCCGGAGTAGTCACGGAGCACCGACTGAGTGGAGTCACCCCCCAGTTGGGTTCCTTACTCTCAGGAAGGCTATGGTTACTATTACCTCGGGTAGGGTCAGTGGTCTGCGGACATTGACTTTGACTTTGAGATGACTCGGATTGAGACTCGGGTAGCACGCGCGTAGCTTTGGATACCGTGACAGGATTGGTTGTGTGACTTATATATATGTATGTGATGGATATATGATATATGATATGTGGCGTGTACAGGTGTGCACAGGATTTGAGCAGTGGCTCGTGTACTTGGTTTCTTTATGGTTTGGGGCCTAGTCCCTTATGGATTTGGGCAGTGGCCCGTATGGTCGTTTTTATTGTGGTCCTTTCGACCTTAGTTTATATCTGCTTTGGGCTTAGTCCCACATATGGTTTGTTTTGGATAAATGGTTTTCCAATGCATGCATGCTTTTTAGTGAAGGGTACAAATGTCTTCTTATTAAATGTTTTTATAAACTCTTGTTTTGTCCACTCACAGTTTTTAATGTTTTGACTGCCTTTCAGGTTGACATCGGATGTGGACTGTAGCAGAGACCGAGATATCACATGCCTCCTCCGGATCCTGGCGTACTCTGATATGACAGGACCCGTCCCAAATGGACGTCAAAAACCGTGCCCGGTCCTGCTCCCGTCTGACAAGTCAACTAGAGGTCCGAAACTCCCTTTCAGTACTTGCCAGACAAGGGATGTTTGCGCGGATTTCTGCTGCTGTCACTGCCTCACGATCAGTCCCGAGCGTCGTACCACGGCCTGGAGGGTCACAAAACAGAAAAGGTGTAAGTGGACAAAAATGACCTCGTATAAAAACATTTATCAAAATACAATCTTACCCTCCAGTTTTCACAAACTTGCATGCATATCGTAAAACATGAGTGACCGATAAAATCAAAACATATTTTCCCATGGTCCATAAAACTCATGTTCACCAAATCAGTTCATGTTATAAAACATCAAATCCCGGCTCTCAGGCCAAAACATGTGAAAACATAATCACCTGGCCACAAAGACCAAAATCCGTACTCAATACCAGTACATCATCACAACAACATCAATCAGCACTAATCACCAGTGCTCCAGAACTATAACAATCCAATCAAACCGCACTACTCACAAGTGCATCAAATATCACAAATCACATCTGCACTACTCACAAGTGCACAATCAATCAAATTGCACTACTCACAAGTGCTGCACTACGCGTAGGCCAATATCCAGTCACTCTCTCGGGAATAAACACCTCTGGGCTCAACCCCCTCGGGCTCAGTCACCTCTGGGCGAACACATCCCCAGGATCAGACACCTCCGAGTGGTACATCCAGGTTCAGTATCATCTGAGAAGCTGACTACCATAGGATCAACTCCCGATCCTACAATCACATCCCCCAAGCTCCGGTCGTCTGGGTAATCCCCCCAAGCACCGACCGTCCGGGAATATCACAATCACAATGAAAACCATCCCGGGAATTACATCCCAAAACATTTCAATCAAATCTTGACTTCATACCAAGTCAAGGTCATTCTCAACTGGGTCTCAAGCCCAAAATACCTTTTACACATATTTCATTAAAATCACCTTTTAATTCAATAAAATATTCCGGAAATCATCATTGACTCACCAACCAAGCCAAAATATCATTTTAGAAATCCTTTAGACTCCGGGCCTAGCCCAAAACATCATTTGCACGTTCCTCGTAAAACGTGTCCGAAAGACTGATTAAAATAATCATAAAATCCCAATAAACCATTAATTTCACAAATTCACAAGTAACTCCAAATCCGAGTCAAAATCACTATTCATTTGGGTTCTCATGCCCACAAGATCATTATCACGCAAATCCATGCGTTGCAACCTCCGTTGCCATTTTCACATAAATCCACAAAATTGACCCTCGACTCATTCCCGAGTCACCACATCATCTTTCAATCCATGACTCAATAATCCGAGTCCAAACATTATTTTCAATCAATTTCAATCCCGGACTCATAAACCAAGTCCAAACATTATTTTTACCAAATTTCGTAATTTCTCGAAAATCGCCCAAAATAATAATATAATAATCATAAAACCGAGAAATTACCGGATTGAAACACAAATCATGCCCAAGCATATAAAATCATATAATAAGGCATTTAAATCATATATGCATGCATCACAGTTAGAAAACAAAGTCCACTCACACCCACCGTCCAAAACGGTCCGTTTCCGAGCTGCACGTTTTTCCGTAAAATCTGGAAATCACAACTCCTGTCCAAAATCATTATAGAGGGTTACTAACATCTCAAAATACAACATATAATTTTCCCCAATTTTTCCGGGATTTAAATACGTATTTTAAACGTAAAACAAAACTTCGGATACGCGGAACATTAACGAAACAATATCCGATTTCATCGAAATCAACGTCAAAATGTTCGTTACACTGAGAGGATCAAAAGTCATGTTGACCTCACCTTGAGACTAGGTCGGACGCGCCCCCACGCGCCGCCGTGAGTGGCTGCGCGTGAAACCCACGCGCCAGCTACAGTAACCAGCACAGTCGTCCCCTTCGCCCGTTTGTCTGGTAAACGGGTTGAAAAACCCGCGAACAGACCCGGTTCAAACTCACCCAATTCGACACCAATTAAATCCGTTCTTTCAACTGATCCCTTCTAATCCATCTCTAATTGAGTTCTGTAAGTTCAATTACTCGAATCATGGTCTAAATCCTCACGACTCTCGATCGATCCTCGACGGGTTTCCAATTCAGGTTCACCAATTCCATCCCTGATTTCCAAATTAATTCATAGGGTAAGCATCGTGAGAGTGTATTGAATGTTTTTGCAAGATCAATTCGAAGAATTCTTACCTCTAACCCGTCGAACCCAAGCTCGAATTGAAGCTGCCATGGAAGCTCAGTTCATCCTCAATCCGACACCATTTCACTTCGTTTTTGTTGCAGAAAGGTTCGTATGGATCCCAGAAGTCGAATTGAATCATCAATTTCGATCCTCACGGCTCACAATCCCGAATTCGAAAGTCCCCCAAATTCTCTGAATTTTCGAACCAAAATTCCCCCAGAGACCTCACTGTCACTCGAATCTCTCTCTCAATTCGACTTCCTCAGTCTCCCAATTGCACAATGAGACCGAAACAATAGGTTATCAGCTGTTAATGGACAATCATTAAGACAACCCACAATTTAGGGAATTTGTGTCTAAAGTGGTATAATTGTGTTTCCCATGATTCCCGTTTCAATGTTAGCAGCTGGGGTATGGAAGATGACAAAGTGACAAATGTCACAATCTGGTAGCAAGAATCAATGGTAAAAGACCATTTTGCCCTCCGTTCGACAAATTACCGTTTTACCCCTAGACATCCGTGACTCGTAACTTGGTCACCCGAACTCCGTTTTCGACGTGCCGCCTGTCGTTGGATTCGTATCGACGAGACCTAGGTAATGGTCCTTGGCCCTCGTCCATCGGACCTCCCGATCAAAAAGTCAACATTTGGCCCCTAATATGCCAAATTACCAAAATACCCCTCAACTTCCGAACATCATAACTTTCTCTACGAATGTCGGAATCGAACGTGCCACCTGTCTATGAACTCGTGACGTCCGGAACTACGTCATAGTCATCGGTCAAAGTCCGTTTGACCGCCCGAACTAAAAGTCAACATTTCGCCCACGCTAGGGGCAAAACGGTCATTTTGCACGTTTCATCCGATTTCACTCAACTAATCCCCGATTAGTCATTCTAAATCATGATTAATTAATATTCAATCCCGATATTCGGGACGGGTCATTACATGATAGCCCGGGAGGGCAAAGGTAGGAAAGATCCCTTGTCTGACACTTCGTGTCAGACGGGAGCAGGGTCTTTCCGCACTAATTCCGGGGGGATTGGGATGGGTCCTGTCAACGTGGTATCAGAGCGGGGTTGTCTCTGTTCGAGCAACCGTGTAGCTCTTGGAGTATGTACGCAGGTCGAGGATGTGATATCTCAAGTGGCTACAGTTCGTGATCAACCTGATAGTTGGGGTGTCGGTACGATAGTTAGTAGGATTGGCATGCCTTGGTTCGGCATTTGAGGCCGGGGTTGCCATAGTTCTGTCAAGGTTGACAGTGCGAGACCCTACGGAAGGATTAACGTGTTCGTATTCTGGAGTGTGATCGTGAGACGGTTAGTTGGGATCGTCTTCACGATGTCGTAGGATCGGTTCCGACGACTGGTTGGGAACTATGACCATCGATGTTCGGATTTTGTTGAGTTAGGTGGATTTACTGCTCCTGTTGGTTAACAGCCGGATTCGGAGAATCCTAGTTGATTGACGGTAGGATTGGATTGACGTCTTTACGATGTCAAGACAGCGGAGTCGGTCAGATTATGGATTTTACTGCCTTATGCAGTTGGGTTCTGCGGAACTCTAGGGGTGATTGTGGAACCCTACCTTATGTGTATGGTTCGGACATGGGAGCTGACGAGTGGTTTGACTTGGACGACTATTCGGATTTGGATTCGTTAGTCGGTCTAGTCATGTCAGCTTGTGTTAGGACTACACTTCGCAATCGGGGCTGTACTTACCGGTTAAACCTAGTTAGTTGTCGTGCTACTTCAGTTGTGATGGACTGTTGGTACAGCTAAGGTCGCGGGTGACCTGGTAGACGGCATTGGCTTAGTCGGGTTACGACTGGTAGAGTTTGATTTGGACAAGTTATCAGGGTTGGTACTTGTCGATGGAATCCCTGAGTGGGATACAGAGTAGTTGGTACGATCGGTTGATTCCGTTGGATGCGGAGTTTGTATATCGTGATTCCTGGTAGTTAGGTCTGCACGAGGTTGGGGCAGACGCTACTATCGATGGACGTAGACGAGTCTCATCAGGTCGTGTAGACTCAGGTTACCGTGACGATTGTGACGATGGGATTGTCAATCGTGACGATGATACGGGGTGTGTGAGTAACCCATATGTATGAGTAGTGATTCTGGATTCGACTTGATTACGGTTGAGTGCGATCACAGAATGAGACGGGGACGTATGAGGGACGTTTCCTTTTCTTGTATGAGTTGTCAGGGTGACTGTACCCAGAGTTTTTGGGTACGAGGGAGGCAGAGTTTCTCCTATTCGAGCAGAGGTACGGGATCATCGCTCGGTATGAGCGGAGATCCAGAGTTGTCTGATTGACACACTTTGTGCTGATGCTGACAGGTGGTGTACTGGTACTAGTGCGGGTGCTGGTGCCGGTGATTGTGATGACGATGAGTTACGAGTCGGGATGTGACTCTGACGTGGTGGGCTTATGATTGGTATCTGTGGTTCGGGAGTGAATCACGGATAGTGACGGACTGGATAGGATCCAACGGTAGTTGAGACGTGAGGATCGAGTACTGTCATGGGGGACTAGCGACCAGTTGGTCAGTGTTGGCCAGAGTTGGTCAGAATTGGTTAGATATGGTGGTTTGCAGAGATTTGACTGCAGATCACAGCAGGGGTCTGTTGTGACTTTTCAGTAGAGTGGTACATCAGATTAGGATGAATTAACATCCTTTTGGATGTACATATACGGTCGTAAATGGGCATGTGTCCATAACCAGTCTAACGGGGACACGTGGTTGATGTCCGGGTATGTTGTTTCCAATCTGGTTGGAACTTCGAAATCGCGAGAGGTTACGATTGAGGTGGCGAGAAAAATGTGGGTTTTCCGCATTGGTATTGAGTATATCGAAGTCGGGTGACTGAGATTCTCATCTTCTGCATGGTGGCAGACGATGTTGAATTACGTGGCGTGGTGAGTGCATCGAGTTTTGTTTGCATTCACGTAGGATGAGTATTGATGTCATTGTTGGGTATCATCCTTGGTTTTTCCTAGGTGGAATGACAAGGATCGATACGAGGTAATCAGTGAGAACCCACAGTCTCGGCGTGTCTTATCATTGACTAATTTATTTAGATGTGGGAAATGGTTGAGGACTTTGGACGTCGTGACGATCGGGGATCGTGACGTCTATGGTCGGTTGACGTAGTGTTGGATCTGGATCGTGATTTGGATATCCAGATAGGTGGAGAGTTTATTACTCTTACTTGGATGTTGAGTGAAGCATGATGGGACTGAACTTCTTTTCGAGGTAAATCCCATATGACTTATTACTCACCTGAGTAGTTGTCCGATGAGTAGTTTTCCGACGTGGTCGGATATGGTCAGCCTTAGGGATGTGCGGATATTGTGATTGGCTTCCCTATGAAGTCAATCGATGGTATTGGAGTAATCGGTTGAGCAGACAACCGATAGGTTCGGATATAGTGCGTCTCGGTAGACGAGAACGATATTTCGGGTTTTGGAATCAGATTTCTGGATGACGATTCAGGATTTGATTTTGGAACTTGAAAGAGGATTTCTGGATTTGGGTTTTGGAATCGGATTCTGGGTGACGATTCAGGATTTGATTCTAGAGCTTGACTGTGGATTTTCTTTTTATGGATTTGGGTTCGGAATGATTGTTCCAAATACTAGTTTAGGGAATGATGATTTCGGATTCGAATTTGGACATGATTATGGATATGATTTTTGAGTTTGGATTCGGGATTTCGTACGAAATTGCGGATTCGGATTCGGATTTGGAAATGGATAATGGGTCGGAGTTCGATTTGTCTAATACTGGATTGGACAAATGGAATCTATAGTAGAAACGTGATTGGCTATGACCTAGGTGGTTGTTGTCTGATTGATGGGTAGATGTGCGTACCTTGTACGTTGTTCGAGGTACGATACTAGGCAGACTTGTCGTGCCTGGTGACGGTATATAGGTGATACCGGTGGTACGTTGGAGAGCGTGTTGGTAGTCGGCTTGGTTCCGATACCATTGGATTAGTCGGGGTCGTGGACTGGACATTGGATACTGTGCATTGGGTCATAGTGGTTCTGATGAGTCTAGTTACACACAGGTCGAGTGAAATGCTTGTGGTTAGTGTAACCACGAGTGTGTGTCATATCAGTTTGCGACTGACGACTGTCAAGTGGTGACAGTTTGTCGGAGGTGTCAGCGTGGATCGTTGAGTGATTTGTAACTCCCAGTGGGAGTAGATGTCGGGATAGTTAGTGTTTGAGAAAGGAACCGTCGAGTTTCTGTGTCAACAAAAACGGTAGATTTAACCAGTAGTGTCAATTCAGAATGTATGACTACTGTCTTTCGACGTGGTCGAATGTAGACGATGTGACGTGAGCGTTAGTGGTATATCTAGTTGCAGACGAGTAAGGGTTGTTCTGGTTAGTTGGTGTACTAGTGTACACGTGTTTTGCGGTTGATTCTACTTTCCACGAGGTGGTTGTGGAATCAGGATAGTTGAAGTTTCAAGTTTGAAACTAAATTAAGGAGGGAAGAACGGGTAGAATTAGGTCGGTTGGAATTTCGAGGACGAAATTAATTAAGGAGGGAAGGTTGTAACGACCCGTCCCAAATTCCTAGATTAGATTAGTGACTAATCACGATTAATGAGGTTAATCGGTGATTAGTAGAGCGAAATCGGACGCACGGTGCGAAATGACCGTTTTGCCCCTGATGGTGGCAAAACGTTGACTTTTTAATCGGGCGGTCAAATGGACTTTGACCGATGACCGTGACGTAGTTCGTGACGTCACGAGTTCATAGACAGGTGGCACATTCAATTCCGACGTTCGAGGAAGAAGTTATGACGTTCGGAAGTTTAGGGGCATTTTGGTAATTTGGGTGAATAGGAGGTCAAAAGTTGACTTTTTGACCGGGAGGTCCGATGGCCGAGGGCCGAAGACCGTTACGTAGATAAAGACGATACAAATTCATAGGCAGGCGGCACACTGAAATCAGACTTCGAACGGGAGAGTTATGGGTCACGGAAGTTCGATTTCACTATGCACGAACTTCGAGACGGGGACGTTTCGGCGAAATCTGATTGGGTGGATATTTTGGTGGGCCCCATGGATGAGTGACAAGTGTCACTCATCCCATTAACTTGATCCCCCAAAATGTGGATCTAAATAATTAAATATTATTATTTTAATTATTTTATAATTAAACCTAACAACCATTAATCCTAACCATCCATTTCAATTCTAACTTTAAATCCACACCCTTCATCCCTCATTCTCTCATCTGATTTCATCCCCTTCATTCTTCTTCACACACACCCGAAACCCCATAACCCAAAATCCTCCATTTTCTTCATTTTCTTCAAAAACCAAAACACACAATCACACTTCACCATTCATCACTTGTATGAGCTGGGAATGACCGTGGGGGGAGTGTGAAGGGCTGAGGACGGAAAGGGTGGACGGTGGCCCACGGTGGAGGACACGGCGGAGGAGAACCCGTGAGGTAAGAAAAATTCAAAGGTTTTAATGGGTTTTACTCGATTCCATTAATTGGGTGAGGTTCCCAGGACTCCCAGGAGATGAATGGGATTGGTTTCGAGGCATTAGACGGCCTAGAACAGCCGTGAACGGCGGGAGAAGTCACGGCCGCCATGGCCAAGCTCGAAGGTATGGTTTTTTTATGTTTTCCTTCCATTTTGATGTCATAGGACTGTAGGTTAGGATTAGAGGATGAAAATGGGACAAACGGGAAGCATTTTGGTGGTCGGACGGCAGAGAACCGGCCGGGTCAAGCCGCGGGTCACGGCGACCCGGTTGCAGACATTCGGGTCGACCTGCGAGGAGGCAGGGATGACTGATGATGTAACAACCCGTCCCGAGAGCCGGGATTAGTAGAGTGAATAAGGTGTGATTATTGAGGTTAAGCAGTGGGTAGGTGGTCCCGATGGGTCCATGAGCGTAGAATGACGATTTTACCCCTGGTTCGGGCAAATAGTTGACTTTTAGTTGGGAGGTCGATTTGAGTGTTGATCGGTGACTAGGACGTAGTTTAGGACGTCACGAATCCATAGGCAAGTGGCACGCCTGATTCCGACATCCGAGGAGGAAGTTGTGATGTTCGGAAGGTCGAGGGCATAACTGTAATTTGGGTAAATTAGGGGGAAAAGTTGACTTGTTGAATAATCGAGTTTTGGTAGGTTGACCTAGGATGGTTAGATAGATTCCGTCGTCCTGAGTTCGATGACAGGCGGCACGTATTCATCGGACTTACGAGGCGAGAGTTACGGGTCTAGGAAGTTTTGGTTAAATCGTAAATATAAGTTAAAAAGAAGGGTAATTTGGTCTTTCTGCACATTGGGATTTGTGCAGGAAGAAGGAAAGGGACGGCTGGGATGGAGCCATTTGGTGAGAGAGTGAGGAGGATTGGTGACACGTGCTAAAGGTGGAGTGGCTTCTGGTGAGTTCGAGTGTGTGCACAGCCCAAATAATTGGGGTGCACCCGTGTATGTGTGTGGTGCTGGTTCAGAAAACAGAGGGAGATCGTGAAGGAAATTGAGGGTGGTGGTGTGTGCTGATGAATTGTGAGTGTGTGAGGGTGATCGGAGAGTGAGAGGGAAGCAGTGAGAGAGGTTGACGGTGTGGTGGCTGTGTGTGAGGGTGTCGAGAGCTGCGGGAAAATCAGGGGGGAAACAGGAAGGAAACCAAGGAATTTGTGAGAATTGTGGCGGTGGCAGCCGTGTACGGGGCAACTGAGTCCGTGGTGGTGTCGTGCGGGTTGCGAGGAGTCAACCACTACCAGCGGAGCTCACGACGGCGACAGGTTGCAGGTAATTTCTATTTCCCCGTGTCTATGCTCTGTTTTGGCCGTGAACTTCAAATCGGAAGTCGTGGCTTGGAGGGTTGAATCGAAGAGTCTAGCGGAGTTTAGGGAGTTCAGTTGAGTCCAGGGTGTTGATTGGTTGAGCTGCCGTGACGGGAGGAGCACGGTGGAGGTTGGCACGACGGCAGGTCTGGATGTACTCTGTTTTGGTCGTGACTTTCAATTGAAAGTCGTGAAGAGTGGAATAGAGTCGACGGTCCAGGTGAGTTGAGTTAGGTTTAGAAGGGTCCTAGGAACCGTCTGGTGTTACCACCGTGAAGGGAGGTGACCTGGGTGGCCGGAGTAGGAAACAGGGCAGTGTACGGGTTTTTGTTCAAGGTTGAGTCGACGAGTTTTAGGGTGAGTCGAGGTGAGTGACATACGGGAAGGGGTAGCCTAGGATGGGACGATGCTGTTGGTGAAGAGAGGAGTCGTTTTGGTGGACGGAAAGAGGAGAACCGCTCTCGCCGGTTCAGGGTCCAAACCACTGGTGCGAACCGGGTCTGCTCAAGGTTGACGGTGCACTGTAGCTGGCGCGTGAGTGCCACGCGCAGCCACTTTGGGCGGCGCGTGGGGGCGCGTGCGGCGGCGGATGGAAAAGTGATCAACATGGATTTTGGTCTAGGAGCTATCGTGAGTTCAATGGAGTTGGTTTCGGGTCAATCGGAAGTCGTTTGAGTTTAGTTCCGCGAGGGTGAATGTTTAGGGTCCCGGGTTTTAAGTCTTTGGTTCGGGAATTTTAAGGAAATTAGGTAGTTGTGTCGTAGACGTATTAGTGACATAATTTGACGGTGTTTGACAGGATCGGGATTTCCCGAAGAAGCTAAGGAACGGGCTGGACGTTCGGGACGCGAGTAGGGCTCAGTACTGTGAGTGGACCCTTTTCTTAAACTCGATCATGCATAACTGTTTTTATATACGTTTTTGATGGTTTTACTTAAGACACTATGTTTATTGCATATGTTATGATGGTTTTACGTGATTGTACGTGATTGAGATGTTTGCACGTTTTTCGAGACGTTTTCGGGATTTTGCACGTTTTTCGAGAAAATGCTGGTTTTCGGATTTTGATGCCACATTTGGGGATTTCCACCTATAAAGGTTTTCTGATAATGATAAATGGGTTATGAAATATGATTTGTGATTACATGTGGTTTCTGGAAGCCGGAAGGGCTTCGGGCCGGTGATTTCGGATTCGGGTTTGGATAAGGATTTGGTAAATGGTTTTCAAATGGTTTTGAGATTGGATTTGCTGGATCTGGATATTGGGTTTAAAGACCCGGATATATGTGACGGGGGACCGACCGCATTGGGTTTAAAGACCCGGATTGAGTTTAAAGACTCGGGAGTTTAAAGACTCGGATATATTGATTTCCCCCGTAGGCCTTGAGTTTAAAGACTCGGGAGTTTAAAGACTCGGATATGATTAAGGCCTGGATTGAGTTTAAAGACTCGGGAGTTTAAAGACTCGGATAGGTCCAGCAGGTTCGATCGGGAAATGAGACTTTGATACGGTTTCTGATACTCATGCTATGGTTTCTTATGATATTTTATAGTGTTTCTGTTTCTTATGATGTTTTATAATGATTATTTTATAACTGTGTTCATAACTGTTGGTTATGCATGTGGTTTCAAAACGGAGGGTTAAACTCGGTTTTCATATAAAGTGGTTTTGAACTTTTTGTACTTTCTGGTCCACTCACATTTTCTGTTTTAAATTGCCCTCCAGGTTGTGGAGCTAGCGTGGGGTCTTAACGTCGAGGCAGTGTCTGAGGCATCGAAGTGACGAGCGGGATTTTCGAGTGCTTAAGTTTTCCTCCGCGTGTGTGTATCTATTGTCGGATTTTGTTTCTTTGTATTTTTTTTGTACTAGGCTCTGTAAACATTAACTTCGGGATCTTTTGTTTGATTACTCCTGCGTCTGACTGGGTCAGAGGTGAGTTTTACTGGAGTTTTGTGTCGGGGAGTCAGACGGGAGCGGGATTTACCTCGGATTTCGGGGTGAAACCGGGGTGGGTCCTGACAGATGACGTCATCCTGATGACGTCATCATGTCAGGGATGACGTCATCATGTCAGATCTGACAATGTCAGACTGACATGTTAGACAGTGGGCCAATGGGAGCGTGACACGTGTCACTGTCAGGGGCTGTCAGTGATGACGTCATGCTGACGTCAGCGATGACGTCAGCAGGTACTGTAGCGGCGCGTGAAGCCCACGCGCATCCACTTCAGGCGGCGCGTGAGGGCGCGTGTCAGGGAATCTGGGGAAGGTTCCAACATACTAAATCATCTATTCGATGTAACGAATATTTTGGGACTGGTTTCGTGTCGATCAGACACCGTCTCGATATGTTTCGGGGCATCGGAAGGTTTAGGTTCGGGATTAAAAATAGTTAAAAATACGGGAAAATTACGGGGCTTTAGTGGGAGGTAAATTAAGTAGTTAGTAACCTTCTATTACGATTTGGACAGGTTTGGGAGTCCCGTTGATGGTGATCGGCTCGGGGAGCCGTATGGCACGCAAATCGAGGCGGCAGTTCGGACGGTCTGTAAGTGGACCTTGTTTTCTAAATTGATGCATGCATAAATGTTTATTATATGTTTTATTACTTGTTTGATGATGCCATGGGTGCATTTGTATGTGGTTACGTATAAGCACGTATTTCGAGGTCTCGGCCTTATACGGTGCTTATACGGTGCTTATACGGGTCTGTATTTCTTTATTGATTTGAATGAATTGGATTTGGATTTCAAAAGGATAAACTCGGGTATGAGACCCATTTGGTTTTGTCTCGGGCATATGACCTCAGATATCGGGCACGGTGCCCAACTGATGTCCTATGTTCGGGTACGAGACCCAAGCTACTTTCCGGTTTTGATTTCAGGTCAGGGAACCTTAAATGGATTTCCCGGTTCATGACGGTTTATGGGAACCGGCATGAACTCTTAATACGGTATCATGGTTCATGACGGTTTATGGGAACCGGCATGAACCCTTGTTGGTTATTACGATACATGACGGTTTATGGGAACCGGCATGTTACCTGGTTATGTTATTACGGTACATGACGGTTTATGGGAACCGGCATGTTACCTGATTATGGATATTATGGATCATGACGGTTCAGGGGAATCGGTCATGAATGTTTATGTTATGTATATATATGTTCATCTACCTTCCTTTACTTCTATTATCTCCTCCGGGGAGGGTCGTTGGCCTGGGTGGACCCCGGAGTAGTCACGGAGCACCGATTGAGTGGAGTCACCCCCCAGTTGGGTTCCTTACTCTCAGGAATGCTATGGTTACTATTACCTCGGGTAGGGTCAGTAGTCTGCGGACATTGACTTTGACTTTGAGATGACTCGGATTGAGACCCGGGTAGCACGCGCGTAGCTTTGGATACCGTGACAGGATTGGTTGTGTGACTTATATATATGTATGTGATGGATATATGATATATGATATGTGGCGTGTACAGGTGTGCACAGAATTTGAGCAGTGGCTTGTGTACTTGGTTTCTTTATGGTTTGGGGCCGAGTCCCTTATGGATTTGGGCAGTGGCCCGTATGGTCGTTTTTATTGTGGTCCTTTCGACCTTAGTTTATATCTGCTTTGGGCTTAGTCCCACATATGGTTTGTTTTGGATAAATGGTTTTCCAATGCATGCATGCTTTTTAGTGAAGGGTACAAATGTCTTCTTATTAAATGTTTTTATAAACTCTTGTTTTGTCCACTCACAGTTTTTAATGTTTTGACCGCCCTTCAGGTTAACATCGGATGTGGACTGTAGCAGAGACCGAGATATCACATGCCTCCTCCGGATCCTGGCGTACTCTGATAGCCCGGGAGGGCAAAGGTAGGAAAGATCCCTTGTCTGACACTTCGTGTCAGACGGGAGCAGGGTCATTCCGCACTAATTCCGGGGGGATTGGGATGGGTCCTGTCACGTAAGTACCTGTTGGGGTTCTCACTTTACTTCTATTATGAGTTTGATTGATTTATTTGGCTTAACCAAGATACTTCTAGAGGAAATTAGTCGTAATGGACCTAACTCACTATGAGAGTATTAATATTTCTTTGATGTCTTTTGACATTACTTTTGCCTTGATATTTACCATGGGATTCACTGATTTTCTTTATCAAGAACTTCAAAGAAAATCTCTAGACATTGTAAATGTCTTAAATCTTGTTTCTACCAAGAAAAGAGAGCTTGAAGAGTTGCGAATTAATGGTTGGGATGATTTCATATAGAGTGTTCGATCATTTTGTGAACAACATAGTATTACTACTCCAAACATGGGTACTCAACATAAAATGGGTACAGGTCGTTCTTGCCAACAAAAAAATTTTATTACAGTTGAGCACTATTATCATTGTAAATGTCTTAAATGATATGATTTGGTTTACTGACGTTGCATAACTTATAGTTGTGTTTATGCGACATTCTAACTATATTTTCAAGGAAAAGGTTGACTTTATGCTTGCATAGTTTCAGAAAAACGGAGGGTGAACTACTTATATTTTTCAATTATGTAAGTATTTATTTTTTGTCTACTCACATTTTTATGGGTTGTTACTTACCCTTCAGGCCTTGAAACGAAGACGGGGACTTACTTTGGGACCGGAGGCATAAACTAGACATTGCATACTCTTCAACGTACTAAGGTAAGATTAAAGGTTCTGAGTTGTATTTTGATACTTATGCTCTGTAAACAGTTATGTAAAATATCCCTTGTCTGACAGTTGGTAAGTTTTATCAATATTGTGTGAGACTTTTGAGGTTAGTTTCGATTTCTGGTATTAACTGTCAGACAGGAGCAGGATCCTTTACATTTATCTAACTGTCAGACGGGAGCAGAATCCTTTACATTTATCTAAATACTTCTGGAAGGGGTACTATCATACATGACCACTTAAATGAAGGGAGGTAGTGCTACCAATCCTTCAGGGATGGTGCTACTTGTTCCTAGCTCAATGGACTAGCAACCATCTCTCCCCTCCATCTCCCTCTCTCAAGTGACAAATTACAAAATTGTACCTATACTCCAAATTACTAAAATACTCTTAGGTATTTTATACTCGGAACAATTCCATCCAAACTCTGATTCCAACATGCCACCTGTTTAGGGACTTGGAATTCCAAGACTTACGCAATGGTCCTCGAAAAATGTACAAAAGTACTCCAAGAAAAAATTCAAATTTTGGCTTCTAATATATACAAGAGCAAAAACATCAACTTACATTCAAAATGTCTAGAATTACATTTCTCGAATTTTTGTGGCATTACAAATACAACAAAAACATCACATGAAACATTTCACGAACTCATAAGAATTCTAAAAGAAACATACTTAACCTGAACCACCCTCTGATGTTTTTGTACCTCCTGCTATGTGATTGCAAATACCTAAGCATGTGAACCTGAAATGAGACCACACCCTCGTTATCCACCTCCGGCCCGGTTGGCCCTACTGGTAGGAATTTGACTCCCTTCTGTTGTACAAGAAGTCGATACTGCCCTTTGATCCTAATCTGCTAGATCATGATCTATCGCATTATTTCCTGGTCAATACGAATAATCCCTTCGAAGTGACCAAATTTCCCACAGTGATAGTAAATGGCCGTGCTAGGCAATGCAGATCGAGTACTCTTCCTACTGGTAGAATAAACTAAAGCCCTACTAGACTGGGATGATGCACGAGGTCTCTATGAAAAAACCCCGAGTACCTTCTTGTCCAGCTCCACCATTACCCGAACTTGATTGGGGCCTACCAGAAAATTTCAAGCTAAAGTTACCTCTCTTTGGTGTCTTCTGACTTATAGGTTCAAAATTATAACGCTCTCAGCATCGTTCAGAGCTCATATACTGCTATCGCACATGCAAACTTTCCTCCACTCTACTAGCAACATCAAATAAATCTCGAAGGGTGAAGTACGATCCCACTGTCACAGTGGCCCCGATCTCATCTTGTAGACCAAGTTCAAAATATCGATACTTATCTGCCTTAGTTGCCACGAATGCCGAGACAAACCGGGACAAGCTCAGAAATTTCTACTTATACTCAACCATTGTCATATCCTCCTGATGTAGCCACAAAAACTCAATCTCCCTAGCATCACGATAGGGGCGAGGATAGAACTGATTGAAAAACTGCTCTCGAAAAGTCTCCCAACACATAGTGCAGACGTCATAACCTGTCATCCGAAACCTATGCCACCACCAATATGAATAACCACCCAAAAGGAAAATGGCTACTAGGACCATATCTTCGCGCGCAGCCGGGGGGGGGGGGGGGGGGGGGGGGGCATCGCATCACCTTAAAGATATGTTCTAGGTGAATAATCCACTCATCAGCCTCATCTGAGCCCGTCTCTCTTGTAAATAAAGTGGCTCCTAACCATTGGGCTCTCATAATATCTGTCCCCTCAGTACCCATCGTAGTATCAGTCTCATCACCAGGTCATGCACGAGGGCTCACATCTTGGAGACATAACATTGGCTAAAAAAATACAAATCAGTATCACAGTACTCTGATACCAAATTGACAATACCTTTCCCGAAAATGTGTTGACAATTGTGCCAAGTCTTGCTCCCATATGAAAAATAAACCGAAATTTCAAAACTATCCTAAACACCTATCAGATAGGGGATAACGATACTGATTTTGACAGGACCCGCCCCGATTATCGCCTCGATAATCGGGAAGCATCCTGCTCCCGTATGACAGTCAAACACAAAAGACTAGAAAACCAAATAAAATTACATCACACCCACTGTCAGACCAGGGAGATTAATAATACAACCGACTGGACTTCAAGTCCATAGTTTCACAGAGCCATAATATTACAAAACAAGATAAGTTCAAATCCTACTCTGTGAACTAACTACTCCGCAACGGAAAACTTTATGCCTCTGCCTCTGCCTCGGCGCTAGCCCCTGAACTTGTACCACGACCTGGAGGGTATTTAACACAGCAAAGTGTGAGTGGACTAAAATAAAAGTTTACAGAAAAAAGTTTAAAGAAATCAGAGTTCGCCCTCCAGTTTTATAATACGCATGCATAACCGGATATTCAAAAACCGCATACTAAACATTCGAAATCCCTTTTTCCGTATCATATGGAAAACATTACATCAACAGTTATAAACTCGTATGAAATGATATAATATTATCAAAAACCAGAAATCGTCTTTTCGAAACATTAACCAAACCAAATCATGTAAAACTGAATTAATAATCACAATCAAGCCGTTGGATCTATCCGAGTCTTTAAACTCAATATCAGGCCTTCCCGGGATATCAACGAGTCTTTAAACTCAAAACATACTTAATAGGCATCGTGAGTATCACATTAACCGAGTCTTTAAACTCACGAGTCTTTAAACTCAATCCGGGTCTTTAAACCCACTTTCGGGTCCGCCCCCATCATCAATTAACCGAGTCTTTAAACCCAAAACCAGATCCAACAATCATACCGGGTCTTTAAACTCAAAACCATTTTATAAAGCACAAATAAACCAGGATCCCTCGTGATCCGTTTTCCAAAACCATTTCGAAATCACACATCGTCATAATAGGACTTATGTTCGGATTTCACATGAAATTTCCGAAAATTACTTCACAAATATAATCAAAACATCATAAATACGTAACATGCACAATCATCTCAAATTACTTCATCAAACCATCATTCATGCATAGGAGAAAACCGTAACCTCGAAGTGGGTAAAATACGATAATTACCTCGAAAAGCGTGAAATTACGTAAAATCGAAAGATCATGATTATCAACATAAAATCATATGTGAAACATAAAACAAAAGAGTAAAAATAGTCATGCATGCACGGTTGAAAATCAAAAGTCAACTCACGGTTTTCGGACGCGTCAATCGCGCCCCATGTGCTCCTCGGTAGCCTCGGGGAAGTTCGGGCCTGTAAAAAGGTACAAGAAGGGTTACAAACATCCCCAAAAAGCTCGAACTAATTTCCCTAATTTTTCCGAATTTTTCGACGTAATTAAACTTAAAGCCTAAACCTTCCAAACCCTCAAAACTATCCCGAACGACTCCCGATCGACTCGAACTTTAAATATAAAATGTTAATTAAGCTGAAAGGATCAAATCCCATGTTGACCGTGATCGGAAATGACATCACACACGCCGTCACGCGCCACCCAAAGTGGCTGCGCTTGAAGGCCACGCGACTAGCACTGTAGCTACAGTGTCACCATCTTCACCCGCGAGTCTGATAAACGGGCCTTCAACCCGCGACTCGACCCGGCTAATTACCCTTCAATTCTCAACCAATTCCTTTCGTTTTTGATCCTAACTTCTTCCCTAACCATTTAATTTCAGTTCTGTGTCAATGATTAACCTCGACATGGACTAAATCGATCAGTCCAACCTTGAACAGTCGAAGGGGTCGACGTCTGGAACTCACCCAACACGGTTCTATTCTCAAATTAACTTAGACAGGAGCTTAAGGGGGCCTAAATGAACACTCTAACACAACCAATTGAAAGAACCTTTACTTGGAAGTAGCCGTCCACAACACTGGATTTTCTTCGAAACTGGAACTTGGGTTCCTGGACAAATAGCGATCGACCTCCTTCAATTCTTTCGTGGTTGAGTTCGTAGTGAACCCAGAAGACTAACCCCACTCTCAGTTTAGCCCAACTCACCCCACAAATAGAAAACCAAGTTTTCCCTCCAATTTCCAGAAACGGGTTCTTCACGGTTTTCTCTCAACTCTCAGCCCTCAAACTGATTCGAAATGAACCATCTCACTTCCCCTAACTCAGTTAATCGATCAAATGGACGACAACCCGTGGGAATCCATCTGATTCCTCTCTGAACTTGTTTCCCGCAAACAGAACCCAAAGCCATTTTCAAAGCTTCACGTGCACTGATGCAGTCCACACCATTCAACCCTGTCTCCATTATCCTCAATCCAATTAAACAATCCACTGAGACAGTCCACTACTGATTAATCAATTGGGATACTCAGAACCACCACACACGGTGGTGCAGCCAATGTCCCCCACGGTTGCTACAGTAACCCGTGGTGAAATAGACCAAATTGCCCTCAGTTCAATAATTACCAAAATGCCCATCATCTTTCGGGACCCGTCACCCGATGTCCGTTTGATGCGTGCCACCTGTCGTTGTACTCGGGGCCTCGAGACCTACCTAACGGTCCTCAAGTCGTGTGAAAATCAATTGTCAAACAAAAAGTCAACATTTTCCCCCTAATCGTCCAAATTACGAAAATGTCCTTGAACTTCCGAACGTCATAACTTTTTTCTTGTTCGTCCGAATTGGACGTGCCGCCTGTCTATGGACTCGTGACGTCCCGAACTACGTCACGGTCATCGGTCATCGTCCGTTCGACCTACCAATCAAAAGTCAACAAATTGACCACACTATTCACAGGGGTAAAAATGTCATTTTATTCATTATTTTACAAAATTACATCTTCCGAATTTCTGGGACGTTACAGATGTCCTGCTGATACCTTCGTTTCTAGACCAACTCAGATCTTTCTACAATGGCCTAGAGGGTCAATAAAACCATTAAAAGTATGAGTGGACAAAAATAAATATCATTTGAAACTACATTTGCGAGAAAATAAATCTTGACTCTCCAAATATAAAACATGCATGCATAAGGTAAAACATAAATAATCGGATTACAATTTAAATCAAATCATAAGCGTGGGACCCATAAATCATAAAATGTATCAAAGCTCATGGTTCATTTTTCCATGAAATCTCCATTTATCAAGTCATGTGAAAATATCTAGACACAAATATCATTAATCAAACACAACCAATCTTCAAATACTCAGGCATCAATCACAATGATCAATTAGTACTACGCGTAATTAAACTCGGGAACTGCACTCTTACACCATCTAAATCACGTTCGAAAACCATCTAAATCACGTCCGAAAACAGAGTCAACATATAGGTAGTAAGCCAAGAACATGCTCACATCTGAACTATGCTAGTATCCCTTGGAACATACAATTTCTGGGTGGTATTTCTGAGCACTATCGACATCTTAGCGATACTAAACCATGACATCCCTAGGAACGAGTCTCCAAACTGACGTCCAAGTAATGCCATACTGTGACCTCTCCGTAATTCCAAATTGATGTCTAGAGGGATTAATATCTCACGACGATGGTTAACAGCGGAGAAACGAAAATAAAACCAAGAAAACTTGATTTTCCATAAGTCCTTGACTCAAACCAAGTCAAAACTATTTCTGAACCGGGTTTGAGTCCAAAATACTGTTTCACAAAACAATCGTAAAATTTGTGTCAAGAAACCAATCAATAAATCTGGAAAGTCATCAGATAAACATTTATAATCATTTATTCAGCTCTTTAAATTCAAATCATGCAATAAAATATTTAAAACATTTAACTATGTATGCATCATAGTTAATAAAATAAATGTCCACTCACAGTCCTACCAAACAGCTTAATTCTGAGCTGTACGCTCTTCCGAAGTCCCAAAGCTACCTGACCTTGAATTCGAAGCCCGATCCTTCAATTTTCAACCAAACGTAAAATCTTCATTCTATGTCCTTTATGCGTCCAAAACCTTCCAGATCCTAGTTCAAAATGATTGCAGGGACTCAACTAAGGTGTTAGGAAGTTTGATTTGAAACTTGGAAGCCTCGAAATGGTTCCATGGTTAATGGGTTAAATTTCGGGTTTTTAGTTGCCCATGTGGTTTCTCTCCTCGCTTCTTCCTTGTTCTTCCTTTCTTCTCTTTCTCTCTTTCCCTTTATGGTTCTCCTTCCTTCCTTCTCCTTTCTCTTTTTTTCCTCTCAATTTTCTCTTGGGTTTTGCTCTCGGCTTTTGTTGTGTTTGTAACACACACACACGTACAAGATTGCTTAAATGAAAGGAGGTGGTGCCACTAATCCCTCAGGGATGGCGCCACCTATCCACAGCTCAATGGACCAGCATAGCACCCCTCCCCTTGCGCCCTTTCAAGTGCCAAATTACAAAATTTCCCCTATAGTCAAAATTTCCAAAATACCCTTGGGTATTTAAGACCCGGAACAATCCCCTCCGAACTCCATGCAAAAAATCAATTGTTGACCTCTAATATATACAAGGGCGAAAACATCGATTTACATTCAAAACGTCCGGAATTACATTTCTCAAATTTCCAGGTCATTTCAAAATTTTATTGTGAAGATTTTACTACAACTGAGGTGCAGACATTACATCAACAATTACCCTTTTATAAGAGTGATATGGATCACGATATTCCATTCCTAAATTATTTGAGTGCTTACTTGAAATAGGATTAGCACAAACCTACTTGGTTGCTAGATTGATTCTTTCAGAACAAGATGACTGATACGTTTCTTGCTAATTGTATGATAATGCACATTGAAAGAGAATTTCCGGGTCATTTCAAAGTTTTATTGTGAAGATTTTACTACAACTGAGGTGCAGGCATTAAATCAACAATTACCCTTTTATAAGAGTGATATGGATCACGATCCAAGATTCCATTCCTAAATTATTTGAGTGCTTACTTGAAATAGGATTAGCACAAGCCTACTTGGTTGCTAGATTGATTCGTTCGGAACAAGATGACTGATAAGTTTCTTGCTAATTGTATGATAATGCACATTGAAAGAGAATTTGTTAATAGTGCCAATAACAGATCGATAATTAGTGATTTTAACTTTCCAAAGACTCAAAGAGTGCAATTTATATAGTCATATTTGTGTTTACATTGCATATTTAGTTTTTCATTACCAATTTTTTATTTTTATTAGTTGAATAATTTCTTTTATGTAATAGATGCATTATGAAGGTCAAGGCTTGTTATTTCCCCCTAATTATATAACGTTTTATTTTTCTTCTTTTGTTATCAATGGAATTCGCTTAACCATCTAGTTTGTAGAATTTTGTATCTTCTTAATGAGTTTGTGGACATGAAAATTTAGCCCACTCCATTTTGAATTCCTAGATCCGTCTCCGACCCGGAATCACCAAAAGTGGTAAAGCAAAAGTCACCATAAAGGGTGGAGTCGGATAATGCCACAGAGGGCGGAGCTGCAAAATGGCAAAGAAACTGGAAAATGGAGAAGCCAGAGAGAAAAGTGAAGAAGGAAAGAGATGAACTACAGAAAGGAGAAACGACAAAGAAGATGGGAGGAGAGAAAAATGGGAGGAAGTGGGGCTGTCACCGACCCCCAAAAGGGACAGGTGGCTAGGGTTTGGGTAAGTTTTTGCTTGGTTTAGGAGAGAGAACAAAGAGAAATGGGTATTCACGTCTCGAAGGTTATATGTCCTTATCATAATGTTTTAGCTGCAATAAAACTATTTTTTAGAATCTAATTTAACTAATTAAAGTAGATTGGAATCAATCAATTTTGATCCTCATGTCACCATTCGATCACCAGTGATTTCAGTAAATATACATTACAAGTGAATGATAGAAATAGTGGAATCGATCATCTGATCTTCCGATTAATAGAGAAAAATCAAGAAGTTAGACAAGAATTAAGTATAGGGATGCGAAATCCCCCTATGAAAATCGACAAACCTTTTGAATTAGCTTCAAAATTGTTGGATATATATATATATATATGTATATATATATACACACATACATACGTATACCATAGACCTTCAAGGGATACAAAGTTTCCTGAGGTCCTCCAACTTGGCATAAGAGTTTGGTATGATCTTTGAAGCGTGGGGATAGAGTTCTTTGTATGCCTTTCTTGTTGTCCCTGGTGCAACACCAGCTGCTTTTGACACATCTGCATCCATCAAATTTCAAATTAATACAAGTTGCACTCCCATCCATCATAACCTCTCTCAAAATTTTCCAATTCAAAACATCATATAGCATTAAAATTACAACTGTTAAATATATGCATCTTAACTTAAAAAAATATTAATTACACAGATACATTAATTAGATACAAAATAAACTATACTAAATCAGTCGAAGTTGGAAACTATTATTAGCACTTCAAAATAATCATCATGCACGACCACAACTAGTGCAAGATTCGTATTTCTAAATGCTCATGACAATTTCCTTATAAAACATGCCATGCATAGAACATATGGAAAAAGAAATCAACCGAAGTTGTTAATGACATTTCAAAATAGTCCTCATGCACTAATTAGCGTGCAAGATTAGTATTTTCGAGTGCCGATAGAAATTCCCTTGTTCATAAATTAGAGATAAATTAGAGAAGGATGGAGAGAGTTTAAGTTTTGGACCTTGAACAGTCAGCCTGAGGGTAGAATAGTCATTAGACAGCTGCACAATCATGTACATTACTCCAGCCAAAACGGAAGTGGGAGCCCTCCTAATATCAATCTCATGATCATTCTCCTTCAACTTGTTCAAAGTCTCCGACACCGCCTTAATATCCTGGTGATTCATCCGAAGCCTAAAGCAGCACCGCCGAGAAAGGTCACCGGCGTTTATAACGCCGTCGTTCTTAACAATCTTCTTCTCCAACAAAACCCTCCTCATTATCTTGTTAATTTCTTTCTCCGACGGTCCTCTCAGCCCCGTCGCCATTGCGAATTCTTTTTGGTCGGAAACCGCCGCAATTTCCCTTAGGGTTCTCGAGGAGTCTCTTTTGCAAACAAAGTATAGGCATGCCGCCGCCATGGCCTCGCAGTTTCTTCCCCGGCAAGCATTTTGATCGTGTACTTTTTTGTATATCGCCTTAGCGTCATCTCCCACTGTTGAAACCAACCCTAGCTTCTCAGCCATCCATTCGATCGACTCATAAGCGGGCTTGAGAGCCTTGTTGCTGTCTTGGTTTGAGACTCTACTATTGAACCTATAATTAAAATCATTATTGTTCTCCCTTTTCTTGGCGTAGTCCACGTTGGAAATTGTTGTGGTGAGAACGCCGTCGTCTAGCAGGGCGTTGGAGGGAGCGCCGACGCGGGTCGGGTCTTGCTCGGTGTCCTGGTCGGAGGTGAAGTGGCGCCACTCGGCGGTTTCGTCGATGGACCAGGCTTCGAGAACTAGACCGCAGTCGCAGCAGATAGTGTCACCTTGTCGGTGGTCGAAGACAACTTGGGTTTGCTTCTTGCATTCTCTGCAAAACATATCTTCTTCCATAATTTGTTTGAAATTTTTGTGAATGTTGATTGTGATTTTGATGGGTGGATTGGGAGTGATCCGTGGGGGGTTTTTGTGTGAATACAATATTTGCTTGAAGGAGAAGGGGAGGAATCCTAGTCAAGAGATGATTATAACCATATATATAAAGAGATGATTATAACCATATATTTGACTAAAGAAAAAGTTAAAACTATATTATATATATACACATATATAAATGGTAATTAAGAATATTGAAAAATGTGTGAATTTTTCGGCTCTTAAAAGGATAGACTGTCATGATTTGCTACTAACATATCTTCTTCTTCTTTTAAAGAAAACAAGATAATGAACCGTTTACCTTATAATGAAGGATAAATTTATTTTTTAAAATAATTGTGATTTAATTTTTTAATGTTAATAATTACAATTAAGTAATTTTCTTCTTTCTGATGTTGTGATAATCTCGAGTTAACTCTGTTAAAATGCTAGATCGATACTCAATTTATATAATTCTCTTCCCACTGTCATGTATAAAAAAAAAAATATCAACTTTGTATAATTCCCCAGTCTTTTTAGCATGCCAATAATAGGTCGATGATATTAATGATATATGAATAAGGAACAATCACTTCTAAGCAGATATTTATTAATCAAATTACCTGAGCCCTAACTAATGGAAGTTCTCAAACAAGTTCGTTATTTGAAATGTTTAAAAAGGTAGGGATCAATTTGAAATTACTAAAAAGTTAGAGGTTACGAAAAATAGAAATATTACCAAAATGGCCGAGTGAAATGTGACTTAAAAAAAGGTCCAGCATCTAAATCCTAATTCAATTGGGGGATGATGGCAAATCTATTTTGTCAATAATTATCTGTACTGTTAACAAATCCATGCTTCCTCCTATCTAGATTCTAGAACCTTCACAAGTAACCCCACACATTTTCTCAAAATTTTCATGACAAGAAAACTAAAGAAGACTTGCGGGTGGGTTTTTGACTGTTTGTCTTTTTTTAGAATTGTCTCAGCTCTCTCTCTCTCTCTCTCTCTCTCTCTCTCTCTCTCTCTCTCTCTCTCTCACACACACACATCATTATATAATCAGATTCTGCATGATGCAGACGTGGTGGACACCTGGTTAGTTAAGTTAGTTAATAAGAGAGAAAGGATGAGGAAGACAGCCAAGTATACAGTTGGAAAATCCAACAGTCTCCATACTTCGTGCTCCTTTTGTCATCTAATAAAAGCCTAGCCTTGTCTTTTACTCCTGAGGGACAAAGAATCAATGTCTGAATCTGAAACCTTAGAACTTTTCAAATAGAACAGAAAAAGGACAAATGGTTCTTTCATGGGGTTGGCATTTGGAACCTTCGACAGCATTTTCAGAGAGATCTTGTGCTGCTTACACGTGACAAATGAAAAGACATCATTTATCATTAAATGGCAGGCAAAGACAGAAACTTTAAACCCTGAAAAAAAAAACAACTCTCCCATATTTGTGGAGGAGTTTCTGCAGAATAAAAGCATCATTCTGTTTCTGTTTGTTGGATTATAAAATTACAACCACCCCCCTTCTTTTTTTTCCAGAATATTATTCAATTCCCTAACTAAGCCCTTCTTCAACCTCCCAACTCTCCTGTTCAGCTCAGCACAGCACTATGCAGAAAAGACCGGTAAACAGACCGGGAAAAATAAGAAAACGCGGAGGGGGGTGATAAGAGAGGAGGTAAATACTACAGTGCCCTAGAAACCAGATATTCCTGTATGCTAGATTAAACTAATTTATGCAACTTAGGCAACTAGAGACAGTTCATACCGGAGAGACGATCCTGCTGCTACTTCAGGTACTACTTACCTATTCTCCCTGGAACTTCTTCGAAATATACAGAACAATATGTACTTTTCCCAAAAATGACAACAGCAAGTGTCGGTTCAAAAATGAACGAACAGCCTTGGTTTAATTGGGGTCGAAGACTTCCTGCATTCCATCTTCTTTCTTCAATTGCAGCTTGTATGTCAGTCAAAAGCGAACATAGACAGGTGCATGAGCGGGGATATGGAATGCAAGTGTAGATGAAAAGAGAAGAGCATTGAGTAGGGGACGTGATCAATAAATTGATGATCATAATGAAAGACACGGTACCCCATCCGGCAGATTCCTCGGCAGTGACTGTCCAGTGACATACCGTTGAGGGCATGGTCTCGGTGCAGTCGGAACTGTACCTGATGAAGAAGAGATTCCAGGTGTATCTACTCGGGGGACATGGAACCTGGCAAATCGGTTGATGACGGAAAATCTTTCCAACTCCTGGCATTCCAGTCTCAAGTCTAAAATTGATGCGGCCTTGTCTAACCTGCATGAATAAACGATATCATGATGTAAGAGAAATTTAATATGGCCGAATTCAATTGCTACAAATAGTATATTATGGTATTAAATCTGAGAAATTCTCAAGGCAGAATTCTAAGGTCAAACCAATTTTCGCACTTTCCAAGGGACCTATGTAACTGCAAATCCAAAAAGCATGGGCAATCTTTACCCTTTGGAATACAGTAAGTAGCATAATTTGGCGATAATTGATATATGTAATCATACCAGAATTAGGGAAAAAATGTATGAATACCCCTGTAAACTTCTAGCAGAGTAGGATATGCATTTATCAAGGAAAAAGCATACTCAGATCAGCCTTAGTTTGACTGCTTATAGATGGTTCCTAGAAACATTTTTCTACCATTCACCCCCCCTAAGAAGACCATGTCAGAACGATCTCGGGAATGGAAAACTGTCATACCTCACTAAGTCATCTTCCAACTTCTTTGATCTACTTGCCAAGTCTCCCACAATTTTTGAAAAGTCCTGGTTGTCAATGTCCTCAGAAACTTTATGCTTTTCTGAAATCCTGCAAAACATTTTTACAGAGAAATTCATTTTTATTTCTTAGAAGGCAAAAACCTCAAGACATACGATTTCAAGGAAAAAAGTTCTTCTAAACTTCAACCATGAAAAATGACACTTACATATCACAGTCGTTCAGTGGCACACTAGTACTGTTTCTTCTGCTACAGGTCAAGCTGCATGCATCCCCTAATGATAATTTAGCAACAAAATATGTCACACTGTCATAGTAGACAGCAGCATCTGCTGTCAAAATGGATGCTGGTGCAGGGCTAAGCAAATGCTGCAGAAACTGTGTTGAGGAAATAAGCCTTCTCTTAGATCGAAGGATTGGCCGTGCATCTTCAATCATTTCAAATTCATCTCCAACCTGTCATAAAAATCAATGATATAATAAACATTTGGATCTGAGCACCTGGAGAAATTTATCAGTAGAATTAATTTCATCGTATTATCATGTAACTAGAAGCTCACTTTCTCAATCAACCTATTGGATGCCAGTGCCCAGTCTTCCTCTGCCATACTGCATAAGAAAATGCACTCCAAAAATTAACACAAGCAGAAAACAAACCAAGGGGGGTTGTGCACTCCAGTAGACAAAAGACTTCCGTCTTCGAGAAGAAAGACAAGAAGGGAGTAACTCATTGGCCACACACCAAAATTGAACCAGAAGCAAAGAAATGGGCAACAAAAGTAAATACCTGATATCTTGAATGCTTTTGGAACCGTGTGTCACTTTGTGCCATGGTAGAAGCTCAGATGTTGCAATTTTACGTTTCTTTGGTCTCAAAACACTTCCATCAATGGCATCTGAAGGCAACACAAAAGGAGCTATAGAGGGTTCACTTGCAACCAAATTGACAGATGTTCTGGGCCAGACACTGTTGTTTCGACTACCATCAGAAGCATCTATCTGTTCCACAGAAGAATGTATGTTTAGACTCTGAGAAGGCTTCACAAGAGATATCTGCCCTGCAGCAATCCTTGCAAGCCTTTCATCATACATTGCTGGCATCTGCCCATTTCTGAAAGTCCCATACTGCTTAAACCAGTTGGATGCCATGCGTAGATTAGGCCAA
The DNA here is from genome assembly GCA_032719365.1 of Prinsepia uniflora. NCBI lineage: Eukaryota > Viridiplantae > Streptophyta > Magnoliopsida > Rosales > Rosaceae > Prinsepia > Prinsepia uniflora. The sequence goes on from CM064875.1 coordinate 61,114,252, forward strand.
GATGCTCCTGCGTGATTAGGTAACACATTGTTGCCAGTAGATTGACTCTGAGAATCACTTTCACCAAGTGCAACAATGCCTTGCGCTTGGAAAGCAGATTGTGAAGAAACCTTTACACTTGGATCTTCTCTGGCATCTGTCAAGGTACTTGATACTTTTGAATTTCCATGTGGCGATGATTCAAGAGCTGACGCCGAATTCAGACCATCATCCTTGTGATAACCATAAATTGACTGCCGCCTTGCAACAGCAGCCACATGTTGAACATCCAGATCTCTCCCAGCTGGATCAATCTCTCCATTCTTTGTTGCCTGAACTTGGTGCAGCAGGGAATAATCGTGAGGAATGCCATGTGAAGGTTTTGAAGCATGGCCGGAAAATCCAAGATTTCGGGGAGAGGGAGCCAGGCCGTTGTTGTCACCATGATGTGTTCTCTCAAGATCCTGCAGGAGTGAATGACTCAACAATGAACTACAGGTCAAAGTACTAGGATTTGAGACATTCCTTACCCCTGTCTGTGAAGCATCAAGCATTCCAGATGACATCGGCTCCTGGTTTCTCTCTTTACCCTGCTGATAGTCTGAGGAAACGAAGCCTTGCGAATGCATAGAGGAAGCACCAAACTCAGATGACCTATATCCTCCGTCTTGGGAAATTGAACTATTCAGCTCCTTTGAAGTTAATGAAGTAGTTTCCATGCTATCATGAGCTATCAGAGGAAATTTCTGAGGATTCATGCCAGAAAGACGTTGCTGACTTGGGTTATTTGTCCATAAACTCTGCTGCCTCACTGAAATGCCAGACATAAAAGAAGGCTGAGAAACTGGCATAGCTTCAAGAACAGGGAACTTCTGACCACCAGGGTTGATAAATATCTGCTGAGAAGAATCATGAGATGGAGCAAGGTTGGTAGATGGATGTCTAGAGGCAGTACCAGGTAACGTTGCCTGAGTAGATGAACCTTCTGCCGGAACATTAAACCGATGTTGCATTTGAAGCAGGTTCCTAGGAAATACAGGACCGGATGTAATTTCCGCAATAGAGTTCCCGTGCATATAAGCTGAGGGGGAGCTTGATTGTCCCCCAATACTAAATTTGTCATCCCAACGGGCTCTTGGTGATGATTCATGTGATTGGGACAAAGATTGAGAAGGTGACGGACTAGCTAACCAGGTCTGGCTTTTCTCTCCTAAATCAGAACTCATTTGCATTTGATTTGGATTACTTGCTGATTGCAGCGTACCCTGAGAGGAGAAAAGAGTATTTGAATTGGACTGCTGTTGAGATGGAGCCAATTTCAAAGAAAAACCTTGAGAAGCAGAAGACTGGTTGTACATATGAGAAACACATGTTCCAGGAGTTTTTGCTTCAGTTACCTCAGATAATGGATTAAATCCAGAATGGCCAAATTGTGGGATGCAGTTACTATCCTTCAACTGGTCAACCCTGCAAAGAAGATGAAGCATATTTTGACTGCTGTGGTTAAAGCACCCAAAGATTAAAAGATAAATGAAAAATCGAATGGAAGACTGAAGGAACAAAAAAAAAATTTGGAACACTGATAAGACTAGATATGCCAACCAATATGAACACAGAAAGTAAATAATAATGATGGTTGCACAGAGAAAATGTAGTGCTGATTAGTATGCAAAAGAAATATCGGTCATGAGCTAAAATATTCCAATCCCTCATTATCTATTCAGCAGACTACCTTGTTTGTGCAGTGATATGCATGCCACTAGGGTCCCGTTGGTAGCAATTTTGCTGCTGCTCATATGTTTCACCTTCCCTCTCATAAGAGTTTCGAAAAACATGAGAACTGTTATCCATTTGATGCTGTTTTCCTCCTTGATTATAATCAAGCTTATTATTATCCTGGACTAGGTGATTTGTTTCCTGATGGACCTTGGTTATGTGTGAATTTGGCAAGGCATGAAAGTTAAATGTGTGAGAATTTTCTCTGTTCCTCAAAGCATCTTCTGTGCCAGATGGTAAGTGCTCCAATTGTGCAGTTGATCTGGGAAATGAAGTTACCCTAGAATAACCATCCCTCTTCCACAGATAACCATCAGAGTTCCTATTGTACATGGCTTCATTAATATCACCTGTCCAACAATCACAAGAAGTGTCATGGGAGCTGAAAATAACATCATTTCCAACAGAAGATCGAATATGAACATTCGTACCTTCTGGTTTACTGCTTGGTTGCCTAACAAGACCATAGGAGTCTATTCTCTGCTGCTGTGGATCACATTCTGAGTGCTCATTCATTTGATTGGTCCATGTGTTGTCCAAACGCAAATGTGGTTGAACCTGTTGACTTCTCTCCACAGACAGCTTTTGTTGAGGGTAACGACCCAACCATTCACTTGTGTTTTGGGGGGACTTCTGAATGGATTCATGAGATTCATCCTGATGAAGCCCTTCTCTAAGCTCTGTTGTGAATTGAATCTCTGGCTGTGGAAAGCCAGGGAAGCTAGAATTAACGCTGGAATCATTAAGCACGGGAAAAGGTTTTGAACTTAAGGAAGAGGCACTATGCAGGTTGTTATCAGCCCAACTTCCTTGTTGCTTCTCACTGTCCAAGGTGTTTGAAGGCTGATTGCCAGTTGACAGTTCTGTATTCTGAAAAGTCAATCCACTCCACTCCTCCTGTATCCCGGTATCACTACTAGAAGCTTCTGCTACAGCAGACTGCATAAGCGCACTCCAGCTTCCACTTTGGAGAGAGGGAAATTCATTTGAATATCCTGTATGTTCAAATGCATTTCCAAAGCCTCCAGCACCAATATCACTTCCTTTTACCATAGAAGCAAACCACATACCATCATCAGTGTTAAACAAAATCTTCTCTTCCATTGGATCTAGGGGAACCAAATCCTGTGAAGGGACATGCTGCATTGTTTTTTTCAGAAAGGTTCCAGGCCATCCAGTATGATCTTGCTTTCCACTGACTTCCTGCAGTGATGTATTTGTTTGCAAGATATTCTCTTGCTGGAGGTTACCCAGCGTAGATCCATCACTTAAACCCTGAATAGTAGCTTGTCCAAATGCACTTTTTCCTTGAAACCCTTGTTTAGATATGAACGCCCCATGAGGTAAGCCTACCTGATCTAGAGAAGTAGTGGTACAATGATCACCTACAAAGGGGTTACTGAAGGCTGATGACTGCATACCAGGCTTCTGCATTTGGTCATTAGGCTTGGTCAACAAATTATCAAAATCATGAGACATCGCCTGAAGATGAGAATACTGATTCATAGGGCCTCTTCCACTAGCAACAGGAGTACCATATAAAGATGCATCAAACTGGTGAGAAGCTAGACCCATTGAGCTCAAACTCTGACCTTCTTGAGAAAAAATAACTCTATTAGATACATTTTGTCCAGCAGGAGACCCACCTCGCTGCACCCAGTTCATAAACATTTGTGATGTATCATTAACAGGTGTTCCATTGATGAGAGGAAACTGAATCCCAGCCACCTGCTTATTGATTGCAGAAAGCTGATTTACTGAATTGTGCTGCCTTGCATCACCAAATGGCTGTAGTTGCTGCTGCCTCTGAAGTTCTTGCAGTTTCTTGAGCATCATGCGCTGCTGCAACAGCTGCATGTCATTGTACCCAGACTGCTGCATCGAGTGAAGCTGTGGAATGCCTTGTTGTCCCCTCACAAGTTGCTGCTGCCTTCCAGAAAAATTAAACTCAGTTGAAGCTTCAGTAATTTCAGACCTTTCTGAATTGGTTGTCAGGGTGGGGCTATCACCGGATGCATTTTCTTGCTCTGACTGGAAAATAGATAAGCCTCTCGAAGTTAAATTATATGGATCAAAAACCGTGCTCTCACCCAAAAATTCAAGTTGATTCTGTCCTTCCTGAAACTCTTGTCGTCCAAACATAAACCCATTCGTCTTCAGATGTTGGTTTCTAGTTTGAATATTGGGCAACCCAGCCAGTTTTGTATGGTTTTTATCAAAAGTTGGGGATTCATTGCCAAGTCCTCTCACAGAATCTGCAAATTCCACAACAGATACATTAGGAATTCAAAAACACAAACAGGGTATTTCACGTTATCATGAAGCAACCATTCCAGAAGAAAACAAGATTTTTGTTTTCCAGGACTTATCCAGTATTTGAGAAACAGAATACCAACCCCAATGAAACAATCAAACAGAGAACCTATAAAGCAATCAAGAAGACCATTGAAAGTGAAACCATTTATACCTAATTTTTGCACATTACTCTTCAGATTGAAATTTCCACTGATCTCTGTTTGTTTTTCTTGCCACTGATTGTAAATATGTGCAGGCCAATTACCAACTGTGACTTGAGATTGATGGAAATAGTTGTCTAGATCATATAACTCGTGGATCCTGCCTTCAATTTCGTTACCAGGCATTAAATTTCCAGGCACCAAATTTTCCAAGCTAATTGCTTCTGTGAAAATAGAAATTATGCATATTCTTCACATGCTTAACAAGCAAATTGGAAACAAAATTTATACCCCAAAATGGCATGAGATATCCATAAAACTGTATCTTCTTAAATTATCCAGCATAAAAATGTTTCAGCGGACAAATGAGACTAGAAGTACAGCCACGGAATTTCGAGAACAGAACCATAAATAGTAAGGCTAGTAAGTCTCCAAAACTTGAACAGGAAACCTCAAGGATTAAGTTACATTAGATTTCAAACTTGAGTGGGCCTCATTTATGGAGAACCACTACATCGGCCAGCCAATAGTAACCAACGACCACAACATTACAAAGTCCATCCAAGTCTCAAACCACGAGCTGCATGTGTCTTATTCAACTCCTTGTAAAGTACAAACTAAAGAAGAGAGGGAACTCGAATCAAATTAGGGACTTGGATGGCAGTTACTAGATTCAAAATTTTCTATATTGCATTGACACAAAAAATGGCGCACGAACAAATATTTACGGCTGAGTTCGTACTTAACAGAAAAAATTCATGAACCGCAGAAGAATTTGATAGCAAATATCAAAATGGGAAAGATTGCAAACTTATCATAAGTCAAGCTAATGCGAGCTCCAAAGTTTCGAAAAACAAATCAGAAACTAACCAAAAAGCATTCAAAGACTATAATTAAGCCATAGGTAGCCAAAGCAAAGCAAAAGCAAAACTCAAACTTAACACTTAAAAACCCTAAAAAAACAACAATATATCTACCTCTCAAGCACTGCAACTTCAATTCTCCCCAGAAAGACAAAAACAATCACCTCAATTTGAAAATTTCAGTGCTAATTCCACTAAATTAGAAACAGAAAACCACAAAAACTCCAACTCTTACGCATTATTCTTACACCAGAACAGAAACAAGGTAAAGCAGCAAAAGTAGTTGTTAGTGAGGCGAGTAGGAAAAAGGTGGAGTTGGGAGCTCACAGTGTGATCCAAGACAAAAGAATTAGGGTTCTCAAAGAGCATGGACAGTACGGCGGCGTTCTCCTCTTGTAGCTCAATTCTTCAGAGTCAGTCGCTTAAGCTCCAAAACGACGACGCAAATGGCTCTCTGTCTCTCTAACTCTCACTGTGTCTCTGAGCTCTCTCTCGCTCTCTAAGCGCAGAAGAAGAGTGAAAACAGGAAATTGATTTCTCGGACCGAAGCCGAAGATAAAGCGATCCAAACAAAAACTGCTCAAAAAATTTGTTTTCCAACAAACTCTCAGAGGAGTCTCAGAAGAAAACACTGCCCCAGGCTCGGTACCCGAACCTCAGCCTCGTATCCACACCTCAGCCTTCTGACCCGAATCTCAGTCTCGGGTTAGTCCGAACCCAAGACACGGAGTCAGAGACATCAATGTACTTCGCGGGAGTTGGTGCGCCTCTTTTGTTGTGACCGTCGGATGGGGACATTTGGATGATGGACGGTTGAGGCTTAAGAGAGACGTAGGCTCTAGTAGCATTAATGCTACTTCGAAAGGAAAAGTAGACGGGATATTCGGCTGCCACGCTCTTTTGTACACGCGTGGGGTGGTGCCACTTTATTTTTTCAAAGTCACCTTTGGGCCTTTGGAGCTTTTTGTTTTGAAAATTTCGTAAATATGTTGGCATTCATTTTGTTTTTTCGCGTTATATTTTCCCGCTGCCACTTTAATCAATCAATTAGGCCCCCGGACAAGTGAGAGTAAAAAAAATTATAAATAAATAATTAATAATGTAATTCAATTACATCATTATCCGATATTTATTTTTTCAATTTATTTTAAAAATAATTACGTCTATGAAACTTGGTCTAGAATAACTCCATGTCTGGATCCACTCAAATATAAATTATCGTAAAGGTTTTTATTTGTAATTTCCTTTTTTTGTGTGAAAAAACAGAAAAATCATCATGTTTACGGGTTGTACATTCAATTTGGTAGTGTTGTTATAGCTTTGGGCCTAGCTCGATTGTGCTACCTAACTTTCTTGGCCCACTCTTTTTTATATTTCTAATTGTTGAGGCATAAATTCGATTAGACCGGTTGCCTCAACTAAACCGGCCGATTTGAGTTGTAGCCAAGGATTGAAATATCGGTATCGATGGATATATTACTAGTTAAATTTACGGATATCTCGCCCCAAATATCATCGATATCGTTTACGGTCAACACAAATGACGGAAATTCGATCTAAAAGTTGAAAATTTTGAATGAAATTTTGGAAAAAACTTAAGTATCCAATTATGGTTATATAGGACTAATAAAAACTATAAAATGACTTTGATATAATAAATATATGATGAATAATATGATACAATAGGGTTCTGCCGATGACTAGTAATATAAAAATATAAACATAAATTGAAGTGAATTACTATAATTGAATGTTAATATAATTAAAAACATAACAATAAGCATAAAAAAATTTGAATGGAAGAAAAATTATAAAATGAGTAAATATATTTAAAATTGGAAAAAAAAAAGATAAAAAAAAATAAAGCGAATCTTTGTTCAAAAATTGGAAATGATTGATATATTTAAAATTGGAAAAAAATGATAAATATAGTTCAAAATAAAGAAAAAATGATAAATATAGTTCAAAATAAGGAATAAATGAAATATATAGTTCAAAATAAGGAATAAATGAAAAATATAATTCAAAATAAGGAATAAATGAAAAATATAGTTCAAAATAAGGATTAAATGAAGAAAAAAAACACACAACATGCACGCAATGCAGGATCTGTAATGGCTTTAATGAAAACAAGTAACACCAACTCAACTAACAAGCCCATTTGCAAATTTAAGAAAGCAAATAATATATAAAGCATAAGTACGGGCTTAAAAACAGTCTTCTTCCTCCTCGTGCGGGTCTGTAATTCGGGTTTTTTGACCCGCGCGGCATGACCCGACTATAACTCAATCGTTTTACATCCGATTTTCATGAAATTTGTTCCTATCTCGATCATTTTAATAAAATAAAGAGATCGGTGTGCTTAAAATAAGGAAAAATGTCGATATTTCGCTCAATTTCTTCCCCCCCCCCCCTTTAATTGTCGTCGGCCAAAATTTCCAACATATCGATCGATATATCGGTGATATTGTCGATATTACTGATTGCAGCTATTGACTTGGTTTGATTTTGATCTTATGAAAACTCCAACGGTCTAAACTTGGTTAAAGGAGTAAGGGATTGATTTCATTGGTTTTGCGCTTACCACTTGTAGTTTATGCAAGCGTGGCATCTTTACAAGTGTAGTTATCTTATTGTTTTTTTTTTTGGACAATTGTAGTTATCTTATTGGTTATTGGGATAGATTTGTGATTTATACTAAATATGGCCGTTGCATTTAAAGTTTCAAACTATTGTTTTGGGGTTATATTAGTTCAAATTTGAAATTTAATAGTACGTTGAGAAATAATGGTTTGATGTAATTAGGTTAACAAGAAACCTTAAAAAAAAAACCGTTGCTATGATTGCAAAACAAAAACATAAATATATCACTGATAAGATAGTAATCAAACTTAAACCCGTCAATTTATAGATTATAACTCAATTTTATGAAAGAACAAAAATTGCTAGACAACATGGGGCGAGTGGTGGCGGTGGTATAGCCAGCCCATGGAAGTTAGGCAGTTGGATCTTGCCCAACCTTCATTAGCGTCCTTGTTCCGGCAAGTTTTACCTCCTTTTTGGTTTAGTTAATTTTTGTTTCCAACCACGCTTTACCACTACCTCATCTTAAATAGATGTTCTTATGCACACTTTTGATTAGAGATCTGACATGTTTAATGGTCTAGTGTGATTGATCAACCTAATTTGTGTGTGGTGCTATGATTTGTGGTCAGGTTGGAGGTTGTTGACTGCAAAGGCATGACCGGTCCTGAGGGTCTGATGAGGCAGTCGCTAGGCTCCCACCTTGAGAGGGGCCAAATTTCTTTTTATAATAGTTGTTATTTAAGTTTTGTATATAATTTTGTTACTTACGAATTATTCATAGATTGGCCGGTGCATGCATTGGTTGTTGTTGTCATGGATTGAAAAATCGTCACTATCGCCGATATATCGTCCGATATATCGGCGATTCCGGCCGGCGGCATATAAGAAGGGGGGGAAGAAATTGGCCGAAATTTCGACATGAATTCTTGTTTTGAGCCCACAGATCCTTTCTTTGGATCAAAACGATGAAGATGCACAATTAAATCGTAAAAATCGGACGTAAAACGAAGAAAATTGAGCCGGGTCTTGCCGTCGGGTCGGGAAACCCGGGTTGCAGACCCTGCTGGAGGTAGGGGATGACTTCTATTGTTTATATTTATATGATTGGCGTTAGTTAATTTGCAAACTTGCTGGCTAGCAGCGTTGGTTGGCGTTTTGCTTCTCAGTTGGGGGGTCTTAGGTTCGACCCCCCTTAAGCCATAAGTTACCTTTTTTTCTTTTCTTTTTTATCCATTTAAATTCATTTCTTTTTTTCCTTTTATATCCATTTAAATTCATTTCTTTTTTTCCTTTTTTATCCATTTAAATTCATTTCTTTTTTTTCCTTTTTTATCATTTGAATTCATTTTTTTTCCTTTTTTATCCATTTGAATTCATTTCTTTTTTTCTTTTTTTATCCATTTGAATTCATTTTTTTTTTCCTTTTTTATCCATTTGAATTCATTTTTTCCACTTTTCAACAAAGTTTGGGTTTTTTTTCTTTTTCATTTTTTATCCAATTTTAAATATATCAATTACTTCCAATTTTTAAACAAAGTTTGATCCTATTTTTTCATCTTTTTTTCCAATTTTAAATATATTTAAACTTATTTTATCATTTTTCTTATATTAAATTGTTGTATGTTTATTGTTATGTTTTTAATATATTAACATTCAATTATAGTAACTCACTTTAATTTATGTTTATATTTAAGATTTTATATTATCAGTCATCGTCAGAATCATATTACATCATATTATTCATCATATATTTATTATATCAAAATCATTTTATAGTTTTTATTAATCATATATAACCATTATTGGGTATTTAAGTTTTTCCCAAAGTTTCATTCTAAATTTCCAACTTTTAGATCGAATTTCCGTCATTTTTGTTGACCGTAAACGATATCGATATCGATACCGATATTTGGGGCGAGATATCCGTAAATTTGACGAGCGATATATCCGTCGATATCGATATTTCAATCCTTGGTTGTTGTTTCGTTTTTTTGTTTTTTTTGTTTTTCCTAAATACATTATTTTCTTTTTCTTTTCCTTCTTCTTTTGTTTCCTCTTTCCTAAATCAACCCTAATAATTATTCCTAAATGAATCCTAATAATTTTTCCTAAATCAAACTAAATAGTGCTTTAAATGTGCTAGACATATATATATATATGCTAGACATATATATATATATATATATATAACAGACATTTTGATAATTAAAGAATACTGGGGTCTCAATTTGAAGGTTCGCCTTGAGCCCCTAATATCTTAGAGCAGGCCCTATGTAAAGGTGGTTGGGAATGGTAAGGCCTGAATTAGGACGGTGTTTATTTGAGAAGTTAGTAATTTTGTTGTCTTAGTTTTAAAATTTAGATTGCATATATTCTAATAGCCATCGGGATGAAAATGTATCATTTTTTGGTTGTGGGATTGTCCTGTGATAGTCATGTTAGATGAAATTGAGAAAGGATTGGAAATAAACTTATCGATTGTGATCTTCTCATTAGGTAAATATACTTTTACAAACCTTAATAATAATTACAGAGAATAAATAAATAATTCTAGCTATGAAAGCATATATATATATAGGTATCTCAATAATGTGGGAGAAATAATACTTTGTGACTAAGGTTGGCAATTTTTGACACGACTCGAAACCCGCACGAAATTTATCCTTGTTAACCCGCATGATTAAAATTTTGGGTCATTTTCGGGTCAACCCCGTTATGACCCGTTTATTAAACGGGTGGGTTTCGGGTCAACTTGTTAACTCGTATAATGACCTGTTAATCCGTTTAATAAATGGGTAGATGTCAGTTTAACAGGTTAACCCGTATATTGACTTATATATTGACCCATTTAATAAACGTGTCATTACTAACCCATATATCTACCCATTTACCTTCCTAAATATCTATTAAATCTTATAATTTAAATAGGTTAAACATGTTAAACGGGTCATAGGTTAATTGGGTTTTGAGTATGACCTGTTTATTAAATGGGTTAAACGGATTACACAGGTCATTAACAGGTCGGGTTCAGGTTGGACATTCTTGACACGATTATTAAACAGGTCGGATTCGAGTTGGGCATAAATAGGTAAAATAGAATTTATGATACGACACGAACCCGACACGACACGACCCATTGCCACCCATATTTGTGACAATGGCAACCATGGCTAAAGTGGTGTGTAGGTGATTTTAAAATATGTGAGTGAGTTCCATATGCCCTCTAATTATATTATTTCATATTTATTGACTCATTAATATACATATAAGGTTTTTAATTTGAAATTTATTATCTTGTCTAAGTTTTTATGTTCCCAAACTTGCCTAACATTGATTCAGCTTTGATCAATTAATCAATTAGATGGCTTGATTAAACAAAACACAAGTTACAAGAGTTACATGGGTAAAGTAATCCATGGCAAATTCCCATCAACATAATTAGTGAGATGTTTTACTACTGCCTACTCTAGTTAGTTTTCAAAGACATATTGTAGGTGCATAGTTTTGGATTCAATTTCCCCAAGTTGTTCCATTTATTAACATGTCGCTGATTCAGAGTACATATGAAAATGTATAACATTTACTGATATTTCTAAAATAACCTTTTGTTTCATTGCCAAATATTACTAAATAAGCTCTACTAATTAAAAGGACCACCATTTAAAAGCGAATAATAAGAAGTATGAATGGTCACAATATTTACTTACTACCTCTCTTATATTTCTTCTCTATTTTTTTTATGGCTTTTTACTAGATGCACTTGAAACGCATCAGCTTGTCGCAAAATACATTAGAAACGGAAATTCGTTCCACTTTGCCCCAGAATTTGGTGTAATGTTAGGTCTGTTACACCATTTAACAGATTTCATCCTTAACACCTTTAAAACTACTGTTTTTTTCCTTATATCCCCCTTTTAAAATCCTCCACATTTACTTTTGTTGACACCATATCTGACCAGACCCACTGGGCCGTATACTTAAAGCCCTGACAACGCTCAAGGCCCAAGAACACCATACTTGCGACAGCCCTAACACCGGGCCCAATGCGGGATGCCACGTGGAAGCATATCCGCCCTCGATTTACGTAACACGTGTCCGCACGTAAATCGAGAAGCATTCGTCCCACATCGGAACTTTGGGAATTGAACATCCCACCTACCTATACATAAAGGGTACATATTTCCCAATAAAGGTAACTAAGTTTTACTATTACAATTACTCTACCGAACTTACCATTTACTGCTTCCTCTTACGAACAAAGTAACTGACTTGATCGTCGGAGAGCCTTAGGCCGGCACCACACCGGTGCCCGTACTAACGGAGACCCGCGATCCACTTGAGTTGACAGGTCACAAGAGGGACACGCGTCATTTGGTGATTAGGCAACGAGTACTCGACAGTTGGAACATTTAACGCTTCAACAGTTTGGCGCCGTCTGTGGGAAATCTGACTAAGGTTGCCCACGCTCAACCAGACCGAGTTACGACTCATCCACAAGTTACACCGAGAGTCAGCTCTTCGTCACCAAACATACAGGGCGAACACGACCTCGGTGAAATCACACCCGGGCAAGGCCCCAGAACGAGGGGAGAACCCTCTCCCAACTTCTTGCAGATAATCGAGAAACTCCAGAGCGACATGGCCGAGGTGAAAGCTAAGGGCACCCAGGCCGAGTCGAGGTGTCAGGTGCTCGACGATCGGTACACTGAGGTGGCCGAACAGCTACGGGTCGCACAGGCAGAACTCGCTGCCCACCGAGCACGCGTCGGTAGCGCTGAGGCCGACAAGGTGGTGGCCGAATGCGCGGAGCGTGCCGAGAAGAATCACCGACTGGCGGAAAAAGGAAAGGAACATGCAGTCGCCGAGCCACGGAAGGGAAGGCATGGGGACACCGAGCCGAGCAAGAAACCGGCTCGGATGTTAATCATCCCCAGCAGTCAACCCGGTGACACCAGAATCTACCGGGACGCCCGAGACGCCCTCAGCGAGGGAGGGCGGAACCGATCGGTCAACGAACAACCTTCACGCCGACCTGACCCTCGGTCGGAGGTGGGAAAAGGAGACCACCACCGAGGAAACATAACCACTCGGTGGTCCCACCCCAATATCAGCCATGGGACCTTCGTGACCGGAGATCCTGTCCCCATCACCGACTCGTCCATGGAAGCCGAGAGCACGGCCAAGTCCGCTCGGCATCTTGGCACCAGGACCAACCGCTCGGACAGGGGGAGGCAAACATCGAGGTCCCCTCGCGGCGACACCGAGCGGTCAACCCACCTCGGCCTCCCGCTCCCTCCTCGCCCTGAACCAACCCGCCGAAGGAGCGCCGAGCGGTCAGGGCAGGCTGGGCGGCAGAACGACAAGCCTCAGGAACGACGGCGGGACACCGAGCGGTCTAGGTCGTTCGGTCAAGATGCAAGTATATGCCGGAGCATACCCAAACAGGGGTACACCGAGCGGTCACGACAGGTCGGTCACGGAAAGAGTGAATCACAGAGCCCGCCAAGCGGAGGTGGCACCGACCGGCCTTATAGGGTCGACCGCGACCGAGTGTCCAGGGATAAACACCAATCCAAGACCGACTCGCTCGTCCAGCACCTCATGGACCGAGTCCGGACGCTTGAGGCCGGGACAGCCCGGGAAGCGAGACCAGCCTGGTCAAAAACCAGCCCGGGCCCCTTCACAGAAAGAATCAACCAGTTCAGGATCAACCACGAGATTAAGCCCTTGAAAATCCCCCTTTACAACGGGAAGGACGACCCGTGGAATCATCTGAACAACTTCTACTCAGCCATCGCCCTCAAGAACCTCGCTGATGAGGAACAGTGCCTCATCTTCAGTTCCACACTGACCGAGGCAGCGATCAACTGGTTCTACAAGTTGGAATCTAGGTCCATCGACTCTTTCGAGCAGCTCACCTCCACCTTCATGAACCAGTTCATCATACAAACCGACCGCCTGTCCTCGGCCGAGGACCTCTTCCAGCTCAAACAAGGTGAAAACGAGTCGCTGCAGCGATATGCAGCGAGATTCAGTCATGAATACTCTCGGTGCGCGGAAACGGACGATCGAGCAGCTTTTACGGCCTTCAAGGGCGGCCTCCGAGACTCCCCATTCAGGTACGCAGCTCACACCCAAGGTTGGAAAACTTATAATGAAATAATGAAACAAGCGGCGATCCACGCCAAGGCTGAGGCACTAACCCAAAAGTCCAACACTGCCAATACCTACCAACCCCCACGGGCCGACTCGGTGAAAACATACCCACCGAGCGTCCCGGAACAGCAGGGCCCGGCACAGCGTCCGCAGGAGCAGGGGCAACAGAGCTATAGGGGAAAACGGAAAGACTACCCCCACAGCAACAATCTGTACAGCCCTGGGAAGAAGGGTAAGAACCCGAATCACCAGGAAAGACAACAGGGGGAGCGGTCAAACACCGGGGAAAAACGGGTTCCTCGTTCCAAGTACGAGACATACACCATCCTCAACACCCCCTACGAGAATGTCCTCCTCAATGTGGAACACATGATCCCGAAGTCTACTTGGGCACCAGCGAAAGGCAAACTTGGCAAAGACACGGGAATTTATTGCCAATACCACAAATACAATGGCCATAGCATTGACCAATGCGTTGCATTCCGGGATCTGGTGGAGGCTCTGGCCCGAGATGGGAAGATCAACCAGTTTCTTCAACACGCTCCACCTCCACCTCGCAACCCACAGATCAACACGATCTCCGGAGGACCGTCGATCTCTTGCCGGCTCACTTCCAACCGGGCAAGGAAGAACTTTCTACGGGCCACCAAACAGAATCAGCAGCTCTTCAGCATAGAGGAGGGAAGAGCCAAGAAAACAAATCGACTCGGTTGGGAGCCGATCACATTCTCCGAGGAGGAGGAGCGCGGGATCATCTTCCCTCACGACGACCCTATTGTCGTTATGGCGGAGATATCTAACTTCGACGTACAACGGGTAATGGTCGACACTGGGAGCTCGGTGAACGTCCTTTTCATACGAGCTTTCAAGCAATTGGGCATCCCAGAAGCAAGTCTGGACCGCTCACCCACGCCGCTCTTTGGCTTCACGGGGGACTCCATTGTCCCGCATGGAACGGTCACTCTCCCCCTCTCCCTCGGAACACACCCACGGAGGGCAACCGTACTGGCACCTTTCTTGGTGGTAGACTGCCCCGCGGCCTACAACGCCATTCTCGGGCGGGGAATACTCAACCAGATGAGGGCCGTCGTCTCCACCCACCTACTACTGGTAAAGTTCCCAACCCCTATGGGGATTGGTCAAGTCAAAGGGGACCAAATGGCTGCAAGGTCCTGCAATTCTGCCACCCTCATCCAACCTCCGAAAGAAACCATGACAGTATCAGAGTCCGCGTTCGAAGCCGACCCCGTGAGCCCTCAGGACGCACAGAAAATCCGGGCCGAACCAATCGAAGATCCTCGGGACCATTCCGCAACACCCCACCCACAGCCCATTGAGGATGTCGAAGAGATAATACTCTCCCACGACTTTGCGGACCGGAAGGTAAAGATTGGGACAACTCTTTCGCCCGACCTGCGCTCACAACTGATCCGGTTTTTAAGGGACAACTCTGAGGTCTTTGCATGGTCGTACGCCGACATGCCCGGCATCTCCACCGACGTGATCTGCCACTGGCTCAGTATCGACCCTGCCTACAAACCTGTCGAACAGAAACGCCGCCTCTACGATGCTGAGAGGACCGAGGCTATGAAGGCAGAGATCATCAAGCTCAGCACCATCCACTTTGTCCGGAAGGCCGTCTATGCTGCCTGGGTTGCCAATGTTGTACTCATCAAAAAACCCTCGGGGGCGTGGCGAATGTGCATTGATTTCACTGACCTTAACAAGGCCTGCCCCAAGGACAGTTTTCCTTTGCCCAAGATTGACCAACTGGTCGACGCCACGGCAGGACATGGGCTCCTGAGTTTTATGGATGCGTACTCGGGCTACAACCAAATCTTTATGCATCCGGCAGATCAGATCCACACAACCTTCCGGACGGATCAGAGGTTATACTGTTACAATGTCATGCCTTTCGGACTCAAAAACGCCGGGGCCACTTACCAGCGCCTAGTGAACTTCATGTTCGCCGAGCAGATTGGGAAAACCATGGAGGTTTACGTCGACGACATGCTCGTCAAGAGTAAATCGGCTGACCTCCACATCCCCAATCTCTCGCGAATGTTCGACGTCCTCAAACGGTATCGAATGAGGTTAAATCCGGCGAAGTGCGTGTTCGGAGTCAGCTCTGGGAAATTTCTGGGTTTTATGATTAGCCAGAGGGGCATCGAGGCCAACCCGGAAAAAATCAAGGCCCTGGTCGATATGGAGCCGCCACGAACCCAGAAAAAAGTGTAAAGCTTAATGGGCCGAGTCGCAGCCCTTACACGCTTCATCTCCAAGGCCACGGACAGGTGCGTGCCTTTCTTCAAGGCCCTAAAGGGCAGGTCCAAACACATCACCTGGACCGAGGAATGCACCAAGGCCTTCACTGAACTTAAGGAATACATGGGAAAAGCGCCGCTGCTAGCAAGACCAGACACCGGGGAAACCCTCTACATGTATCTATCTGTCTCCGCTTCTGCCGCAAGTTCAGTTTTGGTCAAGCGTAGGGACGGCGCCGAACATCCGGTATATTACGTCAGCAAGGCTCTGCAGGACGCCGAGACAAGATACTCTGAATTAGAGAAGCTCGCTTTCGCCCTCATCATGTCCGCTCGGAAGCTCAGGCCATACTTCCAGGCTTATTCCATCGTCGTCTTAACCGACAGACCACTCGGGCAAGTGCTTCAGAAGCCCGAAACTTCGGGCCGCTTACTGAAATGGGCAATAGAACTCAGCGAGTTCGACATCACTTTCATTCCCCGCACTGCCGAGAAGGGACAGGCCATAGCGGACTTTATCTCTGAGTTCTCCTACGTCCCGGCAGCGGCCGCGGCTGAGGTCCCACCATCTCCCCCTCTGTCCATAACACATACTTTGGACGAGGAGAACCCCCAACTCGACCCCACTCGACCAACCTGGCTCCTTTATATCGACGGGTCGGCTTGCCACAACGGGTCGGGAGCCGGACTCGTCCTTACCACACCGGACAAGGTCCGAATGGAGTATGCCCTTCGTTTCCAATTCAAGGCCTCCAACAATGCCGCCGAGTATGAGGCCCTCCTTGCAGGGCTCCGCCTCGCTAAAACCATGAAGGCAGAACAGGTCAAGATCTTCAGCGATTCACAGCTCATCGTCAACCAGATCAACAACGCCTATGAGGCGAAAGACTCTTCCATGGCAGCATACAGGGCACTGGCGAAGACCCTTCTATGTAGTTTCCGCAGCTACGCTATCACTCAGATTCCACGCTCCGAAAACAGCCATGCCGACACCCTGGCCCGGCTCGCATCCTCCCTCGATGAGAAGCAGAGTCGAAGCGTACTGATCGAAATTCTGGATCAACCCAGTACACAATGCTCGACGGTCTACGCCATCAACACTAATGGCACGTGGATGGCCCCACTGATTAGATTCCTCGCAGATGGAACTCTTCCTTCTGACAAAATCGAGGCCAAAAAGGTCCGAAGACGGGCAGCCCGCTATACACTCATCAACGACCAACTCTACAAACGGGGTTTCACTTTGCCCCTCTTGAAGTGTCTCGTCCCGGAGGCAGACAGAGCCGTTCTCGAGGAAATCCACGCCGGTGTTTGCGGAAATCATTCTGAACCACGGTCGTTGGCCCACAAGGCTTTCCGGCAAGGTTTCTATTGGCCAACCATGCACGGAGACGCGGCCGAGCTGACCAAGCGGTGCGATAAGTGTCAACGGTTCGCCCCTCTCTTCCACCTACCTCCAGAAAACCTCACACCAATGGTCAGCCCTTGGCCCTTCTCGCAGTGGGGACTTGATTTGATTGGGAAAATGCCGGCAGGAAAGGGCAAGACAGAGTATGCGGTGGTAGCGGTGGATTACTTCACAAAGTGGGTTGAGGCGAAAGCTTTGGCTTCTATCACCACGGCCCAGATCGAAACGTTCGTCTTCCAGAACATTATCTGCTGTTTCAGTCTCCCCCACACAATCGTCACGGACAATGGGAAGCAATTCGACAACGCATGCTTCCGTGCCTTTTGTGACAGACACAACATCCGCCTTTGCTTCGCCTCACCAGCTCACCCTCAGTCCAACGGCCAAGTAGAGGCCATAAACAAGATCATCAAGCATACACTGAAAACGCAGCTGGACGAGGCCAAGGGAAAGTGGTCTGAAATTCTCCCCAACGCACTCTGGTCATATTGGACATCCTACTGCACATCTACAAATGAAA
The DNA here is from genome assembly GCA_032719365.1 of Prinsepia uniflora. Classification (NCBI taxonomy): domain Eukaryota; kingdom Viridiplantae; phylum Streptophyta; class Magnoliopsida; order Rosales; family Rosaceae; genus Prinsepia; species Prinsepia uniflora. The sequence goes on from CM064875.1 coordinate 61,132,260, forward strand.
CCCCCTTCTCGCTCACTTTCGGAACGGAAGCAGTCATTCCCGCCGAACTAAGCGAAACTTCTTACCGAGTGTCGTCTTATGAGCCTGAACAAAACAACCGTCAGTTCGCACTCAGTCTAGACCTCATCGAGGAACACAGGGAGCAGGCCAACCTCAGAAACATCGCCTGCAAGCAGCGGCTTTGCAACTACCATAACGCCAGAGTCAAACATCGGGGTTTTCAGGAAGACGACTGGGTCCTGCGAAAAGTCAGCCTTGCCACCAAGGATAGCTCAGCAGGGACTCTCGGCCCCAATTGGGAGGGTCCATATCGGGTTACCAGAATATGCCAGCCTGGAACTTACGAACTGGAAGACCAAGATGGGCGAAGACTGGGCCACCCATGGAATGCCGATCATTTGAAGAAGTACTACATTTAAGGCTGTATTTTTTCCTTCTTATGACTTGCTGTACTTTACCCGTTTTTTGCACCGGTTATTTATAAACTCTTCCATTTATCTAGCCTTTGTAACATAACATTATGACTCAAACATACGAGTCGGGGTTCGGTCTTACTCGGCCTACACCTCAACACTTGCTATTTTGACTCAAACATTAGAGTCGGTGTACAGCCCTACTCGGCTTGCACCACCACTATGACTCAAACATAGAGTCGGGGTTCGGTCTTACTCGGCCTACACCCCAACACTTGCTATTTTGACTCGAACATTAGAGTCGGTGTACAGCCCTACTCGGCTTGCACCACCACTATGACTCAAACATACGAGTCGGGGTTCGGTCTTACTCGGCCTACACCCCAACACTTGCTATTTTGACTCAAACATTAGAGTCGGTGTACAGCCTTACTCGGCTTGCACCACCACTATGACTCAAACATACGAGTCGGGGTTCGGTCTTACTCGGCCTACACCCCAACACTTGCTATTTTGATTCAAACATTAGAGTCGGTGTACAGCCCTACTCGGCTTGCACCACCACTATGACTCAAACATACGAGTCGGGGTTCGGTCTTACTCGGCCTACACCCCAACACTTGCTATTTTGACTCGAACATTAGAGTCGGTGTACAGCCCTACTCGGCTTGCACCACCACTATGACTCAAACATACGAGTCGGGGTTCGGTCTTACTCGGCCTACACCCCAACACTTGCTATTTTGACTCGAACATTAGAGTCGGTATACAGCCTCACTCGGCCTACACCAACACACTTTAACAAACAGACAAATCGAAAGGATAACTCGGTATACAATTTATGCTCGAAGAAAGTTCTATTTCATTTCAAAATGTGCAGACCTACTTTGCTCGGCCTGCAGGAGCCTTACAAAATTCGACCTCTCGGCCGCCCCAACTATTTCTAAATAAAGGAAGATTTACAAGTGTCCTACACTAACTCCTCCATCGGCTGCTCGGCTTGCACTATCCCCTCCACCTCCGGCTCAGGCTCCTTTTGCGGCTCAACCTGGTCGGCTTCCGGCTGGTCACTCGGCTGGGCACCCTCCTCATCCTCCTCCCCCGACTCGTCCTCAAACATCTCGACGGTTATATCCTGGCCGAGCCAGGGGGTCTTCACGGCCAAGCCAGGGTTGTGCAGGAAGAGGTTGCGGAAGAACTCCTGCTCGCACTCGGCAGCATACTCGTTCTTGAGTTTATCAAGCTCCTCCGACGCCATGAACTCGACCACCGCCTCCTCCTTCGCCTTTTGCAAGTCGGCCTCCCTCGCAGACTTCACCCGACACAGCTCTTTCCAGTGTTTCAGGCGGTCTTTCTCCTTTGCCTCCAGGTCGGCCTTCACCTGGTCCCTGGAAGCAAGAGCCTCCTGAGTCTTCCACCTCTCGGCTTCCAACTTTCGAGTGAGGTCGGCTGCCTCCTTCATTGCCCTCTCGGCCTCCTGAAGCTTGGGGGTGAGCTCTTCCTGTTTCTGCTTCAGCCGCTCCTTCTCCCGCCGAGCAGACGCCACCCTCCTCTGGCTGTTCCCAAACTGGAGGTGCACCTCACCGAGAGCCTGCACATGACAACCGTTAGCAACTCACTCGGCCTAACATACCACACTTGCAACATAGGAAAACTCACATTGCTCAGTAGCAGCAGGGCCTTCTCCATCCTCTGATCAGCCGACCGGCATTGCACCTCGGCCAGCTCTTCCAAGGGCGTCGAAGCCCCCTGACAGACCCCATTCAGCAACGGCACCATTTGCCTCGGGCAGCAGAGGGTTGTCTCGGCGCTGGATCCCTCGCCGATCGCCTCCCCGTCGGTGAACACACCGAGATTCACATCTCCTCTCCTCTGGAGCATCTCCAGGATCCTCGCATCCAGCCGAGGGGGGGACGGTGGAGGATTGAATTCTGGGGCCGCCATGGTCCTCTTGCCCCCAATGGCCTCCTGTGCCGACATGATCGTCTCGGCCTCCATCCTCGCCTTCATCCGCCTTGGTTCGGGAGAGCGCACTCGGTCTCCATCCATTGCGCTCTGTTTCCTCTTGGGAGACCTAGGTCGCGGACTCGGTGGCCTCGGTTTGGAAGTTTGGCCCTGCTTTGACCGGTCGGACCGCTCCGACTGACCTCTCTCGGCTCTCTCATTTTTCTTCTTGAGAATGAGCTCCAGGCGCTCGACAGCCTTCGTCAGGGACGCAGATTCTCCGGAGCCTTTGTCTGCCTTCATTCTCAATTGCTCACAATCCTTGTAAATCCGGCTGCCGAGGTGGTAGGGGACTACAACACCGAGACACAAGTCAGATATAAGAAAACAAATAGCAAACCAACAACAAAAACAGACTTCCCCTCGTCGGTGTCGATGAGGCCGGTCTTGTACTGAAACCCAGGTAGCCGAAGTATTCGTCGGTTCCGCTCCAACTCGTCCAAGATCTCCCTTACTCGGTGGACGACCGCTTTCTCCTCTGGCGTTATTTCTTCTTCTGGGAACAAACCTGCACACCGAGAAATGATCAGCTACAACACTAATACTTAGCATATAAACCTATCAACATTTACATTAAGGGGCGACCTATGCTACAACTATCAACCTTGGGTCTGGAATTTGGACGGTATCGGGGGTCCCTCGGTGTTCCCCTCCCAGTCCCCACCGACCAGGCAGAACTTCGTCTTGTACGATTTTTGGGAGGTCGGTATGTCCAGAATGAACTCTCCCCGTTTGCTCTTCTTGCGGTGGCGGACGAAGACCCACCCGGTACTCTGCTGCTGGAAGCCGAACTCGTACAGGTACATCAGTTGAGCATAGGTCGGCTCCGGTTGCTCGGCCCACCTGAAGGCCGTGTAAAGCGAGCAGAGCACAATCCATACGTTCGGATTGAGCTGACCGAGTGCTACCCCCATCTTCTTCACCATCCTACGCAGCCAAGGGTGAAGGGGCAGCCTTACCCCGTGTACATCAGCTCGGTATAGAACAGTGCCATACCGGGCGGGGGGTTGCTCGGTCTTTCCTCTCTTGTGGGTAACCTTGTTGTCACCGAGTCGGGAACGCCAAACTCAATCCTCATCTTCATCAGGCCCTTCTCGGTCTCCTTGTTCACCATTTCATCCACGGTGAAGGCCGCCCGCTCAATCGGCACGGCTACCGGGACCGACTCGTCCCCGTTTGTTTTCACTTTGTTCAGCCGCACTATGCCCTTGTCACGGCCATGGGTCAGCTTCAACGCTCGGTGCACCCCCACCTTCACTATCGTCTCGGCGTCTCCCAGCAGATTCCCACTACCCGACCTGCCCGTCGGCCCAACCATCGAACCGATGTCCGTGGTCCTACCGGACGACTCGGCCGTGCTGTGCACCGCCTCTACTCTCTTTTGTGCCTCGAACGAGTGGACCTCGCCCTCACTACTACCCAACGACTCACCGCCCTGTGAGTCGTAGCATTTACCCTCCGATACCGAGTCACTCTCGACCGACATCTACAAAAGAAAACAGAAAAACCAAACTCAGCCGACCGACTCGTTCCTATGAAGATCTGACCACAACCTTCACCACGTTCATGACCAGTTCTTCACACCCTCCTACTTTAATCGAAAAATTAAATTTGGACAGGTGCTTACCTTGTTTTTTCACGGGGGACCGTAGGTCGGAAATCGCAAACACCGTACGCACCGCCGTCAAATGCTAGTCAGAAATCGCCTCTTTGTTTGGCCAGAGTTTCTCAACTTTTCTCAAAAACACAAGTGAGGAAATCGGTGAAGAGCTCCCCATATTTATAGAAATTGATGCACAGACTACGAAGCGTCACTCCCCTCAGTGACAGACACGTGTTGCAACCAAACATTCTGACCGGACACGTGTCAACCATCTGTCCGAGGAAACCCAACCGTCTTCCTACAGGTCGACACCGACTTCCGTACACCGCTCGGTGTCTGGGACTGCTTAACAGACGCTGGTCCTCCCACCGACCCATGTACACCGCTCGGTGCTCTCATCCGTGGGCGGGTATTGGCTCTATTCACCGACTCGTATACACCGCTCGGTGTTCTCACCCCCCGTACGGACGCTGGTCCTCCCCCACCGACCCGTGTACACCGCTCGGTCTCCGCAGCTCCAACGCGTCATTTGGCTCCTATCACCGACCATGACGTCGCCACCGACCGACTGCGCACAACCGCAACCGACTGAGCCACTTTTCCGCCGAGTGCTCTTTATCACCGACCGCCTACTAGCTCCTTCCTCTCCATGACCGAGACTGTCTCGGCGGACTATCCCACCAGGGGACTTGGGGGACTACAGGTATACTTCCCACCAGGGTCTGGGAGAATGAAACAAGTCCCCGACCGAGAAATTCCACCTCAGTCAACGACTTGGGGGACTTCTGTTGACACCATATCTGACCAGACCCACTGGGCCGTATACTTAAAGCCCTGACAACGCTCAAGGCCCAAGAACACCATACTTGCGACAGCCCTAACACCGGGCCCAATGCGGGATGCCACGTGGAAGCATATCCGCCCTCGATTTACGTAACACGTGTCCGCACGTAAATCGAGAAGCATTCGTCCCACATCGGAACTTTGGGAATTGAACATCCCACCTACCTATACATAAAAGGTACACATTTCCCAATAAAGGTAACTAAGTTTTACTATTACAATTACTCTACCGAACTTACCATTTACTGCTTCCTCTTACGAACAAAGTAACTGACTTGATCGTCGGAGAGCCTTAGGCCGGCACCACACCGGTGCCCGTACTAACGGAGACCCGCGATCCACTTGAGTTGACAGGTCACAAGAGGGACACGCGTCATTTGGTGATTAGGCAACGAGTACTCGACAGTTGGAACATTTAACGCTTCAACAACTTTCATGACTTATCCGCGAAGCTCTCCCCCTCTCAAGTCTAGAAAATCCTCCATTAGCACGGCAATCCAGATTGCAATTTCTGAGTTTGGGAGGGAGAGAGAGTTTTGCAACAGTAATTAAAAATGAAAAGCTGCTTCTATATATATAATAGTTGGAAGTTTCAAGCAAATAATAATAACCCATTCATGTTTCAAAGATACACGACATGGATTGTCTTTGATTTATTTTCTTTTCTCTGCTCGAGTCGATGGGCTCTGGTTCTTTGCTTGAATCGCAGCTGTATACAATTATTAGGAGGTCTAATTTATAGTCGAGAGACTTTTTTTCCTCACCAATCACCCACATCCCCTTGGCGGTGAATATTTTTGAGAGAATAAATGTTGTATTTTGTATTCTTAATTGTTAGTTCTTAGCTCTAATTTCAACTGCAGGTTAGGCTCATTGATTTCTCACCTAGTGAGAAATATTTGGTGACCTACAACCGCCATGAACCAAGCAATGCTCGTGATACAAATGTGAGTTCTCTGGACAATGAAATGAATCAACTTTTGTGATTTTTTTCTGCTTGTTCAGTTTCTAAAGTGAAATTATTGTATAGAGGGTCGTGATAAACATTTTTGATGTGAGAACTGGAAAAGTGATGAGAGATTTCAAAGGAACTTCTGATGATTTTGCAATTGGAGGAACCGGAGGTGTTGTTGGACTACATTGGCCTATATTCAAGTAATTTCTCTATGCCACTAATAATCTATGATGCGATTATGATCGGTTTAGTCAGTCAGTACCTTAATTCTTTGCATAATTTTTCTTTTCTTTTCAATACTTGCATATGGGCAGGCAGGAAAGAGGACAAGTGCTTTGCCAGAATGGGAAAAATGTTCTCTGTTTATGAAACAGAAACATTTTCACTTGTCGGCAAACAGTCCATGAAGGTTGAGAATATTATGGACTTCAGTTGGTCACCAACTGAACCGATTCTTGCTCTATTTGTCCCAGAAATGGGCGGTGGCAACCAACCTGCTAGGGTGTGTATTCTGTTTCATTTTACAGACCGATTCCGTCGATATTCACGATTCACCGTCAAGGGGACGTGGGTGGTTGGTGAGCAAAAAAAGTCTCTCGACGATAAATTACACCTCCTAACAATTGTATACAGCTGCATTCAAGCAAAGAATCAGAGCCCACCGACTTGAGCAGAGAAAAGAAAAGAAATCAAAGACAATCCATGTCATATATGTTTGAAACATGAATGGGTTATTATTATTTTCTTAAAGCTTTCAACTATATATAGAAGCAGCTACTTTTGTAAAGTTCTCTCCCTCCCAAGTCCAGAAATTGTGATCCGGATTGTTATGCTGATGGAGGAATTTATATGCTTGGGAAGGGAAGAGCTTAGCGGAAAAGCCAAGAAAGTAAGTATGGAGGATTTAGGGGGTTTTGAGTTGGAGTTTCAGAGGAGAGGAAGACGATGAAGAGGAAGATGATTAACAGTATTATGATTAACAGTATTTAAGGAAAAAACGGTGGTTTTAACGATATCAAAGACAAAATCTGTTAAATGACCTAACGTTGCACCAATTTTTAGTGCAAAGTGGAACAAATTTTTGTTCCTAATGCACTTTGAGACATACTGGCGCGTTCCAGGTGCATCTACAATAAATATATTTTTTTATTAAAGGTGAGTGAGACTAAGACACATGCGACATATCTGAAATAATTAGTAATGTGTTACTAATATTTAAGGGATTAATACTTGCATCCCACCATATTGGTATCTTTTCGTACCACCCGTTCGGTTTATCGAATTATCTTTATATATATATATATCATAATCTTATTTTCTAAATTATCATGTCAATATTATATCCGTAAAAAAATTTAAAATCGTTCACTCATCCATATATAACAAATAAATCAACAATTTTGATAACAATTAAAATTATCAATGACGAATTATTTATTTAATTAATATATATGAATGATTAAAAAAATTTCAATTTTGATGATATTTTACCTTAGTTATGTTGAAATGATAATTAAAGAATTTAACAGTGATTCGCGAAAACTTCACATGCTTAAAAGTGAGAGCACAACAGCTGTGGCAGATTTTGCTTTGACTTCGGATTCTATGTTGAGACTTTGACTATATCATACACAATACGCGGAAAATGTAAGTAGGTGTAAATGCAGCCGTACACGTGTACAAATTAATAGATAGAAACGACGACTCATATTTTTATTGAATTAAAGGCAATTAGGTAGCATTGATTGTCAACATGGGGATGTAGCTCAAATGGTAGAGCGCCCGCTTTGCATGCGGGAGGTACAGGGTTCGATCCCCTGCATCTCCATCAACTTCCAATTTTACAAATTTTTATTAGAAGCACTCCAGAACAAGTCCTAAGTTTATCTTCTTTTGCACAGCTTATAATAAGACCACAAAAAGCACCAAGCAAAGCAAAGGAGAGGACACATAACATACACACCATCACTTATGGACTTATGGCATGCTTTTTTATTTACAACCAAAAACTGGTGTGAGAAACAACAATTGTTTTGCATTCGATCCTTGCACCAATTTGTACCTTGTGCAAAAAGAAAGCTTACAGTTATTCATCAAATGAATTAACTTATTCTACAAGTATCAAGTTTCAATCAGATTACTGCCGTGCCCACAACTTGTAATCCGATCCTTTGTCGATAAATGTTTGCCAGCTCCCCTCCAAATGATTTTCCTTTGAGGGGTTCCAATCAAAATGGCCAAGCTTCATTACTAGTGTATCACCTATCTGTGCAACATACCCTTCATTATTTGCATGGTATATCTTTACAGTGCTCCGGCAATGGATCCCCGCCCTTCTCCGAGCTTCGACTAGCTCAGCTAGGATTTCGTGGAGACCAAAGTCGTATAAATGGTCATAGAAAATTACAGGCTGCAATAGGAATGAGAAAATAAGATTGAAAAGTTAGGTAAAAGTTGTTTATGAATTCTGACCCGAAAGAAGAGTTTAAATGTCAATTGGGTGACGGCGAACTCACTGTTCCAGGATGAGTCAAGATGTATGCATATCCCTGTGTGAGCTTATCTCGTGGAAATGGCCAATGACCCTAAAAATAAAGACAAAGTTCACAGATTTTAAGGCTTAAATTTAGCGGTTGATAATTGATAGAAGAACAAGTTTAACAAGGTTCAAGTAATGGAGTGTTGAAGTTAAAGCCTCACTGTCTAAGCCCGATATAAGGTTTAAAATATGAGTGGTTTATGTGCACGGACAAGAATGTGGTGTATGAGAGGGAAAGAAAGAGAGACCTGTGTTGATCCGGTGTCGTGGTTCTCCAGAAACGTTACAGCACGTGAGGGCCACCATCCCAAGACTCCAGTTGGTTTACCCTGAGGATCTATTAACCTCCAATATTGGTTGTGAAGAGCAGAGTGGAGTATTCCCTGAAAATGCAACACAGTATGCATTGAGCTAAGTATCCAACCACATAAATGAGTTTCTCAAAGGTTTAGCAAGTAAACCCATATCAATTGTCAGGCTATTTTCCATTTTTTTGCGGTGTTCTGGTCCATATTTCATAAATGATATAATTCATTTCATTTCAGTCTATTTTCTTAGCCTTATGCATGTAATCGAACCACTCTAGGCACTTTAGAAGGTACCTTTGTGGTGACATCAAATGCTGAGGAAGTACCGCCTGTGGCATTGATCCAATTAACAATTCGTTGCCGGTGAGCATCTAGAAAAACAGACAAGTTCACATTATCATATAAGTACATACTGAGCAAAATGGTAAACATTGCATCTAGAAAAACAGACAAGTTCACATTATCATATAAGTACATACTGAGCAAAATGGTAAACATTTCATTGCTTTGGAAACACGGGATTTTTCCTTGTTTAAACAGGTGTATAATAATGTCTTATAGAGGACCAGGCAATGAAAGAATTGAACCACAGCCATCAAGTAACGATTTTGTGCTTATCTTCCATATTACTGTTCTATTTTCTTTTAAAATACATAAATCAAATTAAGCTTATCAGAATGCTCTTTCCGATGCTAAAATCAGTAACAATGTGAACTCTATCATACCTTACACAGATTATGACCAATACCTAATATGTGCATGTTACCTCAAACATCAGCCGTTCAGCGGAATAAAGTGGGAAAGTGCAAGTGTTTTTACCATGACAAAAGATAGTAACCAATGTCCCTAAAGATGGAACTATAGTTTGATTTCAACCCATCATACAACAATAATCGGAATTACAAACCCAATCTACAGTCTGCAAGCTCTTACCTTGATTGTAACACAAATTTCCATTTTCATAAGCTAAACTGTCCCAATATTCTCCAATAGCGAAGGCAGGAACTGACGCTTCAATATATTCTTTTACAAAAGTACCGGAGAAGCCTCTGGAACATTAGAAAGGGAGTTTAATTGCGTACTAAGGATTCAAAGGAAAATATAACATGAATGCATTACAGTATAAGTGCATTCAGAACTTTTCAAACATCTGAACTTTGGGTCAAAGATCAAATTATAGTTGGATTGGCATAAACATCAAATTGACATGTGCTTATAATGTTCCAAGGCATATACACTTGGAAAAGATTTAAAATGCAAACATTGAGTTAGGAATTAGGATGAGTTAGAGCTCTATAGTGCTCTTTGGCTCTTGTCTTCTTTTCATTTGGCACCAGAATCATAGCTGACTTTTATCAAACCAAAAATTGAAATGAGAATCACAACGAAGCTAGAATAAACTGCATTTTAAAGAATTATCAATTTCTGGGACAGTCTGCTGATACACTAGCCACATCATAGCAGCATCTGTATTTCTATGTGCTACCAGAAAATTTGGAATTGTTACAAGGATGGATATAAGGCGTCTGTTAATTACTAAAATATCTATCACTAAAGATAACAAATTATCAGCATACGGACAATTAAATAAACCAACCACTGGGCGACTCTGAGGGGCTGCTTTGCCTTCTTATGTGAAAGACAACTGCTGCCCTCGAAGGGCAAGAAAACCAAAGTGATGTGTTGCTGTATGGTTATGGGTGTGTTTTGGGTGGTATGGATGGATACAAAGAGAAAGATTTTTGAGGATGTTTAGGGGCTGGTGTTTCTTATTTGTCTTGATTAGACTAACCTATATGTTAGTCTTGTCGCTGGTAGATGTCCGTCTCTTAGCTATATGTTCAGATAAATACACACAAACAGATAAAGAAGGAATATTGGAGACTAAGAGGTATTGGCCCCATTCCACTCAAAGAAAAAAGAAAACACCTTCACCTTACAAAATCAAGGCGCCACCCATCAAAACCAATATCATTCCGAAGCCAATTTAACCACTCCTTTATGTCGTTTCTGACGAAGTCCTTTGAATGATCAATATTGGGTGCTGCATGGAATATATCCCCTACACACAGCATTAACAGCATTTGGTAAGCTCAGACTCTAATACTTGCGCATCTTTTCCATCATCATCAGGTTGTCATTCTATATGACTAATCTTATTCCAGAAATCCCACAATGATCACGGAGTGGTAAATAGCTTGCTTTTGTTCAACTAGGAACCTTTTTACCTCAACTAAGTTCATTAAATCAAAACAATCATTAGCTGTATTGAAGCTCAACTAGTCAGATAATGTCGCACAAACCCAAGCCCTTTCCATTTTAATTTTAAGAATGATAAAAAAGGTAGAGCTTTTGCTCACTACCCAACAAATAAAGAAAAAGAAAGTACCACTTGAAGGATTTCCTTGGCCTTGAAAATGTGGATCATCACAAACAATTGCATCAGGCCCCCAAGCAAGTTTCCCACCAAAAATGTTCCAAATTCCGTTTGGACTCTGAAATCAGCAAGAATGCCAGTTTTACCAAGGGTTACAATGCATATGACTAATCAAATTTGCAACATGAAATTGTGCTAAATGAAAGTGTTACAGAATGATTGTACTGTCATAAACAGACTACCATTAAGTTTCAAAATCAACTAATGAAACAGGAAATTTTTTAGTTTACCTGTTTATGAGCACATCTATGATTTAGGACAACATCTCCCAAGGCCTGTTCACAGGAAGCAAATATTACCACTTGAACACAATTATTCACAAGTAATAATCAAACAAAAAAGAAATACAGCAAATATCCCTACCACACATGGGCAACATTATTCCGAATCATATTAATCCATTTTCCACCCCAAAAAAAAAAAAAAAATTCTTTTCCAAGCCTATGACCAACCAAATGCCTTTTCTGAACAATTTTCACTTTTTGAAAAAGAGAACAAATGGGAACAAATTAAATGGTTCATAAGTCGGCATTTGATGCCTAAGATTAAACCATTCAGATTAAAGATCACACACATATAGCAGATGATCATGTTTGATTGAATACATACCAGAAGATTTTGAGAATGAAATTCCTTAATGCAGTGTTGAAGTTCATCCACAGAACCATATGCTGAGTTCAAATTGTAGAGGTCAGAAGGCATATAACCTGCATGTCAATCCATATTGGTTACAAATTCTGTACTAAAATTATTGAAGAGCTCCAGACCTATGCAAATCATGTGTTAGTGCTAAGAAATATACTCATGCAGGTTCAAAATGTACAGTCCCCCAGATAAACACACACATACAGATGGTATGTTGACTGTGAATTTCAAACAGATATTTCGGGATTATATGCATACATTGCTAATAGCACATAAACAATATAATTACTACCAAAACGATTATATGCATACATGGGATTTCTAGAAACGCATTAGTCTTATTAATATTTAATTTTGAAGATGAGGCAAACAAGGACTAAACAAAATGGACATGGGAGATGAACCTTGAGGAGCAACAGACTCTGTTGGAGGTGGGAGCCACACAGACGTTACACCAATTTTAGATAAATCAGCAGCTTTAGGAGCTAAGTCCAGGTACCACTGCCTTCTCCAGCTTTCCCAATTGAAGCCTTGAAACTTCAAATGCAAAAGAGAAGAGTCATTAGAGGTGACTATCTATGAAATGCACCTTTGTCTCCCGAAAAATAATCAAAGATAAGCTCTACTTTATCACAATTAAGAGAGCAGGCATATGAAAGGAGCAAAATCCTCAGTTGGAAAGAATATCATCCAAAGTTCAAAGACAGTCTTGCATTACCAATACTTTACTACAATTAGGATAGCATATTGACATTTCAATCATACGGTACAACATACATACCACAATCTCACGTCCTGTTCCAGTTCCAGGCTCTGCATTGAAGTCAATGCACAATTCCAAGTCAAAAACTGGCTTTGTTTGGCACACAAGCTTCGTCGTTAGCATGAAGTGATGGAGTACAAGAAAGCTAACCTAATTTTGTTTGCTCTGGGGTCTTCTGCCATTGTATAGCCTTCCGCTGAAGAACATTCTCTAGATCTTTCCGCTTCTTCTCTATTGTTTCTTTCTCAAACACATGCTCAATAAGTGTATCACCCTCCTTTGGCTTTTCCAGAGCTATAGACCATACTTCATTAGGTTTGGGTAAGTTCAAAGATCTGAACTTTGAACACGATGCTTCAGCTACATCAATCTTTCTTGGTGGGAACTTGGGACGGATAGTACGAATCTTCCTTGCCATCCAATGAGGTATCTCTCTGCGAGGGCCATCGCTTAGAAGTTTCCATTTCTGTGAATCGTCATTTTTCAAAAGGTCTATCCGCCCACCATTAACAACATAAACGGACTCTTCATCCCCTTCACCTAGTGGCCTTTCCTTCAATAATAATAATTCCGCCATTTCTGCTCTCTGTCTCCACATCTTTGTAGTTGCTTCAGATGCCTTTAGTGATCTTTGTAGTGCTTCGCATCTTCTCAAGTAGGCATCATCTTTCGAACGTGCCATTTCTTTGGCAGCTCCAATAGCGTCCCTAATACTTTGCAACTCGGCCATAAAAGCCTTTGAAGAAGCCTTCTTTCTTTCTGATGAATCTTTCTTCATTTTCTCCATCAAAGACATAATTTCCTCCTCTTTCTGTATTGTATTTTTCTTGCTTGACTCCTGAAATTCAAGCAATGCTTTCTCAGCTTCATGAGCTCGTAGCTCAAATGCATTTGCATGTGCATGAGCCTTTTCCAACTCTAACTTCAGCCTATCAACATCACTTCTTGTAAGCAGTAACTGAGATTCTAAATCAGTTATGGCACCCTGTAACATAATATTTTTTGACTGAAGGGAAGCAAGTTCATCCAGTGGACTCATACCTTCAGTAAACTCCGATACTGCTTTTGTTGCATGCTCACCAGCTTTTTCTGCAACATCCAATGCTTTCTGTATGGCATATTTTGACTGCTCCACAATTGACAATAAACTACCCTCATTCGCTTCCCTAATTTGTTTTTCTATCTGATAAGATGCTTCAGCTGCCATAGTTTCTGCAGCTGAAACTCTCAACTGAGCATCTTCTAGTATGTGAGAAGTGGCCTGCTGGAAAGCAATTTCTGCTAACTTTTCCACTTGTACTGCGAGTTCAACAGCGTCTTGTTTTGCAAGGACTAACTTTGATTGCAAGCTGAACTTCTCCTCAACTGAGTCCTGCAGCTTTTGGTTGAGCAAAGACTTGGCTGACTCAAATTCTGCAATAGCTAATTCCTTGTCCTGCATTATAGTAGCAACATATTCCTGTTGTCTTGCATCTGAAGATGCCAACTCTTCAAGCAATTGATTTCGCACATTCTCAATGGTTTCTTGTCTAGCTCTGGCCTCAGAAAGAGCCTTTCTAGCTGCATTTAATTCATTTTCTTCTACATTCACCACTTCATTTCTTCTGGAAGTGTCAGCCACATCTGTAAAAGTGTCACTGGAATCATCCTGCCATAGAAATCAAAATCCATGAGTCACATTTCCCACTGCTTGCTACTTACCCCCCCATCAGCTTCTTTTAAAGCTTAGACGCTTGTAGTATCCTTAACTTGGGCCGGGGTTACCAGTTTTCAGAGGATCATTGGATAAGTTCAATTCTATTTGTAAAAGTTAAAATTACTGATAAAAGCTGTAATTACTATGCAGATATATACCATGCTTGAACAAATACTAGTTCTTGATCTACATAGCCAATGTGGTGTGCAGAAAAGATTCCTGCAATAATTTCAATTTAGTCATGATGTCAAGCCAAAACTTCAAAGAAAGACAGCATTTTCCACCAAATAAAGGAAACAAAGTCAAAATTTACCAAACAAAATTAAATAAGAAATGTTCACAGGAGAATCAGTTACACACTTTTTTCTATTTGAAGTAGTTCTGAATATAATAGGACGCCGGCCCAGGAATAATTTCCTATCATATTTGGAATGTGCACCTGAATATGCAATGGGACAGTGGTGGACGATCCCAACTGCCAGGCCATGCAGTGAAATTGTACCCATCTTTCCTGTAAGGAAATCAAAATTTTGACTTGACACAATAAGCACAAAAAAACAATTACATTAAATAAATGATCTTCTCCCTTCAAAACCCAAAATTCTCTAATTCAAGTTTCACAATATTTCAATTAGAATTATGACTCCACAATTCAAGCAATGCTAACCCAGAAACCCAACTTCATCAAACAACAGAGAATTTACAAACCCAGATGCATGTACACATTAAGGATCATATCAAACACTTCCTTAGCTTATTTGATCCATTTTTCTCATAAATTTCTCAAATTTATATAATTGAAGGTGGAATCAAAAGTAATAATTCATGTTTAGATATCTGACCTGATGGCTGATGCAAATGATGAAGCTAATCTGGAAGAAGCTGAAGGGAGCCCATGATTTAGGTTGAGATTGTGAAAAAAATAATGTGGAAATTGTAATGTGGTGGATTTAGATCCGAGACAGAGCAGAGAAATAGGAGAAGGAAATGTAATGGCGCGGGGATTTTGCTTAAGTCGAAATTGAATAGACAAATCAAACACTACAAGATTATCAAGCAAAATAAATGGACCACTAATTAAACAATTTGCAGGATTACAACAAAGTTAAAACAAGGGAAACGTAAGAAAGTTAAAAGTAAAAGATTTTATTATATAATTTTTTTCTTTCAAGAATTTCATGCTGAAAGAGTTTTTCTAGAATTTAAATTTTACATTTTTTACATTATTATTTGTTTGATAAAAAAGTTAAAATTAATTTTATTTGTCGACATGAATGGTATTTATTGAAGAAAAATTGTTAATGGCACTTGAGTCATTTCAAAAGTTTAGCTCTCACACTCACGGGTTGTCACACACTCGCACGGGCCCACCTGTAAAAGGGCCCACCCTTTTCCCAAATCTAATCACGAATTTTGTACACTTGCATTTGACCTTTTTTATAAAAAGAATTTACTTTCAAAAATTTTATATTCACATTCATTATTATAAAAAAATTTAATCGAATTGTGCATATTTTAAACTTAAAATAAAACTAACAAGTCAATATCTAACACTATTTCAAACCAAATCCACAAAATCCTAAAACAACCTTATCAACATTTTGATTTGTGTGATCTTCTTCCAGAAAAAAAGGTTGTCAAAGACGCTTATGTCATTATCCTTTATTTTATCTTAATATTGGTATTTATTTGAAGAGTAAAAGAAATAATGGATTGGTCCTTCTATCGTAGGTATTATTTTTTTTTTGAAGGAAAAAAAAATACTCATGGTGACTATTCACGAGCACATTGAACTATATAATTCATATATAATTTTTGCTAACTTCAGCTAGCTAGAAGGTTGTTCAATAGGCAAAACACAAATACTATTAGTGCTTGCTTAGTTGTTTAGTTACACATAGACACCATTACAAACTCCAATACTTTTTTAGTTACACATAACTTTACATCTCAAGTTCTTGTTTTTATGTCTTCTTCTCTTCTCCATAGGCATATTTTTGGACGAAACTATTTAGCAATATTAAAAGAATATTTGATCTGTACACTTAGGTTTTGTCGGCAAAGCAGTTGCCTCGTAAAGTTTATCTTTTTCTTCTTTATTGTACATTCCTAAACTTGTTATTGACCAAAATATGTAATTTTTTTGTTTCTTGACAAATAAGAAAGAAACTGGCTGGATTTGCTGCACATATTTGTCCAATTATATTAACATTCTGTTGTGTTTCGATAATGTTATATCCACATTCTATTGTGTTTCGATAATGTTATATCCACATTCTGTTGCGTTTCAATAATATTATTGTCAACTGTACTCAAGCTGATCATGAAGATGACGGCATTCATCATCAAAACTATGATCTTATTTTCCAAGCACAAACAAAATTATTCGAAAGTCGATGAACTCCTGGAAGATATCGTGGAACTAATCTGTTGATGCAGAAATCGTCCGGTTCTGTGAAATTCCTTCTCGATCCCTACATACAATAACAAAAATCAAACGGGGTTAAGGTTGAATCCCGAGGGGGTGGTTCAACCGTAAACGTTCCGATGCTTAAGTCAGTTTTCTGAGAAAATAAACCGACAGGGGGTTTGTAGGAGTTTTTTTATTACCATCAGAAGTGAAATGTGGTCTTCTATTTATAGTGAAGTCTTGAGGGTCACCGAAGCGTCTGATTGGTTAAAGAGAAAAATATTAAATAAGTGATTGTACCGAGTGTAATCACTTATTTATTAATAAATAAATAATTCGTTGGGAAGTTATTTATTATCGACATTGATCTGATTAATTAATATATTTAGTTGGTAAATATATTAAATTAATGCGGAAACCGTTACATGTCGATGTCAATTTTACCAAGGGTAATATCGGCATCATGGAAATTGTTGGCCACGTGGCGGCTCTAGAATATTCCGATAATTTATGGCTCCACAAATGCCCCCACATCGCTTAGGAATTCGAGGAATCCTAAGGAATGTAGTCTCCTTGTAGTTCCAGTAAATCACGTCTTAATATTTTGTATAGAAGTAGGACTCCTCTTTGCTTTGAGCAGTTGAACTTTATTTGGCTTTGGACGTCGCTCTCGCTTCCTAGGAAGTTTTGGACTGAAGCCTTGTTTAGAATTGATCTTTAGAGCCCATTTGATAATTAAGGTTGGGCTGTTTTCTTTACTTAATGAAGGTCGTAACCTTCATTTTTTATAAAGAAATATTATACCCTAATATTAGTCCGTTGTTGGTGGAGAGAGGCCGCCACCATCACGTTGTCGCAGTGATGAGAGTCAGACTACCATGTGAAGTAGAAATTTCTCAATGACTTTTTCTGTTCTGCTTGTTGCTGTCGCAAAGGGAAGAGCATATTTTTTTTCTTTCCTTTCTCTTCGTTGTAGGTAAATTTTCTTCAAATTTCTTCTGCTATTTTGTCTGATTACAGCTTCACATGTGACAAAGAAAACTGCGAGCGAGATATGAAGGTTGCCAATGGACTCCACTTCTAGCAACCGTCGACTAGCAGAAGAAAAGAGATGGAGGCGATGACATCCACCATGTCAGAGGTGGGCCGTTGCAAAGGGAACGTGTGCCTCACCCGTGCATGTTGGTTGAGGACTTGCGCACAAATGCCTTGGTCTCCTCAATTGGATTTGTTCGTCTGTTTGTCTTTCCTTCAAAGTTGGCCTGTGACCTAAACAAATAATACAATTTTTTGCTTTTTTTTTTTGTTTATGCGGCAACCTTTTGTTCGCTTTGATTTTTTGCCGTTCCCAGCAAAAGCAAAAGCTTTGCTTTTGATAATATATATATATATATATATATATATATATTTTTTTTTTCTTTTGTTTAACTTCGATCTTTTATAGATTCTGAGAGTTGTAGATATCTGATTGCAATGATTCAAGTGGCAGTGCGTTCTATTCTTCGTGACGATCATTTCAAGATGTATGAAGGCATACTTCTGGTGTAGTCTTGAAGTCCTCATTTTGTGGAGTACCATCTGGTGGCATGTCTAGGACTTGTTGGAGCTTTCGACTTCAAGAGATGATGGATCTGACACCAAGACGCTTCTCCAGTTGACATGCTTATGATGCTTTGTGAAAAGAAGAGTTTGACGCGCTGACGGACTCATCATGACAGGACCCATCCCAATCCCCCCGGGATTAGTGCAGGATGACACTGCTCCCGTCTGACACGAAGTATCAGACAAGGGATATTTTCGACCTTTTCCCTCCCGGGCTATCAGACCGGGCTATCAGAGTACGTCAGGATCTGGAGGAGGTATGTGATATCTCGATCTCTGCTACAGTCCACATCCAATGTCAACCTGAAGGGCAGTCAAAACATTAAAAGCTGTGAGTAGACAAAACAAGAGTTTATAAAAACATTTCATAAGAAGACATTTGTACCCTTCACTAAAAAGCATACATGCATTCGAAAACCGTTTAACCAAAGAAACTATATGTGGGAACTAAGCCCAAAACCAAGATTGAACGAACCATAGTGAAAATAACCATACGACCACTGCCCAAATCCATAAGGGACTCAGCCCAATCACAAGAAACCAACCATAAGGGCCACTGCCCAAAACCTGTGTAAACACACATCATATATCATATCATATAGCATACATCATATATACATATAATTCACACAACCAATCCTATCACGGTTTCCAAAGCTACGCGCGTGCTACCCAGGTCTCAATCCGAGTCTTCTCAAAGTCAAGATCAATGTCCGTAGACCACTGACCCTACTCGAGGTAATAGTAATCATAGCCTTCCTGAGAGTAAGGAACCCAGCTGGGGGGTGACTCCACTCAGTCGGTGCTCCGTGACTACTCCGGGGTCTACTCAGGCCAACGACCCTCCCCGAAGGAGATAATAGAAGTAAAGGAAGGTATATCAATACATATATATACATAACATAAACATTCATGCCCGGTTCCCTTGAACCGTCATGATCCATAACATCCATTAACTAGGGTTCATGCCGGTTCCCATAAACCGTCATGAACCAGAATGACCTGACAAAGGTTCATGCCGGTTCCCATAAACCGTCATGAACCACAATGACCTTTCCAGGGTTCATGCCGGTTCCCATAAACCGCCATGAACTTGAAAATCCATCTAGGGTCCCTGACCCGAAATCATCAGTGTAAAACAACTGGGTCTCGTGCCTGAACATATGACTCAACTGGGCACCGTGCCCGATATCTAAGGGTCAGTCACGACTCCGATCATAGTGATGCGTGCAACCATCCATCCAGGACCGCCCTCAATCCTGGTATGTCGCCGTGAACGTATCAACCGACGCGACCACCACAAGATCATGGTGCACTCATCACCGATCGATATCCTGAACCGTCAGCACTCCGAAGTCGAGCCTCCCCAGGCTGCCTGACCACGAATCGTGCATCGTGACCTGTCAGGACCCATCCCGGTTTCACCCCGAAAACCGAGGTAAATCCTGCTCCTGTCTGACACCCCGACACAATACCAAAGCAACCACTAAAATACCCCGTCAGATGCAGGAGAACTTTAAAACATCCCGAAGTTAAAATTTACAGAGCATAGTACTGAATACAACAGAAATAAAACTGGTAACTAGATACACGCACACGGAAAACTTTACAACACTCCGGGATCGCTCTCGTGACTTCTATGCGTCAGGCGCTGCCTCGACGCCGAAACCCGGCGCTAGCTCCATGACCTGGAGGGCAATTTAAAACCAGAAAAATGTGAGTGGACCATAAATAAAAGAAAAGTTTCCAAAACCATTTAGAAGAAAACCGGGTTTGGCCCTCCGTTTTGAAACCACATACATAACCTAGTTATTAAAACAGTTATCAATCACGTAAACCTCATCATAAAGACAGAAACACTATAAAAACAGTTGTAGAAATCATATCATCAGCGTCATAAAACTGTATCAGAAAACATAAGTACCAAGCCATAACCAACCGATCAAACTTGCTGGATCTATCCGAGTCTTTAAACTCCCGAGTCTTTAAACTCAATCCAAGCCTCAATATAATCCGAGTCTTTAAACTCCCGAGTCTTTAAACTCAACAGGCCTACGGGGGAAATATCAATATATCCGAGTCTTTAAACTCCCGAGTCTTTAAACTCAATCCGGGTCTTTAAACCCAATCCGGGCCCGTCCCCCGTCAAATCAATATCCGGGTCTTTAAACCCAATATCCAGATCCAGTAAATCCAATCAAAACCAATTGAAAACCATTTCGAAATCCATATCCAAACCCAAATCCGAAACCACTGGTCCGAAGCCCTTCCGGCGTCCAGAACCATCATTCCGAACCCAAATCCGGAATTCCACTTTTCAACCTTAAAACCAAATTCCGTTTTTCGAAATCCGATTTTAAAACCGAAAACCCCTGCTCATTGAAATCATGTTCCAAAATCCCTTTACAATCATTAAAAACCATTTATCGTTTGAAAATCCTGAAACCATAACATTATTTTTAGAATCAACATTCCTCATAAAACGTGCCAAATACGTTATTTCTCGGAAACCGTACAATTATGTAAAACCAACATAGCATATTCAACAATCATGAAAAACACATATAAAACCATAAAACAATTATAGAAAAACAGTTATGCATGTTCAAGTTTAAGGAAAGGGTCCACTCACAGTACCGAGCCTTCAATCGCGTCCCGAACGTCTCGTACGTTCCTCAGCTTCCTCGGGAAGTCCCGATCCTGTCAACAACCGCCAAAGTACGTTATTAACATATCTACAAAAGTCCACCTAATTTTCCCCAAAAATCCACGGATCCTAAACGAAACGAACCGGAACCCTAAACCTTCGACCTCGCGGAACTAACTTCAAACGACGTCTGAACAACCCGAAACCAATCCCATTAGACTCGTCACAACTCCTAGACTAAAAACCATGTTGACTGTTTTCCCAACCGCCACCGCACGCGCCCCCACGCGCCGCCCAAAGTGGCTGCGCGTGGCCCTCACGCGCCAGCTACAGTACCATCGTCTTCCTCGAGTCGACCCGGTCGAACCAGCCTCTGCAATTCGAACTGGCGAGGACGGTTCACCGTCGTACCTGCACCAAAACACCTCCTTTCTTCACCATCCTCTTTGTCCCGTCCTAAGGTATCCATTCCTATACTCCAACCACCTCGACTAAACTTAAAACTTGTCGACTCAAGCTCGAACAGAAACCTAAACTGTCCCCTGTTTTCTACTCCGGCCACCCAGGTCTTCCCCCGCCATGGAAACCACTGTAGACGGTTCCTAAAGACCTAAGAAGTCGACTAGGACCAACCAGAACCCTCGACTCGTACTCTAAACCCATGACTCAACGTTTGAACCCAAACTGAAAAAAAACAGAGGACGCCGTGTATCCTCCGTCGTCCAGGACTCCGCCGTGCACTCCCCGTTACGGTTGCTCAACCAGCAGCTACCTAGGACCCTACGAGTCCCCTAAACCTCACTAGACTCCTCGATTCAACCCATAAAGCCACGACTTTCGATTTGAAAATCGACAACAAAACAGAGCACAGAGAGGAAAAAAGAAAGATTACCTGCGGTCGATCGCCGCCGTGAGCTCCGCTGGGGCTAGTCGACTCCTCTCACCCTTCACGACACCACCACGAGTCCAATTGCACCGTACACGGTCACACCGCCACCATAAGCTCTCACCTCTTCTCTGTTTTCTTTGAGAACTCAAACCTCCCACTCCTCTGATTTCCTTCACAATCCTCACTCTCAAATCACTCACCACTTTCCTCCCTTCTCTCAGTCACTCTCACAACTCACCAACCTCTCACCCACACACTCAATCGATCAATTCCTCTCCCAATTTCACTCTCTGTTTCTGTTCTTTTCTCTGGTCGAACAAGCACGAACACACACGGGCACCCCAAATAATTGGGACTGTGCACACGCCTAGAAGCCACTAGGCCCTTGCCACACGTCACAATCCTCTCACATTCTCTCACAAGTGGCTCAATCTCAGCCCTCCATTTGTCCATCTCTGTTGCACAAATCCCAAGGGCAAAAGACCAAAATGCCCCTTCTTGAATCCCAAAATTACGAGTTGTGCCATTAACTTTCTAGACCCGTAACTCACACATCGTAAGTCCGATGAATACGTGCTGCCTGTCATCAAACTCAGGACGATGAGATCTAGCTAACAGTCCTAGGTCAACATACCAAAACTCGGTCGTCCAAAAAAGTCAACTTTTCCCCTTAATTTAGACAAATTACGGTTATGCCCTCAACCTTCCGAACATCATAACTTCCTCCTCGGATGTCGGAATCGGGCGTGCCACCTGCCTAATGATTCGTGACGTCCTAAACTACGTCCTGGTCATCGGTCAAAATCCAGTTGACCGCTTGAACTAAAAGTCAACTTTTTGCCCAAACGAGGCGCAAAATCATCATTCTACACTAACGACCCCATCGAGACCAACTAATCCCCGATTAAGCTCACTAATCTCATCTTAATCACGGTCTTAACCCTAATTCCCGGGACGGGTCGTTACATGACCTCTCCGGAAGGAACACATCCCAAACCGGAGGCGAGTCTAGTATCGTCGATCGCCGTGCACATAGCACCCGTCGCGACCACGATTTAGACCCGAAGGTCGTAATTAGCGTCATATGCCCGAGACAAAACCAAATGGGTCTCATACCCGAGTTTATCCATTTGAAATCCAAAACCATTTCATTTAGACCAATAAAGACATACAAACCCGTATAGGCACCGTATAGAGCCGAAACCTCGAAATACGTCCCTATACATAACCACACATCCAAATGCACTCATGACATCACAAACAAGTATTTAAAACATATAATAAACATTTATGCATGCACCAATTTAGAAAACAAGGTCCACTCACAGACTGTCCGAGCTGCCGCCTCGATTTGCGTGTCGTAGGCTCTCTCGAGCCGATCACTGTCACCGGGACTCCCAAACCTGTTCAAATCGTAATAAAAGGTTACTAACTACTTAATTAACCTCCTACCAAATCCCCGTAATTTTCTCGAACTTTTAACTATTTTTAAGCCGACCCTAAAACTTACGACACCCCGAAAACTATTGAAACGATGTCCGATTGACGCGATACCAGTCTCAAAATATTCGTTACATCGAATAGAAGATTTCATATGTTGAATACTTCCCCAAATTATGGCACACGCACCCTCACGCGCTCCTAGAAGGTCAAAAACACTATTCATCACCATCAACCTTGGAAAACCGGTTTTTTTCTGGTTTTCCGGTCCGGTTACTGTGCTGAACCGGCGTGACCAGTTCAGTGCTCCTCCTCCTTCGTTTTCGGTCCGTTTGCTCCCATTTTAATCCCTAAATTCCTATTTCCTCATTTCCTATCAATTTCAATCCTTAGAACTAAGTAAAACGCCCTAAAACTCATGGTTTAATTATGAACCAAACGGTTCAATATTCCCAAAACTCACCCACGGCTTCACAGCCGGCCAACCACCATAGAAACCTTCTTAGAACTATCCTAGCAACCTATTTGATTCATTAAAACCATTAAAAATGAACCATAACAGGATAAATGGAAATTGGATCAAGGACTAACCGGGTACCCGCACGGGTTTACTCCCTTCCAGCCGCCGTTCACGGCGGCCCTGGCCATCCAGGCCGGCCACCTCAACTCCCTCAGCCTCCCGGTCCTCTGTCCTGGTCTTGGGTGGAATTTGGATGGGTTTGGGTTGCACGGGAATGAGAGAAATGGTGAGATCGGGTGGGTGTTTGGGTTTGAAATGAAAATGGAATGGTTTGCACGATGCATGAATCAATTTGGGTGTCCATTGGATGGGTGACACTTGTCACTCATCCATTGGGCATCAAGACAAATATCTGGGCCCACTAGAGTCCAAAAGTGAACTTTTCTCGTAATTCGTACAATAGTGCACTTGAACTTCCGTGAACCGTAACTTCGCCGTCGAACGTCCAAATTCGACGTGTCGTCTGTCTATGGATTCGTATCGTCCTTATCTACGTAACGGTCTTCGGTCCTCGGCCATCGGACATCCTGGTCAAAAAGTCAACATTTGCCCCTTTTAACCAAAATTACCAAAATGCCCCTAAACTTCCGAACGTCATAACTTCCTTCTCGAACGTCGGAATTGAACGTGACACCTGTCTATGAACTCGTGACGTCACAAACTACGTCACGGTCCTTGGTCAAAGTCTATTTGACCGCCCAAACGAAAAGTCAACATTTTGCCACGACTAGGGGCAAAACGGTCATTTCGCATGGTTCATCCGATTTCGCTCTACTAATCACAGATTAACCTCACTAATCGTGATTATTCACTAATCTAATCCTGGAATTCGGGACGGGTCGTTACAACATTCCCTCCTTAATTAATTTCGTCCTCGAAATTCCAGCCGACCTAAGTCCTACCGTTCTTCCCTCCTTAATTTAGTTCCGTTCTCGAAACTCCAACTATCCTGACTCCACATCCACTTCGTGGAAAGTAGAATCGACCTCGAAACTCGTGTACACTCGTACACCCACTAACCAAAACAATACTTACTCGTACCCAAGCGTACCACTAACACTCACGTCGCATCGATTACACTCGACCACATCGAGTGACAGTAATTACACGTTCTGAACTGACGCCACTTGTTAGTATCAGGACAACCCGAGTACCCTATGAGCTAACCACTTGTCAAATCTACCCTTTCGTTGACACAAACAACTAGACGATTCCTTTTCAATCTTACTCTATCCTGATATCTACTCCCACAGGGAGTCACTAAAACTCACTCAATGATCCACGCTGACACCCCCGACAAACCATCACCACTTGACAATTGTCAATCAAAAACTGTCACTATACTCACTCGTGGTTACACTAACCACCAACTCACTCATCCCGAGTACACGTATACCAACAAAACACTCGACCTATGTGTAACCAGACCCATCAGAACTACTATGACCCAATGCACAATATCCAATGTCCAGTCCACGACCTCAACTAATCCAATGGTATCGGAACCAATCCGTCTACCAATACGTTCACCAATCTACTACTGGTATATCCTATATACCGTCACCAAACACTACAGCCTATCCCGTATCGTACCTCGAACAACGCACAAGGTACATACATCTATCCATCAACCAGACTACAACCACCTAAGTCATAGCCAATCACGTTTTAATAATGGAGACCATCTGTCCAATCCCGTACCAGACAGATCAAAACTCCGACCCATTATCAATTTCCAAATCCGAATCCGAATCCGCAATTTCGTAAGAAATCCCGAATCCAACTCCAGAATTCAAATCCATAATCCTGTCCAAATCTGAGTTCAAAATCATTATTCCATAAACCAGCATTTAGAATAACCATTCCGAACCCAAATCCATAAAAAGAAAATCCACAGTCAAGCTCTAGAACCAAATCCTGAATCGTCACCCAGAATCCGATTCCAAAACCCAAAATCTCGTTCACGTCTACCAAGATGCACCATAACCGAACCTATCGGTTACCTGTTCAATTTATTTACACACCATACATTAGATTGACTTCATAGAGAAGTCAATCCCAACATCCACACAGCTCTAAGGCTGACTAATTCACCTCTTCAGAAAAACTACTCACCTGAGTAATATACCATACGAGATTCACTTCGAAAAGAAGTTCAGTACCAATATGCTCAACTCAAACATCCTAGTAAGAGCGATAAACGCTCCACCTATCTGGATCATCAAAATCACGATACAGATCCATCACTACGTCACCCGACCATAAACGTCACAATCGAGAATCGTCACAACGTCCAAAGTCCTAGACCAATTCCCACATCTAAATAGATTAGTCAACGACGAGACACGCCGAGACTGTGGGTTCTCTCCAATTACCCAATATCGATCCTTGTCATTCCACCTAGGAAAAACCAAGGATGATCCAAGATAATGACATCAAAATCCATCCTACGTGAATGCAAACAGCACTCGCTGCACTCGCCACGTCATGTAACCTGACATCGTCTGCCACCAAGTAGAAAATGAGAAATCTCATTCACTTAACTCCGAAATACTCATTATCAATGCGGAAAACCCGCATTCCACTCATCCCCTCAATCGCAACCTCTCGCGATTCCGAAATTCCAACCAGATTGGAAATACATACCCGGACATCAACCACGTGTCCCCTAACCAATTTAACTCTATCCGTGATCCACTCCCGAACCAAAAATACCGAACATATGCCCATCACAACGGATGTGACTCGACGTCATCACAATCACCAGTACTAGCACCAGCACTAGTACTGTAACACCCCGGACATTCGAGGATTTTAATATTGTAATTTAATGTATGAATTGACGTTTTTACCCTTATGAATGGTATGGCCAAATTGTTGAATTTTTGATTGGTGGGTCAAATGGACTTTGACCAATGACCGTGACGTAGTTCAGGACGTCACGAGTTCATAGACAGGTGGCACGTCCATTTCGGACGATCAGGGAAAAAGTTATGACTATCGGAAGTTCAGGGGCATTACCGTAAGTTGGACTTCGCGGGCGAAAATGTTGACTTTTCGTTTGATAATTAATTTTCACGCGACTCAAGGACCGATAGGTAGGTCTCGACGTCCTGAGTCCGTAGACAGGCGGCACGCCGAAATCGAACTTCGTATGGCTGAGTTACGGGTCTAGGAAGTGAGGGGCAGTTTGGTAATTATTTGAACCAGGGGCATTTTGGTCTTTTTGCCCTGGTTACTGTAGCGGACCGCGGGGGACATGGGCGGCACCACCATGTGCGGTGGTTCTATCGTGCAATTGATTATGCTAACATGTGCTGGAAAGTCTGGGCTGTCTTTTTCTTTTGAACGTGGCCTGAGCCGTCCAGCCTGCACGATCAAATTGATTAATTCAAGTTCGAAGCTTTTCGGGGAGCATTTTTCAGTGGACAATTGGACACCCACGAGCCTCTGGGACGGCTTGAAATTGTTTATAACTAATTAGAACGTGTGTGAGCATCACTCTGATGCTGTTATAACTGAGAACGGGTGAGGAAAACCAGAGAAGCCATTTCTGGAAAATTGGAGGGGAAAATCAGAGTTTAATTTCTACGGTGTGTTGGACCAATCTAATCGCAGATTAAGCTTTCTGGGAGTGTTTAGAACACAACCATATCAAAATCGAAGGCAACCAGCCACGGGTGAGCTGGGACGGTGACTGCCGTGTTCAGAAGAATTTCAGAGGTTTGGACAACTACTTCCAGGTGAGTGTTGGTTCAATTGAGTGTGTTTTCCAGTTCGTTGTGATATTATGATGCTTCATGTAAAGTTAATTTGATTTTGGTTTAGAAACCAGTGAATTGGGGTGATCAACCCGTTTGGATGATCATGGGTCGAAGGGCCATTTAAGGATTCGATTTGGCTAATTAATAACTCAAAACTTAAATTAGATGTTTAAATACCATGTTAGGATCAAATTGGATTGAAATCGAGTGGGAATTGATGGGTAATTAACCGGGTCAAGCCGCGGGTGGCAGACCCGAATTACAGACAAACGGGTGAAGGTGCTGACACTGTAGCTACAGTGTCAGACGCGTGACTTTCACGCGCAGCCACTTTGGGCGGCGCGTGAGGGCGCATTGGGGCTTATCTCCGATCACGATCAACATGACTTTTATTCCTCTCATCATTCTGAGCATTTTTGGTGAATTAACCATGTTGATTTGAGATAGTTTTGATGGGTCAGTTTAGGGCGGTTGCCTCGGGAAACGTGTTGGACGGCTTCCCCGAGCCGGTTTCTATTTCGGAGTTTGTGGTTAAACGTTTAAGACTTGTAGTGACACTTACATGTGATTTGGACTGATAGGAATTGTACGATAATCCCGGTACAAGTTCGTACGCGCAGGTTCACCGCGGGATCGTACAGTGAGTAGGCCATTTTCTTAAACCCTTGCGTGCATAAATGTTTTCCGGTTTATTATATTTATTCACATGCTAAAAACAAATAATGGTTTTGATGATATGGAAACTATGGTTATGGCACGTTTCACGGTATTTGGGCTTGAGACCCGTCTGATGAAACTTAATGATTGGTTCGGATTCTATCTATGTATATATATGCTTGCATGTGGATATCAATAAAATGTATTTGGTACTGCACTGTATAGATCCATTCATATGATACTGTCTCCTCCGGATAAGGTACCCCGGAGAGGTCACGGACGTCTAGAACGTCCAGCGTCTATGACGCTAAGCATCGGGGATGCTGTACCCGAACGGGGTTCGGGGATTGAACTCGGAATTGAGACCCGAGTGGCACGCGTAGCCTTGTGATTGTGACCTTATTGGACGTCAGGGACATCAGACATCAGGGATGTCAGGATTGGAGTGTATAGTGCAGCAACTAAAATTATACTTATGGTTTTATTACATGCCTTATGGTTCATAGTATATGACTTATGATTTTAAATACGGTTGCATGCATGTTTGGAAAACGGAGGGGTAAATTATATGTTTTACTTATCAAATGATTTTATAAACTTGAGTTTCGGTCCACTCACCCTTAATGTTTTTGGTAACCCCTCCAGGTCGTGATACTGAGGTAGAGGAGGAACCTGAGGCTGAGGCATAGATCTACTTCTGCGTACCTGAACCCCTGCTGGGTGGTGTACCCGCAGGTTTATGTTAGAGTCGTGCTCGCAACTTGTAATTTTGGATTTCATCCCTTGTCTGACATCTGTTTAATTCGGATTTGATGTATGACTTTAATTTGTTTATTTATGCATTTGATGTTTTGAGGTTAAAATTGGTATGAATTATTGGGTGTCAGACGGGAGCAGGGCACGCCCCCTTGTGGTCCCTGTGGGATCGGGGTGGGTCCTGTCAAGTACCAGTATCATCACCTGTCAGCATCAGCACACAAGCATCCACACTAGCATCAGCACTAACACTAGCACACCGTGTGCAAACTAACAACTATGGATCTCCGCTCACACCGAACGACGACCCCGCACCTCTGCTCGAATAGGAGAAACTCTGCCTCCCTCGTACCCGATAACTCTGGGTACAGTCACCTTGATAACTCATACGAGAAAAAGGAAACGTCCCCTGAACGTCCCCGATTCCCAACAACGGTAACTACAACCACTCTCGGCAGTAGCGCCTGCCACACACTCGTGCAGACCTAACTACCAGACATCGCTATCGAGATTCACATCCAACGAAATCAACCGCCCTTATTAACCACTCCGTATCCCACTCAGGGATTCCATTGACAAGTACCAACCCTGATAACTTGTCCAAATCAAACTCTACCAGTCGTAACCCGACTAACCCAATGTCGTCTACCAGGTCATCCATGACCTTAGTTGTACCAGCAATCTATCACAACTATGGTAGCACGACAACCAACTAGGTCTAACCGATAAGTACAACCTCGACTGCGAAGTGCAGTCCCAACACAAGCTGACATGACTAGACCGACTAACAAATCCAAATCTGAATAGTCGTCCAAGTCAAACCACTCGTCAACTCACATTTCCGAACCATACACCCAAGGTAGGGTTCCACGATCATGCCTAGAGTTCCTTGAACCAAACTGCGAAAAGCAGTAAAATCAACAATCTGACCGACTCCGCGGTCTTGACATCGTAAGGACGTCAATCCAATCATACCGTAAGTTCAACCAGGATTCCTCAAATCCGGCTACCAACTTCCACAAGTTCAACTAGAGTTCCACGAACTCGACTGCTAACTGCCAACTGCAGTAATTACACAATCCAGCTGCAACTGCAGTAAATCCATTTAACTCAACAAACCTGACCATCAGATGGTCACAATTTCCAACCAGTCGTCGGAACCGATCCTACGACATCATGAAAGACGATCCTAACTAACCGTCTCACGATCCCAATCTAACGAACGGATACGTTCATCTTTCCGTAGGGTCCCACATTGTCATCCACGACAGAACTATGGCAACCCCGGCATCAAGTTCCGCACCAAGACATTTAGAGATTCAACTCTACTAACTATCGTACCGGCACCCCAACATCAGGTTGACCACGAACTGTAGGCCATTGAGATATCACATCCTCGACCTGCGTAAGGAGTAGTACGTAAAACACGCTCTGGAACTCAGAGTAACATGAGAAACCATGCTCTGATACCACGCTGACAGGACCAATCCCAATCCCCCTGGGATTAGTGCGGGATGACCCTGCTCCCGTCTGACACGAAGTGTCAGACAAGGGATATTTTCTACCTTTGCCCTCCCGGGCTATCAGAGTACGCCAGGATCTGGAGGAGGTATGTGATATCTCGATCTCTGCTACAGTCCACATCCAATGTCAACCTGAAGGGCAGTCAAAACATTAAAAGCTGTGAGTGGACAAAACAAGAGTTTATAAAAACATTTCATAAGAAGACATTTGTACCCTTCACTAAAAAGCATGCATGCATTCGAAAACCGTTTAACCAAAGAAACCATATGTGGGAACTAAGCCCAAAACCAAGATTGAACGAACCATAGTGAAAATGACCATACAGCCACTGCCTAAATCCATAAGGGACTCAGCCCAATCACAAGAAACCAGCCATAAGGGCCACTGCCCAAAACCTGTGTAAACACACATCATATATCATATCATATAGCATACATCATATATACATATAATTCACACAACCAATCCTGTCACGGTTTCCAAAGCTACGTGCGTGCTACCCAGGTCAAAATCCGAGTCTTCTCAAAGTCAAGATCAATGTCCGTAGACCACTGACCCTACCCGAGGTAATAGTAATCATAGCCTTCCTGAGAGTAAGGAACCAAACTAGGGGGTGACTCCATTCAGTCGGTGCTCCGTGACTACTCCAGGGTCCACCCAGGCCAACGACCCTCCCCGGAGGAGATAATAGAAGTAAAGGAAGGTATATGAATACATATATACATAACATAAACATTCATGCCCGGTTCCCTTGAACCGTCATGATCCATAACATCCATTAACCAGGGTTCATGCCGGTTCCCATAAATCGTCATGAACCACAATGACCTTTCCAGGGTTCATGCCGGTTCCCATAAACCGCCATGAACTTGGAAATCCATCTAGGGTCCCTGACCCGAAATCATCAGTGTAAAACAACTGGGTCTCGTGCCCGAACATATGACTCAACTGGGCACCGTGCCTAATATCTAAGGGTCAGTCACGACTCCGATCATAATGATGCGTGCAACCATCCATCCAGGACCGCCCTCAATCCTGGTATGTTGCTGTGAACGTATCAACCGACGCGACCACCACAAGATCATGGTGCACTCATCACCGATCGATATCCTGAACCGTTAGCACTCCGAAGTCGAGCCTCCCCAAGCTGCCCGTGTAACGACTCGTCCCAAATTCCTAGATTAGATTAGTGACTAATCACGATTAGTGAGGCTAATCCGTGATTAGTTGAGCGAAATCGGACGAACGATGCGAAATGACCATTTTGCCCTTGGGCGTGGGAAAAACATTGACTTTTCGTTCGGGCGGTCAAATGGACTTTGACCGATGACCGTGACGTAGTTCGTAACGTCACGAGTTCATAGACAGGTGGCACGTTCAATTCCGACGTTCGAGGAGGAAGTTATGACGTTCGAAAGTTTAGGGGCATTTTGGTAATTTTGGTTAAAATGGGTCAAATGTTGACTTTTTGACCGAGAGGTCCGATGGCCGAGGGCCGAGGACCCTTACGTAGATCGGGACGATACAAATCCATAGACAGGCGGCACGCTGAAATCGGACTTCGAACGGGAGGGTTATAGGTCACGGAAGTTCGATTTCACTATACACGTACTTCGAGGCAGGGCTAAGTTGGCAAATTCTAATTGGCCAGATATTTTGAGTGGGACCCATGGATGAGTTACAAGTGTCACTCATCCCATTGGACAATCCCCTAAATTGTGGATCTATGTTAATTAAATAATATTATATTTATTATTTTATAATTAATCTCTTCTAACAATCAATCCTAGCCTTCCATTTCAACTTAATCTTTAAATCCTCACCATCCATTATTTCTCTCATCTCTCATCTGATCAAACATCATCACTTCATCTTTGTTCATTTTTCTTCATTTTCCCTAAAAAACCCGAACCCCCCTCCATGTTCTTCATTCTTCATTCTTCTTCAAACACACAAACACCACACCTCCATCATCCATCCTTTGAGTGTGTGAGCTGAGTGTGACCGTGTGAGTGAGTGAGGGAGGACTGAGGGGCTGGACGGCCAGCCATGGCGGCGGCCACGGCGGGGAAAGCCAACCCGTGAGGTAAGGTTTATTCAAAAATTGGAAAATGAGATTTTAAGGTTTCTAGATAATTCTATTGATTGGGTTATGCTTCTGGGGA
The DNA here is from genome assembly GCA_032719365.1 of Prinsepia uniflora. Taxonomy (NCBI): domain Eukaryota; kingdom Viridiplantae; phylum Streptophyta; class Magnoliopsida; order Rosales; family Rosaceae; genus Prinsepia; species Prinsepia uniflora. The sequence goes on from CM064875.1 coordinate 61,164,840, forward strand.
CCTAAGGGGAAGAATGGGATGGTTTTTGAGTGCTTGGACGGCCGGGAAGCACGGCGGAGGGAGGTTGCAGCCGCAACCACCATGGCCGATCAAGGAGGTATGGCTTTTGTGTTTTTTCCTGCGGTTTTTAATGTCTAAATGATAGGAAATAGGATTAGGATGATATTAGGATTAAAAGGAGATGAAATGGACCTAAAATCGGTCCGAAAACCAGAGAAAATCGAGATGAACAGTACTGTGAACAGTAAGTTGGAGGTTGAAGATGATGAATAGTATTTTTGACCTTCTAGGGGCGCGTTAGGGTGCGTGTACCATAATTTGGGAAAGTGTTCAACAAGGGAAATCTTCTATTCGATGTAACGAAGATTTTGGGACTGGTCTCGTGTCAATCGGACATCGTTTCGATAGATTACGGGGTGTCGAAAGGTTTAGGGTCGATTTAAAAATAGTTAAAAGTTCGGGAAAATTACAGGGCTTTAATGGGAGGTTAATTAAGTAGTTAGTAACCTTCTATTAAAATTTGGACAGGTTTAGGAGTCCCGGTGATGGTGATCAGCTCGAGAGAGCCTATGACACGCAAATCGAGGCAACAGCTCGGACGGTCTGTGAGTGGACCTTGTTTTCTAAATTGGTGCATGCATAAATGTTTATTATATATTTTAAATACTTGTTTGTGATGCCATGAGTGCATTTGGATGTGTGGTTACATATAGGCACGTATTTTGAGGTTTCAGCCCTATACGGTGCCTATACGGGTTTGTATGTCTTTATTGGTCTAAATGAAATGGTTTTGGATTTCAAATGGATAAACTCGGGTATGAGACCCATTTGGTTTTGTCTCGGGCATATGACGCTAATTACCACCTTCGGGTCTAAATCGTGGTCGCGACGGGCACTATGTGCACGGCAATCGACGATACGACGCTCGCCTCCGGTTTGGGATGTGTTCCTTCCGGAGATGTCATGATGCACTATTTGTGTACGGGCTGACAGGACCCATCACAATCCCCCCGAGATTAATGTGGGATGACCCTGCTCCCGTCTGACACGGAGTGTCAGACAAGGGATATTTCCAACCTTTGCCCTCCCGGGCTATCAGAGTACGCCAGGATCCGGAGGAGGTATGTGATATCTCGGTTTCTGCTACAGTCCACATCCAATGTCAACCTGAAGGGCAATCAAAACATTAGAAGCTGTGAGTGGATCGAAGGTTCCTTTGTACTGATTGAAGTATGGTGTTGAAAATCACTGCGGGAATGGCTCCTCCTCAATTTCCCTCACGAATGGCGAAGATGATGACGTTTGAATCTGGCGCCAAAGGTTATCCTCCAAGTCTCTGTCGTGCTGAACTGACAGGACCCATCCCAATCCCCCCGGGATTACCGTGGAATGTGCCCTGCTCCCGTCCAACAAGGGGTGTCGGACAAGGGATAACCAAGAGCCACTGCCCAAACGGGGCATCCAGAGTGCGCAAGGATCGATGGAGGAGGTGTGCAATGTCCCAGTCCCTGCTGCAACCGCATCCGTGATCAACCTGAAGGGCATTAAAACCAAAAGCTGTGAGTGGACAAAAACCAATAAATTTACCAAATACATTTATAAGACATTTATGCCCTCCAATAAAAACGTATGCATGCCACGAAAAACCAGTAACCAAAACGTTTGCTCAACCGAGCCCTTAGGGCCTTAGCCCAAAAACCGTTAGCCAAAAACCAAGTGTGGGAACTCAGCCCAAAACCGTGGAATACCACCACCATACATATACGACCATGTGGGTCACCACCCACTACCATAAATGAACATTAATTCCTTAAATCCATCCGGAAAGCCATTTCATTAATTCGTATTTTACCATTACCATCACCAGCATCCCTGATGCTAGACGTCCCTGACGTCATGTCTCACGGTTTCATAAGCTACGCGTGCTGCCCGGGGTCTCTCCGGGTCCATAAATCCGACATCCCTGATGTCTGACGTCCCAGACGTCAATCATAGCAATCCTGCTCCTGAGTCATCATACGGTCCGGCTGCTCCGTATAATGACCCCTCGCAGGCAATGCACCGTGACTTCCCCAGTGTCCCAGACATCTGGAGGAGACCATCATATATCCATGTGTACAGATGGTATATGGAAAAACAGTTTTTATTAATTCATTTCACAACATCACAATGGGCCCTGCCCGAATTTTCCATAAAACAACACATTTCCATTTAGGGTCCCTGACCCGAAATCACATTTATTAAATATAGGGCCCCTGGCCCGAAATCATCATTTAAATCCAACTGGGCCTCATGCCCGACTTTATGAACCACTGGGCCCACGGCCCGATTTATAAACTAACTGGGCCCGCAGCCCGATTACGTACTCAAATGGACTCCAAGTCCGAGATTTCCAAAACAAGTGGGCCTCAAGCCCGAATTCATCTTTCCAATATAAAAACCGTTTTATCATAATATTTATTTAACCACAAGCATGCAAAACCACAAATAAACCGTTAATCCCGATACACGTGAAATACGGAAAACACCTCGAAATACGTGCAACATACCCAAAATCAATACTCACAAATACCATCATAGAAATCATGTATAAAAACCATATAACACATTTAAGCATGCATAGGATTTATAAAACCAAAGTCCACTCACAGACCGTTTTAACCGTGTGCCTCGATATGCGTGCCACCGGCCCTCCCGGGCCACACCACTATCACCGGGACTCCCAATCCTGTCCAAGTCACATTAGAGGGTCACTAACCTCAACATTAACATCCTATCAAAGTCCCGTAATTTTCCCGAATTTTTACTTATTTTTAAACTTAATTTAAAACCTTCGGACATCCCGAACAATATCGAGACGGTGTCCGATCGACACGAAACCAATTCCAAAATGTCCGTTACATTAAATAGGACAGAAGTCATGTTGACCTCACCTCGAGATTCGCGCCCACGCGCCGTCACGCGCCGCCGTGAGTGGCTGCGCGTGAAACCCACGCGCCTGCTACAGTGTCACCATCTAACCCGTATGTCTGGTAAACGGGTCCAGTTTGCCCGCGATACGACCCGGTTCCAATCCTATCAATTCAGCCTTAATTACATCAATTGATCATTCCATTAGCTTCGTTTTAAGTTTAATTTAAGTTCTGTAACATTGATTACACAAATCCTTACCCAGATTCCCACGATTCGATGATAATCCACGAAGAACACCCGGATACTGTGCAATCATGGAAGTCCCTCAATTGATGCAGGTTTCATCCAATTGATGATTCCAGAAGCATCAATGGACCATGAGGAACAATTCCCCCACATCAATTGCATCAAACCGGTGCTCAAACGTCACGACTCAAACTCGAGCACCGTCACTGTTCAACAATGGAGTTCTGCCATTCTCCAACGTTTTCCTTCAATTGATGATCCCAGAAGCATCGTGGGATCATGAGAAAGCATTTCCCCACAACAATTGAATCAATCACAGCCCCAAACTCCACGACTCAGCCTCGATTTCTTCCTCTGTCACCAAGCTCGATCAGAGCCAAAACGGCACCATTCCTTCTCGTTTTTGATGTGGATCGACTCGTCACAACCTCAGGAAGATGTTTGTAACCTTCAATTCGATCATCACAGCCCAATTCGTCCAATTTGATTTTCCCTCCCAAAACTCAATCTTTCGAATTCTCAGTTCCTCCTCACTGCCACTCTCTCGTGTTTACCCAGTTGAAATCACACTCAAAACGCTCACAAAATCACACTCTCAGGTTCAGCAATGGCAGAGGATTTTAGGTTGGGTAGAAGCTGGGTTGGTTGTACACGGTTAAGAAAATTAGGGAGGGATAATGGAAATTAAAAGATTAATTAATTAATTAAAAATTAATTAAACATCATCATGAGGTCTCCCCCAAAAACATGGATTCTGATTTCAAGGGATGAGTGACACTTGTCACTCATCCAGGTGTGTAGGGTCAACGGTCACTATTCATTATTTTATTATTATTTTAATCCCGACCTCGGTTCGTTAGTTCGTTTCCTTGACCATAACGTCGTCGTCGGATCTCCGATTTCGGCATGCCGCCTGTCGTTGGATTCGTATCGACGATACCTACGTAACGGTCCTTGGCCCTCGCCCATCGGACCTCCCGATCAAAAAGTCAACATTTGGCCCCTAACAAGCCAAATTACCAAAATACCCCTCAACTTCCGAACACCATAACTTTCTCTACGAATGTCGGAATCGAACGTGCCACCTGTCTATGAACTCGTGACGTCCCGAACTACGTCACGGTCATCGGTCAAAGTCCATTTGACCGCCCGAACAAAAAGTCAACATTTTGCCCACGACCAGGGGCAAAACGGTCATTTTGCACAATTTATCCGATTCCGCCCTACTAACCACCGTTCAACCTCGCTAATCAAGATTAGTCACTAAACTAATCCCGGAATTCGGGACGGGTCGTTACATGAACTCCCTGAAGGCGTCGATCTAGCATCCTTCGGACGTCTTCGGCGTGCAATGGATCTTTGTGATGGGGATTTCCGCGTCGGGTCAAGTGGCGTCGACTTCCTCGAGTTGCAGGGGGAATGACACTCGAGTGTGTTGGCGAGTAGGTCTCGTCCTCCTCGCTGCGATCGTCCATGCTTCTCGAGTTACGATGGGTCTTTCCATCTGAGTGAGTGTGTGACGCACGGGAGACTGCCTGCTGCTGTCGCCTGAGACGCGGGTACTCAATGCACGAAAGTGCTCCAGGGCATCCTCCGAGTTGCTCTCGAGCTGGAAGCCTCGATCGTTCTTGGCCTTTTGCTCTGGAGGTGCAGCTTTTTTTCCTGAATCGCTTAACGACGTGTCTCAGGACATTGTCCAGCAACGAACATGCTCCTTGCTGGCGAGTCTCGGGAAGTCCCTTGGTGCCCCGCGAGGTTCACTGCACTCCTCGGAGGTTCTGGATGTCCCGATGTCTCCCAATAGTTGTTGTAGGAGCTCTGATTGGGTCCGAACTTGGTTGCTCAGTTGCTGAACCTGTTGCATCAGTCCAAGTCGCGGAGACGAGCCTCTAGATGCTTGCTCGTGATGAGTAGCATGTCGGGGCGCACGTCGCGCGCCTTCAGTTGGATTTGATGGGCCACGTCTCTCTGAAGCTTGGGTGTTGGCTTGTGGGTTGCGCAGGGCGTCTAAGTGCCTCCTTAGGTCCAAGTCGGTAGGGAGCTGATTCGGGACTCTTAGAGACGTTTCTCCCTCTAGCAGTCCGTCTGTTCGTTGGAAAAAAGCTGCCCCCACCCCCATCGAAGGTAGGTGATTCACGGTAGCAGTAGAGGGGAATGTTCTGAAACTGAACGTAGGTGTCCAATCTGGCATTCCAGATGGTAGGTGAATTGATGCGTGGTGTGGGCCGTGCGGGAGACGAGAAAGTGGTTCCTCTGGAATCTCAGGTAGCGGTTCGCTCAAGACAGCAATCGCAGCAGCGGATGTGGCAGCCTCAGAGGCCCGTACGGATCGGCGTGTTTTGGCCATCTGAGGAATGGTAAGTGTTGAAAGTAGAATGGAGTTTTTTTGAGGAAAAACTAAAGAGTACGCTTTGAGTATTTCTCAAATCGGCTCTCAATGAAAGCACCAGTTGTTGAGGCAGAAATCGTCCGGTTATGTGAAATTCCTTCTCGATCCCTACACACAATAACAAAAATCAAACGGGGTTAAGGTTGAATCCCGAGGGGGTGGTTAAATCGTCCGGTTATGTGAAATTCCTTCTCGATCCCTACACACAATAACAAAAATCAAACGGGGTTAAGGTTGAATCCCGAGGGGGTGGTTCAACCGTAAACGCTCCGATGTTTAAGTCAGTTTTCTGAGAGAATAAACCGACAGGGTGTTTGTAGGAGTTTTTGATTACCCTCAGAAGTGAAATGTGATCTTCTATTTATAGTGAAGTCTTGAGAGTCACCGGAGCGTCTGATTGGTTGAATGGGAAAATATTAAATAAGTGATTGTACCGAATGTAATCACTTATTTATTAATGAATAAATAATTTGCTGGGAAGTTATTTATTATCGACATTGATCTGATTAATTAATATATTTAGCTGGTAAATATACTAAATTAATGCGGAGACCGTTACATGTCGATGTCAATTTTACCAAGAGTAATATCGGCATCATGGTAATTGTTGGCCACGTGGCGACTCCAAAATATTCCGATAATTTATGGCTCCACATAATCCTACAACGGCTGCCCCCAATGGACCATCTCTGATGCATTTTAGTATGCCGATTTTGGTTAGCCTCCGTGGATAAATACACGGCGGCGTGCAGGGCGACTCAGCCTCCCTGGCTCATGCTCCGTCCTCACCGCTTCTCTATCCAAGATCATATATTGCTTTTTCAATGTGATTGAATCTAAAAACTACAAATCAATTTGTCCACTTACAGAAAGATGAGACTGCCTTCATCACATCTCTATCCAAGATCCTTGCTTTTTCGACGTGAATAAAACGAAAATGTACATATCAAATTGCCCATATACAAAAAGGCGCAACTGCGTTGGATCAGTTGACGGGTGTGGTTGCTTATGGCTGGCAGTGCTTCATGGCTGCCGGAGGGTTTTATAGGAATACCGTCATATGTCAACTACTACTTCTTGGATCGCGCTGCCATCACAGAATAAACAAGTTTCCTTAGAGTACAAAAAAGTAGTAGCCTCCCCGGCGCCAACAAACCCACCTTGTGTGACGGCAGGCCTTTGTTCACACGGCCGAAATTTGGCAATTGGTGGACCGTATGATCAATCATGGACCCTCGTCGATCATGAACAAAGGTTGTTATGGTGAACCCTTGTCGTGTTCTTCCTCCTTATATCATACTACCCAATATAACATTAAATGATGGAGGTGCATGCTGCCTATACTAGAATGTGTTGTCACAACATTTTTCTTGCGAAAGATTCTAAATCGAATGAGTTGTTTCTGATTTTTCAGCCCACGATTTCAATGAAGCTACAGGGTCTCAAAACCCAATAGTTCCTTCGTATATGGTGCCACCATTGGGAGTAATGCTGTCGAGTTTTTTTTTTGGAGTTAATTTTTGAATGAGGAGTAATTAAAAAGAAATATAGAGGAAATGAATTGTTTATCATATATATGAAGTGCAGTAGTAATATACACATGTAATGTGTGTCTTTTGTATATATATATATATATATATATATATATATATATATATATATGTTAGAAACAAAAAAGTTTGATATTAATATTGTATAGAAAACTCACACTATTTAGAAAAAAAAAAAAACTCATCATTAATCTAAGCATCTCATAAAATGTTGGAGGAAATTAAAAATATATGATTACATGTACAAAAGCAAATAAAAAGTATATGATTACATGTACAAAAGCATGTTTGTTGAAGTATATCTCATTTGTTTGTGGAAGATGTCTCGTTTTCTTTAAGATAGCTCTGTTTCTTTATTTAAATAGATTGTTCAATATGATCAGTCTCATTCATTCGGCAGGTAAGTTGTCTCGAAAAATTTAAGTTATGGCTATCCAAACTGGTTGCTGAAAATTCAGTGGAGGGATGCCCACTTTCATGCGTGAAGCAAGAACTCGAAGACAAGTTTGGCTATATGGGAAGATCAGTGAGCGAATGTGGTGTGCAGAAAAGATTTCCTTCATGAATTTCATTTTGGTCATGATTAAACCTCAAACTTCATAGAAAAGACAGCATTTTCTACTACATTCAAATGAAATACAGTCAAAATTTACCAAACAAAATGAAATCAGAAATATTCAAAGGAGCATTATTTACATTTCTTTTTCTACTTTGAAGTAGTTCTGAATACAATAAGACGCGGACCCGAACATAATTCCTATGATATTTAGAATGTACACGTACCTGGATGTGCAAACCCATCTAATTTCCTTTAAGGAAAAGATTGGTGCGGCACTTCTACGAATTAAGAGTCCATTTAATACACCATCTGACTTTTTGAAATAAAATATATCACCAATCATATATTTTCACTATTTCACCTCTGATGTCATATTGACACAATATATTTTATTCAAAAACAAAACAGCTTTGAAGCTAACTCGTCAGTATCATTATCGACATGGTTAATTTCCTAGTTTTATTAGAGATCATTTATTTATAAAATTCTATTGATTCTTTTACTCTCAAAAATTCTATTGAGTATATATTCAATCTATAATGCAGGTTTCTAGCTAGCTTCATTAGAGATCTCATATATATATATATATACACACAAATTTACATCTCAGTTCTCTAGTTTTTCTGTTCTCTAAACCCCAGGGCTCTTCTCCTCTTTTTAGTCGAAGCTATTTCGCAATATTAAAAAAATATTTGATCTTAATTAAGTGCATACAGTTAGGCCTTGTCGATGACGGAGGGGAGTACATTGGCTCGTAGAACTTATATTTTTCTTGGCTGTCGTACATGCATAAATTTGTCATCGACCAAAATATGTAACTTTCTTGTTTCTTGGCTAACAAGAAAGAAACTGGCCGGCTGGATTTGCTGCTCAAATTTTGCCAGTTATATTCACATTCTAGCTGGGTGAAAAATTCAATCTTTAACATTTAAAATTATAACAAAGATAAAAATTAAAAAAAATCAAAATTTAACATTTGAAATCATAAAGTAACTATAAAACTAACCTGAAATATCCTCCTATTAAATAACTTCAACAAGATCGGTAAATAATGAGAACAAGTGGAATTGATGTGAAGTATATTAATAATTAAGTTATAAATATTGTGCTATTATTTCAACTGGGGGACGAAGGAGGAGCGTCTCTTACGTTCTCATATGGGGTTTTTTTAAAACCGTTAAATAGACCGATTAATAGATTTTTTTTCCTGTGTAAATTTCGATTAAAAACGTGGATAAAATTTCATTTACTTAGTTAGAGAGCTGAATAATATAATTATCGGCATGATCTCTTAGTCTTATTAGACATCTCTTATTTACAAAATTCTATTGATTCTTTTCTTCTTATTCCTTTTCTTTCCCAAAAAATTCTATTAGGTTTAGAATGCAGGATTTCAAATTTCATTAGAGACCTCGAACTCATAAATTTACATATTCAAGTTTTTTTTTTCTTTCTAAACCTTGTATATGTTCTTCTCCGAAGCTATATTTTTGGTCCAAGTTCGTGAGCAATAAAAAAGGATATACAATTTCGAGTGCATATAGCTACCTCCCGTCGATGGAGGAGTTGCCTGATAATGAAGTTGTTCTTTTTCTTCTTTGTTGTTTTATGATTATAATGACATTCGTAAAGTTGTTCATAATATGGAGATGTTTGTGGCTACTCATAAACTGGCTCTCCATCTTCAATCCAAGGAATTTTCACTTTTCTCTCTACTGGCTGGATGCTGCTACAATTTTACCAGTTATATTCACATTCTGCCGCCTTTCGATAACGTTGTTGTCGATTGTACTCAAGCTGGCCATGAAGATGTCGTCATTCACCATCAAAACTATGATCTTATTCTCCCATCACAAACAAAATTATTCGAAATTCGAATTCTTGGAAGATATCATGGAAGTGATTCTACAAGCGCTGCCCACAATTGACAGTCTCCGGTGTCGTTTAGTATGCCGATCTTGGCTAGTATCCGTGGATAAAAGTAGATACCTACAATTCTTAACATTTTAGCATTGTCATACAGCTTAATAATAGGTTAGAGTTCCAATTATACGTTGTTGATACCATATCGACCCAGACCGACCTGAGACCTAACACCTCCAGCCTAAGCCCACTCGAACAGACAAGCCCTAGCAAAGGTCTGACCAAACCCTACACGTGGATAGACCTTAGCCTTCCACGTGTTGGTCTCACAATGAATGCTCATTGTCCCTCATAGGAGAAATAAATTCATTGGGTTCACTTTTCCCTATAAAAGTAACTAGCATTAACTATTCACATTTACCTTTACGAATTACTATTCACCACTCACTCGTTCACACATACCCACCACTGACTTGGACATTGGAGTACCCTTGGACTAGTACCACACCGGTGCCTATCTCTGACCGACCGACCAAGTTCCCTATTTTGTAGGTCTGTCCAAGGACAAGTGGCTAAACAGCATTCGTCTCATAAATTGACACATTTTGTGCATCAACATACGTTAAATTTGTTACATTGTTTTTTCCTTTAATTGGTAGTAGGTGTTTGATCCGAAACTGGACCTAACGTGATAAGACCTACTGGAAGATCTAGGATTTGGTAGGGGTGCTAGTTCAAATCCTGCTTAATCCTGCCAAGTGAGCTGCGAGGCAAAAAGGAAATAGTAGTCACCGGTGTGGTGCCGGCCTAAGAGGCTCTGACGCTTTAGTTAGTAAGCGTAATGGAGAGTCAATAGACATATCACAGTACAAAATCTTAAGAGTCAAGATTTTGTGGGTTTAGGGAGAGAAGTAGATGGAAGAGAGTATCTTTATGAAAAAGTTTTTTGGGGTATTTATAGTAGCGATGAATGTAGTCGTTAAACACTGTTGAAATAGGTTTCAAGCTGTAGCAGCAGATGTTGCCACGTGTCCTACAGATTCAGAATGTGCACGATGCCAATGGATCTCCTGGCATGTCAGAGAATTGGTATCGATAACTAGTTGATCAAACCACGGGTGCCGATTATTCCTGCAGTGTAACGACCCGTCCCGAATTCCATGATTAGATTAGTGGCTAATCAAGATTAGTGAGATTAATTTGTGATTAGTTAGGCGAAATCGGACGAACGATCCAAAATGACCGTTTTGCCCATAGCGTGGGTAAAACGTTAACTTTTTATTCTGTGGATCAAATGGACTTTGACCGATGACCGTGACGTAGTTCGTGACGTCATGAGTTCATAGACAGATGGCACGTTCAATTCCGACATTCGAGGAAGAAGGTATGACATTCAAAAGTTTAGGGGCATTTTGGTAATTATGGTTAAAAGGAGTCAAATGTTGACTTTTTTGACCGAGATGTCCAATGGTCGAGGGCCTAGGACCATTACGTAGATCGGGACGATACGAATCCATATATAGGCGGCATGCTGAAATCGGATTTCGAACGGGGAAGTTATAGGTCACAGAAGTTCAATTTCACTATGCACGTACTTCGAGACTGTGATGATTTGGCAAAATTTGATTGGACTAGATATTTAGGTGGGTCCCATGGATGAGTGACAAGTGTCACTCATTCCATTGGTCCAAACCCCTAAAATGTGGATCTAGTTTAATTAAATAATAATATTTGCATTATTTTATAATTAATCTTAACAACTTTCAATCCTAGTCCTCCATTCTATTTTAATCTCTCAAATCCTCACCATCCATTTCTCTTCTCTCATCAGCCATCAAACATCATCACTTCATTCTTCTTCATCTTCAAACCCGAAACCCCCCCTTATGCACCATTTCTTCATTTTCTTCAAACACACACCCCACATCTCGCCACCATAAACCTGTATGTCGTGTGTAACCGTGAGGGAGGAATGAGAAACCGTGACGGCGAGCCACGGCGGAGGACGGCAGAGAAAGGCCACGACAAAGGTAACCCGAGACCTTTCCATGGTGTTTCAAGTTTCATTTTGTATTCTAGACATTAGAGGCTGTGTTGGTTGATGGGGTGACGTCTATTGGGTCTGTAGGGAGGTCTAGGGATGGTTGTGGACAGCAGGAGGTGGCTGAGTGTAACGACCCGTCCCGAGTATCGGGATTTAATATTATTTAATTATGATTTAGAATGACTAATCTGGGATTAGTTGAGTGATTTCGGACGAATTGTGCAAAATGAACGTTTTGCCCCTGGGCGTGGGCAAAACGTTGACTTTTAATTCGGATGGTCAAATGGACTTTGACCAATTATCGTGACGTAGTTCGGGACGTCACGAGTTCATAGACAGGTGGCACGTTCGATTCCGACGTTCGTGGTGAAAGTTATGATGTTCGGAAGCCCAAGGGCATTTTTGTAATTTGGATGAAATAGGGGAAAATATTGACTTTTTGACCGGGATGTCCGATGGACGAGGGCCAAAGACCGTTACATAGAGCTAGTTGATACGAATTCATATACAGGCGGCACGCCGAATGTAATGACCCGTCCCGAATATCGGGATTGAAAATTAATTAATCATGATTTAGAATGACTAATCGGGGATTAGTTGAGTGAAATCGGACGAATTGTGCAAAATGACCGTTTTGCCCCTGGTGTGGGCAAAATGTTGACTTTTAGTTCGGGCGGTCAAATGGACTTTGACCGATGACGGTGACGTAGTTCGGGACGTCACGAGTTCATAGACAGGTGGCACGTTCGATTCCGACATTCGTAGAGAAAGTTATGATGTTCGGAAGTTGAGGGGCATTTTGGTAATTTGGCATATTAGGGGCCAAATGTTGACTTTTTGATCGGGAGGTCCGATGGACGAGGGCCAAGGACCGTTACGTAGGTCTCGTCGATACGAATCCAATGACAGGCGGCATGCCAAAATCGGAGATTCGACGACGAAGTTATGGTCACGGAATCGGGCTCGATTAACCGAACGAACCGGGATTAAAATAATATTTTAATATGAACAGTACCCGGTGACTGTGCACATTCGGATGAGTGACAAGTGTCACCCATCCCCTGAAATCTGGTCCATGTTTCCCTCCCAACACCATCATTACAACATCATCATTTATCCTTCATCATTTCCTCCATTTTCTCCTTAATTTTCTCCTTCTTTGTTCTTCTTACCCGTGATGACAGGACCCATCCCAATCCCCCCGGGATTAGTGCGGGATGACCCTGCTCCCGTCTGACACGAAGTGTCAGACAAGGGATATTTCCGACCTTTGCCCTCCCGGGCTATCAGAGTACGCCAGGATCCGGAGGAGGTATGTGATATCTCGGTCTCTGCTACAGTCCACATCCGATGTCAACCTGAAGGGCAGTCAAAACATTAAAAACTGTGAGTGGACAAAACAAGAGTTTATAAAAACATTTAATAAGGAAGACATTTGTACCCTCCACTAAAAAGCATGCATGCATTCGAAAACCATTTATCCAAAACAACCATATGTGGGACTAAGCCCAAAGCAGATATAAACTAAGGTCGAAAGGACCACAATAAAAACGACCATACGGGCCACTGCCCAAATCCTGTGCACACCTGTACACACCACATATCATATATCATATATCCATCACATACATATATATAAGTCACACAACCAATCCTGTCACGGTATCCAAAGCCACGCGCGCTACCCGGGTCTCAATCCGAGTCATCTCAAAGTCAAGATCAATGTCCGCAGACCACTGACCCTACCCGAGGTAATAGTAATCATAGCCTTCCTGAGAGTAAGGAACCCAACTGGGGGTGACTCCACTCAGTCGGTGCTCCGTGACTACTCCGGGGTCCACCCAGGCCAACGACCCTCCCCGGAGGAGATAATAGAAGTAAAGGAAGGTAGACGAACATATATATACATAACATAAACATTCATGACCGGTTCCCCTGAACCGTCATGATCCATAATATCCATAATCAGGTAACATGCCGGTTCCCATAAACCGTCATGTACCGTAATAACATAACCAGGTAACATGCCGGTTCCCATAAACCGTCATGTACCGTAATAACCAACAAGGGTTCATGCCGGTTCCCATAAACCGTCATGAACCATGATACCATAACAAGGGTTCATGCCGGTTCCCATAAACCGTCATGAACCTAGGAAACCATTTAAGGTTCCCTGACCTGAAATCAAAACCGTAAAGTGACTGGGTCTCGTACCCGAACATAGGACACCAACTGGGCACCGTGCCCGGAATCTGAGGTCATATGCCCGAGACAAAACCAAATGGGTCTCATACCCGAGTTTATCATTTTGAAATCCAAATTCAGTTCATTTAAATCAATAAAGAAATACAGACCCGTATAAGCACCGTATAAGGCCGAAACCTCGAAATACGTGCTTATACGTAACCACATACAAATGCACCCATGGCATCATCAAACAAGTAATAAAACATATAATAAACATTTATGCATGCACCAAATTAGAAAACAAGGTCCACTCACAGACCGTCCGAGCTGCCGCCTCGATTTACGTGCCATACGGCTCCCCGAGCCGATCACCGTCACCGGGACTCCCAAACCTGTCCAAATCGTAATAGAAGGTTACTAACTACTTAATTAACCTCCTACCAAAGCCCCGTAATTTTCCCGTATTTTTAACTATTTTTAATCCCGAACCTAAACCTTCCGATGCCCCGAAACATCTCGAGACGGTGTCCGATCGACACGAAACCAGTCCCAAAATGTTCGTTACATCGAATAGATGATTTCGTATGTTGGAACCTTCCCCAGATTCCCTGCCACGCGCCCTCACGCGCCGCCTGAAGTGGCTGCGCGTGGGCTTCACGCGCCTGCTACAGTACCTGCTGACGTCATCACTGACGTCAGCATGACGTCATCACTGACAGCCCCTGACAGTGACACGTGTCACGCTCCCATTGGCCCACTGTCTAACATGTCAGTCTGACATTGTCAGATCTGACATGATGACGTCATCCCTGACATGATGACGTCATCAGTCATCCCCTACATCGGTCAGACCGGTCCGAACCGGTCCGGTCCGGTTTTTCCTGCAACTTGGACCAGCGTAACCGGTCCAGGTCTCCTTCTCCCTCATTTTCGGTCCGTTTGCTTCCATTCCAACTCCTAAATTCCTATTTCTTCATTTCCTATCAATCCTAATTAACTAAACAACCTTAAACCTACGAAATCCGACCGGTCCAATTTGAACCTCACGGTTCAATTTTTCCCGATCAGTCTACATGGCTTCTCGGCCGTCAACCACCACCAAAACCTTCCTAAAATGTCCCTAGCAACCTAATGGACTCATTAAAACCATTAAAAACTAACCATAACAACGAAAATGGAAAAATGGATCAAAATGGGCTAACCGGGTACCCGTTCGGGTTTCTCCTCCTCTCGCCGCCGTGGGCAGCGGTTCAGGCCTCCAAGCCGGCCACCTCGGCTCCCTCGATCTCCCTGGTCCTCTGCCTGGTCATGGGTGATGGTTGGCTGGGTTTGGGTTGCACGGGAATGAGAGAAAATGGTGAGATCGGGTGGGTTGTGTTTGAACGAAGAAAATGAAAATGCACGGTGAAGTGCATGTATGTAATGTGTTGTCCAGTGGATGAGTGACACTTGTCACTCGTCCATTGGTTGCTAAAAAGAAACTGGTCCCACTAAAGACAAACTGCACTTTTTGTCTCGTAAAACGTGCCGTCGTGAATAGTAATCGGGAACTTCCGTGAACCGTAACTTCGCCGTCGAACGTCCGAATTCGACGTGCCGCCTGTCTACGGATTCGTATCGTCCTTATCTACGTAACGGTCTTTGGCCCTCGGCCATCGGACCTCCCGATCAAAAAGTCAACTTTTGACCTCCTATTCACCCAAATTACCAAAATGCCCCTAAACTTCCGAACGTCATAACTTCTTCCTCGAACGTCGGAATTGAACGTGCCACCTGTCTATGAACTCGTGACGTCACGAACTACGTCACGGTCATCAGTCAAAGTCCATTTGACTGCCCGATTAAAAAGTCAACATTTTGCCACCATCAGGGGCAAAACGGTCATTTCGCACCGTTCGTCCGATTTCGCTCTACTAATCACGGATTAGCCTCACTAATCGTGATTAGTCACTAATCTAATCTAGGAATTTGGGACGGGTCGTTACAACCTTCCCTCCTTAATTAATTTCGTCCTCGAAATTCCAACCGACCTAATCTAACCGTTCTTCCCTCCTTAATTAGTTCCGTTCTCGAAACTCCACTATCCTGATTCCACAACCTCCACCTCGTGGAAATAATTCGACCTACCACGCAACGCGTGTACGCTAGTACACCCACTAACCAGAACAATACTTACTCGTCTGCAGCCAGACGTACCGCTAACATCCATATCGTATCGACTACGTTCGACCACGTCGAATGACAGTAGTCATGCGTTCTGAATTGACACTACTAGTTAAATCTACCGTTTCGTTGACACAACCAACTAGACGGTTCCCTGCTCAACCACTAACTATCCTGTCGTCTCCTCCCACTGGGAGTCATCAGACCTCACACCGCGATCCACGCTGACACCTCCTACAAACTATCACCACTTGACAGTCGTCAATCAAAAACTGTCACTATACTCACTCGTGGTTACACTAACCACTAACTCACTCAACCATGGGTAAACACTCACCCACAAAGCATTTCACTCAATCTGTGTGTAACTAGACCCATCAGAAATAACATGACCTACTGCACAGTATCCAATGTCTAGTTCACGACCTCGACTAATCCAATGGTATCGGAACCAATCCGTCTACCAACACGCTCACCAACATACCTCTGGTATAACCTATATACCGTCTCCAAACACTACAGCCTGTCCCGTATCGTACTTCGAACAACGCACAAGGTACGTACATCTACCCATCAATCAGCTTACCACAACAACAACGACAACACAACCACCTAGGTCATTACCAAACACGTTTTTATAATGGAGTTCATCTGTCCAATCCAGCATTAGACAAATCGAAACTCCAACCCCTCATCTATTTCCAAATCCGAATCCGAATCCGCAATTTCGTATGGAATCCCGAATCCAAACCCAGAAGTCATATCCATATCATGTCCAAATTCGAATCCGAAATCATCATTCCGTAAGCTAGCATTTGGAATAACCATTCCGAACTCAAATCCATAAAAGAAAATTCATTGTCAAGCTCTAGAATCAAATCCTGAATCGTCACCCAGAATCCGATTCCAAAACCCAAATCCAGAAATCCTCTTTCAAGTTCCAAAATCAAATCCTGAATCGTCATCCAGAAATCTGATTCCAAAACTTGAAATATCGTCCACGTCTACCGAGACGCACGATATCCGAACCTATCGGATACCTGCTCAAATGATTACACATTACATCTGATTGACTTCATAGGGAAGCCAATCCCAACATCCACACATCTCTAAGAATGACCATATCCGACCACGTCGGAAAACTACTCATCGGACAACTACTCAGGCGAGTAGTAGGCCATATGGGATTTACCTCGAAAAGAAGTTCAGTCCCATCATCCTTAACTCAAACATCCCAGTAAGAGTAATAAACTCTCCACCTATCTGGATCATCAAGATCACAATCCAGATCCATAGCAATACCCAAAGTCCTAAACCAATTCCCACATCTAAACAGATCAGTCAACGACGAGACACGCCGAGACTGTGGGTTCTCACTGATTACCTCGTATCAATCCTTGTCATTCCACCTAGGAAAACCAAGGATGATCCAAGGTAATGACATCAAAAGTCATCCTACGTGAATGCAACCAAAACTCGCTGCACTCACCACGCCACGTAATTCAACATCGTCTACCACCATACAGAAGATGAGAATCTCAGTCACCCGACGTCGATATACTCAATACCAATGCGGAAAACCCACATTCCACTCGTCACCTCGATCGCAACCTCTCGCGATTCCGAAGTTCCAACAAGATTGGAAACAACATACCTGGATATCAACCACGTGTCCCCTAACCAATTTACCTATCTGAGATCCACTCTGGGACCACATATACTGAACACATACGTAACTCGATGGAGTCATATCCCGATTCGTAACTCATCGTCGTCGCAATCACTGGCACCGACACCAGCACTAGCACTAGCACTAGTACCAGCACCATCACTATCACCTGTCAGCATCAGCACACAAGCATCCTCACTAGCATCAGTACTGACGCTAGCACACCGTGTGCAAAACTGACCACCCTGGATCTCCGCTCATACCGAACGACAATCCCGTACCTCAACTCATATTGGAGAAACTCAGTCTCCCTCGTACCTAACAATTATGAGTACAGTCATCCTGACAACTCATACGAGAAAAGAAACGTCCCCTGAACGTCCCCGATTCCCAACAACCACAGCTACAACCTCGTGCATACCTAACTACCAGACCTCGTTATCGAGATTCGCATCCAACAGAATCAACAGCCCGTACCAACTACCCTGTATCCCACTCAGGGATTCCATCGACAAGTACCAACCCCGATAACCTGTCCAACCGAACTCTAACCAGTCGTAACCCGACTAAGCCAATGCCGTCTACCAGGTCACCCGCGACCTTAGTTGTACCAACAGTCCATCACAACTGAAGTAGCACGACAACTAACTAGGTTTAACCGGTAAGAACAGCCCCGATGGCGAAGTGTAGTCCCAACACAAGCTGACATGACTAGACCGACTAACGAACCCCAAATCCGAATAGTCGTCCAAGTCATACCACTCGTCAACTCGCCTTTCCGAACCATACCCACCAAGATAGGGTTCCACAATCACACCTAGAGTTCCCCAGAACCCAACTGCATAAGGCAGTAAAATCCACGATCTGACCGACCCCGCGGTCTGGACATCATAAAGACGTCAATCCAATCCTACCGTCAATCCAACTCGGATTCCTCGAATCCGGTTGCTAACTGCCAACTGCAGTAAATCTATCTAACTCAACCAAATCCGATCATCCGATGATCACAATTCCCAGCTAGTCGTCGGAACCAATCCTACGACATCGTGAAAGACGATCCCAACTAACCGTCTCACGATCACACTCCAGAATACGAACACGTTAATCCCTTTGTAGGGTCCCACACTGCCAACCTTGACAGAACTATGGCAACCCCGGCATCGAATGCCGAACTAAGACGTTCCACGATCCAATCCTACTAACTATCGTATCGGCACCCCAACAATCAGGTTGACCACGAACTGCAGCTCCTTGAGATATCACATCCTCGACCTGCGTACATACTCTAAGAGCTACACGTTTGCTCGAATAGAGACAACCCCGCTCTGATACCACGCTGACAGGACCCATCCCAATCCCCCCGGGATTAGTGCGGGATGACCCTGCTCCCGTCTGACACGAAGTGTCAGACAAGGGATATTTCCGACCTTTGCCCTCCCGGGCTATCAGAGTACGCCAGGATCCGGAGGAGGTATGTGATATCTCGGTCTCTGCTACAGTCCACATCCGATGTCAACCTGAAGGGCAGTCAAAACATTAAAAACTGTGAGTGGACAAAACAAGAGTTTATAAAAACATTTAATAAGGAAGACATTTGTACCCTCCACTAAAAAGCATGCATGCATTCGAAAACCATTTATCCAAAACAACCATATGTGGGACTAAGCCCAAAGCAGATATAAACTAAGGTCGAAAGGACCACAATAAAAACGACCATACGGGCCACTGCCCAAATCCTGTGCACACCTGTACACACCACATATCATATATCATATATCCATCACATACATATATATAAGTCACACAACCAATCCTGTCACGGTATCCAAAGCCACGCGCGCTACCCGGGTCTCAATCCGAGTCATCTCAAAGTCAAGATCAATGTCCGCAGACCACTGACCCTACCCGAGGTAATAGTAATCATAGCCTTCCTGAGAGTAAGGAACCCAACTGGGGGGTGACTCCACTCAGTCGGTGCTCCGTGACTACTCCGGGGTCCACCCAGGCCAACGACCCTCCTCGGAGGAGATAATAGAAGTAAAGGAAGGTAGACGAACATATATATACATAACATAAACATTCATGACCGGTTCCCCTGAACCGTCATGATCCATAATATCCATAATCAGGTAACATGCCGGTTCCCATAAACCGTCATGTACCGTAATAACATAACCAGGTAACATGCCGGTTCCCATAAACCGTCATGTACCGTAATAACCAACAAGGGTTCATGCCGGTTCCCATAAACCGTCATGAACCATGATACCATAACAAGGGTTCATGCCGGTTCCCATAAACCGTCATGAACCTGGGAATCCATTTAAGGTTCCCTGACCTGAAATCAAAACCGTAAAGTGATTGGGTCTCGTACCCGAACATAGGACACCAACTGGGCACCGTGCCCGGAATCTGAGGTCATATGCCCGAGACAAAACCAAATGGGTCTCATACCCGAGTTTATCATTTTGAAATCCAAATTCAGTTCATTTAAATCAATAAAGAAATACAGACCCGTATAAGCACCGTATAAGGCCGAAACCTCGAAATACGTGCTTATACGTAACCACATACAAATGCACCCATGGCATCAACAAACAAGTAATAAAACATATAATAAACATTTATGCATGCACCAATTTAGAAAACAAGGTCCACTCACAGACCGTCCGAGCTGCCGCCTCGATTTGTGTGCCATACGGCTCCCCGAGCCGATCACCGTCACCGGGACTCCCAAACCTGTCCAAATCGTAATAGAAGGTTACTAACTACTTAATTAACCTCCTACCAAAGCCCCGTAATTTTCCCGTATTTTTAACTATTTTTAATCCCGAACCTAAACCTTCCAATGCCCCGAAACATCTCGAGACGGTGTCCGATCGACACGAAACCAGTCCCAAAATGTTCGTTACATCGAATAGATGATTTCGTATGTTGGAATCTTCCCCAGATTCCCTGCCACGCGCCCTCACGCGCCGCCTGAAGTGGCTGCGCGTGGGCTTCACGCGCCTGCTACAGTACCTGCTGACGTCATCGCTGACGTCAGCATGACGTCATCACTGACAGCCCCTGACAGTGACACGTGTCACGCTCCCATTGGTCCACTGTCTGACATGTCAGTCTGACATTGTCAGATCTGACATGATGACGTCATCAGTCATCCCCTACATCGGTCAGACCGGTCCGAACCGGTCCGGTCCGGTTTTTCCTGCAACTTGGACCGGCGTAACCGGTCCAGGTCTCCTTCTCCCTCATTTTCGGTCCGTTTGCTTCCATTCCAACTCCTAAATTCCTATTTCTTCATTTCCTATCAATCCTAATTAACTAAACAACCTTAAACCTACGAAATCCGACCGGTCCAATTTGAACCTCACGGTTCAATTTTTCTCGATCAGTCTACACGGCTTCTCGGCCGTCAACCACCACCAAAACCTTCCTAAAATGTCCCTAGAAACCTAATGGACTCATTAAAACCATTAAAAACTAACCATAACAACGAAAATGGAAAAATGGATCAAAATGGGCTAACCGGGTACCCGTTCGGGTTTCTCCTCCTCTCGCCGCCGTGGGCGGCGGTTCAGGCCTCCAAGCCGGCCACCTCGGCTCCCTCGATCTCCCTGGTCCTCTGCCTGGTCATGGGTGATGGTTGGCTGGGTTTGGGTTGCACGGGAATGAGAGAAAATGGTAAGATCGGGTGGGTTGTGTTTGAACGAAGAAAATGAAAATGCACGGTGAAGTGCATGTATGAAATGTGTTGTCCAGTGGATGAGTGACACTTGTCACTCATCCATTGGTTGCTAAAAAGCAACTGGTCCCACTAAAGACAAACTGCACTTTTTGTCTCGTAAAACGTGCCGTCGTGAATAGTAATCGGGAACTTCCGTGAACCGTAACTTCGCCGTCGAACGTCCGAATTCGACGTGCCGCCTGTCTACGGATTCGTATCGTCCCTATCTACGTAACGGTCTTCGGCCCTCGGCCATCGGACCTCCCGATCAAAAATTCAACTTTTGACCTCCTATTCACCCAAATTACCAAAATGCCCGTAAACTTCCGAACGTCATAACTTCTTCCTCGAACGTCGGAATTGAAAATGCCACCTGTCTATGAACTCGTGACGTCACGAACTACGTCACGGTCATCAGTGAAAGTCCATTTGATTGCCCGATTAAAAAGTCAACGTTTTGCCACCATCAGGGGTAAAACGGTCATTTCGCACCGTTCGTCCGATTTCGCTCTACTAATCACGGATTAGCCTCACTAATCGTGATTAGTCACTAATCTAATCTAGGAATTTGGGACGGGTCGTTACACGTGAGCATTGAGCAGCAGAATTGGAGAGTGTTTGCTGCCATTTCTAACTGGTTTTGAGGGCAAAATCGAGTGTTTGTTGAGACTAACTCAACTGGGTAAACACGGGAGGTTGAGAGTGGCTGAAAACTAGGAATTCAAAATTGGGTTTTTGGGAGGAAAAATCAAATTGGATGAATTGAGCCTTGTTGATCGAAATTGGGTTCAGTTTCTGTCTTCTGGGATTACTACGATCCATTTTGTAGAAGGAACTAAGTGGAATTGAGGTCGAATTGAGGTAGAACTGAGGAAGGAAACTTTCAGAAATCTCGAGGTTGAGTCGAGGGAATTGAGGCTTTGATTGACGAAATTGATGTGGGGATTGTGTTCCTGAGGATCCCACGATGCTTCTAGATGGATCAATTGAAGGAAAACACTGGAGATCGATGAAGCTCCATGGTTGCACAGTGACGAAGAATCGAGTTTGAGTCGTGGCGTTTGAGCCACGAATTGATGCAATTGAGTTGGGGAAAATACTTACCTGAGTCCATTGAAGCTTACTGGTGAATCAATTGAACGAAATCAAGAAGGTTTGATGGTTTTCGAAGGATGAACAGTGGCCGGATGTCCTTCGATTAATCATCTGTGATCGTGAGGTTAGAGGTAATGTTTCTTGTAATTAAGTCCACAGAACTCTAATTAGACTTGAATCGAAACTGACTGAATGTTCAATTGGTGGAATCAATGTCGAATTGACAGAAAACGAACCGGGTCGCCTCGCGGGTTAAATGGCTCGTTTTACAGACAAAAGGGTGAGGGAGACAGCACTGTAGCTAGCGCGTGGGTTTCACGCGCAGCCACTCACGGCGGCGCGTGGGGGCGCGTCCGGCCTAGTCTCAAGGTGAGATCAACATGACTTTTGATCCTCTCAGTGTAACGAACATTTTGACGTTGGTTTCGGGGAAATCGGATATTGTTTCGATAATGTTCCGCGTATCCGAAGTTTTGTATTACGTTAAAAATACGTATTTAAATCCCGGAAAAATTGGGGAAAATTATATGATGTATTTTGAGATGTTAGTAACCCTCTATAATGATTTTGGACAGGAGTTGTGATTTCCAGATTTTACGGAAAAACGTGCAGCTCGGAAACGGATCGTTTTGGACGGTGTGTGTGAGTGGACTTTGTTTTCTAACCGTGATGCATGCATATATGATTTAAATGCCGTATTATATGATTTTATATGCTTGGGCATGATTTGTGTTTCAATCCGGTAATTTCTCGGTTTTATGATTATTATATTATTATTTTTGGGCGATTTTTGAGAAATTACGAAATTTGGTAAAAATGATGTTTGGACTTGGTTTATGAGTCCGGGATTGAAATTGATTGAAAATAATGTTTGGACTCGGATTATTGAGTCATGGATTGAAAGATGATGTGATGACTCGGGAATGAGTCAAGGGTCAATTTTGTGGATTTACGTGAAAATTGGCAACGGAAGTTGCAACGCATGGATTTGCGTGATAATGTTATTTTGGGTATGAGAACCCAAGTGAATAGTGATTTTGACTCGGATATGGAGTCACTTGTGAAATTGTGAAATTAATGATTTATTGAGATTTTATGATTATTTTAATCAGTCTTTCGGGCACGTTTTACGAGGAACGTGCAAATGATGTTTTGGGCTAGGCCCGGAGTCTAAATGATTTCTAAAATGATATTTTGACTTGGTTGGTGAGTCAATGATGATTTTCGGATTATTCTTTTGATTTAAATGTGATTTTAACGGTTTATGTGTAAAAGGTATTTTGGGCTTGAGACCCAGTTGAGAATGGCCTTGACTTGGTATGAAGTCAAGATTTGATTGAAATGTTTTGGGATGTAATTCCCGGGATGGTTTTCATTGTGATTGTGATATTCCCAGACGGTCGTGCTTGGGGGATTACCCAGACGACCGGAGCTTGGGGGATGTGATTGTAGGATCGGGAGTTGATCCTATGGTAGTCAGCTTCTCGGAGGAGACTGAGCCTGGATGTACCACTCGGAGGTGTTTGATCCTGGGGATGTGTTCGCCCAGAGGTGACTGAGCCCGAGGGGGTTGAGCCCAGAGGTGTCTGTTCCCGAGAGAGTGACTGGATATTGGCCTACGCGTAGTGCAGCACTTGTGAGTAGTGCAGTTTGATTGATTGTGCACTTGTGAGTAGTGCAGATGTGATTTGTGATATTTGATGCACTTGTGAGTAGTGCGGATTGATTGGATTGATATATTTATTGTGCACTTGTGATTAGTGCTGATTGATGTTATTTGTGATGACGTACTGGTATGGAGTACGGGTTTTTGGTCTTTGTGGCCAGGTGATTATGTTTTCACATGTTTTGGCCTGAGAGCCGGGATTTGATGTTTTATAACATGAACTGATTTGGTGAACATGAGTTTTATGGACCATGGGAAAATATGTTTTGATTTTATCGGTCACTCATGTTTTACGATATGCATGCAAGTTTGTGAAAACTGGAGGGTAAGATTGTATTTTGATAAATGTTTTTATAAGAGGTCATTTTTGTCCACTCACACCATTTCTGTTTTGTGACCCTCCAGGCCGTGGTACGACGTTCGGGACTGATCGTGAGGCAGTGACAGCAGCAGAAATCCGCGCAAACATCCCTTGTCTGGCAAGCACTGAAGGGGAGTTTCGGACCTTTAGTTGACTTGTTAGACGGGAGCAGGACCAGGCACGGTTTTTGACGTCCAGTTGGGACGGGTCCTGTCAAATTGGTATCAGAGCATTTGGTTCTTGATTTCTGTTGATACGTCATGCCTCCGAGTCGTGCGTCCCATACACGGTCTGAAGATGGGAGGGGCGAGAGTAGTGTTAGTAAAGGCCCAGATATTGAGCGAGCTCGACGGTTAGGAGCCACTGTGTTTCGTGGTGATTCGGGACCGGATGGTGCCGAAGATTGGCTTACTCGATTGGAAAAGATTTTTGAGGTCATGATATGTCCCCTGGAGGACATGGTACCCTTAGCCACTTTTCTTTTGGATGGCTATGCTTACAGGTGGTGGCATAGTTTACAGTTGACTGGCTGGGATTCCCGTACCTTGGCATGTGATGCATTCCGAGAGCGATTTTTGGATCAGTTTTATCCTCGCTCATTTCGGAACGCTAAGGAGGTTGAGTTTCTCCAATTGCAGCAAGGGAATCGGTCAGTGGTCGATTATGAACAGCAATTTTTGCACTTATCTAGTTTCGCTCCTCTGTATGTGGCTACAGATGAGGATAAGTGTCGAAGGTTTGAGCAGGGATTGAGGAATGAGTTACGAGGTGGTGTAACTGTTGGCTCGTATTCCACCCTGAGGGAATTATCGGATGCTGCTATCCGAGTGGAGGCTACTATTGTACCTGTGCCAGAACAATCTTTGGGCTCTGGACGACGCCGAGAGCGTCAGGATACTGAACAGATGAGTCAGGAAACAACGAAGCGAGTTAGCCTTCATACTCTTGTGTCGCAATCCTCGGTAGGCGTTCATTCGGGTGGAACTTCAACCCAGTCGACAAGTAAGCGGCGTGGTGGGGCAAGTCGCCTCAGCACTGCCACTTGTCACTTTTGTAGGAAACTTGGACATTTGCGAAGGAACTGCCCCGATCGACTTGACCGTAGGTCAGAATAATTGTATTGATACATGTTTTCGTGATACCTTGTAAATGGTTTGTCTTGTCCATTTGTGTTGTAATATTGTATCAGGTGTTTTGGGTGTGTCGGACTACTGTGGGTCTGGATGGTTGTTTTTGTTAACAGTCTGGTTTGTAGATGGGCGTGTTGGGCCCAAAATAAACTTGACCTGGGGATGAATATTGGTGTTATCGTTTTGGAATCATCCTTGGTTTTCCCTAGGTGGATCGGGTTTGTGATGTCATGGACATTGGGCATTGTGACGATCTAGGATCGTGATGTTCATGATCAGCTGACGTCGTGATAGATCTGGACCGTAATCCTGATGATCCAGTTGGGTAGAGAGTTTGTCACTCTTACTCCGGTATGTGAGTCGTAAATGACGGGACTGAACTTCTTTTCGAAGTGGAGCCCTTTTGTGGTATGTTACTCAAGTGAGTAGGTTTCCGAAGTGGTCGGATTTTGTCAACCTTAACCGTGTGGTTGTTGGATTGGCTTCCTTATGAAGTCAACCGAGTATAATGAATGGGTAACCGATAGGTTCGGTTTTGGTGTGTCCGAGTGGACGTGAACGAGATTTCGGGTTTTGGAATCGAATTTCTGGGTGACAATTCAGGATTCAATTTTAAAACTTGAAAGTGGAATACTGGATTTGGGTGCGGAATGATTATTCCAAATGCTAGCTTACGGAATAATGATTTCGGATTCGGATTTGGACATGAATTAAAAATGTGATGTGTGGGTTCGGATTCGGGATTTCTTACGAAATTGCGGATTCGAATTTGGAATTGGAACTAGTTGATGGGTGGAGTTTCGATTTGTCTCTTTTTGGTTTGGGCGAATGGACTCCATTATTGGAACGTGTTTGGCTATGACCTAGGTGGTTGTAGTCTTGTCAATGGATAGATGGGTGTACCTTGTTTATGGTTTGGGGTACGATACTTTGCAAACTTGTGGTGTCGGGTGACGGTATACGGATTATACCAGTAGTACGTTGGTGAACGTGTTAGTAGTCGGCTTAATCCTGATACCATTGGATGGGTTGTGAACGTGAACTGGACATTGAACACGATGCACTGGGCAGAGTGATTCTGATAATTTCAGTGATTGTTTGAGCAGGTGCTCTTAGCCATGGTTGGCAAGTATAACACTAGTGTTGAGTTGTGTGATCACTGCTAGGCTGGTGTTCAATGTGTTCCAGTTACACCGTCTGTTTGAGTGTGATGACGGTATGCATATACTCAGGATGAGTGAGTTGGTGGTTAGTGTGACCGCAAGTTGCTTTGCGGCGAGATGTTACCTTGTCGTGACCTTACCAGCATCTGGGATCGCTGAGGGGGTGACAGTTGTGGATACTGCTGTTGGTATTTGTCGCAGGATTGAGTTTGCCCTGCGAGGGGAGATCGTGTTGTTGATCTTGTGCTACATTGACGGACGTGGTGGTATGATGTGTTGTCACTGATTTGTTACTGATTGGCGCTTTACTAGGGTGGTAAAGCTTGGTGGTGACTTATGGTGTCAGCATGGACTGACAGGTACGTTTTGGTGACTCTCTATGAGAGCGGATGTCAGGGCACATTAGTGATTACGTGGGGCCGTCAGGCTGAAGGAGTCAGCTTAGTGACGACATTGCCAATTTCTGGTGATTCATTTTTACTCGGGGTGGTCGAGTGTAGTCAGTACGACGTGCATCTGTGATGTGACGTCTGAGTGCAGACGAGTTCTGCATTGGCTAGCGGGTGTACAGGTGTACACGTGTTGTGAGGCCCATTTGTTTTCCACGAGGTAGATGTGGAATACAAGTAGTTGGAATTTCGGGGACGAAATTCTTTAAGGAGAGAAGGTTGTAATGACCCGTCCCGAATATCGGGATTGAATATTAATTAATCATGATTTAGAATGACTAATCGGGGATTAGTTGAGTAAAATCGGACGAATTGTGCAAAATGACCGTTTTGCCCCTAGTGTGGGCAAAATGACCGTTTTGCCCCTAGTGTGGGCAAAATGTTGACTTTTAGTTCGGGCGGTCAAATGGACTTTGACCGATGACGGTGACGTAGTTCGGGACGTCACGAGTTCATAGACAGGTGGCACGTTCGATTCCGACATTCGTAGAGAAAGTTATGATGTTCGGAAGTTGAGGGGCATTTTGGTAATTTGGCATATTAGGGGCCAAATGTTGACTTTTTGATCGGGAGGTCCGATGGACGAGGGCCAAGGACCGTTACGTAGGTCTCGTCGATACGAATCCAACGACAGGCGGCATGCCAAAATCGGAGATTCGACGACGAAGTTATGGTCACGGAATCGGGCTCGATTAACCGAACGAACCGGGATTAAAATAATATTTTAATATGAACAGTACCCGGTGACTGTGCACATTCGGATGAGTGACAAGTGTCACCCATCCCCTGAAATCTGGTCCATGTTTCCCTCCCAACACCATCATTACAACATCATCATTTATCCTTCATCATTTCCTCCATTTTCTCCTTAATTTTCTCCTTCTTTGTTCTTCTTACCCGTGAGCATTGAGCAGCAGAATTGGAGAGTGTTTGCTGCCATTTCTAACTGGTTTTGAGGGTAAAATCGAGTGTTTGTTGAGACTAACTCAACTGGGTAAACACGGGAGGTTGAGAGTGGCTGAAAACTAGGAATTCGAAATTGGGTTTTTGGGAGGAAAAATCAAATTGGATGAATTGAGCCTTGTTGATCGAAATTGGGTTCAGTTTCTGTCTTCTGGGATTACTACGATCCATTTTGTAGAAGGAACTAAGTGGAATTGAGGTCGAATTGAGGTAGAACTGAGGAAGGAAACTTTCAGAAATCTCGAGGTTGAGTCGAGGGAATTGAGGCTTTGATTGACGAAATTGATGTGGGGATTGTGTTCCTGAGGATCCCACGATGCTTCTAGATGGATCAATTGAAGGAAAACACTGGAGATCGATGAAGCTCCATGGTTGCACAGTGACGAAGAATCGAGTTTGAGTCGTGGCGTTTGAGCCACGAATTGATGCAATTGAGTTGGGGAAAATACTTACCTGAGTCCATTGAAGCTTACTGGTGAATCAATTGAACGAAATCAAGAAGGTTTGATGGTTTTCGAAGGATGAACAGTGGCTGGATGTCCTTCGATTGATCATCTGTGATCGTGAGGTTAGAGGTAATGTTTCTTGTAATTAAGTCCACAGAACTCTAATTAGACTTGAATCGAAACTGACTGAATGTTCAATTGGTGGAATCAATGTCGAATTGACAGAAAACGAACCGGGTCGCCTCGCGGGTTAAATGGCCCGTTTTACAGACAAACGGGTGAGGGAGACAGCACTGTAGCTGGCGCGTGGGTTTCACGCGCAGCCACTCACGGCGGCGCGTGGGGGCGCGTCCGGCCTAGTCTCAAGGTGAGATCAACATGACTTTTGATCCTCTCAGTGTAACGAACATTTTGACGTTGGTTTCGGGGAAATCGGATATTGTTTCGATAATGTTCCGCGTATCCGAAGTTTTGTATTACGTTAAAAATACGTATTTAAATCCCGGAAAAATTGGGGAAAATTATATGATGTATTTTGAGATGTTAGTAACCCTCTATAATGATTTTGGACAGGAGTTGTGATTTCCAGATTTTACGGAAAAACGTGCAGCTCGGAAACGGACCGTTTTGGACGGTGTGTGTGAGTGGACGTTGTTTTCTAACCGTGATGCATGCATATATGATTTAAATGCCTTATTATATGATTTTATATGCTTGGGCATGATTTGTGTTTCAATCCGGTAATTTCTCGGTTTTATGATTATTATATTATTATTTTTGGGCGATTTTCGAGAAATTACGAAATTTGGTAAAAATGATGTTTGGACTTGGTTTATGAGTCCGGGATTGAAATTGATTGAAAATAATGTTTGGACTCGGATTATTGAGTCATGGATTGAAAGATGATGTGATGACTCGGGAATGAGTCAAGGGTCAATTTTGTGGATTTACGTGAAAATTGGCAACGGAGGTTGCAACGCATGGATTTGCGTGATAATGTTATTTTGGGCATGAGAACCCAAGTAAATAGTGATTTTGACAGGACCCGTCCCAATCCCACTGGGACCACCTGGGGACGTGACCCGCTCCCGTCTGACAATGACTCTAAACATACCAAAATTACCCTTAAATAAAAACCGAATACTTAAATAGATAGATAACGTACAAACACAGTGTCTAAAGTGATACTGTCAGACAAGGGAAAGTAAAATACAACACGTGAGCACACTAGTCAGAGTACATTTATTCGGTGCTCACCCTACCCACAAGTGGGTGTACAGGTGCACAGCTAGGCAAACTAAACCTCTGCCTCCTCCTCCGGGTCCTCCTCCTCTATTTTCGTGTCAGGGTCTGGAGGGGTCAGTAAAACAAGGGTGAGTGGGCCAAAAATAACAGTTTAGAAATCAATTTAATAATAAAATAATCATAAGGTTTTACCCCTCCGTTTTCCAAATCTTGCATGCAGTGAAAACATAATATTATAATGAAATCATAACAAATGAACCACAATAATAATCGTAAGGTGAAACTAACATATCAGTGCACTGTAAAACCCAACCCAAATGATGTCACGGTTCTAAGGCTACGCGTTGCCACTCAGGGTCTCACACCCGAGACTCTCTAGGTACATCAGCTCCCGGTATCCCGGTCACTGCCCGAGGTATATGAACATGCCTTCCTGAGAGTAAGCAGCCCAACGGGGGTCAACTCCACTCAGTCAGAGCCTCGTGACTACTCCAGGGTCCACCCAGGCCAACGACCCTCCCTGGAGGAGACAAACACAGGTAGGAAAGTACAGTACAATAACAGTATAGTTTACCCTATGTCCCCCGGACATCCCAAACAAAATCCACATATAATCCAGACGGGTCTCATGCCCAAAACATAGCAAATATAAACAGTTCATAAGACTCATCAGTGGAAATAGTAAAACAGTTTATGCATGCAAGCCTTTTATAAATCAAACAGCCCACTCACACTCGGTCCTTGCTGCTCAACGATCTCTATAAACCTGTATTATTATTCCTGAGGGTTACTTAAGGACCCTATAATATCAATACCAAGACCCTAGAACAGATCCGCCTCAAAATCGCATCCCGGGCACTATTCTCGGTGCTTCAAACCCCATTTTGACTAACATAACGATCTCCGATCGACACGAAACCACCTCCATTGGATCCGTATCGTCGAAACCTTGAAAATGGTACCGGCCCCACCAAAATCACTGTTCACACGCGCCCCCACGCGCCTGGTCAACGCGTGGGTCAACGCTGCTACAGTACTGCTGACGTCAGCATGACGTCATCACTGACACTTGTCAGGTGACACGTGGCATGTTCTGATTGGTCCATGGTCTGACAATATCTGACAGGATGACGTCATCATGATGTCAGCATGATGACGTCATCATGCTACAGTATCGGGTCAGACCCGTTTGACTGGAACCGGGTCGCCGTCGACCCACGGCTTGACCCGATTCAACCGTACGACTCCGGCCACCATTTTCGACGGGGTTCATCCCTATAGGGTCGTCTAGGTCTATTCTATGGTTCTACAACCTCAAAATGGAAAGAAAACGGGAGAAAACTCACCAGTTCTTCTCTGAAACTCACGGCCAAGGTCCGATCGTCTTCTCCGGTGATCCACGCCGTCTCCGTCGTCCAAACCAGTCCTGATCGACTCGTCTCTCGCCCTAGAACATGTCTAACACCAAACAACTGAGTTCCTAGCACTAAAACAGGTTGGTTCGAAACAGAGGAGTAAAACGGGTTTTCGGGTTTTCGACCTTACCGCCGCCGTGTCGCCGCCGCAGGCCGTGCCGTCGTCCAGTTAAGCTCCTGGGGTCCTCACGGTGTAGACTGGAGCTTCCCCCGCGTCGAGATTATGTGGTTGTCACGGTTTGCTTCTTGGACCCGTTTCCGTCGTGTTTCGGGTCTGCGTTTTTGGACGGAATTTCGGACGGGAAAATGGGCTGGTGGTTGCTGGTGGTGCACGGGTTGTGAAGACCAGATGATGGTGGTGCTGTGGGTGGTCGTTTGGTGCGAAGAGGATGGCTGGTTTGATCGCCTTGGTCGAGAGAAAATGGAAGAAATGCACGGGTTGTGGAGGGGGGATGAATGTGTGTTTGTGTGTTTGAGTGAAACGGACAGAGGATGATCGTGCATGAATAAGGAAAGCAGAAGAAAGGAAGGGCCAGGATTCATTTGCACAGAAAATCCAAGGGCTGGGGTTAATTGGAGGGAAAAAGAAATAATATAAAAATAGCTTAAATAGTGTTAGTTGCTTTATGGGAATAGTGTAGGCTTGGATGGGTGACACTTGTCACTAATCCACCGGTTTGATTTAAATATTAGGTTGGCACGGATTCCCGTAATAAGTTAATATTTTATTCCGTTGTTCTCGGTTCGTAAATTCCGCTAAAACGCTTCCTTGACCATAACTTCTTCATACGAACTCCGATTTCGGCGTGCCGCCTGTCTACGGATTCGTGACATCCCGACCTACGTCATAGTCATGGGTCAAAGTCCGAATTGTTATCCGGGCCAAAAGTCAAAGTTCCCCCCCCCCTTTCAGGAGCAAAATAGTCTTTTTACATTAAAATATTATTATTCTCGGTTCGGGTCGTTACAACCTACCCACCTTATAGAAATTTCGTCCTCGAAATTTACTCAAATAAGTATGGGTACTGCCCTCTCATCAATTCCTCGGGTTCCCATGTCGCTTCCTCCACCTCGTGGTTCCGCCATAATACTTTAACCAAAGAAATCGTCTTGTTCCTTAAGACCTTTTCCTTCCTATCCAGAATCTGCACTGGCCGTTCCTCGAAACTCAAGTCTGTCATCAGTTCCAGTGGTTGCTCTGGCAGTGCATGAGAGTCATCCCGAAGATTCTTCCGTAGCATTGACACATGAAATACATCATGTACTCGGGAAAGCTCCGAAGGTAGTGCTAAACGGTAAGCCACCAGACCAATCCTCTCGACAATCTCGTATGGTCCGATATACCGAGGACTCAATCTCCCACGTCGTCCAAATCGAAGAATCCCTTTCCACGGCGATAACTTTAAAAAGACAAAGTCACCAACCTCGAACTCTAAATCTCAGATCCGTCGATCCGCATAGCTCTTCTGACGATCCTGGGCCGCCTTCAATCTTTCCCGAATAACCCGAACTGTCTCCTGGGTCATATCCATCAGATCCGGCCCCACTGCGGTTCTTTCTCCGATCTTCATCCAGCATACCGGTGTTCTGCACTGTCGACCATATAGTGCCTCATCGGGTGCCATCCCTATACTCGCATGGTAGCTGTTATTGTAGGCAAACTCCATCAATGGCAATCGATCAGCCCACGAATCCTGGAATTGCAACACACAGGCTCTCATCATGTCTTCGAGAGTTTGTATTGTCCTTTCAGACTGTCCGTCGGTCTGTGGGTGGAATGTCGTACTGAAGTGTAATTTCGTACCCAAAGTAGTCTGTAGACTCCTCCAAAACCTGGATGTGAAACGCGGATCCCGATCCGACACGATCGACTCTGGGGTACCGTGTAGTCGGATGATCTCATTAATGAATAACTGGGCCAAACGGTTGAGCTTGTACGTCTCACGTACAGGCAGAAAATGCGCTGATTTAGTCAACCGGTCCACTATTACCCAGACTCCATCAACTCCACTCCTTGTCTTCGGTAACTTGAAGACAAAGTCCATTGTAATATGGTCCCACTTCCATTGTGGAATTGGAAGTGGCGGCATAGCCCCATACGGACGCTGCCGTTCTGCCTTGACCTGCTGGCAGATCAAACATTTGCTGACAAACTCAGCTATCTCCCTCTTCATCCCTAGCCACCAATAATAGTCCCGGAGGGTACGATACATCTTTGTCCCTCCTGGATGCATAACATAGGCCGAACTGTGGGCCTCGTCTAAAATCTCTCTCCTCAACTCTGGTACCGCAGGTACACACAATCGCCCAAGCTTTACTAATGCTCCATCGCCCCTGACGGAGAAATCTTGTCTCTGTCCAGATTCAACCCCGTTCCTGTAATCACAAAGTATCTGGTCCTGTAGTTGAGCCTCGATGATCCTGTCGACCAACACGGGTCGCACATGAAAGCTAGCCAACAAGGCTCCCTGATCGTCCATCCCCAACATAACCCCGCTCTTCCGAAGTTCCACTAGCAAAGGAAGATACACCAATCTCAAATGCGCAACTGATCCCGCCGACTTCCTGCTAAGTGCATCAGCTACAACATTTGCCTTGCCAGGATGGTACTCGATCGTACAGTCATAATCCTTCAACAATTCCAACCATCTCCGCTGTCTCATGTTGAGTTCCTTCTGTGTGAACAAATGTTTAAGACTCTGGTGATCGGTGAATATTCGGCATGTCACACCGAACAAATGATGTCTCCAGATCTTTAGAGCATGAACCACCGCTGCCAATTCCAAATCATGAGTAGGGTAGTTCAACTCGTGCGTCTTCAGCTGCCGGGATGCCTAAGCAATCACTTTTCCATTCTGCATCAATACACAACCCAAACCCTGCAGCGATGCATCACTATATACCACGAACTCTCCACTGCAGTTTGGTAATGCAAGGACAGGTGCAGTGGTTAATCGGAACTTTAATTCCTGAAAACTCTGTTCACACTGGTCGTCCCATACAAACTTCACCCCTTTCCGGGTTAACCGAGTCAATGGTGCGGCAATCTGGGAGAAACCCTCTACGAATCTCCGATAATAGCCTGCTAACCCAACAAAACTTCGCACTTCCGTCACCGTGGTCGGTCTTGGCCAATTTGTCACAGCCTCCGTTTTCTGAGGATCCACACTTATCCCCTCGGGTGATATAATGTGACCCAAGAATCCAATACTATTTAGCCAAAACTGACACTTGCTTAACTTAGCATACAGCTGCTCCTGTCGTAGTTTACCCAATACCCTTCGTAAGTGCTCCTCATGAGCCCTGACACTCTTGGAATACACCAAGATGTCGTCGATAAACACGATCACAAATTTATCCAGGTATGCTCGAAAAACTCGATTCATCAAGTCCATGAATGCAGCTGGTGCATTCGTCAATCCAAAGGGCATCACCAAGAACTCATAATGCCCATACCTCGTTCGAAAAGCTGTTTTCTGAACATCCCCCTCGGCTATTCTCAGTTGATGGTATCCTGACCTCATATCTATCTTGGAGAAATATCGCGCTCCTCGTAACTGATCGAACAAATCATTGATCCTGGGTAAGGGATACTGGTTCCTTACCGTAGCCTTGTTCAACTGCCGATAATCCACACACAACCGCAAACTACCCTCCTTCTTTTTCACGAATAAGACCGGCGCTCCCCATGGTGATGTACTGGGTCGGATAAACCCTAGATCCACCAGTTCCTGTAATTGGATTTTCAATTCCCGTAGCTCTGCCGGTGCCATACGATGCGGTGCTTGTGAAATCGGTCGAGTCCCGGGGAGTAACTCGATCGTAAAGTCGATCCCCCTGGGTGGTGGTAATCCAGGTAAATCTCCTGGAAAGACATCAGGAAATTCCCGCACAATCGGAATATCCTCAATACTCAAAGATTCATCCGTAGACTCTACCACATAAGCAAGATAACCCTGACACCCCTTCTGTAAGAGTTTAGTAGCTGTGAGTGCAGATATTACCTTGGGTGATGCGTCTCCACACTCTCCCTGAAATATCACTTCCGGTAATCCTGGACCTTTCAAAGTCAACCGCATGTTACTACAGTCGATGAGTGAGTTATACTCCGACAACCAATCAACTCCAAGTATCACATCGAAATCGTGAACATTCATCAGAATTAAGTCTGCCGGAAATTCGACTCCCTCAATCTCCACAGGACAAGCTCGTATCTCCTGGTTCACCTGGTAGGTCACACCCATCGGTGTCCCCACTCCCATCTCGTGCTCAAGTGCGGTCACCTCACGGCCCAACAGACTCGCACAACGCAGTGAAATAAAAGAATGAGTTGCCCCCGAATCCATCAATGCACGAACAACCATACCATAAATATGTACAGTACCTATCAACACTCCCGGAATGGATCTGGCCTGCTGCTGGGTAACAGCATAAACACGAGCCATAGACTCTGCAGGTCGTCCCCGTCCTCTAGCTCCTCGATCACGGCCACGCACAACACCGCGTGTCCGGCTGCTGTCCGTCTGAGATGCTGTGCTCTGTGCTGGCGCAGTACTGCCGCGAATCAGTGGACACTCAGAAGCATAGTGCCCCGGCTCCTCACAAGCGAAGCATGTGACCTCCCAAGGTCGACCCGAGTATCCTCCCGGTGAGATGCTCATCGGTGAGTACGACCGCTGCCAAGCTCCAGAACGCTGTCCAGACCGCTGAGGACTCCTGAACTGACCAGAACGTCCTCGGCTGCCAGAAGACGAAGATCCACCAGAATGTCCTCCATTCGAGCCACGACGGCCCGAGAATCCCAAGTGTGGGCGATCACGTCGTCGAGTCTCCCCCTCAGCTCGCTGACGAGCCAGGATACTGTTTTCAACCCTGGTCGCCGCATCAGTCAGATCCCTCATGGAAGCAAAGGGTGTTGCAGTCACCATCGCCTGAATCTCAGGTCGCAAGCCCCACTCAAATCTGCGACATCGGTCTGCCTCGGTGATCACGAAGTTCTCAGCAAAGCGAGACAACATCAGGAAGGTCTCCTCGTACTCTGCTACAGTCTGATCCCCCTGCCGGAGTTGCAGAAACTCCGCCTCACGGGCGTTGCGAAACGACCATGGATAGAACTGGTTGAGAAACCGCTCTCGGAAGGTCTCCCATGGAATGGTGTGAACAGTCCAGCCGGCCAAAACAAGGTTATGCCACCATCGATAGGCGCTCCCATCCAGTAGGAAAGTCGCCAGTACGACACGCTCCTCCGGAGGACAGTGCATGACCTCGAAAATCCTCTCCCAGCGGTCAATCCACTGGTGTGCTTCCTCAGGGTCGGTTCCCCCACTGAAGTGCGTAGCAGCCAGGCGCTGAGCCCGCTCAATGCTCGCAGTGTCTCCATTTCCTCCATTGCCCTCGTCAACACGTGCACGGGGTTCACGTCGGGGAGGCATATCCAACTGTGAAGAGGCAAACAGGTTAAAAGGCATCGAAAGCGACCATGTACAAAGTACAACCCGCTAACCTAGTACTCTGACTACTAACCCTAATGCTCTGATACCAAGCTGACAGGACCCGTCCCAATCCCACTGAGACCACCCGGGGACGTGACCCGCTCCCGTCTGACAATGACTCTAAACATACCAAAATTACCCTTAAATAAAAACCGAATACTTAAATAGATAGATAACGTACAAACACAGTGTCTAAAGTGATACTGTCAGACAAGGGAAAGTAAAATACAACACGTGAGCACACTAGTCAGAGTACATTTATTCGGTGCTCACCCTACCCACAAGTGGGTGTACAGGTGCACAGCTAGGCAAACTAAACCTCTGCCTCCTCCTCCGGGTCCTCCTCCTCTATTTCCGTGTCAGGGTCTGGAGGGGTCAGTAAAACAAGGGTGAGTGGGCCAAAAATAACAGTTTAGAAATCAATTTAATAATAAAATAATCATAAGGTTTTACCCCTCCGTTTTTCAAATCTTGCATGCAGTGAAAACATAATATTATAATGAAATCATAACAAATGAACCAAAATAATAATCGTAAGGTGAAACTAACATATCAGTGCACTGTAAAACCCAACCCAAATGATGTCACGGTTCTAAGGCTACGCGTTGCCACTCAGGGTCTCACACCCGAGACTCTCTAGGTACATCAGCTCCCAGTATCCCGGTCACTGCCCGAGGTATATGAACATGCCTTCCTGAGAGTAAGCAGCCCAACGGGGGTCAACTACACTCAGTCAGAGCCCCGTGACTACTCCAGGGTCCACCCAGGCCAACGACCCTCCCTGGAGGAGACAATATACACAGGTAGGAAAGTACAGTACAATAACAGTATAGTTTATCCTATGTCCCCTGGACATCCCAAACAAAATCCACATATAATCCAGACGGGTCTCATGCCCAAAACATAGCAAATATAAACAGTTCATAAGACTCATCAGTGGAAATAGTAAAACAGTTTATGCATGCAAGCCTTTTATAAATCAAACAGCCCACTCACACTCGGTCCTTGCTGCTCAACGATCTCTATAAACCTGTATTATTATTCCTGAGGGTTACTTAAGGACCCTATAATATCAATACCAAGACCCTAGAACAGATCCGCCTCAAAATCGCATCCCGGGCACTATTCCCGGTGCTTCAAACCCCATTTTGACTAACATAACGATCTCCGATCGACACGAAACCACCTCCATTGGATCCGTATCGTCGAAACCTTGAAAATGGTACCGGCCCCACCAAAATCACTGTTCACACGCGCCCCCACGCGCCTGGTCAACGCGTGGGTCAACGCTGCTACAGTACTGCTGACGTCAGCATGACGTCATCACTGACACTTGTCAGGTGACACGTGGCATGTTCTGATTGGTCCCTGGTCTGACAATATCTGACAGGATGACGTCATCATGACGTCAGCATGATGACGTCATCATGCTACAGTATCGGGTCAGACCCGTTTGACTGGAACCGGGTCGCCGTCGACCCACGGCTTGACCCGATTCAACCGTACGACTCCGGCCACCATTTTCGACGGGGTTCATCCCTATAGGGTCGTCTAGGTCTATTCTATGGTTCTACAACCTCAAAATGGAAAGAAAACGGGAGAAAACTCACCAGTTCTTCTCTGAAACTCACGGCCAAGGTCCGATCGTCTTCTCCGGTGATCCACGCCGTCTCCGTCGTCCAAACCAGTCCTGATCGACTCGTCTCTCGCCCTAGAACATGTCTAACACCGAACAACTGAGTTCCTAGCACTAAAACAGGTTGGTTCGAAACAGAGGAGTAAAACGGGTTTTCGGGTTTTCGACCTTACCGCCGCCGTGTCGCCGCCGCAGGCCGTGCCGTCGTCCAGTTAAGCTCCTGGGGTCCTCACGGTGTAGACTGGAGCTTCCCCCGCGTCGAGATTATGTGGTTGTCACGGTTTGCTTCTTGGACCCGTTTCCGTCGTGTTTCGGGTCTGCGTTTTTGGACGGAATTTCGGACGGGAAAATGGGCTGGTGGTTGCTGGTGGTGCACGGGTTGTGAAGACCAGATGATGGTGGTGCTGTGGGTGGTCGTTTGGTGCGAAGAGGATGGCTGGTTTGATCGCCTTGGTCGAGAGAAAATGGAAGAAATGCACGGGTTGTGGAGGGGGGATGAATGTGTGTTTGTGTGTTTGAGTGAAACGGACAGAGGATGATCGTGCATGAATAAGGAAAGCAGAAGAAAGGAAGGGCCAGGATTCATTTGCACAGAAAATCCAAGGGCTGGGGTTAATTGGAGGGAAAAAGAAATAATATAAAAATAGCTTAAATAGTGTTAGTTGCTTTATGGGAATAGTGTAGGCTTGGATGGGTGACACTTGTCACTAATCCACCGGTTTGATTTAAATATTAGGTTGGCACGGATTCCCGTAATAAGTTAATATTTTATTCCGTTGTTCTTGGTTCGTAAATTCCGCTAAAACGCTTCCTTGACCATAACTTCTTCATACGAACTCCGATTTCGGCGTGCCGCCTGTCTACGGATTCGTGACATCCCGACCTACGTCATAGTCATAGGTCAAAGTCCGAATTGTTGCCCGGGCCAAAAGTCAAAGTTTCCCCCCCTTCAGGAGCAAAATAGTCTTTTTACATTAAAATATTATTATTCTCGGTTCGGGTCGTTACAGATTTTGACTCGGATATGGAGTCACTTGTGAAATTTTGAAATTAATGATTTATTGAGATTTTATGATTATTTTAATCAGTCTTTTAGGCACGTTTTACGAGGAACGTGCAAATGATGTTTTGGGCTAGGCCCGGAGTCTAAATGATTTCTAAAATGATATTTTGACTTGGTTGGTGAGTCAATGATGATTTTTGGATTATTCTATTGATTTAAATGTGATTTTAACGGTTTATGTGTAAAAGGTATTTTGGGCTTGAGACCCAGTTGAGAATGACCTTGACTTGGTATGAAGTCAAGATTTGATTGAAATGTTTTGGGATGTAATTCCCGGGATGGTTTTCATTGTGATTGTGATATTCCCAGACGGTCGGTGCTTGGGGGGATTACCCAGACGACCGAAGCTTGGGGGATGTGATTGTAGGATCGGGAGTTGATCCTATGGTAGTCAGCTTCTCGGAGGAGACTGAGCCTGGATGTACCACTCGGAGGTGTCTGATCCTGGGGATGTGTTCGCCCAGAGGTGACTGAGCCCGAGGGGGTTGAGCCCAGAGGTGTCTGTTCCCGAGAGAGTGACTGGATATTGGCCTACGCGTAGTGCAGCACTTGTGAGTAGTGCAGTTTGATTGATTGTGCACTTGTGAGTAGTGCAGATGTGATTTGTGATATTTGATGCACTTGTGAGTAGT
Organism: Prinsepia uniflora; assembly: GCA_032719365.1. Taxonomy (NCBI): domain Eukaryota; kingdom Viridiplantae; phylum Streptophyta; class Magnoliopsida; order Rosales; family Rosaceae; genus Prinsepia; species Prinsepia uniflora. The sequence continues at coordinate 61,204,906 of CM064875.1, forward strand.
GCGGATTGATTGGATTGATATATTTATTGTGCACTTGTGATTAGTGCTGATTGATGTTATTTGTGATGACGTACTGGTATGGAGTACGGGTTTTTGGTCTTTGTGGCCAGGTGATTATGTTTTCACATGTTTTGGCCTGAGAGCCGAGATTTGATGTTTCATAACATGAACTGATTTGGTGAACATGAGTTTTATGGACCATGGGAAAATATGTTTTGATTTTATCGGTCACTCATGTTTTACGATATGCATGCAAGTTTGTGAAAACTGGAGGGTAAGATTGTATTTTGATAAATGTTTTTATAAGAGGTCATTTTTGTCCACTCACACCATTTCTGTTTTGTGACCCTCCAGGCCGTGGTACGACGTTCGGGACTGATCGTGAGGCAGTGACAGCAGCAGAAATCCGCGCAAACATCCCTTGTCTGGCAAGCACTGAAGGGGAGTTTCGGACCTTTAGTTGACTTGTCAGACGGGAGCAGGACCGGGCACGGTTTTTGACGTCCAGTTGGGACGGGTCCTGTCATCGAAATCGGACTTCGTACGGGGAAGTTATGGTCTAAAACGTGGAATCGGGGAAGTTTACGGCTCGGTAATCGTGACGATTATTTTATTCTGAATTGGTGGTTGGAGGACACTTGGATGAGTGACAAGTGTCACTCATCCATTGGCTAGATTGGATCATATTCCACTAAATAATTAATTATGATTTTATTCTAACTTTAAATCCTAGCCATCCATTCCATTTAATCTTTAAATCCTCACCACTCATCTCATCTAATCTCTCTCCCTTCTCTCATCAGATAACATTACTATCTCTTCATCAAATTTCATTCCTTTTTGTTCTTCTACAACCCGAAACCACCTATGCACCATTTTTCTTCATTTTTCCATTTTTTTCTCCAAAACCCAAACTCACATATCACCACCATAATCATCAATGAGTGTGGGCGGGGTGTAACCGTGTGTGATGATGAGAGCGGGATGGTGACGGGAGGACGACAGCGTGATGGTGGTCGACGACGGAGGAGTCAACCCGTGAGGTAAGAAAATATTCAAAAATCCAAGTTTCGGTTTTGTAGGTTTTTAGCTAATTCTATGAATTGGGAAATATTTCTGGGCACTCTAGGAGTCTAATAGGATTTTTTTTGAAGGTTGGAATGGCCGGAAATGGCCGTGAACGGCGGGGGAAACTCCGGCCGCCATTGATGACGGATGAAGGTATGGTTTTGAACATTTTGTTTCGTTTTAATTAACTAGAAAGATTAGTAATGAGATTAGGAACATATTGGGATTAAAATGGGATGAAATGGACCTAAAATGGACCTTGAACGGGTCCAAAAATAGAGAAAACCCGACGGTGAACAGTGCTATGAACAGTGCTGGGAATAGTAACTGGTTCAGCTGGGATTAATGACGATGAACAGTAATCTGAGCATTCTTTGGGCGCGTGAGGGCGTGTGAACAGTAATTTGGAAAAATGTTCAACATATGAAATCTTTTATTCGATGTAAAGAACATTTTGGGACTAGTTTCGTGTCGATCGGACACCGTCTCGATATGTTTCGGGGCATCGGAAGGTTTAGGGAGGGTTTAAAAATAGTTAAAAGTTCGGGAAAATCACGGGGCTTTGGTAGGACGTTATTTAAGTAGTTAGTAACCTTCTATTAAAATTTGGACAGGTTTGGGAGTCCCGGTGATAGCGATTGGCTCGGGAGGGCCTATGACACGCATATCGAGGCGCTCGGTTAAACGGTCTGTGAGTGGACATTGGTTTTATAAATTTGATGCATGCATAACTGTTTCATGATTGTTATAATTGTTATTATATGATTTGATTTGGATATCGGTGAATTTATATGATTTCACGCATTTCGAGGCGATTTACGTGCACTGATTTCCATAATTGTGGTTGGATATGATTTTATGAAACGGTTACGGATTTGATAAAGTAAATTCGGGCCAGGGGCCCAGTTGATTTATATATGTGATTTTGGGTCGAGGACTCTAAAATGGAGTTGAATAAATGATTTCGGATTTAATAATCAACTATTTGGACTTATGACGGTTTTATGGAAATTCGAGGCAGGGCCCTTGTGATATGTTGGAAATGAATAATAAAATGTGTTCCATAAAACCATCTCGATATGAGGATATATATATTGGTCTCCTCCAAGTGTCGGGGACACTGGAGAAGTCACGGTGCATTGCCTACGAGGGGTCATTGTACGGAGCTACCAGACCGTATAGTGATCCAGGAGCAGGATTGCTATGATTAGACGTCAGGTACGTCAGACATCGGGGATGTCAGAGATATGGACCCGGTGAGACCCCGGGCAGCACGCGTTGCTTAATACCGTGAGATATGACGTCAGGGACGTCAAGCGTCTGGGATGCTAGGCATCGGGGATGCCGGAGATGGAAAAATAATAAATGTATATTACTGGATTTATGAAATAACTCTTGGATTGACTTTTGGGATTTGAAATTATGCTTTGGTTTCCGGGCTAAGGCCCTAATGGTTATTTCTAAGTAAATATGTGAATATTGGTTTTTGGTGCATGCATATGTTTTTACTGAGGGGCATAAATGTCTTATAAATGTTTTAAACAGACTTGTTTATTTTCGTCCACTCACAGCTTTTGTTTTTAATGCCCTTCAGGTTGATTCCGGAAGTGACTGCAGCAGAGACTGGGACATCGCACACCTCCTCCATCGATTCTTGCGCACTCTGGAAGCCCGTTTGGGAAGTGACAACAGGTTATCCCTTGTCTGACACCTCTTGTCAGACGGGAGCATGACACATTCCATGGTAATCCCGGGGGGATTGGGATGGGTCGTGTCACTGAGCCACCGTGGGGAGTGACGGGAAAACAGAGCCGTGGGGTTCTTTGTACATGAATGGGTTTTTACACGGTTTTACCTAGCCTTGATAATTAGAAATGATAGGGTTTGATGTAGGAAGGTATTAGGATCAAAAGGGAATGAAATGGACCTAAAATGGATCCTGAACCGGTCCAAAAACAGTTATGGTGAACAGTACCCGGTTCACCTGAGCTTGAAGATGATGAATAGTGTTCTGAGCCTTCCAGGGGCGCGTGGGCCATAATTTTGGGAAGTGTTCAACATGGGAAATCTTCTTCGATGTAACAAAGATTTTGGGACTGGTCTCATTTCAATCGGACATTGTTTCGATAGGTTTCGGGCTGTCGGAAGGATTAGGGTCGGTTTAAAAATAGTTAAAAGTTCGGAAAAATTACGAGGCTTTGGTAGGAGGTTAATTAAGTAGTTAGTAACCTTCTAAAATTTGGACAGGTTTGGGAGTCCCGATGACAGTGATCGGCTTGGCAGAGCCTATGGCACGCAAATCGAGGCGGCAGCTCGGACGGTCTGTGAGTGGACCTTGTTTTCTAAATTGGTGCATGCATAAATGTTTATTATATGTTTTGAATACTTATTTGTGATTCCATGAGTGCATTTGGATGTGTGGTTACGTATATGCACGTATTTCGAGGTTTTAGGCCTATACGGTGCCTATACGGGTCTGTATTTCTTTATTGGTTTAAATGAAATGGTTTTGGATTTCCAAAAGGATAAACTCGAGTATGAGACCCATTTGGTTTAGTCTCGGGCATATGACTCTAGTTACGACCTTCGGGTCTAAATCGTGGTCGCGACAGGTGCTATGTGCACGGCGATCGACGATACGACGCTCGCCTCCGGATTGGGATGTGCTTCTTCCGGAGAGGTCACGATGCACGATTCGTGGTCGGGCAGTCTAGGGAGGCTCGACTTCGGAGTGCTGACGATTCAGGATAGTGATCGGTGATGAGTGCACCATGATCTTGTGGTGGTCGCGTCGGTTGATACGTTCACGGCAACATACCAGGATTGAGGGCGGTCCTGGATGGATGGTTGCACGCATCACTATGATCGGAGTCGTGACTGACCTTTAGATATCGGGCACGGTGCCCAGTTGAGTCATATGTTCGGGCACGAGACCCAATTGTTTTACACTGATGATTTCGAGTCAGGGACCCAAGATGGATTTCCAAGTTCACGATGGTTTATGGGAACCAGCATGAACTCTGGAAAGGTCATTGTGGTTCATGACGGTTTATGGGAACCGGCATGAACCTTTGTCAGGTCATTGTGGTACATGACGGTTGATGGGAACCGGTCATGGGGGATGTTGTCTATATGTATATGAATATAATGGATGTTATGGATCATGACGGTTCAAGGGAACCGAGTATGAATGTTTATGTTATGTATATATATGTTCATATACCTTCCTTTACATGTTCTATTATCTTCTCCGGGGTGGGTCGTTGTCCTGGGTGGACCCCGGAGTAGTCACGGAGCACTGACTGAGTGGGAACTGCCCTCGTTGGGTGCCTTACTCTCAGGAAGGCTGGTACTTTAACCTCGGGTAGGGTCGGTGGCCTACGGACATTGACTTTGACTTTGAGAAGACTTGGGTTTGAGACCCCGGGTAGCACGCACGTAGCTTTGGAAACCGTGACAGGAATGGTTGTGTGAATTATATGTGTATATGATATAAATATGATACATGGGATGATATATGATGTGTGTTTACACAGGTTTTGGGCAGTGGTCCGTATGGTTGGTTTCTTATGATTTGGGCCGAGTCCCTTCTGGATTTGGGCAGTGGCCCACATGGTCGTTTTCATTATGGTTTCTTTGGTTAAATGGTTTTCGAATGCATGCATGTTTTTTAGTGAATGGTACAAATGTCTTCTTATGAAATGTTTTTATAAACTTTTGTTTTGTCCACTCACAGCTTTTAATGTTTTGACTGCCCTTCAGGTTGACGTCGGATGTGGACTGTAGCAGAGACCGAGATATCACATGCCTCCTCTGGATCCTGGCGTACTTTGATAGCCCGGGAGGGCAAAGGTCGGATATATCCCTTGTCTGACACTTCGTGTCAGACGGGAGCAGGTCATCCCGTGTTAATCCCGGGGGGATTGGGATGGGTCCTGTCATGCCGAGTATGCTAGTCGATGGTTGAGACTTGGGCCTTGTTGGGCGCCTGCTGTTGGTATATCTTACCGAGTGGTATATCTGGTTAGGCCTACCAATTGGCAACATTGGCGTTACCTGCCGACTGAAATGGTTGGTGCTGCTTGTCAATTGACATGTCTGCCGATCACCACGGAGTGGATCGTATTACATGTGGTGGTGTTGCTCGTACTGAGTCTGATTGGTCAACATGGTATCAACATAAGTCTCATAAGTCGTTGAGTAAGGTGGATTTCCTCAGTCGTGGACTTGAAATTTATGCTGATACGTGTCGACCAACCAGGGGAATGTACCTACTAGTCCCCCAAGTGCTGGATGAAGGAGGTGTGCCTCGGTCAACTAGTATTGCACTATTCCCCAGTGTTGGGTGGTTAGGATGGTTCCTGCATACCGAATGCTTGGAGAGGGTGTAGTAATAGCCTTCTGATCGGGCGTAATGTTCCTATTTGTTGATTAGGGTCGTGAGAGCACCTCGCCAGATGCAGCCGATCAGTTGCAATGTTCCTGCTTGCCAATTGGAGCATTGACATGAGAGGGTACTTCGCAAAGGTTGATGCTCGGTCACAATGTTCCTGCTTGCAGATTGAAGTCTTAACATATGAAAATACTATACAAGTGACTCTTGATCGGTCACAATGTTCCTACTTGCCGACCAGGATCGTGAGAGTACCTTGCCAGATGCTGCTGATCGATTGTAATGTTCCTGTTTGCATATTGGAGCATTGGCATGAGAGAGTACTTCACAAAGGCTGCCGCTCGATCTTAATTTTCCTGCTTTCCGAGTGGAGCCGCGAGAGTACTTTTCCAGAAGCTGCCAATTGGTTGCAATGTTCCTGCATTCGGATTGGAGCCTTCGCATATGAAAATACTTCATAGGTGGCTCCTGATCGGTCGCAATGTTCCTGCTTGCCGATCGGGGCCACGAGAGCACCTCGCCAGATGCTGCCAATTGGTCGTAATGTTCCTACTTACCGATTGGACCATTGACATGAGAGGGTACTTCGCAAAGGCTGCTGCTCGGTCTTAATGTTCCTACTTTCCAAATGGATCCGTGAGAGTACTTCGCTAGAATTTGTCGATCAGTTACAATGTTCCTACTTGCGGATTGGAGCCTTGGCATATGCAGGTACTTCACAAGTGACTCTTGATCGATCGCAATGTTCCTACTTGCCGATCAGGGCTGCGAGAGGACCTCACTAGATTCTGACGATCAGTCGTAATGTTCATACTTGTTGATTGGAGCATTGACATGAAAGGGTACTTCACAAAGGCTACCGCTTAGTCGCAATATTCCTACTTGTCGAGTGGAGCCACGAGAGTACTTCGCTAGAAACTGCTGATCGGTCACAATATTCTTACTTGCCGATTGGAGTCTTGGCATATGAAGGTACTTCCCATGAAGCGTTCAATCGGTCACAATGTTCCTATTTGCCGATCAGAGCAGACTTCAGAGTTTTCGAGTGATTTCGAGTTTTCGAGAATCTTTTTCTTTTTTATATGTAAGGTGTACGTATTCGTATGTGTAATTTGTATATAGGAATAGTGCTAAAACACGTGGCACCGTTCAGATTGGTGATCCGTAACTCGAGGCGCCTATAAAAGGGGCTAGAATTCCTTATTTTTTCCACTTTTGCACAAAGAATTTTATAAGATCACTGAATGATCCGAGCTCTGTTTTGGGATTTTGAACTTAGAGACCCCACGAGGCTTCAAAGCACAATCACTTGAGGCTCCCTTCCTTATCTTGCAATTTCGATTCAAAGTGTTTCCACCCAAAGCTATGCATTTCAGCCTTTGGTCTTGGGTTCGATACTTCACCATTTTCCAACGAGTCTTGATTTAATCGTTCACATTATTAAGAGTTTGGTAGTGTAGACCCCAATTTATCAGTCAAAGTTGAATCCAAAGGACTCGACTTTGAGTAGATTCTGAGTACCAAAAAACAAAGCCAAGTTGTTATGTTCTAACTCATGGCACTTAAATACAATATTCCAAAAGTGAGGTATAAATCTAAAATTGTAATTTACTCACATTAAAACTATGGCCAGATAAATGAAACTCCATAAGGTTATTTAGCAAAATAACTTGCCCAATCATCAAACAAATTTGGAGTATAACAAAGTTAGAACAACGAAAAAGCAAGAAGGTTCAAAGTAAAAGATTCATTATATAAAGTAAAATTTTATTTTAGGACCTTTCTGAAAGAGCTTTCAAGAATTTAAAGTTGTAAATTGTAAATTGTAAATTGTTAATTGTTAATGGCTATAAATCATGTGCCTTAGGTCAGAAGACATTAATGTTAAGATACAAGCGCACACCTCCAAAAATATAAAACCACCCAAAAATTACAACATCAAGCATGTAAACGTACATGCATAAAGAAGTAAAATTTGTTGCTAATTCCTAAAAACATTGTATGCCAAAAATGGCTCCGAATCTACATATCTCCCGGTCACGAGACACTCGAGCACCTAAAAATTACTTAGATGCCCCAGTCTCAACGCCAATTCCGAACACCATGATAAATTTAGAGATTACTTTGAGAATGCGCCAAGCTATGCAAGCACTTCCATCTTAATCTTCTGCTTATAGCTGGAACCAAGGACAAAAGTACCAAATCAACACACTTTTAAAAACAAAGCTTATCAATGTAGGTACGTACTATTTCTTGTGCCCGATTAGTCAAATCTTGGGTAAATTTCCGGAACTTTGGAGGGCCATATCTCAGTCCAATTGAAATTTACAACTAATCTATAAAGTTTTTACCTCACAACACAGAAATCCCAGAAGTGATGCAAAGCTTTGAATCGGCCCCACCACTAAGCAGAGTATCACCTTTCCACCAGTCAGCACATAGAACCTGAGTTACAGAAAATATCACCATATTATCAAATAAGTGAATTTCTTTAGAACAATGGCAAAGAGAGGAAATAAACAGAGAAAGAATAATGCCATACCTTATCCTCGTTTGAATTAATGACAAATAAGGGCCACTGCAAGAGAAACGCTAGTATTAAGTAACAAATTTATCTAAATCACGTTTTGCAGCATGCAAAACCATTGCTAGAATGACCAAAAGTAAGAAAACCATTGCTAAACAGAAGGAGCAGACATTACAGCAGTTCTCAAATCCCACAGCATAACTTTTCCATCATAAGATGCTGAGACTATATGATTAGGAGACTTCTCATGCCACTTGCATGCCGTAACCCAAGAAGTATGAGATGAGAAATTATAGATAGGAGCAGAAGTTCCTACAAGAATAATAAATTTTTATATCAGATGTGTGTGTGTGTGTGTGTGTGTGTGTGTGTGTGTGTGTGTGTGTGTGAGAGAGAGAGAGAGAGAGAGAGAGAGAGAGAGAGAGAGAGAGAGAGAGAGAGGACTTCGTCTCAAACCTGGTTTACGAGGATCCCATATCCTAAGAATGGGGTCAGAGCCACCAGCAGCAACAAGAGCAGAACCGTCGCCTCCAACATCAAGGCAGTTGAGGGCTTTACCACAAAGCTGTGCAGCAGGAGAATGTTGCCATTTAGATTTGAAAGAAATTGGGGAAAGGAAATGATCGGACTTTGTTCTGTTGCATGTGACTTGTATTGAATGCCAATCAAAGAATACAAGCATGGTTATGGAAAAGACGTCAGACAATATAGAGCAAAAAGAAAACTATTTGCACTTACTATGCTATCGTGTTTGTCTTTCACAAGGTCCCATATCCTAATAGAATGGTCCCATGATGCAGAATAGATTGTTTCACGTTCCGGCCACTGAAGAGAAGGAACACATTGTGTATGGCCCACTAGAGAAGAAACGGCCTCCCCCTGAGTGTGATGTTATCATTAATCAAAAAGTTAACTTGCAAATCTGGCTCAATAACATCTTATGAGGATAATATATATATATTTAGGAGAAGTAGTTTAGAAAAAAACAAAGACGGATTCAATAGTCTTTTAGGTTTCTCTGAATAGAAAAATCCTGCATTTATATCTGGTTCAACAACTCTTGAAGAAACGAAATGAAGTTAGCAATCCCCTTCAAGGGATTTAATTAAAATCCTGCCAACCCTCTTCGAAGGAAATACTCTTTCCATTACTATTTATATATCACACCGAAATGCTGTAAGCAGAACCAGGAAACCATCAATACTGATGGAAAATTAGCATTTGATAACTAATTGATTATATTCTAATGCAATTTGTGAGGACTCAAAGAAGTATATACAGTGTACATTCTAAGTTGAACATTTAATAAGCCTCTCCCGCATTGTCAATTATGTCACCCCAAAAATTTAACCTCTATATATGTAACAATGCATGGAGGAAAAATACCTCACACTGAGATTCCTTGGATTGACCAGCAGTTTTTCTCTTCTTAGTTGACACAGTATCACCTTCCGAGTCAGGCTCATTTGTCTGCCATAAATTGATTGTGCAATCCCAAGAGCCTGAACAGATCTAAGTATATGCAAACAAAAAACAGAGGTAAGAGAGAAATTTAACGTCGAAGCCCAATCTCACATATAATAGTATCAATGTATCTCACATATAATACTATCAATGTATAGAAATATAACACACACACATGCGTATACTGGAATTAGAAGTAGATAATACCATGTCTCCAGAGGTGTGAGCGGCAACACTTTGAACAGCTGCATTATGTCCACGCAGAATTTTGTATGCCCTTATCTTCAAAGGTTTTTTTCTGGTCTCTTCTGCATTGAACTTGCCCAAAAAATGAACACAGATATTAGTAAATGTGTCAGAATATCACTATTGAAACAGTAGGCTCATCCAATTACCTTCCACAGCCTCAATGTCCGATCTTTCGAAGCAGTAGCTACAGTAACAGTTTCTTCAACTGAAAAAAATAAAAATAAAAAGTTAAAGAATTGGTCAAGCAATGGTGATGAAATATGAAGAATTTAGAAATTGCATTAGCTAAGCAGCTACTAGGTAAACAAAGAAGTATCCCCTATAACATGAAAGATCTTCACAATCCGTAAGGAAAGAAAATAAGGATGCCATCATAGAAGGGTTCTCAGAAACCTAGAACTAAAAATCCTAAGCACTTGGCAGTACCAATTGACATTGAGTGAAAATTACAGATACTTATGGCTACCTTGACTGATTATGCTAACAGAAGAAATCGGTTCACTGTGTCCTTCCAATATATGAGTACATGTTCCAGCACCTTTCCATACCCTAACAGAAGATCAGATTCAAGAAAACTAATATCAAGCTTCCTAATCAGCATAATATAATATACGCATAAGAAATCCAAATGTATGCAAATTAGTGGAAAACTTCTTAGCAGTAGTACAATTACCTTGCCAAACCATCATAGCACCCTGTCAAAAAGAACCTGCAATAAACATAAATTACAGATGTTTCAGAAACTAGGATGACGTTTTCAGTAAACTTCATCTCTATTGCACCATGACCCAAGATATGTGAAAATGTGAAGATATCTAACAAAAAAACAGATATACTGAGACATAAAAATTCACTGTTTCCTCCAAAGATTTGGGAGTTGTAGTGAAACTTCTACTTTCCAAGCTAGCTATACCATGCTACCTTATTTAATAAAAAGACTTTATTACAAGTCCCAGCTCTAATAAATTAATCCCACTTCAATTTTCCTTAGTCACAGATATATCCCAATCATTTAGTTACATATTGCACTAGCATCATGTGAACAAGCAATTTAATTGAAAGGTATAACTCAAGTCATGCTGCAAAACAGTTCAAGAAAAATAAGGAGCACTTGAATACTCATATAATTGTGTGAAGAAATGAAAAACACGTTACAAATTGTTATGTGCATACCTGGGACTAGAACCATCAACAGCACTGACCCAGTCATCATGCAAAACAGGTTCTTCTTCTTTGCTTGGGACTATAGCCCGAATGTACTCAATATCCAATATTTTCTCCTGTAATAGTCATTAATCTTCAGTTAGCTATATAAACTAAAAAGTAAAAACTGATAAAGTGGCAAGAGTGACAATGATGACAATAACTTTCCAGAAGCCACCTCATTCTAACAACACCCATCCACATATGATTATCGAAAGAAAGACATTTCGAACTTAACACTACATTAAAATGGACCAAAACATAAACCAAACTTCAAGGCTCCACCAGTAAATTTAAATGCGATTCAACAGTCCATAAGACTCCACTATTTAGTGTTGTATTATTCAGAAGCATAATATTAAGACTCGCATTGTGGCTAGCTGGAGTAATTTAAACAATTATTACTTATATGAAAAAAACATAAAGTAATATTTGAAGTAGAAAAGGGGAGACGAGCACCGCAGAAATGCCCTTTGCAAGAAGGAAGTTTTGAAGGGACATCCGAACCAGCTCGCCATCGATAAGAAAATCAAACGGCTCCAATTCCCACTCAGGATTTCCTAATCACAATCAACTATCGAATCAAGACTTGGATTTTTATTGCAACCATTAAAAAATTATACTTTTCCCCTCAGTTTCTACCTAGCCAATCAGAATATAAATGGAGAAACCGAAAGCACGTGTGAGTATATCAGGGTCTACCTGTTTTGATAAGATTGTTGACGATGGTGGAGAGGCCCAATCGGGTGAGATTGGAGGGGACCGAAATGGAGGAATTTGGAACTTTGAAGGGGCTGTCGAGCTTCGTGATGAAGCGCACATGGACCAGCCTTGAAGCCTCCCCTGAATTTTCTTCTGTATCCATATCTTAGCTTCTCTACGTCAAAGAGAAGGACGACGGAGAGGGTGAGAGATTGAAGACAGGCGCTGAGTGTTGGGGTTTAAGACCAAAAGGATGCAGGGCAACTAGGGTTTAAGATGAACGTGCAAAACGCACCGTGTTGACATTTTGTATCAAACAATTTTAGTTGTGTTTTTTTTTTTTACCCCAAATATGTAACAGTATCACTTGTACAAACCGCCTGTCTCACCATAGGAGCTGGCCATGCCGCCATGCCATGCGTGCTTATTATTTCTTGAAACACAAATAAAAAGTGCTTCTCTGAAAAGCGTTTTTAAATTTATTCAATTATTGTAAAGAACAATTGTGATTTACAGAAAACTCTGTTAGCCATTTCACAAGAACATAAAAAATCCCTTGAACTAAAGAAGTGGAGAGAGACATACATCATCGGAAGGTAATAGCATATATGATTCCATATGTTTAAATTTTCAAATAACCTAATTACACTTGTCTAGTTGACATAAAAAATTTTAAAACAAGAATACAAATTATACAATGCACAATTTATCATTTGATCATAACCAAGAAAAAAAAAATCAAACTATAAAACAAAATAGAAAAAATTGTTGTCAGCGTTTTTGAAACTTCCACAAATTTTAGTTATCGTCTTTGAATTTCCTTAGTAGTAACGTCTCTAAATTATATCTAAACGTGCAAGAATAACCATTCCATTAAATTTCTCAATAATTTTGATTAAGAATAAGGGTAAAATTATTGTATTAAAAATTTAACGAAATAATTGTTTTTTGCTCATTTAAACACCAGTTCATAGACATATGCTATTAATAATAAAATTCAGAATACACTGACCACCATTTATTTTTAAGAAAAAACCATACCACTATGGCTAATCTTTGCATGATCCATTAATCCTATAATTTATCATTAACTTCCTTGCCCAATTGCCCCATCATTAGTAGAAGGTAAGTTCAACAAATTCTGCAACAGTCCCCTCAACAGCGATCGTTCCGAGCAAACGCTGTGATTAGGTTTGCAACAGAGGCAGGACTATCAACATGTGGGAGATGACCGGATTCCGGTATTAGCCGCATGATTGCAGACGGAAGTTCACACCGTAGCCTCTGCAATATGATTACAACTTGGTAAAGCTCAAAACATTGCGCTAGAAATAAACGCTCACATACACTTTTATACTTATTTGTACCATTCAGCCCAAAACTGACCAGTATTTGTTTGTAGCTGATAATTTGATCTTGCTCACTGCAAATTACAAGTACTTTCTGCTTCACCTGAAAAATAAGATGAGTAGATTTCAGAGCGCAGTTTCTTGCACATCCGGACTTTATAGAGATCGGTTACCTTAAGATTGAGGTTAAGAATGAGGTTAAGGTGAATTCAGTTTATAATGAGGACCTAAGAATGAGGTTAACGTGAATTCACTATTTAGCCGTCGCAAATTCATCCAACGGCTCAAATCGAATTAAATTTATAGCCGGCACATTCATCTAACGTCTCAAATTGAATATTGAATTTATGGTCGTCAAATTCATCCAACGACTCAAATTGACGGCTACTGAATCCCTCACCTTAAACTCTCATTATAAGGTCCACATTATAGCAACACTCTAGGGCGTGAGTAGTGTACCTGTTTAATTTGGGAAATCACATTGTAGCCACCACTACTCATAAAATTGACTGTTGAATCTTTCCACCAAGGCAACAGACAGTGTAACCGGCCAACCTGCATACGACATGATCCCTATTAGGGCTATTATCATCAATTTCACCTACCCGAAGATAAAAGTTTCAACAAAGCATTAACAAATTAATGTTCCTCGTAATGACCTGAGTGAATGTGAAAGAGATAATCTTACATTAGTCCAATCGAAGATTGTAGCTAATGAAATACCATTGAAGGCGATCAGATTTGCGAAAATCCGTAGAGGTAGGCTCTTCAATAAGGAAACCTGGTGAATAAAATGATCATAACATTAAGCAAGTTCATCGGTCAAAGCGAGTCTCATGCTTGACATATGTATGCAATGCTATTTTAACGTTGTCCTTCGAAACATCATCACGTTTAATGACATAAAACTGGAAGTCAAATTCCAACATATTGTTCCACAAAATCATGAAAACGAAAACCTACCCCGGCGTAGGCTACTGCTTTAGGTAACTTTGCCATGTCTTCGGTGCCTTCTGCATAGACACTTGCATTGATCAAAACCAGCTTTTCAACCTGTGAAATAAAAAATAAAATTCAGCTAACATCATTTAGTAAATAACAAACCAAAGTGTGAAGGCAGCAAAGTTAAGACACAAGTTTTTCGAGGTACTTACAGCTACTGGATAATGGACTGCAAAATCAATTGCAACCGAACCACCAAGGCTTGGTCCAACTAATACCATTGGCCTTCTGATGTAGGACTTCCAAAACTATAACTCACATGTGCAAAACAAGTTATATATCCAAGCTTAAATAGTCAAGTAATTAGACTTCATTCTCACAACAGAAATGATAAAAAATGCAAACAACCTTCGACTAAGTAATTATCATATCGAAATTAATAAATCATTTAGATATTTGGGTATACATAGATACCTGATAGAGGTGATCACGCTTGGATGCAGCATTACACGGTGGACGACTTTCTAGTACAGATAAGGAAGGATCAAATCGAAGAATACAAATCAAAAGATACTAGCATTCAATCAAACCGAAAAATATAACGAAGAAAAAACAGTGAATGAACCTAAATCAGAGAAGCCCCATCCAAGAACATCAACAGCCCAAGCCTCCAACCCAGCCTCTTCAAGCAGGGGGTATGTGCACCTCCATTCTAAACAAGAACTAAAACTCAAAAACACGACGAAACATGTTTAGGAGGACTTCGATCCCATTGCAACGGTCAATTTGTGAGCATTACAAAATGCAAACCTATCAAAGCAATGGAGGAGGACCACGGGATTGATCTCACTTTGTTTTCGAGGTCTTACACAACTACTCATTATACAACTTTCCCATGACTCAATCTGTAATTGTAGCAGGCTTCCGACATTAGTCACGCAATGCAAGAATGATAAAGATCTAATTTAGGCTACTTCATTACCAGAAAATGCACTATAGATAATTAGATATAGGGATTTGTATGTAACTACCAAGTGTACACATACACGACATTAGCATAACAAAACCATCAAAGGAGACATATAAAGTACCGACTTACAAATCCAATTCATCATCAACTTCTTCCTCTTTTTCATTTCCATGTTTGTATAGATTTAGTTTTCAATGTGTTTATCAATAGTTTTTATGTTGTTGAATCAAAAATCGAACCCGCCGCGAAAAGTCCTCACAATTCCTGCAAACAGCAAATAATTAGCTATCATTGGCTCGATCGATTTACCCGGGGGTTGTTCGACCAAAAACACTCCGATGCCTAAGTTAGCTTTGAGAGAGGAAAAAGAAATACTTCAAAGCGAAGAATCGACGTCCCCTGGAAATGAAATATACTCCGCTATTTATAGGAAAATCTTGGGAGTCTCGGAGCGTTCTGATTGGTCGGTTGATTTTGTAATTAATAAATAATTGGTGCTTTCATTGAGAGTAAGAACGCTCCGATGCCTAAGTTAGCTTTGAGAGAGGAAAATGAAATACTTCGAAGCAAAGAATCGACGTCCCCTGAAAATGAAATATACTCCGCTATTTATAGGAAAATCTTGGGAGTCTCGGAGCGTTCTGATTGATCGGTTGATTTTGTAATTAATAAATAATATATTATTAATTAAAATATATTATTTAATAATTATAATAATGGCTCATTATGATAATAATGATAATTATTGTGATTTAATATCAATATTTAATTGTCCGTTATTAAGAATAACGACAATTAACTCTCGAGAAGAATATTAATATTACGGAGACTTTTAACCCGATTAAATAACGTATTTAGCTGGTAAATAGATTATTTAATGTGTGGGTGTCTACAAGTCATTTGTATAGCCAGGGGCAATCTGGTCATTTTAGGAATTATGGACCACGTGTCAGCTCCACAAATTTTCGGTGTTTTATGGTTCCACAAATGCCCCCACTTCGCTTAGGGATTCAGGGAATCCTAAGGGAAGTAGGTTTTTGGTAGTTCCAATAAATCTTGCTTGGAGTATCACTCCGTTTTCTCTTGTACTGCTCTTGAATAGGATTAACTCCGCTGAGCTCAGAATGTAATGCCAAAAATGACCCGTGCTGATATTTGTCTTGTCCCAAGCATTAATGCCTTTATTTGTAAACTTTAATTTTTACTTAATGGAGTTTGAAACTTCCATTTTATAAAAATTAAAACGCCTCATAACCTTGCCATAAAAAATAGTGGACGTTTCATTGGGCCATCAATTCGTCCATTAATTTGGGCAGTTTCTTTTACTTTTCCTCTCTTTATAATTAGCTGTTTGCACTCAACCAATAGCATAATACCATATTGTTTCCCTTGCTTGTATCGACGAGGCAGCCGAGGCAAAAGAGAACAAGGCTCTTTTATTTTCCCCTACTTTGCTCTTGAAAGTAGGGTATGATATTTTTTGTTTGTTTGTTTTCTACAGTATTCCCAAATTCTGGTCTGGAGGACATTGAAGGGCTTTGTGTACGACCATGGGATTTGGTGATGAGGGGCCAAACGAAGAAAGTCATGCGAGCGGATTGATCCTTGTGATGAAGACGTCAGAAGCGTGCGTCCAAGCGGGGGGAGAGCCACGACCAAAGGCAGAGACATGACAAGAAGTTGTCTGATCTGCAGGTGCAAGAAAGGCCACATGGAAGGGCTGATAGCGAGATTGGCAGGCGGGGTCCGCTTAAATAGTGGCTCTGTTAGTGCCGTTGCAGCACGGCTACGTGTTGGCACTGATGGGGGGCAGCATCTGATCACATGCCGTTTGGCGAATAGAGGGAGAGAGAGCACCTCTGGTGCATGCACGCCACGTGAAGACATCAGGAATGATGATTGATGCATATAGATGGTTAAGGAAGATCTTAGGATTAAAAACGATGAAAATCGAGTGAGAATTGGTGGTTAATTGGCGGGGTCAAGTCGCGAGTTGAGGACCCGTTTATCAGACTAACGGGTGTAGAAGGTGACACTGTAGCTACAGTGCTAGGCGCGTGGCTTTCACGCGCAGCCACTTTGGGCGGCGCGTGACGGCGCGTGAGACCTTCTTTTTTATCACAGTCAACTTGAGATTTGATCCTTTCAGTTTATTGAACATTTTTTATTTAAAGTTCGAGTTGATTGGATGTCGTTCGGGATAGTTTTGAGGGGTTCGGAAGTTAAGGCTTTAAGTTAAATTAACGTTTAATTCCCGGAAAATTATGGGAAATTAGTATGCTGTTATTTGAGACCTTAGTAACCCTGAAAAGTGACTTCGGACAGGATTCGAGATTTCTAGAAAATGCCGAAGATTACGGAAGCGCGTGCGGCGCGAAAACGAGCTTTATGGACGGTGTGTGAGTGGACGTTGCTTTCAAAATTTAATTCATGCATAAATATTCCTATGATTTCTATGATTATGATTATGACTTGTGATAATTTCGATTTCCGTATTTATATGTATTTTTGGATATGCATACGAAATTGCACGTATTTCGAGACTATGGCTTCTCTTATGTTTTGATGATGGCTTAACGAATGATTTTATATGATTTGTGCGTATCATGTTTTAATGATGTTTCGATTGCGATTGTGAGTATGGTTTACGGTTTGACACGTATTTCGAGAATGACACGAATTTGCACGTTTTACGAGATTTCGAGTATGCTGTGGTTTGACCGTGATTTTGGTGAATTAATTATGGTTTTGATGTTTTGACCTTAAGATTTGAAATATGATGTGATTTCAAGGATTTAAAATGGATTTTGAAAAAGGTGATTTCGGACTTGATGCCCAGGGCATAAAAGTAATTTTGATGAACGAGATTTCGACTTTCGGAAGTTTGAAAATGGATTTCTGGTTTGGGTTCGGAATGACGGTTTCGGATGCCAGCTTACGGAATCATTATTGCGAATTCGAACTCGGGAATGGATGATGGTTCGATAAAGTGATTTGATATGATTATACATGTCCCGTTCTTAATGATGATTTGATTATGTTTTGTGAAATAAGATTTTGGGGATTTGAATGTGAAATTCGGACATGAGTCCTGTTATGACAAAATGTGATTTCGGATTGGATTTGGGAATTTGGATCACGATGGATCCTGGATTATTGTGATTTACAAATGGTTTTGGGTTTAAAGACCTGGTGCTATTGCTAGAGCACGTTTTGAGTTTAAAGACTCGTTTAATTGATGACGGGGGCGGGCCCTTGATGAGTTTAAAGACTCGGTTACTGTTTTGAGTTTAAAGACTCGGTATGATACCCCCCGAGGCCTATTGATTGTGTTTTGAGTTTAAAGACTCGTTGATATCCCGGGAAGGTCTGATTATGCGCATGGTTTTGAGTTTAAAGACTCGGGCGCACTCGATATCCAGCAAACTGATTGACTTGTGATTTATTGTTAATTTCTGATGTTTCGGATGTGTTGGGCACTGACCCGGTTTATATGGTTGATGGATTTGGATTATGTTGTGTATTTGGATTTGATTCATGGTTTTGGGCTGAGCCCCTGTGTTTATGACTACGGGCTAAGACCCGAAGGTTAAGAAAATGAAAATGATTTTGATTTTCATGCACAGTTTTCTTATATTGAAAATGTAATGGATTGCGAAACGATTTTTGAATGCATGCATTGGTTTTACGTGGAGGGTAGAAATGTCTTTTTGTAACTGTTTTATAAGCTGATTTATTTTTGTCAACTCACATTTTTTGTGTTTTTATTGACCCTCCAGGTCGTGGCGCGTTGATAGAGGCTGATCAAGAGGCAGAGGCATGAGTAAGTACGCGTGTGGCTATCCCTTGTTTAGCAAGCATTGAGGGTAAGTTGGGAATTTCAGTCGACTTGTCAGACGGGAGCAGGACCGGGCACGGTTATCAATGTCCCTTCAGGGGCGGTCCTGTCATATAACCCTGTCCTGGTACCATTGTACGATTCCTGTCAAGTCCAAAGTACACGTAAAGGTCACTACAAGTCCCTAATAGTCAACCATGAAACCCTAGACTGAAACCGGCCCGGGAAAGCTGCCTGAACGCGCTTCCCGAGGCAATAAACCCTATCTTGACCAACTTAGCGATCGCCAATCGACCCGAAACCACCGCCATTGGATCCGGATCGTTGAAACCTAACGAATGGTGGTGGTCCCACTGAAAACACTGTTCATACGCGCCGGTCAACGCTGGAACAGTACCTGCTGACGTCATCTGACAACTGTCAGGTCTGACATGTCAGACTCTGACAGGTGCCACGTGTCAACACAGGATTGGTCCATGTCACGGCTCTGACAAGTGCCACGTGTCAGCACAGGATTGGTCCACGTCATTGACATGTCAGTGACACGTGCCAGCCCCTGATTGGGCTACGTCACTGACATGTCAGTGCTGACTGTGCACTGACATGTGACACGTGTCGGCTGCTGATTGGGCCACGTCACCTGACAGATCTGACAGGTGCCACGTCACTGTCCCCAACCTCGCGACGGGTCGACCCGTTTCACTGAAATCGGGTCGTTCAGACCCGCGACTTGATCCGGTCGCCATTTGCTCATTTTTCAACCATTTTAGCCCTAATTTATCTCTAAATGCTCGTCTGATTCCCAGTAAGGGTTCTAGCTAATCAAAAACATCAAACACAGGCTAGATGTAAGGCTTACCTCGAACAGTGAGCTGGTTTTTCCGTCACCGTTATCTCTCAGTCTCGGTCACCACTGGCCTCGAAACCAGGTTCTAAAAGTTCTTCTCAGTCCCTAGAGGTCAATAAAGTCATTAGGAATCAAAAACAAATGTTGGAAACCCAGCTTCCATTTCTGAGTTTCAAACATGGTTTCGGGTTTTTCCAGAAACTTACCCTCGCCGTAGCTCCGTCGCAGCTCAGCCCCCTAGCGCCGTCGCCGGTCAGCCCCCTAGCGCCGTCGCCTTCCTTTCCTGGTCAGTCTCTCTGTTCAATCCTCTCAGCCACTCACAGTGGACGGTGCAGTTTTGGTGGTTGGGTTCTCGGGTGGTTCACGGTTAAGGGCAGGGGAGATTTGTGTAGGTGGGGAAACCGTTTGTTTTAAATGGACGAATGGGGTGAGGAGAGAGGGAGAGTTTAGAATTTATAATGGCCAATCAATGAACCCTAAACTAAACCCTAGCTAACGGATGAGTGACATTTGTCATTAAATAATTAGCACGATTTTCGAGACGTAGAATTTCTCGATTTCAAGTTTCAGACCATAACTTTTCCGTACGAAATTCGATTTCGACGTGCCGACTGTCTATGAACTCGTGACGCCCCGATCTACGTCATGGTCATGGTTCCAAGTCCAAAATAATTCCCTGGTCAAAAGTCAACTTTTTCCCTTCTCAAGGGCAAAATGGTCATTTTAGATTAAAATAATATTTTATAAAAGTTCGGGGCGTTACAACAACCCAAGGCGGGGTGCATTACAACTGCGAGGCGAGGCATGGTCCAACACCAAGACGAGGCATGCAGCAAGTGCAATGCGAGGTACTCTTCAGCTTGGTGTGGCACAATGCAAGGCAAGGCAAAGTTGGAGCAGGGGGTGATGCGCCAAATGACATGAGGTGCTCTTCCCAGCGACCATTCACTTGGTGCGTGGAGGATAGACGTGTTTGACACATGGGGAGCAAGGTGCACCATGACTTGTCTAGACTTTCATCCACAAGAGGCGAGGCACTCCATGACTTGAAGTTAGGCACGTCGGAATGTAAGGGGATACGTGCCAAAGTACAAGTCGAGGGAAGGTATCCCATGACGCGAGGCAAAGTGCATGTGGTGCCATGGAGTGAATGAAGCTTCTCAAGGAGTTATCTTGGCCAGTGGAGGAGCATAAAGACGGAGGATCGATCATGCCCCCTGCGAAGCTCCAAATGGTGTACGTCATTGCGTATTCGAATGAAGAAATCCTGGAGATGGACCATGCATGTGGTTCTTGGAAGATAGAAGGGTCAGACACACGAGGATCAAGCATAGTAGAATGTAAGGCAAGGCCTGGTCAGAGCTCAAAGTGTTGCACGAGGCGTACTTCCAATGACCATGCATGTGGTGCCTAGAAGATAGAGGTGCTCGGTGCATTTACGGACTTGTCATCTTCAAGTGCATGTGGAGGCAACATCGAAGCTGTTAGTAAGAGAGGTGAGGAGTCTCGTCACTTGACAGGAGGCATGTCACAACCCAGCAGGAGACATGTTCCAGTTGTGCGAATGCTTGCATGACTCCGAAGAAAAAGTCAAACGGTTGTATGTTAAAATTCAAAATTTGAGAGCTGGCTGCTTACTGTCATCACATGCCCCCCACAACTTTGTGCTTTAAGGAAGATAAAGCGCAAAAGTTGGGTATTGAGAGCTCGGAGTAGGGTTACCACAAAAGAGCTGGAGCTTGAACTAGACATGGAGCTTGAGCCTGAACTTGAGCCTGAGCTGGACGCTAAGAAAGGCAACGTTCCCGTAACATATGAGTCACTATTTGATGATGTCCCCATACTTCCAGCTGAAGAGTGGGCAGAGTTTTAAAGAACGATGGGCTTTGATGACTTGCATCCGTCATAAGTACATTGGTGTCTGTTGAATATTGTATTTGCATTCTTGTATTGCATAATTGGTTTGAGCGATTGAGATGTTATTAGCCAACCATCCTTCAATTGAATAAATGAAAACAGTACTTATGAAGAATTTTGAGATTCCAGCGTCGTGCCTCTATGCAAAATTCTGCTAACCGTTTTGATTGAATTCAAACTAACATATGCATTAGAGGCCCCCCGTTGTAGCCATAAGCGTCCAACATTGGATTTCTGCTAACTTGATTAGCATTGTTTTTGTGTTGCCTTCATGGAAGGGCTTTTGCTTCTTAAAAGAAGGCCTGAAGTGCTTCCAAGTGGAAGGCTTTGAGTGCTTTCTAGTGGAAGGCTTTGAGTGCTTCCTAGTGAAATGCGTTTGCAAGGAGTAGGTTGAATTGTGTTGCATGGTGAAAGCATATATAGGTGTTTTGCAAGGCAAAGTCTTGGTCGCTTCGCATGGCGAAGTCTTGGTTGCTTCGTATTGCGAAGGCTTGGACGCTTCACAGGGCGAAAGCTTAGGTGCGTCGAAGACTTGGATGCTTCGAAAGACGAAGGCGTAGGTGCTTCGCATGTCGAAGGCGTAGGTGCTTCGCATGTCGAAGGCGTAGATGATTCGTAGGGCGAATGCTTAGGTGCTTCGCAGGGTAAAGGCTTAGATGCTTCGAAAGACGAAGGCGTAGGTGCTTCGCAGGGCGAGGGCTTAGGTGCTTCGCAGGGCGAGGGCTTAGGTGCTTCGCAGGGCGAAGGCTTAGGTGCTTCGCAGGGCAAAGGCTTGGATGCTTCGAAAGATGAAGGCGTAGGTTCTTCACAGGGCGAAGGCTTAGGTGCTTAGCAGGGCGAAGGCTTAGGTGCTTCGCCGGGCGAAGGCTTAGGTGCTTCGCCGGGCGAAAGCTTAGATGCTTCGCATGGCAAAAGCTTGGGTGCTTCGATGACGAAGGCTTTGATGCTAGAGAGTATAAATATTGAAAATTTGTACAAACATGTTGGTATGAAGACCATGAATTAGATGCTTCGCAGGGCGAAAGCTTAGGTGCTTCGCATGACGAAGACTTGGATGCTTCGAAAGACGAAGGCGTAGGTGCTTCGCATGCTGAAGGCTTAGATGCTTCGCAGGGCGAATGCTTAGGTGCTTCGCAGGGCAAAGGCTTGGATGCTTTGCATGGCGAAGGCTTGGATGCTTCGAAAGACGAAGGGGTAGGTTCTTCTCAAGGCGAATGCTTAGGTGCTTCGCAGGGCGAATGCTTAGGTGCTTCGCAGAGCAAAGGCTTAAATGCTTCGAAAGACGAAGGCGTAGGTTCTTCGCAGGGCGAAGGCTTACGTGCTTCGCCGGGCGAAGGCTTAGGTGCTTCGCAGGGCAAAAGCTTAGATGCTTCGCAGAGCAAAAGCTTGGGTGCTTCGATGACGAAGGCTTTGATGTTAGAGAGTATAAGTATTGAAAATTTGTACAAACATGTTGGTATGAATTCGGAACAATTTTTCAATCTTATTGATAATTCAAATGTACGATACTTGAATTTAGAAGACAACTCCCTCCAATTTTGACATGCAACTAGTTGATGCAGATCACTTTTAACGCTGGCTCATTAGGCTCTTTGTTCTCTATGTGATTTGTAGTCTTCTTCTTGATGTAGTATGTGCAATGTCCCTCCTTCATGAGATTTTGGAGATATCTTTCGAAAGACATACATGTGCTGATATTGTGCCTATAACATTCATGATAGGCGCACCATTTGGTTTTATCAGCTTTCTCCTGATCGCCCTTGACGGGTCCTTATTTTTTGAACCAAGTCTTGTCCTTGATCTCATTATGAATCTGGTGGACTGATATTGAAAATTGCATTTTAGGCTTCTCGATGGTTGAGTCATTAGGAGTTTGGTTCGCCTTGCGCTTGTTGAACCCCCCTGTGAAAATTTTCCACTAACGTCTTCTTTGCGTTGTGGTGACGGTGCAAAGGCTTTCTCGTTGGTCTCGGCATAATCTGGCGCATGTGCTGCACCCTTCTCATCCTCCCAACATGCATGCCACTCAGCTAAAGAGAGCATCTTGGTGAGACTTCGTGCATTGCCCATGACAATGTCTCCGTAGAGCTGGCTGTCCCGGGGAAGCCCTTGTTTGAACGCCATTGCAGCAACAAGGTCGCTGCAGCCAACAATTCGAGACTTTTCCTCGCAGTACCTCCGAATGTACTGTCGGAGGCTCTCTTTTGCTCGTTTCTGGATGGATAAGAGATGGTCTTCCTTTACCTCGACCGTACGAAGCTGTGAGTACTCCTTGACGAATGCCAGAGTGATAGGTCCTCAAATAAGCATTATTTTATATTATTTTATACCCGTTATACTTGACTTTTAATATTAAAATATTAAATAAATAGATAAAATAATTTATTTGGTGATTTTTATTGTTTAGATAAATAAAGTTTGTAATGTGGAGCATTTTGGCAAAAGAATTATTTCGATCGAAATTTTAACGAAAATATTATGGACGAAATTCGGTGAAATTATTAATTTAGTTTTAAATTAATTAATTTTTAATTTACTGTGCAGCCCATATCCGTTTCAGCCCAATCCATCAAACCCATTTTTAAATCCCAGCAGCCCGGCCCAGATTTCGGCCTGAAGCCCAGTCCACATCGAGACAGCCCAGCCAGGCCCAGCCCGCACGAGCCAAGCCGGCGCAGCTTGCATCAGCCCTGCCCAAGAGTGTTCGGAGCGCGCATGCCGACTACCCTTCCAGAACTTCGGCGCGCGTGTACCGAAGTGCACTTCATCTGATCGGCGCGCGTGCGCTGAACTGCAAGCCACCCCTTCAGCAAGCGCCTGTCGAGCCCTCTTTTCTCCATTCAACTGCAGCCCACCGAATTTTGGGAGTGATGTTCAGCTGCTCTCTGCTGAACTCTGTTCCAGCAGCTTCCACCCAATTTCCAGCCATTTTCCAGCCACTTTCCAACCCAATTGTGCAACTTTACAACTAAAACCACTTCTAAACATCATCACAAATCTTTATTACTCATCATTCCATTATTCCACATTTTTTATTGTATTTCATTTCACTTGATGAAACACACCTTCTTTGAGGCACACATTTGAGCCTTTTTTGAGAGAAACTTTGGCAAAATATTTCCAATAAAAAGTTTAGAGTTTGAGTCCATATTTCCCAAGTTTATTTCTTCCATCTTCATAAGGTTTCGTCCGCTGTCGGAGAATCGTATGAATAACAATCCATTGATTTCATCCACCTTGAAAGTGTAACAATTACTCTCTATTTACTCAAACTCTCATTTTTGTTATTGGTTTTGATTATAGTTCAATATATGTGAGGTTTTTCTTACTAATACTTGTAAGTGTTAAATGCAATTTCCATGTATCTTTATGAATTTTAGTTATTTTATACATTTTAGTGTTTCATACTTCAATTCAATGTTAAGTGTTTTATCCGATGTCGGTGCATTTAAAGTAGAATTGAAGAGACTTAATGTTGATCGCTGTCGGCGCATTCAGTCAAAAACAAAAGGTGAATCATATTGTAAGTGTTGTCCGTTGTCGGTGCATTTATAATATTGAAAAATGTATGAAGGTAATTAAGACGATTAAGGTAAAATTTCGTGATTGATTTAATATTTGCAATTATTAGAGTGTTGGTAAGATTTGTGCTTTAAGAAGGCCACTTGTACATGAATTAGAGTAGAAGTAAGATTAGTTGATTTATGCTTTTACTTATTTGCATGATTACAAACCTTTTCAAAACCTCATTTTTATTCTTTTATTCTTTTATTCTTTAATTCTTTAATTCTTTTATTCTTTCCTACTTTTAGTTTATTATTCTTTCATTCTTTCATTTCTTTATTCTTTTATTTCTTTACTCTTTAATTTATTGATTCTTTGATTAATTAATTCTTTGATTCTTTAATTCTTTAATTCTTTATTCTTTTATTCTTTAAATCATTAATTCTTTAATTTGTTAATTCTTTTATTATTTAATTCTTTTATTATTTAACTCTTTAATTCATTATTCTTTTATTCATCTCCCACTAATACATTATTAATGTCCCTAATTTCCCCAGTTAAGAACGATCCCTATTTATCAATACTACATCTACACAAAAAGGGTTTAAATTGCATAACACTCGAATTACATGTTTAATTTAATGCGTAGTTTGGGCCTAGTCACAGAGCCAACTCTTCAAAAGAAGCGATCGACCTCCGAGGGAGATGATTGAACCACGTCATGGCTTGACCTTGAAGAGAGGCTTGAAACACCTTGCACATGAGCGCATCGCTGTGTCTGTGGGGAACCATGACTCCCCGGTAGTAGTCTATGTGCTTCACCGGGTCAGAATTTCCTTTGAACGAATTGAAGTTTGGCGTTACAAACCTTTGGGAGAATGACACTTCCTCAATATCCCTTACAAAAGGCGTAGAGAGCTGTATCTGGCAACGTAGATCGTCCTCTAGATTGCCATCTCATTGAGCACGAAGGTGCCTGTCCAGCATTCTTTGAACATCATTAGCCTGCAATGCACCTTGCTGAGGAGGTGAGTCATTCCGTGCTAATCGCCGAGAACCTCCTTGAGTTTCTCCCCTTGATATCTGGGATCGTGCGGGGGAGTAGACTTCATCTCGGTCTTGGGCCTTTGTGTAGAGCCTGAGGTTGCCCCCTACTCCAATGTGAGCGTTGTGAGCGCTCCACTCGTGAAGTAGCCTCAATCCTACTTCCTAGCCGCTCATGTACCGATGGCCTTAGACGTTGTGGGCTATTTGCTCGGCGAGCGTGACTTTCTTCACCGGAGTCTCTTAGTGAAGTGTCTCGTGACATTGTTCGGCAGCGGACCGGTTCTTTCCCGGGACGCCTTAGAGCATTCTCTTGTCTCCCACGCGACGTGGAATGTCTGTCTGGCTCTTGGACTAGTCTTTCCGCCAGGAGTCATTGCAAGAGCTCCGACTGGAGTTGAACTTGGCTGCTCAACCTTTCAACCAGCTGCTCCAAGTTGTCCTGGGGAGGTTGGTGGTGACTTCTCCCTGAGACGTCGTGATGCTCATCCAGAAAGTCCCTTAGGTCCATGTTTGTTGTGGGCTGATCATGCCGTGATGCACTTCCCATCAACCACCCGTCTGTTTGTTGCAAAGCCGAAGTTCCTTCCCCTAGCGCGGGCACTTGGTTAACTGGAGAGGGGAATGCTCCCAAGCTGAAGGTTGGCCTCCCTCCGAGCGTCTCCATAGGCGCCTCTATGGACACACGCCGTGGTCGAGTTAGCCGCTCCTCCGGAGTCTCTATGCGAGTCTCATTCCTCGTCTGAGCAGTTGAGGCAGAAACACCTTTTCCAGCTGAGCGAACGGATCGACGAACCTTAGCCATGCCGAATCAAAGATTCTTGGGCTGGAAAACTGTTGATGGATGATTTGAACAACGTTCAAAATCTTCGAACAATGTCGATGAACGACGAACGAAGAAAGATGAAAAACCGAGAGAGCTTTTTCTGAGTATTCCTCAATTGCTCTCAATGAAAGCACCAATTGTTGAATCAAAAATCGAACCCGCCGCGAAAAGTCCTCACAATTCCTGCAAACAGCAAACAATTAGCTATCGTTGCCTCGATCGATTTACCCGGGGGGTTGTTCGACCAAGAACACTCTGATGCCTAAGTTAGCTTTGAGAGAGGAAAAGGAAATACTTCGAAGCGAAGAATCGACGTCCCTGGAAATGAAATATACTCCGCTATTTATAGGAAAATCTTAGGAGTCTCAGAGCGTTCTGATTGGTTGGTTGATTTTTTAATTAATAAATAATATATTATTTAATAATTATAATAATGGCTCATTATGATAATAATGATTATTATTGTGATTTAATATCAATATTTAATTGTCCGTTATTAAGAATAATGACAATTAACTCTCGGGGGGAATATTAATATTACGGAGACTTTTAACCCGATTAAATAACGTATTTAGCTGGTAAATAGATTATTTAATGTGTGGGTGTCTACAAGTCATTTGTATTATTGTCAGGGGCAATCTGGTCATTTTAGAAATTATGGGTCACGTGTCAGCTCCACAAATTTTCGGTGTTTTATGGTTCCACATATATCTACATATATAATATACAATTTAATAAATTGCTGCAAAATAACTAAAATACCCCATCCTTTCCTGCTACATGGATTTTACATAAGCATCATAAATGGTGCTTAACGCGATTTATATGTCTATCAGGTTCAAACTTGAGATTATGTTTGCAAGTCAAGGCTCTTCGATCCACTTGGCAACATTTAACTCAAGTAGTGCAACATAATTAACGTTGGCCTTGTCTTGGATGTAAAGAAAGATGAAATCCTATTTTGAATGTAAAGTAAGCCGACAATATTTGTTATGAATGTATTTTAAGTAATTAACGAAAGATTTATATTAAAATTCAAAATAAATATTGGGAGTGATATTCATTTTTTGGGAACGAAACGAATAAGTACAAAAGTATTACAGTTCAAGGAGCCCACCATCCTAAAACTGGCTGAAAGGACTCTATACTTTTAGACACAGAGACAACTGAAAAGGTAAAATGAAGAACCCTTTGATTAGGATAAGCAAGCTGTAAATTTTGTCCGAATAAAATTTGTGTGTGAATTTCACGGCTTAATAATGTGACCAAAATATCGATTGTTTTTTTATTTACCGAATCAAAAATTCTTCTTATTTGGAAAAATCAGTAATTACCCAAAAGGAACGAGCACATACACCAAATGTTTTAATCAAATTCCATCACGATTAGCATAAAAAGAAGTCAAATTCACGTATACCACCATGAGAAAACGCAGAAAAAAAAAGATGAAAATAAATGAGTGGGTTAGTAAAACCTGTACAGGGAGCCTCTCCATCCTCTGAGCCAAGTTTCTGGCAAATGGGTCTCTAATTTTCTCGACCTCCTTTGGAAGAAATGATGGAAACCCAGGTGCAACACTCAAATTACTCATTATACCTCTGCCGATCATCCGACGCAAACCCCCCAAGCTTCCAAATTTCTTTCCCATTGTTGCACCCGCCACCACCAGAAGAGGTGGCGGCGACGACGGCAGCGAAGCACAACCCCACATCAGAGCTACCATTCTCATTATTCTCTCTTGATCTTTACAAGCCTGAGTAAAATTTAATGGGCAGCTGAAAGCAGTGGAAGTGGAGATTTTTCAACCGACAAAAAATCAGATCGAGTGATTTCTACTTATCAAAATGCGAGCTTGACATCTCGCCGTACATGGTGGCCTATATTTAAAATTTCTAGCAGTGCTGACGACGCCCTACAGTTACTATGCACAAAAATTAATGCATGTGATGGCCCAGTGGGGTTATTTTTTACAGTGGCGAACACGCAACAAAAACGAACAAAATAACAAAAAACAAAACGAACAAAACAACAAAAAAACAAAACGAACAAAATAACAAAAAAAAAAAATTAATATGATACTGATGGCTGGGTTTTATTAAGGGCTTATTGGGAAGTATGCGACAATGGTAACGTGGTTCAATGCCCAGCTATAATAATCAGTATACTCTCATGGTAAAGAAAATGTGTCCTTTGTAGGGGTAGATATGGTACGGTTCGATACGGATATTGGCAATATTCAAATTCAAATCGTTAAAATTTTAACGGTTCGATACGGTTTGAATTTTTTAAAATTAGAAATAAAACCGTTTCAATCCAAACCGTTACTAACGGTTCAGTTTGGATCGAAACGATTTAAAACCGTTAAGGAATAAAAAAAATAAGGATATAGAAAAAAACAACAATACAAAAAAAAAAAATCAATACTCAATATTCAAAATTTTACATATTAAGCTTGCTAAGTATTGAATTGTAAACATTATCATTATACTAAGATTTATCAAACACACAAACTATTTAATAATATTTTATTATACTCTTAGATAAGTATATATATACTTATATGGGTATATCTAGGTATTCTTTTATTTTTATTATTTTTACTTTATATTAATAATAGATTTACACATTAATACAAATTAATATATTCCTTAATGGTTCGGTTTGGATTTAACGGATTTCCAAAATGAAAATCCAAATCCAAACCGTTAATAACGGAACGGTTTGGATTCTCAAACCGTTTGACTTTTATCCGGTCAAACCTAAACCATTGGATAAATAACGGTTTGAATCGAATCGGTTAGCGGTTTTAACGGATTCGTGTCCACCCCTAATTCTTTGATTTGGTGTTAGATTAATCAATTTAGGGAAATAATGTGGATATTAATTTTTTTTATTGGATTTTGAATATGGACTTGAGTGATGCGGTGGTTTTTTAAAGGATGTTTTATTAGTATATCTTTATCTTATGTGTGCTTAATAATCAAGCTCATGTTTATGAGTTTGTTCTTTTTAAAAGGATAATTATATAAAAGTCAATTTTTAGGCTTCAAATTATGAATTATTCCATTACAATAAATAGTAAATGTAAATGAGAAATATTTTTTTTTTGTCAAAATGTAGTATTATTTTTAATCCCTTGATTTTTAAAGAGTTACAAGCGTGTCATTATATATCATATAATTTTATTTTATTTTATGTTATTGACCATTTGTCTTGGTTCCGTTTACAGTAAAAGTGTTATTTGATTTTATTTTGTTACGAAAAATAAAAAATCATTATGTTGAATAGTTTAGTGTCATTCAACCATTTGAAGCTTGGTTTTGCATTATGATTGTTATTCATCATTGACAATTTCTCTTTCAAATGAGGTAGTCCAACCTGAGTGAACGAGGTGATTTTGGACGAGCTATTGTACGTAATTTACCTATAAAAATTTTAATTGTCCGTAAAAATTTAAGTTACCTATGGCAATTTTAATTGTATACAAATAAGGAATATAAAAATAATTATTAATTTACCTACGAAAGAATAAAATATGCAGATAACTAATAATTTACCTATGAAGAAATGAAACCAAAAAACTTTATAAGATAGATAAAGTACTTATAAGTCTGTAATTATTCAAAGGTCTAAGATAATATCGGTGAAAGTTGGTGGGTTAAAATGATTTTCATTCCTAAAACAAAAATAAAAATATGAAATTTAGTTCGAATTATCTTATCAAATAATTTTAAAAAAATGAATATAAAATATTTAAATTTAAATTTTGAAAGTTACTAATCCATATCTGAAAAAAGATTAAAACGGTATTAGAAAACTTAAACAAAAATACAATAAAAAATATACAGTCAATGGACTATTTTATATATTAAGGGGACTATTTTATATGTGTTGAAGCATAAAATGTTCCAACTTAGAAGTAGGAATACCACGATCACCCAAGAACACAAACATGTGCATGGTTCACCCAAATCGAGCTACATTCATGGCGTTACTCTATACTCGACCCATAGATCACTATGGTCGATCCCAAACCATGTGGGGGAAAGTAAAACTCATGAGGGTTGAGCTAGCATCGGCAATCCCCGCCCTATGTTGCCGAAAGCACCTCGCCAAATCACAAATCTTATAGTGACACATCATTGTGTCCACAGGAAAGGTCAACATCAATAGAATCACTTCCCCAATTATAACCATACTATACATGGTCCTTGTTTCAAACATATCTGACTTCCTTTCTGGTCAGTCACAACAACTGGTAATATTGTAGAGAACCGCTCTACAATCTTCGATGGTATCCAACCAATCTCAAAGCAACTCATAATCACTATCACAATCTTTAGTTATTTCCCACTGACCAATAGGTCTGTTTCTCCCGGGATTCACACTAACCCTGGCCATTACTATCGCATATCTCACAAGTCTACTCTGGTCGACCAGACCTAACACTTACCCAACCACTTATTCTTCTCTTAGGATAATCAACACATTCATCACGCACATCACATGCCCATCCGTAGATGTGGGCACACCAACATATCATCCATCATGTTATCATAACCAATCCAACTATGGCCAGAATACCTGTCTTATCAACTCATAAACATAACCGGTTCCTTTGCCCATCCAAAGGCATCACCATCGACTAACCTTAGCCATATCGAATTCAAACCTTAGCTTTTCCTCTTTTACTCATATCCGATAGTCATCACCCTGTTGGTCACTCTCAATAGGCCCAATAATCACACATTTCCAACAGAACCACAAATAATTAGTTTGTGATAAGGGATACTTATCCCATACCGTTACCTTATAAAGTTTTCCAATAATCGACATGTAAGCTCGGACCATCATCACTTTTCCTCTTTAACAACACTGGGTTCCCCACGGCGACACTCGACTGAACGAACCAGTATATATCAAGTCCTGTACTTACCAGTATATATCAAGTCCTGTACTTGCATCTTCAGTCCTTTTGACTCCGTAGGTGTCTCATACCAAAGTGTCGGAGAAACAACTTGCATAATCGACATGATCTCTGTTATAAACTCAACCTCTCATCCTGGAAAAAAACCTCAGGAAATCTATTGAGAAATTCGTACATCTTCAGCCCTCACTGGGCATCTCATAAACTACTCACATGTGTCACACATGTGCCCAGTAAAATTTAATTACCTCTTACCAACAATCCATCGATTCTGAGGGTCAATATCATTCTAGAGGGTAGCACCCTCGAGTCTCCCTGAAACATAACCTCTGGTGTTCCTAGACTCCACATATCGCTCTCTAATCGACATACTCGATAGAGGTATCATGAGTCATTAACCAGTCCATCCCAAGGATTACGTCCAAATCAATCCAAGTCTAGGAATACCCAATTCATCCACTAGGCTAGTATCGTCAGTCATCCTTGGCAGCCTCACGTAAAAAGGGTCTACTCCCTTATATATTACCAATTTCACTAAATATAATTACCAAGGTGACCACATAGATGTCATCAAATCTATCACTTTCGTAACTCCAGTCGGCTCACCGACTTCGATACCTTAACAAATCACGGATCTTTCCATATCACGGACATCTCCATATCCATCCAAATGTATAAGTTCGAGACACAAAAGAGTAGATAGCCTGGGACCTACCAAATACATACGTCATGACCACAAGTAACAAACATCTAGGTCAGCACTCCAGGGGCGACTCAAGCCTCCTGCTCAGAATTTATCGATCCTCAGGTACATGGTCCAAAATCCGACCATACCTCTACGGTCCATCACAGGCCCTACCAACTCTTTCCTCGCCTGCCACATCCGCAGTCAATCCAGGTGCCAAACTCTGCTCTATTGCACTCCAACCAGTGCCTCTATCACTTTCCCAAACTATATAACCATTTCTTTATGATGTGACCAGACGACCCACAATCATGAGCATCACTGCGTAATTAACCTTATCACTTTATCTCCCAGTGGACCCGACTGACGTCCCACTGAACTGGACTGTCTCTAAGTCCCAATCTCTGTGTACTACGGGTCTCTACCCGAACCTTTCGTCACTAAGTGAAACTGACGCAACCCATCCAAATCCATAAATCCAGTAACCACGGTTAAGCAATACCAATTCATAAACCCATACCCCATCAGTATCTAAGTCTATACTAATCCTTGGCATCCCAGGTGCCAAACATTTCGCAATCACATGGGTCGGTCGTATTAGAAACCATAATCCTGTTCAACCTTTCCGGCTCCCCTCGAGCCCTGATACATTACCATGACTCATCTCGAGTCCTAACCAAAATCCTAACTCATTTTGAGTCCAATCATGACTCCTATTGAGTCCAATCTTATCTCAATCATCCATGCCATCCTTAGCTTACCTGGTCACCTAGAAAATACTGTAACGACCCGGACGTTCAAAAAAAGGGAAATTTGGAAAATTTGAAGAAAAGGACGATTTTGCCCCTATGTTATGGGCGAACGGTTGACTTTTTGTTCGGGTGGTCAAACGGACTTTGACCAATGACCGTGACGTAGTTCGGGACGTCACGAGTTCATAGACAGGTGCACGACCGATTCCGACATTCGAGGAGGAAGTTATGACGTTCAGAAGTTCAAGGGCATTTTCGTAATTCAGACGAAAAGGGGAAAATGTCGACATTTTGTTTGACCACTATTTTTCACGCAATTTGAGGACCAATGGGTAGCTCTCGATGCCTTGAGTCTGTAGACGGTCGGCACGCTGAAGACGGACGTCGGACGGACGAGTTACGGGTCTAAAAAGTGGAGGGGCATTTTCGTAATTTTGTGCACAAGGGCAAATTTGAAAATTTGCACATGGGCATTGTTTTGAAACCGGGAAGCAAGGGGCTGAACCACCGTGATAGGACCCGTCCCAACTGGACCTCGATAATCGTGCCCGGTCCTGCTCCCGTCTGATAAGTCAACTGAAGTCCCGAAACGATCCTTCAGTACTTATCAGACAAGGGATAACTACGCTGATTTCCGCTCATGCCTCCGCCTCATGATCAGCCCCGAACGTTGTGCCACGGCCTGGAGGGTCATCAAAAACAGAAAGGTGTGAGTGGACAAAAATATATTCGTTAAAACACTTTTGAAAGCACATCATTTACCTTCCAGTTTATCAAACCTGCATGCATAGGGAAAAACATCTGAAACACAACCACGGGCTTTCCAGCCAAACCACATAACAAGTTAACATCCCGGCTCTCAGGCCAAACACATGATAACATAGTCACCTGGCCACACAGACCAGCACTCGTACTTAATACCAGTACGTAATCACAATCAACATCAAACAGTACTATGCACAAGGTCAACAATCAATTACTCAATCAATCAATCAATCAATCCGCACTGTTCACAAGTGCACAAACCATTACACTGTCACACCGGCACTACGCGTAGGCCATAACCCGTGCCTCAGTCGTCTGGGAAGTCACCCCGAGCTCCGACTGCCCCGGCACGCATCACCCCGAGCGTTAGCCATCTGGGAACACCCCAAGCCTCGGCTATCTGGGAATATATCTCACCCCGAGTACCAGCCGTCTGGGAACACCCTGAGCTCCGGCTGCCTGGGAACAATCACAATCATATCCCCGAATTCCGGTCGTCTGGGAACACCCCTAGCTTCGACCGTCTGGGTATTCACAACCACAATCACAATGAAAATCATCCCGGGAGCATATCCCAAAACATGTCAATCAACTCCATGACTCAATCCAAGTCAAATCATTACCAACCGGGACTCAAGCCCAAATACTCTTTATACGTAAATCTGTAAAATCACAGGGAAAACATTATAATAATCCAGAAATCATTCTTGACTCACCAATTAAGTCAAAATACTCTTTTGGAAACCTTTTTAACTCCGGGCTTAGCCCAAAATACCATTTGCATATTTCCTCGAAAAATGTGCCCGAACGACCGATTAAAATAATCATTAAATCATAAATAATCATCCAAACAAATCATAACATCATTGCAAACCAAATTATGCAATCAATCATGTAAAACATTTAACTATGCATGCATATCAATTTATAAAACAAACGTCCACTCACACACCGTCCAAACCCACTCGCTTTCCGAGCTGCACGCGTTTCCGTAATTTCCGACGCTTGCCAGGAACCCCGAACCCTGTCCAAAATCATTACTCAGGGTCACTAAGGACCTAATTATTATCATATTAATTTATCATAATTTTCCGGGAATTTAATATTAATTTAATACGTAACTGAAACTTTCGGACCCTCAAAACATTATCGAGACGGCATCCGATCGACTCGCAATCAAAACCAAAAATGTTCGTTACATCAAATAGGACAAGTTTCATGTTGAACTCACCTCGGGATTCCCCCTCACGCGCCCCCATGTACCGTCGCAAGCGGCTGCGCGTGGGTGCCACGCGCCTGCTACAGTGCCGTGAACAGTTCCTTCCTCACCCGTTTACCTGGTAAACGGGTCCGGTTAGCCCGCGATGCAACCCTACTGGGATCCTGTCCATTCCCAGTTAATTCCTTCAATTGATTATTCTAATCGCATCGTCATAAACCCAATTGCAGTTCTGTAATTCGACTTACAACAATTCTTACCTCAATCCCGTCGACTTTGAGTTTGAAATATCAAAGAACCCACACTCACTGTTCATCATCGAATTGAACCAATTTCCATCAAATTCGTGAAATTGATTCACGCAGAAGCTTCGTAGGAATCATAGAAACATACTTCCAGGTCCAATTTCATTGTTTAACTCCTCAAATCTCACGACTCTATCTTCGAAAATTCTAAATCCCACAAGGTCTATTCTTGATCAAAACGTCACCAATTACCGTCGTTTTTTATTGGGTTCAGCTCGCCTTGAGTTCAGGAGACTCAATTCAAGGTCAGTTGGATCAAATGGTGACTGGTTTGACAAACCCGAAATCGGGAGATGAGAAGGGCTATGAATTCGGGTCCAAAATGCTTAGTTTTCGTTCCTCTTTGTTTGGTTTCTTATTCTCTCCTGAAACCTCTCTCAAAACCCTCAATTGATCAAGCATGGAGAGCTGTTGCCTGCCTCAATTTGAATGTTTATCTCCTCTGTATATGATCAAGGTAACAGTAGACATCAGACATCAACACGTATTTGAAGGAAGCCTCATCACCCTTTTGCCACTAATTCCCATCTAATGGTGACAGATGTCACTCAAAGACATAATCTACTCATCAAAGTGGCTGAATCAGCCATCAGCCGCACTAATTAATTAAACCCAGTCAAATTACCATTTTACCCTTCTTTACCAAATTACCATTTTGCCCCTCATGGTTCTAAACCCATAACTTTCTCGTTCGGACTCCAATTGACGCATGCCGCCTGTCTACGGATTCAGCGTCCCGAGACCTATCCAATGGTACTTCCGAAAAGTCCAAACCATGTCCCGATCAAAAAGTCAACTTTGGGCCATTGTGACCAATTTACCAAATTACCCTCAAACTTTCGCACGTCATAACGTTTTCCTCGAATGTCGGAATCGGGCGTGCCACCTGTCTTTGAACTCGTGACGTCCCGAACTACGTCACGGTCATCGGTCAAAGTCCGTTTGACCGCTCGAATCAAAAGTCAACCATTCGCCCAATTCCAAGGGGCAAAATCGTCATTTTCCTCAAATTTTTCAAATTTTCCTTTTTCGAATTTCCGGGGCGTCCCAACCTTCCCCCCTTAAGGAATTTCGTCCCGAAATTCAAACAACCTCTCCAACAACAACCATGGAGACTCAAGTCACATCCAGTTCTTTACCTCGGGTTTCCACGTGAACCCTCACTCGTTAGGTACAACCATAACCACTCTTTCTATCTTTCCCGGGTCATCCGTAGCCCTCATAACACATCATGACTCAGTCCGAGTCCTTAGCCAACTCTTGACTCCTGTTGAGTCCAAATTCAATGTCACTACTCCTCTCGAGTCCAAATTCAACATTTACGAACATCAATGCCACCACTGGCGTATCCGGTCACCTAGCACATATCCCTAGGCGAACCACATCTTATTCAGGATTTCCTGTAAGACCCGTGTTCTGGAGGGAACGGTGAACAATCCCACATTCCTGCGAGGGGAAATGGTCTGGGAGAGGATGGGGGTGTGCCTTAAAGGTGTAGGCACACACCTATCTAGCATGAGGCCTTTTGGGAGC
Organism: Prinsepia uniflora; assembly: GCA_032719365.1. NCBI lineage: Eukaryota > Viridiplantae > Streptophyta > Magnoliopsida > Rosales > Rosaceae > Prinsepia > Prinsepia uniflora. Next base: position 61,241,935 of record CM064875.1, read on the forward strand.
TCAGTGGCTTTGGGGGGGATTGGAACCCCAAAGTTAAGCGAGTTGAGGCTGGTGCAATTTCAGATGGGTGACCCCCTAGGAAGTTGCACCGTGAGCTCCCGAAAACAAAACCGTGAGGGCAAGGGCAAGGAGGCCCAAAGCGGACAATATCGTGCTAGATGAATCGGGACCTGACAGAAGAGGGTCGGGTCCTGACAATTTGGTATCAGAGCCAAACCCCGACCGGGAAGTGTGCCAGAGAGGACGCTGGGCCCTAAGGGGGGTGGATTGTAAGACCCGTGTCCTGGAGGGAATGGTGAACAATCCCACATTCATGCGAGGGGAAATGGTCTGGGAGAGGATGGGGGTGTGCCTTAAAGGTGTAGGCACACACCTATCTAGCATGAGGCCTTTTGGGAGCTCAGTGGCTTTGGGGGGATTGGAACCCCAAAGTTAAGCGAGTTGAGGCTGGTGCAATTTCAGATGGGTGACCCCCTGGGAAGTTGCACCGTGAGCTCCCGAAAACAAAACCGTGAGGGCAAGGGCAAGGAGGCCCAAAGCGGACAATATCGTGCTAGATGAATCGGGACCTGACAGAAGAGGGTCGGGTCCTGACATTTCCCACGTATACTAGACCAATTTCCGGACTCCCTCGGAGTCCCATTACCCGCTATCCTCGGGTCGAGATTATCCTGGGCGTAACATGCCCACCATAGACCATATCGGTATCGTAACCAACCATCCGGACCAATACAAGTCCGACACAATCATAACACGTGATACAAAACTCGACCCCCAATCCAGGGCCCTAATCACGTCAGGGATTTCCGACACCCTCATATCGCGTCTAATCAGGCCGCGCATAGGGCTCGTATCTCGGAGGCATGGCAGATCCGTAACCAAATGCTCTGATACCACTTGACAGGACCCGTCCCAACAGGACCTCGATAACCGTGCCCGGTCCTGCTCCCGTCTAATAAGTCAACTGAAGTCCCGAAACGATCCTTCAGTACTTATCAGACAAGGGATAACTACGCTAATTTCCGCTCATGCCTCCGCCTCATGATCAGCCCCGAACGTTGTGCCACGGCCTTGAGGGTCATCAAAAACAGAAAGGTGTGAGTGGAAAAAAATATATTCGTTAAAACACTTTTGAAAGCACATCATTTACCCTCCAGTTTATCAAACCTGCATGCATAGGGAAAAACATCTGAAACACAACCACTGGCTTTCCAGCCAAACCACATAACAAGTTAACATCCCGGCTCTCAGGCCAAACACATGATAACATAGTCACCTGGCCACAAAGACCAGCACTCGTACTTAATACCAGTACGTAATCACAATCAACATCAAACAGTACTATGCACAAGGTCAACAATCAATTACTCAATCAATCAATCAATCAATCCGCACTGTTCACAAGTGCACAAACCATTACACTATCACACCGGCACTACGCGTAGGCCATAACCCGTGCCTCAGTCGTCTGGGAAGTCACCCCGAGCTCCGACTGCCCCGGCACGCATCACCCCGAGCGTTAGCCGTCTGGAAACACCCCAAGCCTCGGCTATCTGGAAATATATCTCACCCCGAGTACCAGCCGTCTGGGAACACCCCGAGCTCCGGCTGCCTGGGAACAATCACAATCATATCCCCGAGTTCCGGTCGTCTGGGAACACCCCTAGCTTCGACCGTCTGGGTATTCACAACCACAATCACAATGAAAATCATCCCGGGAGCATATCCCAAAACATGTCAATCAGCTCCATGACTCAATCCAAGTCAAATCATTATCAACCGGGACTCAAGCCCAAATACTCTTTATACGTAAATCTGTAAAATCACAGGGAAAACATTATAATAATCCAGAAATCATTCTTGACTCACCAATTAAGTCAAAATACTCTTTTGGAAACCTTTTTAACTCCGGGCTTAGCCCAAAATACCATTTGCATATTTCCTCGAAAAATGTGCCCGAACGACCGATTAAAATAATCATTAAATCATAAATAATCATCCAAACAAATCATAACATCATTGCAAACCAAATTATGCAATCAATCATGTAAAACATTTAACTATGCATGCATATCAATTTATAAAACAAACGTCCACTCACACACCGTCCAAACCCGCTCGCTTTCCGAGCTGCACGCGTTTCCGTAATTTCCGACGCTTGCCAGGAACCCCGAACCCTGTCCAAAATCATTACTCAGGGTCACTAAGGACCTAATTATTATCATATTAATTTATCATAATTTTCCGGGAATTTAATATTAATTTAATACGTAACGGAAACTTTCGGACCCTCGAAACATTATCGAGACGGCGCCCGATCGACTCGCAATCAAAACCAAAAATGTTCGTTACATCAAATAAGACAAGTTTCATGTTGAACTCACCTCGGGATTCCCCCTCACGCGCCCCCACGCGCCGTCGTAAGCGGCTGCGCGTGGGTGCCACGCGCCTGCTACAGTGCCGTGAACAGTTCCTTCCTCACCCGTTTACCTGGTAAACGGGTCCGGTTAGCCCGCGATGCAACCCGACTGGGATCCTGTCCATTCCCAGTTAATTCCTTCAATTTATTACTCTAATCGCATCGTCATAAACCCGATTGCAGTTCTGTAATTCGACTTACAACAATTCTTACCTCAATCCCGTCGACTTTGAGTTTGAAATATCAAAGAACCTGCACTCACTGTTCATCATCGAATTGAACCAATTTCCATCAAATTCGTGAAATTGATTCACGCAGAAGCTTCGTAGGAATCATAGAAACATACTTCCAGGTCCAATTTCATTGTTTAACTCCTCAAATCTCACGACTCTATCTTCGAAAATTCTAAATCCCACAAGGTCTGTTCTTGATCAAAACGTCACCAATTACCGTCGTTTTTTATTGGGTTCAGTTCGCCTTGAGTTCAGGAGACTCAATTCAAGGTCAGTTGGATCAAATGGTGACTGGTTTGACAAACCCGAAATCGGGAGGTGAGAAGGGCTATGAATTCGGGTCCAAAATGCTTAGTTTTCGTTCCTCTTTGTTTGGTTTCTTATTCTCTCCTGCAACCTCTCTCAAAACCCTCAATTGATCAAGCATGGAGAGCTGTTGCCTGCCTCAATTTGAATGTTTATCTTCTCTGTATATGATCAAGGTAACAGTAGACATCAGACATCAACACGTATTTGAAGGAGGTCTCATCACCCTTTTGCCACTAATTCCCATCCAATGGTGACAGATGTCACTCAAAGACATAATCTACTCATCAAAGTGGCTGAATCAGCCATCAGCCGCACTAATTAATTAAACCCAGTCAAATTACCATTTTACCCTTCTTTACCAAATTACCATTTTGCCCCTCATAGTTCTAGACCCATAACTTTCTCGTTCGGACTCTGATTGACGCATGCTGCCTGTCTACGGATTCAGCGTCACGAGACCTATCCAACGGTACTTCCGAAAATTCCAAACCATGTCCCGATCAAAAAGTCAATTTTCGGCCCTTGTGACCAATTTACCAAATTACCCTCAAACTTTCGCACGTCATAACTTTTTCCTCGAATGTCGGAATCGGGCGTGCCACCTGTCTATGAACTCGTGACGTCCCGAACTACGTCATGGTCATCGGCCAAAGTCCGTTTGACCGTTCGAATCAAAAGTCAACCGTTCGCCCAATTTCAAGGGGCAAAATCGTCATTTTCCTCAAATTTTTCAAATTTTCCTTTTTCGAATTTCCGGGGCGTCACACACCGTGCTTGGGTGGTCTGTCCAGGGGATTATTTTTTCTGGTTAGTGGCTTTGGGGTGTGAGTGAGTGTGCTGTGTGTGTTGTGAAGGACAGAGCACGGGTGGAGTTTTCTATTGTTTGGTGCTTTTGAAACTGGGAAAAACAGAGGCTGGTTTTCCATGCTTGATCGACTTCCCAAGAGCATTTTGAGAGGCACTGAGTGAGGGGACAGAGGCAGAGACAAAGCACGGGTTGTTCAGTTGTGAGTGAGGTGGAATTGGGACTCGAAACTGGGTGTTGGTGTGAATTGAAAAACAAACAGAGCACGGGTTACATGGGATTAATTGAGTTCAGTGGCTTTGAAACACTCTGAGAGGGAATGAGAGAAACAGAGAGAGGAAACTAGAGAGAAAAAGTGGGGGACTGAGTGGAAATGCCCCCAGATACCCGAAACCGTGTTTGAACAAATTCAAAATCCCAATTTCAAATGTAGGCCAGCCCAAGCCAATTTGAGGCTCGAAACACTCTTCTGGGACCTCACTTAGTCGATCCAGATCAAGAGTTCGAATCTGGAAGGCCCTGGGAACCATTGACAGGACGACAAAAGTTCAGAAAAATCGAGCTTGGAGTCGTGGTGTTGGAGGAAAGTTCTGATGGAATTGGTCACAAAATCCTCTCTATGGTAAGCCTACGATGCTCCCTAACTAAACAATTGATGAAAAAAGTGGCTATTTAGTGGGATTGAGACGAAGAACTTCGATTACGACTTGAGTTCAATTGAGCTGGTTTTAGGCCGTGTCGATTAGAATGATTAATACAGACCTCTAATTAAGTGTATTGCGAGTCTACTTGATGGATCAATTGAGGAAATTAGGTTGTTTTTGGCAGGAATTGGAACGGGTCAAGACGCGGGTCACAGACCCGTTTACAAGGGAAATCGGGTGAGGAAGATGAACAGTACCTGGTACTGTAGCAGGCGTGTGAGTTTCACGCGCAGCCACTCACGGCGGCGCGTGACGGCGCGTGGGCACGAATCCCAAGGTGAGCTCAACATGAATTTTGTCCTATACAATGTAACAAACATTTTAGCGTTGATTTCAAATTAATCGGACACCGTTTCGATGTTGTTTCGAGGGTCCGAAGGTTTATGTTACGTTTTTAACTAACGTTTAATTCCCAGAAAATTATGGGAAATTAGTATGCTGTTATCTAAGCCCTTAGTGACACTAAAGAATGGTTTCGAACAGGATTCGAGATTTCTGGAAAGTATCGGAAATTACGGGAATGCGTGCAGCGCGAAAACGAGCGTTATGGACGGTGTGTGAGTGGACTTTGCTTTCAAAATTTAATGCATGCATAAATATTTCTATGATTTCTATGATTATGATTATGAATTGTGATAACTTCGATTTCCGTATTTATACGTATTTTTTATATGCATATGAAATTGCATGTATTTCGAGACTATGGTTTCTCTTATGCTTTGATGATGGTTTAATGAATGATTTTATATGATTTGTGCGTATCATGTTTTAATGATTTTTAGATTGCGATTGTGAGTATGGTTTACGGTTTTGACACGTATTTCGAGTATGACACGGATTTGCATGTTTTACGAGATTTCGAGTATACTGTGGTTTGACCGTGATTTTGGTGATTTGATTATGGTTTTGATGTTTTGACCTTGGGATTTGAAATATGATGTGATTTCGAGGATTTAAAACGGATTTTGAAAAAGGTGATTTCGGGCTTGATGCCCAGGGCATAAAAGTAATTTTGATGAACGAGATTTCAGTTTTCGGAAGTTCGGAAGTGAATTTCTGGTTTGGATTCGGAATGACGGTTCCGGATGCCGGCTTATGGAATCATTATTGCGAATTCGAATTTGGGAATGGATGATGGTTTGATAAGGTGGTTTGATATGATCATACCTGTCCCGTTTTTAATGATGATTTGATTATGTTTTGTGAAGTAAGATTTTGGGGATTTGAATGTGGAAAATTCGGACATGGGTCCTGTTATGGCAAAATGTGATTTCGGATTGGATTTGGAATTTGGATCACGATGGATCCTGGATTGTTGTGATTTATAAATGGTTTTGGGTTTAAAGACCCGGTGCTATTGCTGGAGCACGTTTTGAGTTTAAAGACTTGGTTAATTGATGACGGGGGAGGGCCCTTGATGAGTTTAAAGACTCGGTGACTGTTTTGAGTTTAAAGACTCGGTATGATACCCCCCGAGGCCTATTGATTATGTTCTGAGTTTAAAGACTCGATGAAATCCCGGGAAGGCCTGATTATGCGCATGGTTTTGAGTTTAAAGACTCGGGCGCACTTGATATCCAGCTAACTGATTGACTTGTGATTTATTGTTAATTTATGATGTTTCGGATGTGTTGGGCAGTGGCCCGATTTATATGGTTGATGGATTTGGATTATGTTGTGTACTTGGATTTTGTTGAAGCGTTAAATGTTCCAACTGTCGAGTACTCGTTGCCCAATCACCAAATGACGCGTGTCCCTCTTGTGACCTATCAACTTAAATGGATCGCGGGTCTCCGTTAGTACGGGCACCGGTGTGGTGCCAGCCTAAGGCTCTCCGACGATCAAGTCAGTTACTTTGTTCGTAAGAGGAAACAGTAAATGGTAAGTTCGGTAGAGTAATTGTAATAGTAAAACTTAGTTACCTTTATTGGGAAATGTGTACCCTTTATGTATAGGTAGGTGGGATGTTCAATTCCCAAAGTTCCGATGTGGGACGAATACTTCTCGATTTACGTGCGGACACGTGTTACGTAAATCGAGGGTGGATATGCTTCCACGTGGCATCCCGCATTGGGCCCGGTGTTAGGGCTGTCGCAAGTATGGTGTTCTTGGGCCTTGAGCGTTGTCAGGGCTTTAAGTATACGGCCCAGTGGGTCTGGTTAGATATGGTGTCAACAGAAGTCCCCCAAGTCGTTGACTGAGGTGGAATTTCTCGGTCGGGGACTTGTTTCATTCTCCCAGACCCTGGTGGGAAGTATACCTGTAGTCCCCCAAGTCCCCTGGTGGGATAGTCCGCCGAGACAGTCTCGGTCATGGAGAGGAAGGAGCTAGTAGGCGGCCGGTGATAAAGAGCACTCGGTGGAAAAGTGGCTCAGTCGGTCGCGGTTGTGCGCAGTCGGTCGGTGGCGGCGTCATGGTCGGTGATAGGAGCCAAATGACGCGTTGGAGCTGCGGAGACCGAGCGGTGTACACGGGTCGGTGGGGGAGGACCAGCGTCCGTACGGGGGGTGAGAACATCGAGCGGTGTATACGAGTCGGTGAATAGAGCCAATACCCGCCCACGGATGAGAGCACCGAGCGGTGTACATGGGTCGGTGGGAGGACCAGCGTCTGTTAAGCAGTCCCAGACACCGAGCGGTGTACGGAAGTCGGTGTCGACCTGTAGGAAGACGGTTGGGTTTCCTCGGACAGATGGTTGACACGTGTCCGGTCAGAATGTTTGGTTGCAACACGTGTCTGTCATTGAGGGGAGTGACGCTTCGTAGTCTGTGCATCAATTTCTATAAATATGGGGAGCTCTTCACCGATTTCCTCACTTGTGTTTTTTAGAAAAGTTGAGAAACTCTGGCCAAACAAAGAGGCGATTTCCGACTAGCATTTGACGGCGGTGCGTACGGTGTTTGCGATTTCCGACCTACGGTCCCCCGTGAAAAAACAAGGTAAGCACCTGTCCAAGTTTAATTTTTCGATTAAAGTAGGAGGGTGTGAAGAACTGGTCACGAACGTGGTGAGGGTTGTGGTCAGATCTTCATAGGAACGAGTCGGTCGGCTGAGTTTGGTTTTTCTGTTTTCTTTTGTAGATGTCGGTCGAGAGTGACTCGGTATCGGAGGGTAAATGCTACGACTCACAGGGCGGTGAGTCGTCGGGTAGTAGTGAGGGTGAGGTCCACTCGTTCAAGGCAAAAAAGAGAGTAGAGGCGACGCACAGCACGGCCGAGTCGTCCGGTAGGACCACGGACATCGGTTCGATGGCTGGGCCGACGGGCAGGTCGGGTAGTGGGAATCTGCTGGGAGACGCCGAGACAATAGTGAAGGTGGGGGTGCACCGAGCGTTGAAGCTGACCCATGGCCGTGACAAGGGCATAGTGCGGCTGAACAAAGTGAAAACAAACGGGGACGAGTCGGTCCCGGTAGCCGTGCCAATTGAGCGGGCGGCCTTCACCGTGGATGAAATGGTGAACAAGGAGACCGAGAAGGGCCTGATGAAGATGAGGATTGAGTTTGGCGTTCCCGACTCGGTGACAACAAGGTTACCCACAAGAGAGGAAAGACCGAGCAACCCCCCGCCCGGTATGGCACTGTTCTATACCGAGCTGATGCACCACGGGGTAAGGCTGCCCCTTCACCCTTGGCTGCGTAGGATGGTGAAGAAGATGGGGGTGGCACTCGGTCAGCTCAATCCGAACGTATGGATTGTGCTCTGCTCGCTTTACACGGCCTTCAGGTGGGCCGAGCAACCGGAGCCGGCCTATGCTCAATTGATGTACCTGTACGAGTTCGGCTTCCAGCAGCAGAGTACCGGGTGGGTCTTCGTCCACCACCGCAAGAAGAGCAAACGGGGAGAGTTCATTCTGGATATACCGACCTCCCAACAATCGTACAAGACGAAGTTCTGCCTGGTCGGTGGGGACTGGGAGGGGAACACCGAGGGACCCCCGATACCGTCCAAATTCCAGACCCAAGGTTGATAGTTGTAGCATAGGTCACCCCTTAATGTAAATGTTGATAGGTTTATATGCTAAGTATTAGTGTTGTAGCTGATCATTTCTCGGTGTGCAGGTTTGTTCCCAGAAGAAGAAATAACGCCAGAGGAGAAAGCGGTCGTCCACCGAGTAAGGGAGATCTTGGACGAGTTGGAGCGGAACCGACGAATACTTCGGCTACCTGGGTTTCAGTACAAGGCCGGCCTCATCGACACCGACGAGGGTAAGTCTGTTTTTGTTGTTGGTTTGCTATTTGTTTTCTTATATCTGACTTGTGTCTCGGTGTTGTAGTCCCCTACCACCTCGGCAGCCAGATTTACAAGGATTGTGAGCAACTGAGAATGAAGGCAGACAAAGGCTCCGGAGAATCTGCGTCCCTGACGAAGGCTGCCGAGCGCCTGGAGCTCATTCTCAAGAAGAAAAAGGAGAGAGCCGAGAGAGGTCAGTCGGAGCGGTCCGACCGGTCAAAGCAGGGCCAAACTTCCAAACCGAGGCCACCGAGTCCGCGACCTAGGTCTCCCAAGAGGAAACAGAGCGCAATGGACGGAGACCGAGTGCGCTCTCCCGAACCAAGGCGGATGAAGGCGAGGATGGAGGCCGTGACGATCATGTCGGCCCAGGAGGCCATTGGGGGCAAGAGGACCATGGCGGCCCCAGAATTCAATCCTCCACCGTCCCCCCCTCGGCTGGATGCGAGGATCCTGGAGATGCTCCAGAGGAGAGGAGATGTGAATCTCGGCGTGTTCACCGACGGGGAGGCGATCGGCGAGGGATCCAGTGCCGAGACAACCCTCTGCTGCCCGAGGCAAATGGTGCCGTTGCTGAATGGGGTCTGTCAGGGGGCTTCGACGCCCTTGGAAGAGCTGGCCGAGGTGCAATGCTGGTCGGCTGATCAGAGGATGGAGAAGGCCCTGCTGCTACTGAGCAATGTAAGTTTTTCGTATGTTGCAAGTGTGGTATGGTAGGCCGAGTGAGTTGCTAACGGTTGTCATGTGCAGGCTCTCGCTGAGGTGTACCTCCAGTTTGGGAACAGCCAGAGGAGGGTGGCGTCTGCTCGGCGGGAGAAGGAGCGGCTGAAGCAGAAACAGGAAGAGCTCACCCCCAAGCTTCAGGAAGCCGAGAGGGCGATGAAAGAGGCGGCCGACCTCACTCGAAAGTTGGAAACCGAGAGGTGGAAGACTCAGGAGGCCCTGGCTTCTAGAGATCAGTTGAAGATCGAGGTGGAGGCCAAGGAGAAGGACTAGCTGAAGCACTGGAAGGAGCTCTGTCGGGTGAAGACAGCGAGAGAGGCCGACCTGGAAGAGGCGGGGAAAAAGGCGGTGGCGGAGTTCAAGGCTTCAGAGGAGTTTGACCAGCTGAAGAACGAGTATGCCGCCGAGTGCGAGCAGGAGTTCTTCCGCAACCTCTTCCTGCATAATCCTGGACTGACCGTCAAGACCCCCTGGCTCGGTCAGGACATTACTGCCGACATGTTTGAGGACGAGTCGGGGGAGGAGGATGAGGAGGGTGCCCAGCCGAGTGACCAGCTGGAAGCCGACCAGGTGGAGCCGCAAAAGGAGCCTGAGCCAGAGGTGGAGGGAGCTCAGCAAGCCGAGCAGCCGGTGGAAGAGCTAGTGTAGGATGCTTGTGTTTCTCCCCCTTTGTTTTTGTTTGTGTTTTTTTTTTGTTAAGAATAGTGGGGACGACCGAGAGGTCGAATTTTGTAAAGCTCTTGCAGGCCGAGCATAATAGGTCTGCACGTTTTGAATGAAAATAGACTCTTCTGGATCTAAATTGTAGACCGAGTTATCCTTCGATTTCTGTTTGTCTGAGTGTTGGTGTAGACCGAGTAGGGCTGTACACCGACTCTAATGTTCGAGTCAAAATAGCAAGTGTTGGGGTGTAGGCCGAGTAAGACCGAACCCCGACTCGTATGTTTGAGTCGTAGTGGTGGTGCAAGCCGAGTAGGGTTGTACACCGACTCTAATGTTCGAGTCAAAATAGCAAGTGTTGGGGTGTAGGCCGAGTAAGACCGAACCCCGACTCGTATGTTTGAGTCGTAGTGGTGGTGCAAGCCGAGTAGGGCTGTACACCGACTCTAATGTTCGAGTCAAAATAGCAAGTGTTGGGGTGTAGGCCGAGTAAGACCGAACCCCGACTCGTATGTTTGAGTCGTAGTGGTGGTGCAAGCCGAGTAGGGCTGTACACTGACTCTAATGTTCGAGTCAAAATAGCAAGTGTTGGGGTGTAGGCCGAGTAAGACCGAACCCCGACTCGTATGTTTGAGTCGTAGTGGTGGTGCAAGCCGAGTAGGGCTGTACACCGACTCTAATGTTTGAGTCAAAATAGCAAGTGTTGGGGTGTAGGCCGAGTAAGACCGAACCCCGACTCGTATGTTTGAGTCGAAATGTTATGTTACAAAGGCTAGATAAATGGAAGAGTTTATAAATAACCGGTGCAAAAACGGGTAAAGTACAGCAAGTCATAAGAAGGAAAAAATACAGTCTTAAAAGTAGTACTTCTTCAAATGATCGGCATTCCATGGGTGGCCCAGTCTTCACCCATCTGGGTCTTCCAGTTCGTAAGTTCCGGGCCGGCAGATTCTGGTAACCCGATATGGACCCTCCCAATTGGGGCCGAGAGTCCCTGCTGAGCTATCCTTGGTGGCAAGCCTGACTTTTCGGAGGACCCAGTCGCCTTCCTGAAAACCCCGATGTTTGACTCTGGCGTTATGGTAGTTGCAAAGCCGCTGCTTGCAAGCGATGTTTCTGAGGTTGGCCTACTCCCTGTGTTCCTCGATGAGGTCTAGACTGAGGGAGATCTGACGGTTGTTTTGTTCAGGCTTATAAGACGACACTCGGTAAGAAGTTTCGTTTAGTTCGGCGGGAATGACTGCTTCCGTTCCGAAAGTTAGCGAGAAGGGGGTTTCATTCGTAGATGTGCGGTAGGATGTCCGATATGACCAGAGTGCGTTGGGGAGAATTTCAGACCACTTGCCCTTGGCCTCGTCCAGCTGCGTTTTCAGTGTATGCTTGATGATCTTGTTTATGGCCTCAACTTGGCCGTTGGACTGAGGGTGAGCTGGTGAGGTGAAGCAAAGGCGGATGTTGTGTCTGTCACAAAAGGCACGGAAGCGTGCGTTGTCGAATTGCTTCCCATTGTCCGTGACGATTGTGTGGGGGAGACTGAAACGGCAGATAATGTTCTGGAAGACGAACGTTTCGATCTGGGCCGTGGTGATAGAAGCCAAAGCTTTCGCCTCAACCCACTTTGTGAAGTAATCCACCGCTACCACCGCATACTCTGTCTTGCCCTTTCCTGCCGGCATTTTCTCAATCAAATCAAGTCCCCACTGCGAGAAGGGCCAGGGGCTGACCATTGGTGTGAGGTTTTCTGGAGGTAGGTGGAAGAGAGGGGCGAACCGTTGACACTTATCGCACCGCTTGGTCAGTTCGGTCGCGTCTCCGTGCATGGTTGGCCAATAGAAACCTTGCCGGAAAGCCTTGTGGGCCAACGACCGTGGTCCAGAATGATTTCCGCAAATACCGGCGTGGATTTCCTCGAGAACGGCTCTGCCTGCCTCCGGGACGAGACACTTCAAGAGGGGCAAAGTGAAACCCCGTTTGTAAAGTTGGTCGTTGATGAGTGTATAGCGGGCTGCCCGTCTTCGGACCTTTTTGGCCTCGATTTTGTCAGAAGGAAGAGTTCCATCTGCGAGGAATCTAATCAGTGGGGCCATCCACGTGCCATTAGTGTTGATGGCGTAGACCGCCGAGCATTGTGTACTGGGTTGATCTAGAATTTCGATCAGTACGCTTCGACTCTGCTTCTCATCGAGGGAAGATGCGAGTAGGGCCAGGGCGTCGGCATAGCTGTTTTCGGAGCGTGGAATCCGAGTGATAGCGTAGCTGCGGAAACTACATAGAAGGGTCTTCGCCAGTGCTCTGTATGCTGCCATGGAAGAGTCTTTCGCCTCATAGGCGTTGTTGATCTGGTTGACGATGAGCTGTGAATCGCTGAAGATCTTGACCTGTTCCGCCTCCATGGTTTTAGCGAGGTGGAGCCCTGCAAGGAGGGCCTCATACTCGGTGGCATTATTGGAGGCCTTGAATTGGAAACGAAGGGCATACTCCATCCAGACCTTGTCCGGTGTGGTAAGGACAAGTCCGGCTCCGGACCCGTTGTGGCAAGCCGACCAGTCGACATAAAGGAGCCAGGTTGGCCGAGTGGGGTCGAGTTGGGGGTTCTCTCCGTCCAAAGTATGTGTTATGGACAGAGGGGGAGATGGTGGCACCTCAGCTGTGGTCGCTGCCGGGACGTAGGAGAACTCAAAGATAAAGTCCGCCATGGCTTGTCCTTTCTCGGCAGTGCGGGGAATGAACGTGATGTCGAACTCGCTGAGTTCGATTGCCCATTTCAGTAGGCGGCCCGAAGTTTCGGGCTTCTGAAGCACTTGCCGGAGTGGTCTGTCGGTTAAGACGACGATGGAATGAGCCTGGAAGTATGGCCTGTGCTTCCGGGCGGACATGATGAGGGCGAAAGCGAGCTTCTCTAAGTCAGAGTATCTTGTCTCGGCGTCCTGCAGAGCCTTACTGACGTAATACACCGGATGTTCGGCGCCGCCCCTACGCTTGACCAAAATTGAACTTGTGGCGGAAGCGGAGACAGATAGATACATGTAGAGGGTTTCCCCAGTGTCTGGTCTTGCTAGCAGCGGCGCTTTTCTCATGTATTCCTTAAGTTCAGTGAAGGCCTTGGTGCATTCCTCGGTCCAGGTGATGTGTTTGGACCTGCCCTTTAGGGCCTTGAAGAAAGGTACGCACCTGTTCGTGGCCTTGGAGATGAAGCGTGTAAGGGCTGCGACTCGGCCCGTTAAGCTTTGCACTTCTTTCTGGGTTCGTGGCGGCTCCATATCGACCAGGGCCTTGATTTTTTCCGGGTTGGCCTCGATGCCCCTCTGGCTAATCATGAAACCCAGAAATTTTCCAGAGCTGACTCCGAACACGCACTTCGCCGGATTTAACCTCATTCGATACCGTTTGAGGACGTCAAACATTCGCGAGAGATTGGGGATGTGGAGGTCAGCCGATTTACTCTTGACGAGCATGTCGTCGACGTAAACCTCCATGGTTTTCCCAATCTGGTCGGCGAACATGAAGTTCACTAGGCGCTGGTAAGTGGCCCCAGCGTTTTTGAGTCCGAAAGGCATGACATTGTAACAGTATAACCCCTGATCTGTCCGGAAGGTTGTGTGGATCTGATCTGCCGGATGCATAAAGATTTGGTTGTAGCCCGAGTACGCATCCATAAAACTCAGGAGCCCATGCCCTGCCGTGGCGTCGACCAGTTGGTCAATCTTGGGCAAAGGAAAACTGTCCTTGGGGCAGGCCTTGTTAAGGTTAGTGAAATCAATGCACATTCGCCACGCCCCAGAGGGTTTTTTGACGAGTACAACATTGGCAACCCAGGCAGCATAGACGGCCTTCCGGACAAAGTGGATGGTGCTGAGCTTGATGATCTCTGCCTTCATAGCCTCGGTCCTCTCAGCATCGTAGAGGCGACGTTTCTGTTCGACAGGTTTGTAGGTAGGATCGATACTGAGCCGGTGGCAGATCACGTCGGTGGAGATGCCGGGCTACGACCAGGAAAAGACCTCGGAGTTGTCCCTTAAAAACCGGATCAGTTGTGAGCGTAGGTCGGGCGAAAGAGTTATCCCAATCTTTACCTTCCGGTTCGCAAAGTCGTGGGAGAGTACTATCTCTTCGACATCCTCAATGGGCTGTGGATGGGGTGTTGCGGAATGGTCCCGAGGATCTTCGATTGGTTCGGCCCGAATTTTCTGTGCGTCCTGAGGGCTCACGGGGTCGGCCTCGAATTGCAGGCCCTTGCAGCCATTTGGCAGAATTGCAGGCCCTTGCAGCCATTTGGTCTCCTTTGACTTGACCAATCCCCATAGGGGTTGGGAACTTTACCAGTAGTAGGTGGGTGGAGACAACTGCCCTCATCTGGTTGAGTATTCCCCGCCCGAGGATGGCGTTGTAGGCCGCGGGGCAGTCTACCACCAAGAAAGGTGCCAGTACGGTTGCCCTCCGTGGGTGTGTTCCGAGGGAGAGGGGGAGAGTGACCGTTCCATGCGGGACAATGGAGTCCCCCGTGAAGCCAAAGAGCGGCGTGGGTGAGCGGTCCAGACTTGCTTCTGGGATGCCCAATTGCTTGAAAGCTCGCATGAAAAGGACGTTCACCGAGCTCCTAGTGTCGACCATTACCCGTTGTACGTCGAAGTTAGATATCTCCGCCATAACGACAATGGGTTCGTCGTGAGGGTAGATGATCCCGCGCTCCTCCTCCTCGGAGAATGTGATCGGCTCCCAACCGAGTCGATGTGTTTTCTTGGCTCTTCCCTCCTCTATGCTGAAGAGCTGCTGATTCTGTTTGGTGGCCCGTAGAAAGTTCTTCTTTGCCCGGTTGGAAGTGAGAGGGCAAGAGATTGACGGTCCTCTGGAGATCGTGTTGATCTGTGGGTTGCGAGGTGGAGGTGGAGCTTGTTGAAGAAATTGGTTGATCTTCCCATCTCGGGCCAAAGCCTCCACCAGATCCCGGAATGCAACGCATTGGTCAATGCTATGGCCATTGTATTTATGGTATTGGCAATAAATTCCCGTGTCCTTGCCAAGCTTGCCCTTCGCTGGTGCCCAAGTAGACTTCGGGATCATGTGTTCCACATTGAGGAGGACATTCTCGTAGGGGGTATTAAGAATGGTGTAAGTCTCGTACTTGGAGCGAGGGACCCGTTTTTCCCCGTTGTTTGACCGCTCCCCCTGCTGTCTTTCCTGGTGACCCGGGTTCTTACCCTTCTTCCCAGGGCTGTACAGATTGTTGCTGTGGGGGTAGTCTTTTCGTTTTCCCCCATAGCTCTGTTGCCCCTGCTCCTGCCGACGCTGTGCCGGGCCCTGCTGTTCCGGGACGCTCGGTGGGCATGTTTTCACCGAGTCGGCCCGTGGGGGTTGGTAGGTATTGGCAGTGTTGGACTTTTGGGTTAGTGCCTCAGCCTTGGCGTGGATCGCCGCCTGTTTCATTATTTCATTATAAGTTTTCCAACCTTGGGTGTGAGCTGCGTACTTGAATGGGGAGTCTCGGAGGCCGCCCTTGAAGGCCGTAAAAGCTGCTCGATCGTCCGTTTCTGCGCACCGAGAGTATTCATGACTGAATCTCGCTGTATATCGCTGCAGCGACTCGTTTTCACCTTGTTTGAGCTGGAAGAGGTCCTCGGCCGAGGACAGGCGGTCGGTTTGTATCATGAACTGGTTCATGAAGGTGGAGGTGAGCTGCTCGAAAGAGTCGATGGACCTAGATTCCAACTTGTAGAACCAGTTGATCGCTGCCTCGGTCAGTGTGGAACTGAAAATGAGGCACTGTTCCTCATCGGCGAGGTTCTTGAGGGCGATGGCCGAGTAGAAGTTGTTCAGATGATTCCACGGGTCGTCCTTCCCGGTCTAAAGGGGGATTTTCAAGGGTTTAATCTCGTGGTTGATCCTGAACTGGTTGATTCTTTCTGTGAAGGGGCCCGGGCTGGTTTTTGACCAGGCTGGTCTCGCTTCCCGGGTTGTCCCGGCCTCAAGCGTCCGGACTCGGTCCATGAGGTGCTGGACGAGCGAGTCGGTCTTGGATTGGTGTTTATCCCTGGACGCTCGGTCGCGGTCGACCCTATAAGGCCGGTCGGTGCCACCTCCGCTTGGCGGGCTCTGTGATTCACTCCTTCCGTGACCGACCTGCCGTGACCGCTCGGTGTACCCCTGTTTGGGTATGCTCCGGCATATACTTGCATCTTGACCGAACGGTCTAGACCGCTCGGTGTCCCACCGGCGGGATCGTTCCTGAGGCTTGTCGTTCTGCCGCCAGCCTGCCCTGACCGCTCGGAGCTCCTTCGGCGGGTTGGTTCAGGGCGAGGAGGGAGCGGGAGGCCGAGGTGGGTTGACCGCTCGGTGTCGCCACGAGGGGACCTCAATGTTTGCCTCCCCTTGTCCGAGCGGTTGGTCCTGGTGCCAAGATGCCGAGCGGACTTGGCCGGGCTCTCGGCTTCCATGGACGAGTCGGTGATGGGGACAGGATCTCCGGTCACGAAGGTCCCATGGCTGATATTGGGGCGGGACCACCGAGCGGTTATGTTTCCTCGGTGGTGGTCTCCTTTTCCCACCTTCGACCGAGGGTCAGGTCGGCGTGAAGGTTGTTCGTTGACCGATCGGTTCCGCCCTCCCTCGCTGAGGGCGTCTCGGGCGTCCCGGTAGATCCTGGTGTCACCGGGTTGACTGCCGGGGATGATTAACATCCGAGCCGGTTTCTTGCTCGGCTCGGTGTCCCCATACCTTCCCTTCCGTGGCTCGGCGACTGCATGTTCCTTTCTTTTTTCCACCAGTCGGCGATTCTTCTCGGCACGCTCCGCGCATTCGGCCACCACCTTGTGGGCCTCAGCGCTACCGACGCGTGCTCGGTGTTCAGCGAGTTCTGCCTGTGCGACCCGTAGCTGTTCGGCCACCTCAGTGTACCGATCGTCGAGCACCTGACACCTCGACTCGGCCTGGGTGCCCTTAGCTTTCACCTCGGCCATGTCGCTCTGGAGTTTCTCGATTATCTGCAAGAAGTTGGGAGAGGGTTCTCCCCTCGTTCTGGGGCCTTGCCCGGGTGTGATTTCACCGAGGTCGTGTTCGCCCTGCATGTTTGGTGACGAAGAGCTGACTCTCGGTATAACTTGTGGATGAGTCGTAACTCGGTCTGGTTGAGCGTGGGCAACCTTAGTCAGATTTCCCACAGACGGCGCCAAACTGTTGAAGCGTTAAATGTTCCAACTGTCGAGTACTCGTTACCCAATCACCAAATGACGCGTGTCCCTCTTTTGACCTGTCAAC
This sequence comes from Prinsepia uniflora, assembly GCA_032719365.1. NCBI lineage: Eukaryota > Viridiplantae > Streptophyta > Magnoliopsida > Rosales > Rosaceae > Prinsepia > Prinsepia uniflora. Next base: position 61,259,270 of record CM064875.1, read on the forward strand.
TTAAGTGGATCGTGGGTCTCCGTTAGTACGGGCACCGGTGTGGTGCCAGCCTAAGGCTCTCCGACGATCAAGTCAGTTACTTTGTTCGTAAGAGGAAACAGTAAATGGTAAGTTCGGTAGAGTAATTGTAATAGTAAAACTTAGTTACCTTTATTGGGAAATGTGTACCCTTTAGTTACCTTTATTGGGAAATGTGTACCCTTTATGTATAGGTAGGTGGGATGTTCAATTCCCAAAGTTCCGATGTGGGACGAATGCTTCTCGATTTACGTGCGGACACGTGTTACGTAAATCGAGGGTGGATATGCTTCCACGTGGCATCCCGCATTAGGCCCGGTGTTAGGGCTGTCGCAAGTATGGTGTTCTTGGGCCTTGAGCGTTGTCAGGGCTTTAAGTATACGGCCCAGTGGGTCTGGTCAGATATGGTGTCAACAGATTTGATTCATGGTTTTGGGCTGAGGCCCTGTGTTTATGATTGCGGGCTAAGACCCGAAGGTTAAGAAAAGGATAATGATTTGATTTTCATACACTGTTTTCTCGTAATGAAAATGTAACGGATTGCGAAGTGATTTTCGAATGCATGCATTGGTTTTACGTGAAGGGTAGAGATGTATTTTTGTAACTGTTTTATAAACCGATTTATTTTTGTCCACTCACACATTTTGTGTTTTTATTGACCCTCCAGGTAGTGGCGCGCTGATCGAGGCTGATCGAGTGGCGGAGGCATGAGTGAGTACGTGTGTGGCTATCCCCGGTTTGGCAAGTACAGAGGGTAAATTGGGAATTTCAGTCGACTTGCCAGACGGGAACAGGACCGGGTACGGTTATCAATGTCCCTTCAGGGTCGGTCCTGTCAAATACCGCTGGTGAACCACCTCTTATACCACTTATAAAGCATAAGGGATATCTCATCACACTCTAGACTCTGAAACACGCATTCCACTTAAGGAATTTATTGAGAATCATTTCATCCCGGGTCCAATCTGCCCAATTGTGCTACATTTCTAGCCTCTGGGTTCATTCATTCATGGGACCCACATAAATCCGGGTTCAACAGTTCAATAGTTACTAAGTCATAGTGTACACTGATTAACATCCAACCCCCAAACCAGGGTCAATTTCATTCTGAGATCTATCACGAGGTCTCATACACCCTAATATACTAGTCTCACTAACAGGTCGTGCATGAGGCTTATGTTTCGGAGGTATGACGTGGCAACAGAATCAGCAACCTAGTGCTCTGATACCAATTTGACAGGACCCGTCCCCGAAGGACATAGATAACCGTGTCCGGTCCTGCTCCCATCTGACAAGTCAACTGAGGTTTCGAAATTACCCTCCATGACTTGGCAAACAAGGGATAACTGCACCTGTGCCCACACATACCTCCACCTCTCGAATAGCCTCGATCATCGCACCACGACCTAGAGGGTCAATAAAACAGAAAAGGTGTGAGTGGACAAAACAAACTTTTATAAATACGTTTACCAAAACACATTCTTACCCTCCAGTTTTCACAAACATGCATGCATATCATAAACCATGAGTAATAGTGTGAAATCAATCAAGTATGAATAGTGGACCAATAAAATCAAAACATGTTTCTAAATTCCATGTCCACATTTTCCTTGAAACTCATGTTCATCAAATCAATTCAAATCTCAATAAATCCACGGAACTTATTTCTATATCCAATCTCATTAGTCACGTTATCCCTGCAACGCGTGCAAATCAAATAGGCTCAAGGACCGCTCAAATCCGAGCATGTCGCTGTGAACACATCACCAGCCGACATTCCAGATCGTCGTGAACACATCACCGACCGATCTCCACATAATCCAGCACATCTGATCTGAGTCGAGCCTCCCTCAGCTGCACGACAACAGACCGTGCTACGTGGCCACTCCGAGCAAACACATCCCATCCCAGAGGCGAGCGTTATCTCCAAGGTGCACTCTGGGGAAAACACATTCCCAACTGGAAGCCCTAAGATCCACAACACAAGGTGCACTTCGGGGAAAACATATTTCCATCTGAAATCCCTAAATATCCTCAACACATCACCATCATGAAAATCTGTGAAAACAGTTGTGTTTAAAACTCAAAACCTTATCAACACAGGGTATCAGCTGTAACAACCCGTCCCGAGAGCCGGGATTAAGACAGTGATTAAGGTGGGGTTAGTGAGCTGAATTGGAGGTTAGTTGGTCTCGTTGTGGTCGTTAGGGTAGAATGACGATTTTGCCCCTGGTTTGGGCAAAAAGTTGACTTTTAGTTCGGATGGTCAAATGGGTGTTGACCAGTGACCAGGACGTAGTTTAGGATGTCATGTAACACCCCGGAAATTCGAGGGTTTTAATATTGTAAATTAAAGTTTGAATTGACGCTTTTACCCTTGGGATTTGTATGGCCAAATTGTTGACTTTTTGATTGGTGGGTCCAATGGACTTTGACCAATGACCGTGACGTAGTTTGGGACGTCACGAGTCCATAGCCAGGTGGCACGTCCGTTTTGGACGATCAGGGAAAAAGTTATGGCTATCAAAAGTCCAGGGGCATTACCGTAATTTGGACAGTTAGGGTGAAAATGTTGACTTTTCTCTTGGAAACTAATTTTCACTTGACTCAAGGACCGTTGGGTAGGTCTCGACGTCCTGAGTCCGTAGACAGGCGGCACGCCGAAATCGGACTTCGTACGAGGAAGTTATGGTCACGGAAGTATTTCGCATTTAACCGAACCAACCGAGAACCGGATTAAAATAATATTTTATTAATGGGATCTGATTGCTTTAATCAAATCAATCTGGACCCTTGGATGAGTGACAAGTGTCACTCATCCCCTACATTCCCCAAAACAAGGATCTGTGTTGGCCAATAGGTTAGTTTATTATTTTATTTTCCTTAAATCCTCACCATTGATCCTATGCTGAGATTAAATCTCAGCCCTTCATTCCATCCAGCCATCTGTTTTAAAACTCTCAGATTTTTCACTCTCACATTTCACTACTCTCAAACCGTGAGCACGGCTACCCCTTCGAACAAACACTCCAGCACCTCACCTCTTAACCTCACACTCACGGCAACACCAGGCGGCCAACTGCCACACCCAGACGCCGGCCACCACTCCACGGCCACCCTGCACGGCCTGTTTTCCCTCAGACCCGAGAAGGAAACCCGAACAGCCCAAGTCACCAAACCATCCAAACCTTCACTCTGGGACTCGAACCAACGTACGGTTGGGTTCACCGTGACGACAGGACGACGAGGAACTGATCTGGACGGTGTACGGCGGCGACACGGCGGCGATAGGACGAAAAACCCGTGAGTACCCGATTTCCTTCCCTGCTTCAAAACGTCTCTTTTTGACGTTGAAATTGTTTGGTTGTTGTTAGGACACATTTATGGGACCTTGACGACCAGTTTGAACCAAGGAACGTGGCTGGAAGCTCAACGACTCGCCGGAGAAGATAACCTGAACCGGCAGCCAACCTTCGCGTCGATTTTCAGGTAGTCTTCCCAACATAGAATCTAGTTCTAATTGCACAGAACCGTTGAGGAGGTTGAGATGAGTCCATAGGAACAAATCTCACCTGAAATGGTGATCGGAATCGCGATCTGTGATCGGGTCGAGCCGTGGGTCTGCGGTGACCCGGTTCTCTGACCCGATTACCGTAGCTGATGACGTCATCATGCTGACGTCAGTAGTGACGTCATGATGACGTCATCATGTCAGAAACTGTCAGACCAGAGACCAATGGACTGCTGACACGTGTCCTCTGACACTGTCAGTGATGACGTCATGCTAACGTCAGCAGTGACGTCATGCTGGCGTCAGCAGTACTGTAGCACGGTTGACCAGAGGGTTGACCAGGCGCGTGGGGGCGTGTGTGAACAGTGATTTTGGTGGGACCATCACCATTCTTTAGGTTTCGATGATCCGGATCCAATGGCGGTGGTTTCGGGTTGATCGGAGATCATTAAGTTGGTCAAAATGAGAGTTATTGCCTTGGAAAGCGCGTTCGGGCGGCTTTTCCGGACCGGTTTCGGTCTAGGGTTTCATGGTTAAATGTTAGGGGTTTGTATTGACCCTTACGTATACTTTGGATGTGACAGGGATTGTGTAATTGTACCAGATCGAGGGTAAATGCTCGGTTTTCAGCAGGACTGTACTGTGAGTAGGCCATTTTCTTAAACCCTTGCGTGCATAAATGTTTTCTGGTTTATTATACTTATTCACATGCTAAAAACAATGATGGTTTTGATGATATGGAAAATATGGTTATGGCACGTTTCACGGTATTTGGGCTTGATATCCGTTTGATGAAACTTAATGATTGATTCGGATTTTATCTAGGTATATATATGCCTTGCATGTGGATATCAATAAAATGTATTTGGTACTGCACTGTATAGATTCATCCATATGATACTGTCTCCTCCGGATGAGGTACCCCGGAGAGGTCACAGACGTCTAGAACGTCCAACGTCTATGACGCTAAGCATCGGGGATGCTGTACCCGAACGGGGTTCGGGGATTGAACTCGGAAATTGAGACCCAAGTGGCACGCGTAGGCTTGTGATTGTGACCTTATTGACGTCAGGGACGTCAGACATCAGGGATGTCGGGATTGGAGTGTATAGTGCAGCAACTAAAATTATACTTATGATTTTATTATATGCCCTATGGTTCATTTTATATGATTGATGGTTTTAATTACGGATGCATGCATGTTTGGAAAACGGAGGGGTAAATTATATGTTTTACTTATCCAATGATTTTATAAACTTGAGTTTTGGTCCACTCACCTTTAATGTTTTTGGTAACCCCTCCAGGTCGTGATACTGAGGTAGAGGAGGAACCTGAGGCTGAGGCATAGATCTACTTCTGCGTACCTGAACCCCTGTTGGGTGGTGTACCCGCAGGTTTACTATAGAGTCGTGCTCGTAACTTGTAATTCTGGATTTCATCCCTTGTCTGACATTCGTTTAATTCGGATTTGATGTATGACTTTGATTTGGTTATTTATGCATTTGATGTTTTGAGGTTAAAATTGGTATGAATTATTGGGTGTCAGACGGGAGAAGGGCACGTCCCCTTGTGGTCCCTGTGGGATCGGGGCGGGTCCTGTCAGCTTGGTATCAGAGCACTAGGTTGTGGTCAGTACTAGGTTTTGGTCAGCATGCTAGACTAGCGATTAGTACTAGTTACTTTTCGACTTTTAAGAATATTGTTATCTGATCTATGCCTCTTGACAGTTGGTTATGCCTCCTAGGAGAATTCCCCATACACGAACTGACGAGGATCTGGAAAGGGAGATGGAATGCGCGAGCATTGAAAGGGCTCAACGTTTGGGAGCCACTCCTTTCTGCGGGGGAGCAAACCTCGAGGATGCTCATGATTGGATCACCAAGTAGGAGAGGATCTTCTCGGTGATGCACTGCCCTCCGGGCGAACGAGTGACCTTGGCGGCCTTCTTACTGGAAGGAGGAGCCTACCAGTGGTGGCACGGACTTGAAATGTCTGGATGGTCGGTCCATACCACTACTTGGGAAGTTTTCCGTTCCCGATTTCTAGATCAGTACTACCCGCGGTCGTTCCGCGCGGCACGAGAGACTGAGTTCCTGCGGCTGGAGCAGGGGGATATGTCCGTTGCGGACTACGAGCAAACTTTCAGAAAACTGTCCCGGTTCGCTGCATCATTCGTGAGCACGAAGGAGGACAAATGCCAAAGGTTCGAGCTTGGACTCCGAGGGGATATTCGGGCAAGTGTGACTGCTGCTACTCATACTTCACTGAGAGATATGGTCGACGCTGCGGTGCGTGTCGAGGCCAGTCTGGCGGCACACCAGACACGACAGCCTTCGGGCGAGGGACGACGTCAGGATCGCCCACATCGTGGGCCATCAGGCCAGAAGAACGACACGGGAGGGGGCTACAGGGGAGCACCCTCATCCTTCAAGGGTCGTGGCTGGTCAGGTCGACGTGGAGGCTCTCAGGGAAGAGGATCTGGATATAACTCTGGGCAGCGTTCATCTGGGAGCGGTGCTTCTGGTGGGCATTCGAACTGGCCGAGGTCTGTAACCTATTTTGCTTGCGGAGAGGAGGGCCACTATGCCTGTGATTGCCCGCAGTTGCCCAAGAACAACGACGCTGGGGGCTCTAGTGTTGTGCAGAGCACGACTTCCCACACTAATGGAGGTCGCGATCAAGGAGGTGACCGTGGTGCTGGGCGTGGCGCGCGTGGGCGCGGACGAAACGGAGGGCCGAGGGCCCAAGTGTTTGCAATGACCCAGTAGCAGGCGAGGACTGCCCCAGGCGTGGTTACAGGTACACTACATATCTTTAACCTTCTTGTACGTGTATTGATGGATGCGGGGGCTACACATTCTTTTATTTCGAAGAGTTGTGCTGGTATGCTTGATTGTGTGGTATCAACATTAGATTACGAAATGGGTGTTGGCACCCTGATGGGCATTGTGTACCTTGTGAATCAGGTGATTCGGAGGTGCCCGGTAAGAATTGAGGATGTGGATTTACCAGCAGACTTAATTATTCTGGATATCCACGACTTCGATATAATCCTAGGGATGGATTGGCTATCGGAGCATGGATCGCTCATCGATTGCTGTAGCAAGCAAGTGATTCTGCGGAGCCCAGGTTTGTCGGAGGTTACCTTTCAGGGGGAACGTGATGGTTCGCCTCCTGAAGTGATTTCTTCACTTACTGCTACCAAACTTCTACGGAAGGGATACCATGGTTATCTGGCGCATGTCATGTCGGAGCAGGTTGATACTCCGGGTATCGACGAGATACCGGTGGTATGTGAGTTTCCGGATGTAGTCCCGGAAGACTTACCTGGATTGCCACCATCGCGGGAGATCGAATTTAAAATTGAACTACTCCCTGGTACCCGACCTATATCCCAGGCACCATACCGGATGGCGCCGGCTGAGTTACGAGAACTCAAGGCTCAATTGCAGGAGCTGGTGGATTTGGGATATGTTCGACCGAGTACTTCACCGTGGGGAGCACCGGTGTTGTTCGTGAAGAAGAAGGAAGGAAGTCTCCGTTTGTGCATTGACTATCGGCAACTCAACAAGGTGACACTGAGGAACCAGTATCCTCTACCCAGGATCGATGACCTTTTTGACCAGTTGCGGGGAGCTCAGTGCTTCTCGACAATTGATTTGCGGTCTGGGTATCACCAACTGAGGATTTCGGAGGAGGATATTCCGAAAACTGCTTTTCGAACCCGTTATGGACACTACGAGTTCCTGGTTATGCCTTTTGGGTTGACGAATGCTCCAGCAGCATTCATGGATTTGATGAACCGGGTCTTCCGACCCTACCTGGATAAATTCGTGATTGTGTTCATCGATGATATCTTGGTATACTCAAGGAGTGCCCGTGCACATGAGGAACATCTACGTTTGGTCTTGGAGAAGCTGAGACAAGAGCAGTTGTATGCCAAGCTGAGCAAGTGTCAGTTTTGGCTGAACAATATTGGTTTTCTGGGACACGTGATATCGATGGATGGGATTTGCGTGGATCCCCAGAAAACAGAAGCGGTGAGTAACTGGGCTAGACCGACAACAGTAACGGAGGTGCGGAGTTTTGTCGGATTAGCAGGTTACTACCGAAGATTTGTGGAGGGTTTCTCCAAAATTGCTGCACCATTGACTCGTTTGACTCGGAAGGGAGTAAAGTTTATCTGGGACGAGCAGTGTGATCGGAGTTTTCAAGAATTGAAAGATCGATTGACTACTGCACCTGTCCTTGCATTGCCGGATGACAGTGGAAATTTTGTGGTCTTCAGTGATGCATCGCTGCAAGGTCTGGGCTGCGTGTTGATGCAGACTGGCAAGGTTATCGCCTATGCATCCCGGCAGCTGAAGACTCTTGAGTTGAACTACCCTACCCATGATTTGGAGTTGGCGGCGGTGGTTCATGCTCTAAAGATCTGGAGACATTATCTATTCGGCGCAACGTGTCGGATATACACTGACCACCAGAGTCTTAAGTACTTATTCACTCAGAAGAAGCTTAACATGAGACAACGGAGATGGTTGGAGCTGCTGAAGGACTATGACTGTACGATCGAGTACCATCTGGGTAAGGCCAATGTGGTGGCGGATGCACTCAGCAGAAAATCATCGGGATCAGTTGCACACCTGGGGATGGTGTATCTTCCCTTGCTGGTGGAACTCCGGAAGGCGGGAGTTATCTTGGGTACAGATAAGCATGGAGCTTTGTTGGCCAGCTTCCATGTACAACCAGTAGTGATTGATCGGATCATCGAAGCACAACTTCAGGATCCGATACTCTGTATTTACAGAATTGAGGTCGATGCGGATGGGAGACAGGATTTTACCATCCGGGACGATGGAGCACTTGTGAAGTTGGGCCGTTTGTGTGTACCTGCAGTGGCAGAGTTACGGGCCGAGATTCTTGAGGAGACCCATAGTTCGGCTTATGCTATGCATCCGGGAGGTACAAAGATGTACCGTACCCTCCGGAACCATTATTGGTGGCCAGGAATGAAGAAGGATATTGCTGAGTTCGTGAGCAAATGCTTAACCTGTCAGCAGGTTAAGGCGGAACGGCAGAGACCGTATGGGGCTATGCAGCCACTTCCGATTCCCGAATGGAAGTGGGATCACATCACCATGGACTTCGTCTTTAAGTTACCGAGGACTCAGAGTGGAGTTGACGGAGTATGGGTGATCGTGGACCGGTTAACCAAGTCAGCCCATTTTCTGCCCGTTCAGGAGACTTATAAACCTAACCGACTGGCTCAGTTGTTTGTGAAGGAAATCATACGATTGCATGGTACGCCTGAATCGATCGTGTCCGATCGTGACCCGCGTTTCACTTCCAAGTTCTGGCGGAGTTTGCAAGCTACCTTGGGAACAACCCTACGTTTCAGTACTGCGTTCCATCCACAGACCGATGGACAGTCTGAACGGACCATTCAGACCCTGGAGGACATGATGAGGTCCTGTGTGCTACAGTTTCAGGACTCTTGGGATACTCATTTGCCATTAATGGAATTCGCTTACAACAACAGCTATCAGGCAAGCATCGGAATGGCACCCTATGAGGCACTGTATGGTCGATAGTGCAGGACACCTATCTGCTGGACGGAGATAGGAGAGCGAGCGGCTGTAGGACCGGAATTGATGGACTTAACCCTGGAAACTGTTCGAGTTATCAAGGAGAGATTGAAGACGGCATAGGATCGCCAAAAGAGTTATGCTGATCGACGGATTCGAGACTTGGAATTTGAGGTAGGAGATTTTGTCTTCCTGAAGTTATCTCCATGGAAAGGGATTATCCGTTTTGGCCGACGGGGGAAACTGAGTCCGCGTTTTATCGGACCGTATGAGATCGTGGAGAGGATTGGCAAGGTTGCTTACAGATTGGCGCTACCTCCAGAACTTTCTAGAGTTCACGATGTTTTCCACATATCGATGCTACGGAAGTACATACATGATGCTTCGCATGTACTTGGGGAACAACCTGTCGAACTACGGGAGGATTTGAGCTTCGAAGAACAACCAGTACAGATCTTGGATCGGAAGGACAAGGTACTACGACGGAAGACGATTCCTCTCGTGAAGATTCTCTGGAGAAACCAGAATGTGGAAGAAGCCACATGGGAGCCTGAGGCTCAGATGCGAGAACAATTTCCTTACTTGTTTCTTTGAAATTTCGGGACGAAATTTCTTAAGGGGGAAGGTTGTAACACCCCGGAAATTCGAGGGTTTTAATATTGTAAATTAAAGTTTGAATTGACGCTTTTACCCTTGGGATTTGTATGGCCAAATTGTTGACTTATTGATTGGTGGGTCCAATGGACTTTGACCAATGACCGTGACGTAGTTTGGGACGTCACGAGTCCATAGCCAGGTGGCACGTCCTTTTTGGACGATCAGGGAAAAAGTTATGGCTATCGGAAGTCCAGGGGCATTACTGTAATTTGGACGGTTAGGGTGAAAATGTTGACTTTTCTCTTGGAAACTAATTTTCACATGACTCAAGGACCGTTGGGTAGGTCTCGACGTCCTGAGTCCGTAGACAGGCGGCACGCCGAAATCGGACTTCGTACGAGGAATTTATGGTCACGGAAGTATTTCGCATTTAACCGAACCAACCGAGAACCGGATTAAAATAATATTTTATTAATGGGATCTGATTGCTTTAATCAAATCAATCTGGACCCTTGGATGAGTGACAAGTGTCACTCATCCCCTACATTCCCCAAAACAAGGATCTGTGTTGACCAATAGGTTAGTTTATTATTTTATTTTCCTTAAATCCTCACCATTGATCCTATGCTGAGATTAAATCTCAGCCCTTCATTCCATCCAGCCATCTATTTTAAAACTCTCAGAGTTTTCACTCTCACATTTCACTACTCTCAAACCGTGAGCACGGCTACCCCTTCGAACAAACACTCCAGCACCTCACCTCTCAACCTCACACTCACGGCAACACCAGGCGGCCAACTGCCACCCCCAGACGCCGGCTACCACTCCACGGCCACCCTGCACGGCCTGTTTTCCCTCAGACCCGAGAAGGAAACCCGAACAGCCCAAGTCACCAAACCATCCAAACCTTCACTCTGGGACTCGAACCAACGTACGGTTGGGTTCACCGTGACGACAGGACGACGAGGAACTGATCTGGACGGTGTACGGCGGCGACACGGCGGCGATAGGACGAAAAACCCGTGAGTACCCGATTTCCTTCCCTGCTTCAAAACGTCTCTTTTTGACGTTGAAATTGTTTGGTTGTTGTTAGGACACATTTATGGGACCTTGACGACCAGTTTGAACCAAGGAACGTGGCTGGAAGCTCAACGACTCGCCGGAGAAGATAACCTGAACCGGCAGCCAACCTTCGCGTCGATTTTCAGGTAGTCTTCCCAACATAGAATCTAGTTCTAATTGCACAGAACCGTTGAGGAGGTTGAGATGAGTCCATAGGAACAAATCTCACCTGAAATGGTGATCGAAATCGCGATCTGTGATCGGGTCGAGCCGTGGGTCTGCGGTGACCTGGTTCTCTGACCCGATTACTGTAGCTGATGACGTCATCATGCTGACGTCAGCAGTGACGTCATGATGACGTCATCATGTCAGAAACTGTCAGACCAGAGACCAATGGACTGCTGACACGTGTCCTCTGACACTGTCAGTGATGACGTCATGCTGACGTCAGCAGTGACGTCATGCTGACGTCAGCAGTACTGTAGCACGGTTGACCAGGCGCGTGGGGGCGTGTGTGAACAGTGATTTTGGTGGGACTACCACCATTCTTTAGGTTTCGATGATCCGGATCCAATGGCGGTGGTTTCGGGTCGATCGGAGATCATTAAGTTGGTCAAAATGAGAGTTATTGCCTTGGAAAGCGCGTTCGGGCGGCTTTTCCGGACCGGTTTCGGTCTAGGGTTTCATGGTTAAATGTTAGGGGTTTGTATTGACCCTTACGTATACTTTGGATGTGACAGGGATTGTGTAATTGTACCAGATCGAGGGTAAACGCTCGGTTTTCAGCAGGACTGTACTGTGAGTGGGCCATTTTCTTAAACCCTTGCGTGCATAAATATTTTCTGGTTTATTATACTTATTCACATGCTAAAAACAATGATGGTTTTGATGATATGGAAAATATGGTTACGGCACGTTTCACGGTATTTGGGCTTGAGACCCGTTTGATGAAACTTAATGATTGATTCAGATTTTATCTAGGTATATATATGCCTTGCATGTGGATATCAATAAAATGTATTTGGTACTGCACTGTATAGATTCATCCATATGATACTGTCTCCTCCGGATGAGGTACCCCGGAGAGGTCACAGACGTCTAGAACGTCCAGCGTCTATGACGCTAAGCATCGGGGATGCTGTACCCGAATGGGGTTCGGGGATTGAACTCGGAAATTGAGACCCGAGTGGCACGCGTAGCCTTGTGATTGTGACCTTATTGACGTCAGGGACGTCAGACATCAGGGATGTCGGGATTGGAGTGTATAGTGCAGCAACTAAAATTATACTTATGATTTTATTATATGCCCTATGGTTCATTTTATATGATTGATGGTTTTAATTACGGATGCATGCATGTTTGGAAAACGGAGGGGTAAATTATATGTTTTACTTATCCAATGATTTTATAAGCTTGAGTTTCGGTCCACTCACCCTTAATGTTTTTGGTAACCCCTCCAGGTCGTGATACTGAGGTAGAGGAGGAACCTGAGGCTGAGGCATAGATCTACTTCTGCGTACCTGAACCCCTGTTGGGTGGTGTACCCGCAGGTTTACTATAGAGTCGTGCTCGCAACTTGTAATTCTGGATTTCATCCCTTGTCTGACATTCGTTTAATTCGGATTTGATGTATGACTTTGATTTGGTTATTTATGCATTTGATGTTTTGAGGTTAAAATTGGTATGAATTATTGGGTGTCAGACGGGAGCAGGGCACGTCCCCTTGTGGTCCCTGTGGGATCGGGACGGGTCCTGTCATGTCACGAATCCGTAGGCAGGTGGCACGCCTGATTTCAACGTCCGAGGGGGAAATTTCGATGTTCGGAAGGTTGAGGGCCTAACCGTAATTTGGTTAAAATAGGGGGGAAAAGTTGACTTTTTGGACGATCGGGTTTTGGTACGTTGACCGAGGATGGTTAGGTAGATCTCGTTGTCCTGAGTTCGATGACAGGCGGCACGTATTCATCGAACTTACGATGTGGGAGTTATGGGTCTAGGAAGTTAGTTGCATAATTGTAATTTTGAGTTAAAAGGAGGGGTATTTTGGTCTTTGTACTTTGGAAATTGTGCAGAGAGAGAGGACAGATGGACGGCTGGGATTGAACCATGTGGGAGAGGAGTTGAGGGATTGTGACGCGTGGCAGGAGCTTAGTGGCTTCTAGGAGGCACGGTCCAATTATTTGGGGCTGAGTTCGTGTTGGTTCTTTGCACCAGACAAAAAACAGAGAGGGGGAAATTGAGAGAATTGATCGATTGTGTGCTAGTGAGTTGTGAGTGTGTGAGATTGAGCAGAGCATGAGAGGAAGACAGTGAGAGGGTTAGAAGAGGTGATGGTGGTGTGTGAGTGAGTGAGAGCTCACGGGGACAACCAGAGAAAACAGAGAAGATTGAGGGCTTGTGGTGGTGCTGTGGCCGTGTGCGGGTGCGATTGACCTCGAGAGGAGGCTGAGACGACGCTGTGGACTCCAGGGAACACGGCGGCGAGCACGGCGGTGGGCGGTTGCAGGTAAATTCTAATCTCCGTGTCTGTGCCCTGTTTTTCCGTTGAGTTTTGACTTGTGAGTCGTGAGTCTAGAGGTCGAATCGAAGTTCATAGGGAGGTCTAGGGGACTCAGTGGAGGTCTGGGCTTCTATTGGTTGTGCTGCCGTGACGGGTGGTGCACGGTGGGGGTTAACACGACGGCGGGTACTCTGGTGCTCTGTTTTGCCGTCGATGTTCGAACCTAAAGTCGTGAAGTTTGGGAGTGAATCGACGGTTAGGGTGAGCTGAGTTAGGTTTAGAAGGGTCCTAGGAACTGTATGGTGTTTCCACCGTGACGGGAGGTGACCTGGGTGGTCGGGAAGGGAAACAGAGCAGAGATTGGGTTTTGTTTCGAGTTTCAGTCGACGGTTTAGGGGCCGCGTCGAGGTCTAAGGAGGATGGGGATGGATAGAGTAGGCCTGGACGATGAAGATGGGGAAGAAAGGGAAGGAAATGGAGACGGGACGGCAGAGAACCGCTCTCGCCGGTTCGATTTACAGACACTGTGTCGAACCGGGTTTGCTCAAGGTAGCCGATGCACTGTAGCAGGCACGTGAGGGGCCACGCGCAGCCACTTTGGGCGGCGCGTGGGGGCGCGTGCGGCGGTTCTGGGGAAAATGGTCAACCTGGTTTTTAGTCTAAGTGTTCTAACGAGTCTAATGGAAGTGGTTTCGGGTTGTTCGGACGTCGAATCGAAGTAGTTCCGCGAGGGTGAAAGTTTAGGGTTCCGGTTCGTTACATTCAGGACCCGGGGATTTTTGAGGGAATTTAGGTGGATACTCGTGGACGTGTTAGTGACGCAATTTGGTGGTTGTTGACAGGATCGGGATTTCCCGAGGAAGCCGAGGAACGTGCAGGACGTATGGGACGCGATTGAGGGCTCGGTACTGTGAGTGGAACCTTTCCTTAAACTCGAGCATGCATAACTGCTTTTAATTACTTGTTTTATGGTTTTCTTTGTGATTTCATGGTTATTTGAATATGCGATAATTGTTTTACTTAGTTGCACATTTTTCGAGAAATAACGAATTTGACTCGTTTTACGAGAAATGCTTGATTTCTGATTATGATGTCATGGTTTTCAGATTTCAAACAATAAATGGTTTTCAATGATTATAAAGGGATTTTGGAACATGATTTCGATGATCAAGGTTTTTGGTTTTAGAATCGGATTTCGGAAAGCAGAATTTGGTTTTAAAGTTGAAAAGTGAATTTCCGGATTTGGGTTCGGAATGACGGTTCTGAACGCCAGAAGGGCTTCGGACCAGTAATTTCAGATTCGGGTTTGGAGGTGGATTTAGAAATGGTTTTCAAATGGTTTTGGATTGGATTTGCTGGATCTGGTTATTAGGTTTAAAGACCCGGATATTGTGATTGACGGGGGACGGGCCCGGATTGGGTTTAAAGACCCGGATTGAGTTTAAAGACTCGGGAGTTTAAAGACTCGGATATATTGATATTTCCCCCGTAGGCCTATTGAGTTTAAAGACTCGGGAGTTTAAAGACTCGGATATTATTGAGGCCTGTTGAGTTTAAAGACTCGGGAGTTTAAAAACTCGGATAGGTCCAGCAGGTTTGATCGGAAAATGATGATTTTGACATTCAGGGTTTATGATATGGTTTTATGATTCCTATGCTATGACTTCTATAACTGTTTTATAGTGTTTCTGTTTCTTATGATGTTTTCTGAGTATTGCATCCTACTGTTTTGATAACTGGGTTATGCATGTGGTTTCAAAACGGAGGGTTAAACTCGGTTTTTTGATAAATGGTTTTAGAACTTTTCTTTTATTATGGTCCACTCACATCTTCTGTTTTAAATTGCCCTCCAGGTTGTGGAGATAGCGCGGGGTCTTGACGTCGAGGCAGTGTCTGAGGCATAGAAGTGACGAGCAGGGTCCCAGAGTGCTTAAGTTTTTCTTCCGCGTGCGTGTAATTATCATCGGGTTTTTATTTCCTGTAATTCGTACTATGCTCTGTAAACTCTAACTTCGGTTTTTATTGAGTGCTTTCTCCTGCGTATGACTGTTTTGTGTCGGAGTGTCAGACGAGAGCAGGATTTACCTCGGGTTTCGGGGTGAAACTGGGGTGGGTCCTGACATCAGCCCCAAAATATAGTTTCCTCAAATCCGTAAAACCAATGTCCCGATTTATTCCATAAATCCGAAAACCTTCAATACCATCATGTAATCACATGGAAATACAAATCCAATCAAAATCACAATTCCATTAGGTCTCAAGCCTAAAATCTCAATTTCACGTAAATCCGTGCAACCGTAACTCGAGTTGCCATTTTCACGTTAATTCATGAAATATATCCGGGAAACATTACATAAATCCATCAAATCAATCCTTGACTCATAATCCGAGTCAAAACATCATTTTTCAATCCCGGGCCTATGCCCAAAACATCAATATCATAATTTCTCAAAAATTGTGCCAAAAATAATATAATAATCCAGAAAATCGAGAAATCACTGTATCGAAACATCAATCATGTCAAATCATATAATAAAGCATTTAAAACATATATACATGCATCACGGTTAGAAAACAAAGTCCACTCACACACACCGTCCAACGACCCGCTTCCGAGCTGCACGTTTTTTCGTAAATTTTGGAAATCACAATTCCTGTGCAAAATCATTATCGAGGGTCACTAATACTTCAATATATCTCATATAATTTTCCCCAATTTTTCTGGGATTTAAATACGTATTTAACACTTAAATCAAAACTTCGGATACACAGAACTCTATCGAAATGATATCTGATTTCCTCGAAACCAGTGCCAAAATGTTCGTTACACTTAGAGGATTCAAAATCATGTTGAACTCACCTTGAAACAAGGCTCCACGCGCCCCACCGTGAGTGGCTGCGTGTGACCACCACGCGCCTGCTACAGTGTCGCCATCCCAACCCGGTTTCCTGTAATTCGGGTTCTACAAGCAGCGAGACGACCTGACTCAATCCCTGTAAAATCGACATCATTTTCAACAATTGAACATTCAAATAGCCTCGTAAGGGTCTTAATGTAAGTTTTGCATCATCAATTACGTATATAATTACCTTAATCCTTCAATTTGAAGATGAACTTTCGAATAACCTTCAAGTGCTGTTCATCCATCGAATTCCCTTAATCTCAAATGTTTTCGTTGAATTGATTCATCAGAAAGCTTCATTGGACTATGATAAACTTGTTTTCGATCTCAATTTCATCGTTCAATCCCTCCAAGATCACAACTCAATCCTCGAAATTTCTCACTGTCGCCATGTTTGTTCTAAGCCAAACAGACACCAATTCTCTTCGTTCTTGATGTGGATTGGCTAGAAATGGTCTTAGGAAGCTAACTCAAGCTTCAATTTTGATCCTCAGAGCTCATAGTTTGAAATTCGAATTCTCACACCATTTTCCTAATTTTCGATTCTGGGTTTCAATTTCCTCTATGTTCCCTCGAGTTTTCCTTGCTATAACAGTCTCCTAATCCTCTCACATTTCCTCTCAAGGTTAGCTGTGGAAGGAAATTGGCTATGGAAGGAACTCACACAATCAAACTCTGTTTTTTCATGGTTCAAAGAAGAACAGAGAAGAAGATGATTGATAATGAAGAAGAAAATGACAATTAAGGATGATGATGGACAATGTAATCATTGATTAACGGGAAACATGATCCATAATTTAGGGATCTCAAAACATGGGATGAGTGACACTTTTCACTCATCCAAGGGTCCATAATCATTGATCAAACTTCAATATTATTATTTTAATTGAATTCCCGCGACGTAAGTTGAACCGATTTCAATCTCATGACCACAACTTTCCTGTTCGATATCCGATTTCGACGTGCCGCCTGTCTACAGACTCGTGACGTCCCGAACTACGTCATAGTCATTGGCCAAAGTCCTTTTGACCGTCCGAGTCAAAAGTCAACATTTTGCCCACCTCTAGGGTCAAAACGGTCATTTCGTACATTTTGTCCGAAATCGCTCAACTAATCACCGATTAGTCTCACTAATCCTTCATTAGTCACTAATATAATCACGGAATTCAGGACGAGTCGTTACAAAGTAAATGTAGAGAGATATGAGCGCTCTAAAGTCTAGAGAGAGGTTTCTCTAGTGAGAGAGTGGGATCCCTCAAATGAGGGTGATAATTCCCCTTATATAGGAAATATTAGGTTATGATGGTAGGACCAAAATATGGGCTTTAGTGATGGGCCTTCGAGATGAGCCTTATTAGTGGGCCTCGATGGTGAGCCTTGTGTGATCATTGAAGTCTTCTGGACGGGATTATTATTTGGTCGGATGTAGTGTTGACAAGTCTGTTTCTTGGTCAGACGTAGTGTCGACAAGTCCCCAAGTTCTTGACTGAGGTGGACAACCTCAGTTGAGAACTTCTCAAAAAAATGCACTGACCGAGAAACTTATTTGTTTTCGTCCACTGTTCCGCTCGGTGTACTATCATTAGTCCCCAAAGTCCTCGATCGAGGTAGGATACTGAGAGGAAGAATCCTTTATAGTTTGTTGTAGTCTAAGTCATTGTGACACGACCCATCCCAATCCCCCCGGGATTACCGTGGAATATGCCATGCTCCCGTCTAACACGAAGTGTCAAACAAAGGATAACCTGATGCCACAGCCCAAACGGGGCTTCCAGAGTGCGCAAGGATCGATGAAGGAGGTATGCGATGTCCCAGTCTCTGCTGCAGTCGCATCCGTGATCAACCTGAAGGGAATTAAAAACAACAAAGGATGTGAGTGGACGAAAATCATTAAGTTCATAAAACACATTTCACAAGACATTTATGCCCTTCATTAAAACGTAAGCATGCTTCGAAAACCAGTAATCAAAACATTTACTCAACAAGCCATTAGGGCATTAGCCCAATAACCGTAACTCAAAACCAAGTGTGAGAACTCAGCCCAAAACTATGGAATACCACATCCATAAATACAAAACCATGTGGGCCACCGCCCAAATCCATAAACATAAATCCAACCGAAAAACCAATTCATAGATTCAATAGTCCATATTTACCACATTACCATCTCTGGCATCCCAGATGCCTAGCGTCCCAGACGTCATATCTCACGGTATAATAAGCAACGCGTGCTGCCTGGGGTCTCTCTGGGTCCATATCTCTGACATCCCAGATGTCTGACGTCCTAGACGTCTAATCATAGCAATCCTGCTTCTGAGTCACTATATGGTCTGGTAGCTCCGTACAATGCCCCCTTGCAGGCAATGCACCGTGACTTCCCCAGTGTCCCAGACAACTGGAGGAGACCATCACATATCCTCGTATCAAGATGGTCTATGGAAAACAATTTTATCAAATCATTTCACAACATTTCAATGGGCCCTGCACGAAATTTCCATAAAACATCACAGTTCCATTTAGGGTCTCCGACCCGAAATCACATTTATGAAACATAGGGTCCCAGACCCGAAATCACATTTATAACCCAACTGGGCCTCATGTCCGATTCTGTAAACCACTAGGCCCACGGCCCGAATTTGCAAATCAACTGGGTCATGGCCCGATAGTGTAACTCAAATGGGTCTCAGCCCGATTCCGTAAACAACTGGGCCTCTAGCCCGATTTCATAAAGCAACTGGGCCCCCGGCCCTATTACGTAACTCAAATGGACTCCCAAGTCTGAGGTTTCCAAAATAATTGAGTCTCATGTGACACGACCCATCCCAATCCCCCCGGGATTACCGTGGGATGTGCCATGCTCCCGTCCAACAAGAGGTGTCAGACAAGGGATAACCAAAAGTCACTGACAGGACCCATCCCAATCCCCCCGGGATTAGTGCGGGATGACCCTGCTCCCGTCTGACACGAAGTGTCAGACAAGGGATATTTCCGACCTTTGCCCTCCCGGGCTATCAGAGTACGCCAGGATCCGGAGGAGGTATGTGATATCTTGGTCTCTGCTACAGTCCACATCCGATGTCAACCTGAAGGGCAGTCAAAACATTAAAAGCTGTGAGTGGACAAAATAAAAGTTTATAAAAACATTTCATAAAAGACATTTGTACCCTTCACTAAAAAGCATGCATGCATGCATTCGAAAACCATTTATCCAGAAAAACCATAATGAAATCAAGTACACGGGCCACTGCCCAAATCCATAAGGGACTCAGCCCAAATCATAAGAAACTAACCATACGGGCCACTGCCCGAAACCTGTGTAAACGCACATCATACATCATATCATATATAGCATACATCACATATACATATAATTCACACAACCAATCCTGTCACGGTTTCCAAAGCTACGCGCGTGCTACCCAGGTCTCAATCCGAGTCTTCTCAAAGTCAAGATCAATGTCCGTAGACCACTGACCCTACCCAAGGTAATAGTAATCATAGCCTTCCTGAGAGTAAGGAACCCAACTAGGGGGTGACTTCACTCAGTCGGTGCTCCGTGACTACTCCGGAGTCCACCCAGACCAACGACCCTCTCCGGAGGAGATAATAGAAGTAAAGGAAGGTATATGAATACATATATATACATAACATAAACATTCATGCCCGGTTCCCTTGAACCGTCATGATCCATAACATCCATTAACCAGGGTTCATGCCGATTCCCATAAACCGTCATGAACCAGAATGACCTGACAAAGGTTCATGCCGGTTCCCATAAGCCGTCATGAACCACAATGACCTTTCCAGAGTTCATGCCGGTTCCCATAAACCGTCATGAACTTGGAAATCTATCTAGGGTCCCTGACCCAAAATCATCAGTGTAAAACAACTGGGTCTCGTGCCCGAACATATGACTCAACTGGGCACCGTGCCCGATATCTAAGGGTCAGTCACGACTCCGATCATAGTGATGTGTGCAACCATCCATCCAGGACCGCTCTCAATCCTGGTATGTCGCCGTGAACGAATCAACCGACGCGACCACCACAAGATCATGGTGCACTCATCACCGATCGCTATCCTGAACCGTCAGCACTCCGAAGTCGAGCCTCCCCAGGCTTCCCGACCACGAATCGTGCACCGTGACCTCCCCGGAAGGAACACATCCCAATCCGGAGGCGAGCGTCGTATCGTCGATCGCCGTGCACATAGCACCCGTCGCGACCACGATTTAGACCCGGAGGTCGTAAATAGCGTCATATGCCCGAGACAAAACCAAATGGGTCTCATACCCGAGTTTATCATTTTAGAAATCCAAAACCATTTCATTAAAACCAATAAAGACATACAGACCCGTATAGGCACCGTATAGGGCCGAAACCTCGAAATACGTGCCTATACGTAACCACATACAAATGCACCCATGGCATCATCAAACATGTAATAAAAGACATAATAAACATTTATGCATGCACCAATTTAGAAAACAAAGTCCACTCACAGACCGTCCGAGCTGCCGCCTCGATTTGTGTGTCATACGGCTCCCCGAGCCGATCACCATCACCGGGACTCCCAAACCTGTCCAAATTAATTTAGAGGGTTACTAACTACTTATATAACCCCTCACTAAACCCCGTAATTTTCCGGAATTTCTAACTATTTTTAAAACCGAACCTAAACCTTCCGATGCTCCGAAACATATCGAGACGGTGTCCGATTGACACGAAACTAGTCCCAAAATGTTCGTTACATCGAATAGATGATTTTGTATGTTGGAACCTTCCCCAGATTCCCTGCCACGCGCCCTCACGCGCCTCCTGAAGTGGCTGTGCGTGGGCTTCACGCACCTGCTACAGTACCCGTCTCTTACTTTTCCTGCAACTTGGACCGGCGTAACCGGTCCAGGTCTCCTTCTCCCTCATTTTCGGTCCGTTTGCTTCCATTCCAATTCCTAAATTCCTATTTCTTCATTTCATATCTAACCCAATCAATCAAACTACCTAAAACCTTGGAAATCCGACCGGTTCAATTTTGAACCTTACGGTTCAAATTTCCCGAAACCTCCCAGGGCTTCCCCAACGTCCAACCTTCATCCAAACCTTCCTAAAAACTCCCTAACAACCTAATTAGTTCAACCTAAACGTCCAAACAAGCCCCTAATAATTAGAAATAAAAAATGGATTAAAATGGGCAAAACCGATTACCTCGCAGGTTGGCCACCACCGCCGTCCACGGCGGCGCTCCCTGGGCCGGCCACCGCATCCAACCGCCTCCCCACTCTCTGGTCTCAGTCCTGGTCGAAATGGATGGGTTTTGGGGTTGCACGGGAATGAGAGAAATGGTGAGATCGGGTGGGTTTTGGGTGTGTGTTTGAAATGGAGAAAATGGATTGGTTTGCACGATGCATGAAGGAAATATGGTGTCCATTGGATGGGTGACACTTGTCACTCATCCATTGGGCATCAGGACAAATATCTGGGCCCACTAGAGACAAAACTGCACTTTTTGTCTCGTAAAACGTGTTACCGTGAATAGTATCCTAGGACTTCCGTGAACCGTAACTTCGCCGTCGATCGTCCGAATTCGACGTGTCTACGGATTCGTATCGTCCTTATCTACGTAACGGTCTTCGGCCCTCGGCCATCGGACCTCTCGGTCAAAAAGTCAACATTTGACCCCTTTTTAACCAAAATTACCAAAATGCCCCTAAACTTTCTAACGTCATAACTTCCTCCCCGAACGTTGGAATTGAACGTGCCACCTGTCTATGAACTCGTGACGTCACGAACTACGTCACGGTCATCGGTCAAAGTCCATTTGACCGTTCGATTGAAAAGTCAATGTTTTTCCACCACTAGGGGCAAAACGGTCATTTCGCATCGTTTGTCCGATTTAGCCTAACTAATCACCGATTAACCTCACTAATCGTGATTAGTCACTAATCTAATCATGGAAGTTGGGACGGGTCGTTATAGTCACTGCCTAAACGGGGCTTCCATAGTGCACAAGGATCGATGGAGGAGGTATGCGATGTCCTAGTCTCTGCTGCAGTCGCATCCGTGATCAACCTGAAAGACATTAAAAACCAACAAAAGTTGTGAGTGGACGAAAATCATTAAGTTCATAAAACACATTTATAAGACATTTATGCCCTTCATTAAAACGTATGCATGCATCGAAAACCAGTAACCAAAACATTTGTTTAACCAAGCCATTAGGGCCTTAGCCCAAAAGCCGTAACTCAAAACCAAGTGTGGGAACTCAACCCAAAACTGTGAAATACCACATCCATACATACAAAACCATGTGGGCCACCACCCAAAACCATAAACATAAATTCAACTGAAAAACCATTTCATAGATCCATTAGTCCATATTTACCACATTCCTATCTCCGGCATCCCAGATGCCTAGCGTCCCAGACGCTTGACATCCCAGACGTCATATCTCACGGTATAATAAGCAACGTGTGCTACCCGGGGTCTCTCCGGGTCCATATCTCTGACATCCCAGATGTCTGACGTCCCAGACATCTAATCATAGCAATCCTGCTCCTGAGTCACTATACGGTCTGGTAGCTCCGTACAATGACTGACAGGACCCCGTCCCAACTGGACGTCAAAAACCGTGCCCGGTCCTGCTCCCGTCTGACAAGTCAACCAAATGTCCGAAACTACCCTTCAGTGCTTGCCAGATAAGGGATGTTTGCGCTGATTTCTGCTGCTGCCACTGCCTCACGATCAGTCCCGAACGTCGTACCACGGCCTAGAGGGTTACAAAACAGAAAAGGTGTGAGTGGACAAAAATGACCTCTTATAAAAACGTTTGCCAAAATACATTCTTACCCTCCAGTTTTCACAAACTTGCATGCATATCACAAAACATCAGTAATAGTATGAAATCATTCAAGTGTGAACCGTGGACCGATAAAATCAAAACATATTTTCCCATGGTCCATAAAACTCATGTTCACCAACTCAGTTCATGTTATAAAACATCAAATCCTGGCTCTCAGGCCAACACATGTGAAAACATAATCACCTGGCCACAAGGACCAAAAACCCGTACTCAATACCAGTACGTCATCACAAACAACATCAATCAGCACTAATCACAAGTGCACAATAAATATATCAATCCAATCAATCCGCACTACTCACAAGTGCACAAACTATCATAATCACATCTGCACTACTCACAAGTGCACAATCAAACCATAAACTGCACTACTCACAAGTGCTGCACTACGCGTAGGCTAATATCCAGCCACACTCTCAGGAACAGACACCTCTGGGCTCAACCCTCGGGCTCAGTCACATCTGGACGAACACATCCCCAGGCTCAGACCCATCTGAGTGGTACATCCAGGCTCAGTCACATCCGAGAAGCTGACTACCATAGGATCAACTCCCGATCCTACAATCACATCCCCCAAGCTCCGGTCGTCTGGGTAATCCCCCCAAGCTCCGACCGTCTGGGCATTTCACAATCACAATGAAAACCATCTCGGGAATTACATCCCAAAATATTTCAATCAAATCTTGTCTTCATACAAAGTCAAGATCATTCCCGACTGGGTCTCAAGCCCAAATTACCATTTTCACGTAACTGTTAAAATCACATTTTAAAACAATAAAATAATCCAGAAATCATCATTGACTTACCAACTAAGTCCAAATATCCTTTTAGAAATCTTTTAGACTCCGGGCCTAGCCCAAAACATCATTTGTACGTTCCTCGTAAAACGTGCCCAAAAGACTGATTAAAATAATCATAAAATCACAAGAAATCATTAATTTCATCAAATTCACAAGTGACTCCAAATCCGAGTCAAAATCACTATTCACTTGGGTTCTCACGCCCAAAATAACATTATCACTCAAATCCATGCGTTGCAACCTCCGTTGCCATTTTCACGTAAATCCACGAAATTGACCCTTGACTCATTCCTGAGTCACAACATCATTTTTCAATCCATGACTCATAATCCGAGTCCAAACATTACTTTCAATCCAAATTCAATACCAGACTCATAACCCGAGTCCAAACACCATTTTTAACCAAATTCATAATTTCTCGAAAATCGTGCCAAATATAATAATATAATAATCATAAAATTGAGAAATCACCGGATTGAAACGTCAATCATGCCAAAGCATATAAAATCACATAATATGGCATTTAAAATCATATATGCATGCATCACGGTTAGAAAACAAAGTCCACTCACACACACCGTCCAAAACGGTTCGTTTCCGAGCTGCACGTTTTTCCGTAAATTCTGGAAATCACAACTCCTGTCCAAAATCATTATAGAGGGTTACTAACATCTCAAAATACTTCATATAATTTTCCCCAATTTTCCGGAATTTAAATACGTATTTTAAATGTAAAACAAAACTTCGGATACGCGGAACATTAACGAAACGATATCCGATTTCCTCGAAACCAGCGTCAAAATGTTCGTTACAATGAGAGGATTCAAAGTCATGTTGACCTCACCTTGAAACTAGGCCGGACGCACCCTCACGCGCCGCCGTGAGTGGCTGCGCGTGGCCACCACGCGCCTGCTACAGTAACCAGCACAGTTGTCTTCTTCGCCCATTTGTCTGGTAAACGGGTTGGAAAACCCACGACAGAACCCGACTCAATCTCACTCAATTTGACATCAATTCAATCCAATCTTTCAACTGATCCCTTTTAATCCATCTCCATTTAAGTTCTGTAAATCGAATTACACAAATTAAGCTCTAAATCTTCACGACTCACGATCGATCCTCGACGGGTTTTCAATTCGAGTTTATTGATTCCGTCCCTGATTTTCAAATTAATTCATAGAGTAAGCATCGTGAGAGTGTATTGAACGTTTTTCCAAGATCAATTTCATAACATCTTACCTCTAACTAGTTGAACTCAAGCTCGAATTGAAACAGCCATGGAAGCTTCTGTTCTTCCCCAATTCGACAGCAATTCCCTTCGTTTTTGTTGCAGAGATATTCGGTTTGATCTCAGGAGTCTTAATCAGACCTCAATTGTGATCCTCATAGCTCACATTTTCGAATTCGACATTTCCCCCAATTTTCAAGATTTTCGATTCAGAATTATCCCAGGGGCCTCACTGTCTCTCGAGTTTCTCTCTAAATTCGGCTTCCTCAGTCTCCCAATTACACAAATGCAGCTCAACAACGGTTTATCAGCTGTTAATTGACAATGATTAAGACAACCCATAATTTAGGGAATTTGTGTCTAAAGTGGTATAATTGTGTTTTCCCTAATACACGATTCCATGTTATCTGGGGCAAGGAAGATGACAAAGTGACAGATGTCACTGTCTGGCAGCAAGAATCAATATTAAAAGACCATTTTGCCCTTCGTTCGACAAATTACCATTTTGCCCCTAGACTTCCGTGACCCGTAACTTGGTCACCCAAACTCCGTTTTCGACGTGCCGCCTGTCGTTGGATTCGTATCAACAAGACCTACGTAACGGTCTTTGGCCCTTGTCCATTGGACTTCCCGGGTCAAAAGTCAACATTTGGCCCATTTTTAGCCAAATTACGAAAATGTCCTCAAACTTCCGAACGTCATAACTTTTTCCTCGAATGTCGGAATCGAACGTGCCACCTGTCTATGAATTCGTGACGTCCCGAACTACGTCACGGTCATCGACCAAAGTCCGTTTGACCGTCCGAACTAAAAGTCAACATTTTGCCCACGCTAGGGGCAAAACGGTCATTTTGCACAATTCATCCGAATTCACTCAACTAATCCCCGATTTGTAACAACCCGTCCCAAACATTAAAGTTTAGATAGTGATTAAGATGGAATTAGTGAGCTTAATCGGTGGTTAGTTGGTCTCGTTGGGGGTCGTTAGGGTAGAATGACAATTTTGCCCTTGGTTTGGGCAAAATGTTGACTTTCAGTTCGGGTGATCAATTGAGGGTTGACCGATGACCAGGACGTAGTTTAAGACGTCATGAATCCGTAGGCAGGTGGCACGCCCGATTCCGACATCCGGGGAGGAAGTTGTGATGTTCGGAAGGTTGAGGGCATAACCGTAATTGGGTTTAAATAGGGGGAAAAGTTGACTTTTTGGAAGATCGGGTTTTGGTACGTTGACCGAGGATGGTTAGATAGATCTCGTTGTCCTGAGTTCGATGACAGGCGGCACGTATTCATCGGACTTACGAAGTGTGAGTTACGGGTCAAGGAAGTTAGTGGCATAATTGTAATTTTGAGTTAAAATGAGGGGTATTTTGGTCTTTGTACTCTGGGAATTGTGCAGAGAGAAAGGCATATGGATGGCTGAGATTGGGCCATGTGTGAGAGAATGGAGTGGATTGGTGACATGTGGCAAGTGTGTAGTGGGTTCTGGGAGGTTCCAGTGGGTGCACGGTCCAAATAATTGGGGTGCAACCGTGCAAATGTGTGTTTGGTTCGCAGAGAAGAACAAAAAACAGAGGGAGATTATGAGGAAAAATTGAGGGGTGATCGTGGATATTGAAGGCTTCTGGTGAGTGAGGAGTGATCAGAAAGAGTGAGAGAGATGTTGGGGTGGTGCTGAGAGGGTTAGACGGTGTGGTGGCTGTGTGTGAGGAAGTGGAGAGCTGCGGGAAAGCCAGGGGGGAACAGGGAGGAAATCAGAGAGTTTGTGAGAAATCGTGGCGGTGGCGGCCGTGTACGGTGCAACTGAGATCGTGGTGGTGTCATGAGGGGTACGAGGAGTCGACCAGCCCCAGCGGAGCTCACGACGGCGACGGGAGGCAGGTAATCCCTCATCCCTATATCTTTGCTCTGTTTTCCCATTGATGTTCAAATTGGAAATCGTGATGGCTGAGGTTGAGTCGAGAGTTTTGATGACTTGGGTTAAGTTTAGAAGGGTTTTAGGAACCGTCTACGGTGGTTGCCGTGACGGGGGAGTGCACTGTGGAGACGAGACGACGGAGGTGCTCTGTGTAACAACCCGTCCCGAGAGCCGAGATTAAGATAGTGATTAAGGTGGGATTAGTGAGGTTTATCGGTGGTTAGGTGGTCCCGATAGGTCCGTAAGTTTAGAATGACGATTTTGCCCCTGACTTGGGCAAAAATGTTGACTTTAGTTCGGGTGGTCAAATGGGTGATGACCAGTGACCAGGACGTAGTTTAGGACGTCACGAATCCATAGGCAGGTGGCACGCCCGATTCCGACATCCAAGGAGGAAGTGGTGATGTTCGGAAGGTTGAGGGCATAACCGTAAATTGGTTAAAATAGGGGAAAAGGTTGACTTTTTGGACGATCGGGTTTTGGTACGTTGACCGAGGATGGTTACGTAGATCTCGTTGTCTTGAGTTCGATGACAGGCGGCACGTATTCATCGGACTTACGATGTGTGAGATACGGGTCTAGAAAGGTAGTGGCATAATTGTAAAATTGAGTAAAAAGGAGGGGCAGTGTGGTCTTTGTGTTCTGGAATTTGTGCAGAAAGAGAGAACAGATGGACGGCTGGGATTGGACCATGTGGGAGTGTATGGATTGGATGGTGACACGTGTTGGGGAACTAGAGGGTTCTGGTTGGATCTTGTGTGAGCACGGTTCCAATTAATTAGGTGAGCCCGTGTGTGATCGTGTGTGTGTTGAACCAAAGTGAAACAGAGTGAGGCGGTGAGGAAAAATTGAAGGTTGATCGAAGGTGCTGGAGGGTTGTGAGTGTGTGACGGTGATCAGAGAGTGAGAGGGAGCTAGTGAGAAGGTTAGAAAACGTGAGGGTGGCGTGTGAGTGAGTCGGGAGCCACGGGTAATTCAGAGGAAATAGGGAGGAGGTGTGAGCTTGTGGTGGTGCGGTGGCCGTGTACGGTGCAAGGGAACTCGAGAGGAGGCTGAGGCAGCTCTGTGGACTCCAGGGAAAGCGGCGGCGAGTACGGCGGTGACCGATTGCAGGTAATTCCTAAGTCCTGTGTTCGATGCTCTGTTTTCCCGTCGAATTTCAAAGTGAGAGTCGTGAGTCTAGAGGTTGAATCGATGAGTCTAGGGTGGTCTGGGTGACTCAGAAGAGGCCTGCGTATCTCCTGGTGGTGTTGCCGTGACAGGTGGTGCGCGGTGACAGTTGGCACGACGGAGGGACTCTGTGTGCCCTGTTTTGCTGTCAAGGTTCGAACGACGAGTCGTGAAGCTGGGGAGTGAGTCGACGGTTCTGGTTAGTTGGGTTAGGTTCAGACGGGCCCTAGGAAGCGTCCGGTGTCGCCACAGTGACGGGAGGTGACCTGGGTGGCCGGGAAGGCAAACAGGGGAGTTCGGGCCGTCTGGTTCGAGCTTGAGTCGATGAGCTACGGGTTGAATCACGGTGATTCAAGGACGGGGATGGATAGAGTAGGGCTGGACGAAGCTCTAGGTGAAGAAAGGAGGTGAAATGGTGGCCGGGATGCAGAGAACCGTTCTCGCCGGTTCGATTTACAGACACTGTGTCGAACCGGGTTTGCTCAAGGTAGCCGATGCACTGTAGCAGGCGCGTGAGGCCCACGCGCAGCCACTTTGGGCGGCGCGTGGGAGCGCGTGCGGCAGTTCTGGGGAAAGTGGTCAACATGGTTTTTGGTCCAGGAGTTGTGACGAGTCCATTGGAATTGGTTTCAGGTTAATCGGACGTCGAATCGAAGTAGTTTCGCGAGGGTGAAGGTTGAGGGTCTCGGTTTAGTACGTTCAGGACCCGGGGATTTTTTTGAGGGAACTTAGGTGGTTACTCGTGGACGTGTTCGTGACGTAATTTGACAGGATCGGGATTTCCCGAGGAAGCTGAGGAACGTGCTGAACGTTCGGGACGCGATTGAGGGCTCGGTACTGTGAATGGACCCTTTCCTTAAAATCGAACATGCATAACTGTTTTCTATACTTGTTTATATATGTGATTTCATGATTGTTGGATATATGATGTGATTTTACATAATTACACGTTTTTTTTTTGTTGAGAAAATACGGTTTTCAGCACGATTTTACGAGGAAATGGTAATTATTGAAATTTCAAATGATAAATAGTTTTCAAGGAAATGGTAATTAGTGATTAAAGGATATTTCGGAAAGCGGAATTTGGTTTTAAAGTTGAAAAGTGGTATGCCAGATTTGGGTTCGGAATGACGGTTCTGAACGCCGGAAGGGCTTCGAACCGGGGATTTCGAATTCGAGTTTGGCTATGGATTTAGAATTGGTTTTACACTGAATTGGGATTAGATTTGCTGGATCTGGATATGGGTTTAAATACCTGGATATGGATTGACGGGGGACGGGCCCGGATTGAGTTTAAAGACTCGGGAGTTTAAAGACTCGGATATACTGATATTTCCCTCGTAGGTCTATTGAGTTTAAAGACTCGGGAGTTTAAAGACTCGGATATTATTGAGGCATGTTGAGTTTAAAGACTCGGGAGTTTAAAGACTCGGATAGGTCCAGCAGGTTTGATCGGAAAATGATGATTTTGACGTTCAGGGTTTATGATGTGGTTTTATGATTCCTATGCTATGACTTCTATACCTGTTTTTATAGTGTTTCTGTTTCTTATGATGTTTTTTGAGTATTGGATCCTACTGTTTTGATAACTGGGTTATGCATGTGGTTTCAAAACGGAGGGTTAAACTCGGTTTTCTGATAATGGTTTTAGAACTTTTCTTTTATTATGGTCCACTCACATCTTCTGTTTTAAATTGCCCTCCAGGTTGTGGAGCTAGCGCGGGGTCTTGACGTCGAGGCAGTGTCTGAGGCATAGAAGTGACGAGCGGGATTTCCGAGGGTTTAAGTTTTTCTTCCGCGTGCGTGTAATTGTCATCGGTTTTTATTTCATTGTATTCGTACTATGCTCTGTAAACTCTAACTTCGGTTTTTATTGAGTGCTTTCTCCTGCGCCTGACTGTTTTTGTGTCGGGGTGTCAGACAGGAGCAGGATTTACCTCGGGTTTCGGGGTGAAACCGGGTTGGGTCCTGACACTCTGTGCTCCCTGTTTTGGTCGTGAGTTTCAGACGGGAATTCGTGGACTTGGGGGGTGAGTCGATGGTTATGGTGAGTGGTGTGAAGTTCAGAGAGGTCCTAGGAAGCGTTTGGGACAGTCACCGTGACGGGGGGTGACCGGGTTAGCTGGATCGTGAAACAGGGGACTGGTTCGAGTTTCTTTCGAGCTTGAGTCGATGAGCTACGGGATGAGTCGAGGTTTTTGGAGTTGGGGAAAGGATAGCCTAGGTTTAGACGAAGCTCTAGGTGAAGAAAGGAGGTGAATTGGTGGCCGGACGGCGGAGAACAGTCCTCGCCGGTTCGAGTTGCAGCGGCCGGTTCAGTACAGTCGACTCAAGGTTGACGATGGTACTGTAGCTGGCGCGTGAGGGCCACGCGCAGCCACTTTGGGCGACGCGTGGGGGCGCGTGCGGCAGTTCTGGGGAAAATGGTCAACATGGTTTTTGGGCTAGGTGTTATAACGAGTCTAGTGGAAGTGGTTTCGAGTGGTTCGACGTCGTTTGAGTTTAGTTTCGCGAGGGTGAAAGCTTAGGGCCCCGGTTTATTACGTTTAGGATTCGGGTATTTTTAATGGAATTTAGGTGAATCCTCGTAGACATGTTAGTGACGTGATTTGGCGGTTGTTGACAGGATCGGGATTTCCCGAGGAAGCTGAGGAACGTGCTGGACGTTCGGAACGCGATTGAGGGCTCGGTACTGTGAGTGGACCCCTTCTCTATAACTGAGCATGCATAACTGCTTTTAATTACTTGTTTTATGGTTTTATATGTGATTTCATGGTCATTTGAATATGCTATAATTGTTTTACTTAATTGCACGTTTTTCGAGAAATAACGTATTTGACACGTTTTACGAGAAAGACTTGATTTCTGATTATGATGCCATGGTTTTGGGATTTCAAACAATAAATGGTTTTCAATGATTATAAAGGGATTTTGGAACATGATTTCGATGATCAAGGTTTCCGATTTTAGAATCGGATTTCGCGAATCGAGATTTGGTTTTAAAGTTGAAAAGTGGCTTTTCGGATTTGGGTTCGGAATGACGGTTCTGGACGCCGGAAGGGCATCAGATCGGTGATTTCGAATTCGAGTTTGGATATGGATTTTGAAATGGTTTTCAAAAGGTTTTGGATTGGATTTGCTGGACCTGGTTATTGGGTTTAAAGACCCGGATTGGGTTTAAAGACCCGGATTGAGTTTAAAGACTCGGGAGTTTAAAGACTCGGATATATTGATATTTCCCCCGTAGGCCTGTTGAGTTTAAAGACTCGGGAGTTTAAAGACTCGGATATTATTGAGGCCTGGATTGAGTTTAAAGACTCGGGAGTTTAAAGACTCGGATAGGTCCAGCAGGTTTGATCGGAAAATGGTGATTTGATGTTCATGGATTATGATACAGTTTTTGGTGTTTATACTATGATTCTATACCTGTTGTATAGTGTTTCTGTTTCTTATGATGTTTTATGGTGATTGATTTAGAACTATTTTAATAACTGGGTTATGCATGTAGTTTCAAAACGGAGGGTTAAACTCGGTTTTCTTATAAATGGTTTTAGAAACTTTCCTTTTATTATGGTCCACTCATACCTTATGTTTTAACTTGCCCTCCAGGTTGTGGAGCTAGCGCGGGGTTCCGGCGTCGAGGCAGCGTCTGATGCATAGAAGTCACGTGAGGGATCCCGGAGTGTTTTAAATTTTCCGCGTGCGTGTATGTAATTATTATCGATGTTTGGTTTCTTTATATTTTGTACTATGCTTTGTAAAACTTGACTTCGGGATATTGGTATAATTTCTCCTGCGTCTGAATGTGTTGTGTCGGGGTGGGTCCTGACACGATTAGTCATTCTAAACCATAATTAATTAATATTCAATCCCGATACTCGGGACGGGTCATTACAATGACCCCTCGCAGGCAATGCACCGTGACTTCTCTAGTGTCCCAGACACCTGGAGGAGACCATCACATATCCTCGTATCAAGATGGTATATGGAAAACAGTTTTATCAAATCATTTCACAACATTATAATGGGCCCTGCCCGAAATCTCCATAAAACATCACAATTCCATTTAGGGTCCCCGACCCGAAATCACATTTATAAACATAGGGTCCCAGACCCGAAATCACATTTATAACCTAACTGGCCTCATGCCCGATTCTGTAAACCACTGGGCCCACGGCCCGAATTTGCGAATCAACTGGGCCTCTGACCCGATAGTATAACTCAAATGGGTTTCAGCCCGATTTCGTAAACAACTGGGCCCCTGGCCCGATTTCATAAAGTAATTGGGCCCCCGGCCCGCTTACGTAACTCAAATGGACTCCAAGTCCGAGGTTTCCAAAACAATTGGGCCCCATGCCCGAGTTCATCTTTCTCATTTCAAAACCATTTCATCACATTATTCATGAAACCACAAGCACATAAAATCATAATAAAACCGTCAGCCTCGATATACTTGTAATACGGAAAACATCTCGAAATACGTGCAACATATGTGAAATAAATAATCACAATCACCATCATAGAAATCATGTGTATAAAACATATAAAACCATTAGGCATGCATAAAATTTATAAAACCAAAGTCCACTCACAGACCGCCTAAACGTTGCGCCTTGATACGCGTGCCATAAACCTTCCCGGGCCACACCACCATCACCAGGACTTCCAAACCTGTCCAAATCATACCCAAAGGTTACTACTAACCTATACAAGTCCATATTAAGAACCCTAAAATTTCCCGGAAAAGTCAACGTGTCCCATACACATTTTCCGAGGTGAAAAACCTCAATTTGACCAACTTAACGATCTCTGATCGACCCGAAACCACCGCCATTGGATCCGGATCGTCGAAACCTTTAAAATAGTTCTGGTCCCACTTAAAAATACGCTCCCACGCGCCCCCACCCGCGAGTCAAAGTTCTAATCAAACGTTGACTAAAAAGTCAACGCTAACGTCATCAAAGTCAACACTGACGTCATCATGAACAGTAAATCAACGGTAAAAAAGTCAACGGGTCAAAGTCAACTTGCCGGCGACCGAGTCAACTCGTCGGAATTTCTCGCCAGAAAACTCCATTGATGCCCCAAACTTCGATATCTCACTCGTTTCTCAACCAAATTTGACGTTCTACCTATGTAAATCCATCTATTCGAGCCAAGGATATCAAATATCAACCTAGAAAATTCAGAAAGTACCTGGATTTTAAGTTATGGCCATTCAAAGTTTCGGCCAGAATTCCAAACATCATTCTGGTCACCTCCAACGTCCAAATCCATCCCAAATTGAACCTACAAGGTCAAGGGAGCTCAAGGAACATAACCCTAGGCTTAGAATCGATCAACAACCATTAAAACCAAGTCCACCATTTTTGAACTAAAAATAGGATTTTCGGGTTTACCTACGAAACTCCGGCCACCGTGCATGACAGTCCTTGCCGTGGCCACCATTTGGTTCTTCTCAATGTCCTCTCCAACTTTCCTTTACACTGTAATAGCATTCAATGAGGTTTTGTGGTTTTAGAGGGAGGTTGGGTGTTTGGGATTCTTGAAGAACGTTGGGAAAATGATGATGAAGATGATGTATGGCGGGGTCAAGCCGTTGGCTGGAGGTAAACAAGATAAGTGAGGGTGGTGGTCATCTGAGTGTTTAGTCTGGGGTGATGGTTCTTCACGGGTGAAATGAGAATGGGAGATGGAGATGGCTGATCAGATTAATGGGAAGGAGGAAGTGGAATGAATGGTGCAGATTCAATCTTAAGAATCAAATGGACGGCTAAGATTAATGGAGAGATAAAATCATATTTTAATTCATTAGTGGAGGCATGATCCGATTTAGGGCCTTAAAACAAGGGATGAGTGACACTTGTCACTCATCCAGGTGTCCACAATCATCGGTCACTGTTTAATATTTTATTATTATTTTAATCGAATCCCGATTCGTTCGGTTAATCGATTTCGCTCCCGTGACCACAACTTCGTCATCGAACCTTCGATTTTGGCGTTCCGCCTGTCTATGGATTCGTATCGACTCTATCTACGTAACGGTCTTTGGCCCTCGACCATTGGACTTCCCGGGTCAAAAGTCAACATTTTGCCCCTTTTCCACCAAATTACCAAAATACCCCTCGACTTCCGAACGTCATAACTTATTCCTCGAATGTCGGAATCGAACGTGCCACCTGTCTATGAACTCGTGACGTCCTGAACTACGTCACTACGTCACGGTCGTCGGTCAAAATTCGTTTGACCGCCCGTTCAAAAGGTCAACATTTTGCCCACGACTAGGGGCAAAACGGTCATTTTGCATCGTTCGTCCGATTTCACCCAACTAATCATCGATCAACCTCACTAATCATGATTAGTTACTAATCTAATCCCGGAATTCGGGATGGGTCGTTACATCATGCCCGAGTTCATCTTTCCAATTTCAAAACCATTTCATCACATTATTCATGAAACCACAAGCATGTAAAACCACAATAAAATCGTCAGTCTCGATATACGTGCAATACAAAAAATATCTCGAAAATACGTGCAACATACCCGAAATCAATAATCACAATCATCATTACGGAAATCACGTATATGAAACATATAACACATTTAAGCATGCATAGTATTTATAAAACCAAAGTCCACTCACAGACCATCCAAACGGTGTGCCTCGATATGCGTGCCATAGGCTTTCCCAGGCCACACCACTATCACCGGCACTTCCAAACCTGTCCAAATCATACCCCAAAGGTTACTACTAACCTATACAAGTCTATATTAAGAACCCTAAACTTTTCAAGAAAAGTCAACGTGTCTCGTACATGTTTTTCGAAGTGAAAAATCTCAATTTGACCAACTTAACGATCTTCGATCGACCCGAAACCACCGCCATTCGATCCGAATCGTCGAAACCTTTAAAATACTCTTGGTCCCACCTAAAAATACGCTTCCACGCGCCCCCACGTGCTGGTCAAAGTTCTAGTCAAACGTTAACCAAAAAGTTAACGCTGACGTCATCATGAACAATAAGTCAACGTAAAAAATCAACAGGTCAAAGTCAACGAGTTAACTCGGCGGCGACTCGCCGGAATTTCTCGCCGGAAAACTCCATTGATGCCTCAAACTTCAAACTTCGATATCTCACTCGTTTCTCAACCAAATTCGACGTTCTCCCTATGTAAATCTATCTACTCGAGCCATGGATTCTAAAATCAACCCAGAAAATTCAGAAAGTACCTGGATTTTATGTTATGGCCATTCAAAGTTTCGGCCAGAATTCCAATCATCATTCCGGCCACCTCCAACGTCCAAATCCGTCCCAAATTGCACCTACAAGCTCGTGAGAACTCAAAGAACATCATCCTAAGCTTAGAATCGATCAACACCATCAAAATCAAAAACCCAAAATTTGAATCCCACGGTTTACCTTCCAAAATTCCGGCCACCGTGCACAACGGTCCTTGTCGTGGCCACCATTGGGTTCGTCTCAACATCCTCTCCAACTTTCATTCACAGGTCATAAGCAAAGGATGAAAATCAAGGGGGTTTGTAGAGATTGTTTCTCACGGCTCACTTCTCTCATGCTCTGTTTTCTTTGTAGTTCACGGCTTAAAGGAAATACAAAGAAGAAGATGACTGATAATGATTTAGAATGATGACGAAAGAATGATGAAGAATGATTAAAAACGGATTAAGGGAGACATGTTCCAAAAATTAGGGCCTCAATCAAGGGATGAGTGACACTTTTCACTCATCCAAGTGTCCACCAACACTGATCACTATTCAATAGTTTAATAATATTTTAATAGAAATCCCGGTTCGTTCGGTTAATCGATTTCGCTCCCGTGACCACAACTTCGCCGTCGAACCTCCGATTTCAGCGTGCCGCCCGTCTACGGATTCGTATCGATTCGATCTACGTAACGGTCCTTGGCCCTCGTCCATTGGACCTCCCAAGTCAAAAGTTAACATTTGACCCCTTTTTAAACCAAATTACCAAAATACCCCTCGACTTCCGAACGTCATAACTTCTTCCTCGAATGTCAAAATCGAACGTGCCACCTGTCTATGAACTCGTGACGTCCTGAACTACGTCACGATCATCGGTTAAAGTCCGTTTGACAGCCCGATCAAAATGCCAACATTTTGCCCACACCCAAGGGCAAAACAGTCATTTTGCACTTTTCGTCCGATTTCCCTCAACTAATCCCAGATTAGTCATTCCAAATCATATTTAATTAATATTTAATCCCTGTATTCTGGATGGGTCATTACACATTGGTTTTATAATGATTGTGTGTTGGTAGTCCCACGATGAATACGACCACATATATGAGCTTGAATTCCTTCGAGTGATTTTTTGTTGTTTGTGTGTGCAAGTTAGTATGCTAGCTAAGTTTAGCTTTTGATTGTGGGCTTGGTGATGTGTTTGAGCGGCTCAGTAATGTATTGAGCGAATATATGTTCAGTATGTATTAAGCAGCTTGGTAATGTGTTGAGCAAAGGCTAAGAGTGCCTATACTCCGACTCGTTTGTTTGAGTTATAGGCCGAATGTTGAGTGTAGGCTGAGTTGCCTATACTCCGACTCTAATGTTTGAGTTGTATGCCCAAGGTTTGAGTGTAGGCTAAGTGTGCCTATACTCCGACTCTAATATTTGAATCGAGACCAAGTGTTGAGTAGCTCAGTAATGTCTTGAGCGAATGTATACTCAGTATTGTGTTGAGCAACTCGGTAATGTATTGAGCAACTCGTTCATATGTTGAGTGTAGGTCGAGCGTTGAGTGTAAGTCGAGTTTCCTGTACTCCGACTATAATGTTTGAGTTGTATGCCCAAGGTTTGAACAAATGTATGAGTTCATGTATGCTTGATATGTACGAGTGTGTGTATGTTCGGCATGTATGAGTTCATATATGCTCCGCATGTATGAGTGCATGTATGCTTATGATGTTTATGATGTTCATAAATTTTTGTTTTGAAGTGTTACCTAGTTTTGTGGAGGCTTGTTATGAGGCCTTCTGTGGTGTGAGTCGAGTCGTCGCCATGAAAGTATGACGAGAGGAAGACCGCTCAAGTAGTGGATAGAGTGTGGAAAGTCGCTCGGCTAATTCATCATGATAGTGGTAGTGCATCCAAATTGTAGTAGAAAAGTAGAGTAGAAACTATTCGAATGATGGTCATACTGAGATAGAAGTTGTGGTGGACGTTCCCTTGGTCAGCCAAGTGCGGTAGATCGCTCATCCAATTCGTCATGAAAGAGTGGCAATGCACCCAAATTGTAGTAAGAGAGCAAGGCCCACGTTGTTAGGGGTGATAAATATTGTACCATGTTAGGCATTGTCTTATGAGAGATTTGAAGTGGTTCTAACCTATAGAATGTGATTAGTCAATAGATGATGAAGGAAAATGGAGTCCAGTGTTGGTGGTCACCAAATCCGACTCGTCAGTCTCCGCTGACGCTGCCAGGCAAACCGTCACCACTAAGCTTTACCACCCTAGTAAAGCTCCAATCAACAGCCAATTGGTGTCAACACCCCGTACTACAACTCACTCAATGAAGCGTAAGGTCAACGAAAAAACCTCATCTCGCAGGGCAACCCAATTCTGCGACATATATCCATCTCAAGTCCATAACTATCAACTCCCTCAGCGAACCGTGACGCTGAAAAATATCTCGACGTGATACCATCACGTAAGGCCACTCGTAGCTACGCAATCACCAACTCACTCATCCTGAGTGTACATATACCGTCATCATGCTCAGTCAGGTGATGTAACTGACACACATTGAATACTAGCCAATCAGTGATCACACATCTCCACATTGGGGTTCACTAGCCATCCGTGACTAAGAGCGCCTGCTCATAAAATCACTGAACCCAACAAAGATAACTCTGCCCAGTGCATAGTACTCAATGTCCAGTTCACACTCACCACCAAATCCAATGGTGTCGGAACTAAGGCGATACCAACCCGTATAGCCATACACCACTGGCACCTCCCATGTACCGTCACCAGATACCACTCGTTCCGTCTAGTACCAACCCTAGTACACCGTACAGGATACGTACGTCCATTTTCCAATAGGTCCACTGCATGGCCCACAGTCAACAGGATTCGATACTGGGGTTCTCCTGTCCCATCCCAGACTAGACAAATTGCTCATCCCAACTCATCAACCATTCTGGGTCCCACGGTCACCCGACCAGCAACACAACATCTACTCCCAAGCACGTCATCCAAAAGATACCAATCCAAGCACGCTCACCAAGACGTGTACTGTCATACCAAAAGGGCATCTAACCTCACTCACATTTACCGAGGCACACCAACTTCGGACTATCAGATACTCGCTCAATGGTTACCACTTCACATCCTATTGACTTCGAAAGGAATCCAATCCCATCATTCACGAGTCAAATCCTCGAGTCAATACAAACATTCCAGCTCGCTCGGGTACGGATTAACTTCGAAAAGAAGTTCAATCCAACCATTCTCAAATCCCAATATTCATGACAGAGCGATAGGCTCAACACCTAACCTGATCAAAACGATTACCAACCAAATCCGTCACCGCGTCACCCGACTGGTAACACCCCGATCCTAGATCGTCACCACGCCTAAGATCCACAACATCATAATCCGGATCCATCTAGGACCCACCCATACTCACAGCTAGCAATTCACCTAGAACCTGACCGTAGGGTCTTACACCTTCTGGAATTCTTGTCAACCACACAACACTCCTCAACTATGTTCTCATCTAATAATGCACTCAACAACATAACACATCCACTCTGTGGATCCCCTCCAATTACCTCACATCGATCCCCCTACCACTCCACCCAGGAGAGACCAAGGATGATCCAATACGATGTCACCAACATCCAATGCGAGTGCAAGCACAACTCACTGCACCCACCATACCAAGTAATCCAACATCGTCGACCAGGGCAGAGAATAAGAGGTCCTCCCTAATGACTTCGGAATACCTAATACCAATGCGGAAACGAGCACTTCTCTCGTCCCACAGTCACAACTCTCCTTGAAACTAAGATCCACCCATGTTGGGAACAGACACACTCCCCATGAGATGTCAAGTCCAACCACCAAACTCCCTACATCCGTAACTCACTTGGACAACCACGTGTCCGCAATCAATCCAATACTCAGACCTCATGTCAAATAATGACTATTTATGCACAAACACTGATTCCGATTGGGAGTTACTCAATTCTTGTCACCTCGTCTCTGTTGGGACTTATCCCAATACCTCACAATCTCCGCTGGATCCCATCCAGTCCATGATGAGTCAACCACTACTGAATCTCAAATACCAACGCACGCTCATCATGACAGAGTCACACCCCAACTCGTGGCTCAACACAATCTCACTTACGGGCACTAGCACCAGCGCTAGTACCAGCACCAACATAAAAACATCCACACTAGCACACCGTGTGCAAAGTGGGTAGCCCTGGATCTCCGTTCATACCGAGCGACGATCCCGCATCATCACTCGTACCCCGCAGCCATGGGTACCACCATTCAGACAATCCATAACAGGATAATGAACGTTCCCTGGACACCCCCTGATCCTCAACTACTACCACTACACCAAGTACCCCTGATGATCAGTTATCTCCACAAGACTACCGTCCCATAAAACCAAGCCATAATTTCCCAACTCCTCAATACCTGCCCATAATCCGGTCTTTGGCATCCCGAGTGCCAAACGTTCCTCACTCAGCCTTTCTGGTTCCTCTCGAGCCTTGGTACCTTACCATGACTCATCTCACGTTCTTAACCCAAATCCTGACTCATCGTGAGTCCCACATCCACATCTCGACTCCTCTTGAGTCCAATCTCATACCAAGCCAACTATGTCATCACTGACATACCCAGTCCCCGAGCAATTCCAATGCTCAACCACATTCTAAGAGACCAATAAGGCCTAAGAGATGGTACAAGTTGCCCAATTATGCGGCCTTCCAGCCACTGGTCCCGTTCGTCCCTGCGACCCTTGCAGTTCCATATCTAACAAATCGTAGTTCACAGTGTACACTACCCGACATCTGACCCTCAAACCAGGGTCAATCTCACACGAGATCTAACACGAGGTCCCAAACACCCTCTCCTACTCATCTCACTACCAGGTCGCGCACGAGGCTTACTCTTCGGAGGCATGATGTGGCAACAGAATCAGCAACCTAGCGCTCTGATACTAAATTGACAGGACCGCCCCCAATTAGGGCATTGTTAACCGTGCCCGGTCCTGCTCCCGCCTGGCAAGACGACTGAAATTCCCAAGTTACCCTCAGTACTTGCTAGACCAGGGATAGCCACACGTGCTTACTCATGCCTCCGCCTCTCGATCAGCGCGCCACGACCTAGAGGGTCAATAAAAAATTAAAAGGGTGTGAGTGGACAAAAATAAATCAGTTTGTAAAAACCATTTCGGAAAGACGTTTTTACCCTCAACGTAAAAACAATGCATGCTTACAAAAATCGTTTCGCAAACCGTTACATTTTCAACACAAGGAATCCGTATATGAAAAATCAAAACATTTTCCATACCTAAATCTTCGGGTCGTAGCCCGCAATCGTAAACACAGGGCCTCAGCCCAAAACCACGAATCAAAACCAGATACTTAACATGATCTAAAACCATCGACCACATAAACCGGGCCACAGTCCCACACATCCGAAACATCAGAACAACAATAAATCACGAGTCAAACATTTTGCTGGATATCAGGTGCGCCCGAGTCTTTAAACTCAAAACCATGTGCAATACAGGCCTTCCCTGGATATCAACGAATCTTTAAACTCAAAACATATTCAATAGGCCTCGGGGGTATCACAATAACCGAGTCTTTAAATTCATTAAGGGCCCTCCCCCGTCATCCATTAACCGAGTCTTTAAACTCAAAACGTGCTCCAGCAATGGCACCGGGTCTTTAAACCCAAAACAGTTTTCAACGGGTCTTTAAACCCAAAACATTTGTCAAACACAACAACGTGGGATCCATCCCAAAATCACATTTTTCACAACAGGACTCATGGTCCGAATTTCCACATTCGAATTCCTAATCATACTTCACAAAACATATTCAAATCACCATTACACACGGGGCATGTACAATCATACCAAATCACTTTATTAAATCTTTTTTCATTCCCAAATTCGAATTCGCAATAATGATTCCGTAAGCCGGCATCCGGAAACATCATCCCGAACCCAAACCAGGAACCCGTTTTCAATCTTCCGAAAATCGAAATCTCGTTCATCAAAATTACTTTTATGCCCTGAGCATCAAGCCCGAAATCACCTTTTTCAAAATCCGTTTTAAATCCTTGAAAACACCTCATATTTTGAATCTCAAGGTCAAGACATCAAAACCACAATCAAATCACCAAAATCACGATCAAATCGCAACATACTCGAAATCTCGTAAAACGTACAAAACTGAGACTTTCTCGAAAACCGTGTCAATACCGTGAATCACACTCACAATCATAAATAACATCTTAAAAATACGACACGCACAAAGTAGATAAAATCATTCGTTAAACCATCATCCAAAACCTACAGGAAACTATACCTCGAAATACGTGCAAATTCGTGTGCATATCAAAAATACGTATAGATACGGAAATCGAAATCAA
Organism: Prinsepia uniflora; assembly: GCA_032719365.1. NCBI lineage: Eukaryota > Viridiplantae > Streptophyta > Magnoliopsida > Rosales > Rosaceae > Prinsepia > Prinsepia uniflora. Next base: position 61,301,082 of record CM064875.1, read on the forward strand.
TCACAAATCATAATCATAATCATAGAAATCATAGAAATATTTATGCATGCATTAAATTTTAAAGCAACGTCCACTCACACACCGTTCTTAAGGCTCGGTTTCGCGCCGCACGCATTCCCGTAATTTTCAGCATTTTTCGGAAAACCCGAATCCTGTCCAAAAACACATTCCCGAGTCATTAAGGTTTCAAATAACAACATACTAATTTCCCATAATTTTCCGAGAATTAATCGTTAATTAAAAACGTAACCGAAACCTTCGGACTCTCGAAACAACATCGAAACGGTGTCCGATAATTTCGAAACCAACGCTAAAATGTTCGTTATAACGTATAGGATAAAAATCTTGTTGACTGTACCTCGGGATTCGTGCTCAAGCGCCGTCATGCGCCACCGTGAGTGGCTACGCGTGATAGCCACGCGCCAGCTACAATAACGGTGAACAGTTCGTCTTCTTCGCCCGTTTCCTCTACAAACGGGTCCGGTAACCCGCGAAGCAACCCGGCTGAATCTCCTTTAATTCCGGCTTGTTTTCTAAAATTAAACCATCCATTAGCCTCGTTTTGAACTTAATTAAGGTTCTGTGAGATCAAGCAAGTCTAACTTACCTCAGACCAGCTAATTGGGCTCAAATTCCCGATGAACGACCACACACTGTTTTTCCTTGGAGTCCATTGATCCTCATCGCGCTTCTGCAATTGGTCGAACCAAAAGCTTCGCAGGACTACCAAGAACCTATATTCACTCTCAATTGTAAGCTCGGAGCCCTCGAACCATTCCAACTTAACTGAGATTTCAAAAGCTAAACTCACAAGCCGTTTGGGCTCATATCCTCACCAATTCCTTCGCTGTTGATCCCGTTCGACTCGTTTGAACGTCTAGAAGCTCGAACTCAGCTCCAATTCCATCAATTGGCCTCCCAAATCAAAATTGAAAATGTGATTCGACATTGTAGTTTTTCGGGTTTTAGTTTTCCTTCCACCCTCTCAAACTCAACTCACTCCCTCTCCATATCTCTCTCACCACCCAGAGACTGATTCAAACACTCCAATTAATCGATCAAAACGACCCGTGCTCTGCTCAGCGTGAAAAGAAAATTCCAGTGCTCTGTCTCCCATTTCCAACGGCACCCAGCAACAGAGAAAACAACTGTGCTCTGCCCACACTGTCCCACGAATTCTGTTTCCCCCCAAGGTATAAACAATTCACTACACCAAGTCCAAGCAATTGGTTTCTTAACCAAATCGCCCGTGCTCTGTTTTTCTGAGGAGGAACCGACACCATACACGGCCGTCCCAAGAACACAGCCAAAATTACCATTTTGCCCTCACTTCACAATTTACCAAATTGCCCCTCACACGTCCTAGACCCGTAACTTGGTCATTCGAACTCCGATCGACGCGTGTCGCCTGTCTATGGACTCAGGGCATCGAGACCATCCTAACAGTCATCGGTCCTCGGCCATCGGACCTCCCGGACAAAAAGTCAATATTTTCCCTTATTTCATCCAAATTACGAAAATGCCCCTAGACTTCCGAACATCATAACTTTCACCTCGAACGTCAGAATCGAACGTGCCACCTGTCTATGAACTCGTGACGTCCCAGACTACGTCACGGTTATCGGTCAAAATCCGTTTGACCTCCCGAATTAAAAGTCAACGTTTTACCCACGACTAGGGGCAAAATGGTAATTTTGCACCGTTCGTCCGAATTCGCTCAACTGATCACCGATTAAGCCTGCTAATCATGATTAGTTACTAACTTAATCCCGAATTCCGGGATGGGTCGTTACAAAAATGGCTTCCCTTATTTATATGGAAAGTGACACTAAAAATCTAAGAAAAATAAAATACAAATTAAATGAAAATTACAATAAAAATAAATGGTGAAATTATGAGAAATTATGAGTTTTTGGCTGATTTTGGGCTGAATGTCTGTACAAAACCATGCTGGAAATTAGAGGAAGCATGCTTCAGTATGGGGCTACTGGCTGTAGGTGGTGAAATCGGCCGAAAGTTGCTGAATGGGAGCAGTTGGGCAACGCGTTAGGCGCTAAAAAGGACGACTAGGCTTCGGCATGGCTTCTCTGATGGGGGTAGGTGAGTTCGACGTGGGGCGGCAGGCGGAGCAGGTAGCAGTTGGTGCACGCCTGCTGAAGGAAGTAAGGTCCAATCGCGCATCTCGCGCTGACAAGGGTAGTGGCTTTTCGATGAACGCGCGCAGAATTGAAGTACATGAGCTCGGCATGCACACACCGAAAATGGACTTGGGCTGAGTTTTTGGGCCTAAGCAATGGGCTTGGGGCGCTGGGCTTCATTCAAATGGACTTAGGCTTGAGAATTTTGGGGCTAGGCTGATAGATTTTCAATTTAAAATTAATTTATATAATTCTATCGAATTTCGTCCATAATTTCTTCATTCGAATTCCGATCGGGACGATTCTTTCGCCAAAATGCTCCATATTTCAAGCTTTATTTAATTCTACAAAAATATCACAAAAAATATTATTTTAATATTAAAATTCAAGTATAAAGGGTATAAAATAATTCTTATTTGAGGACCTATCACCTCTCGGTGAGCCCATATTCAACTGAGTGCATATGCCCAAAAGAGATTGGGGTATGCCCTTGTTTTTTTTCCTTTTGGTGGGCCAAGTGGGCCTAGCCTGTAATGACTCGTCCTGAGAGCCGGGATTAGCAAAGTCATTAGTAACGGATTAGTGAGTCTAATCGGTGTTTAGTTGGTTACGTTTGGCCCGTTAGCGAAGAATGACGATTTTGCCCCTAGTTTGGGCAAAAAGTTGACTTTTAGTTCGGGCGGTCAGTTGGGTATTGACCCATGACCCTGGCGTATTTCGGGACGTCACGAGTCCGTAGACAGGTGGCACGCCCGACTCCGACATCCGAGGAGGAAGTTATGATGTTCGGAAAGTTGAGGGCATTACCGTAATTTGGGTAAATTAGGGGAAAAAGTTGACTTTTCGTACGATCAGGTTTTGACACGTAAACCGAGGACCGTTAGGTAGATCTCGTCGTCCTGAATTCAACGACAGGTGGCATGTCTTCATCGGACATTGGACGGGCGAGATACGGGTCTAGAACGGCAATGGCATAATCGTACTTTGGACTTACAAGTAGGGGCATTTTGGTCTTTTTGCACATTGGGATTTGTGCAAATAGAATCAGGACAAGTGTCCAGGCTTTAATTGGATATTTTGAGTTTGACCCTTGGGATGGTGACACGTGCAGTGTGTGTAGTGAGTTATAGGCGTGTGCACGGTTCCAATTATTTGGGCTGTGTGTGTTTGTATCGTGCAATTGAGATAAAACAGAGTGAGATTGAGAGAAAATTGAGCGTTGGTTGTGTGTGTTTGTGTGTCCTGGTGATTGAGTGAGTGATTAGAGATCGAGAGAGAGGTAGTGAGTGAGTTGTGAGGGTAGCTCGTGTGAGGAAGACTGGTGTGAGAAGAGGGTGAGTTCACGGGAAAAACAGAGAAGTGTTGAGGGAACTTGGTGGTGGTGTTGCCGTGTGTTGATCAAATTGGGCTCGAGGGGAGCATAGGACGGCTCTGTGAACCCTGCAGAACGCGACGGCGAGCACGGCGGCGATCGACAGGCAAGTAATTTCTTTCACCCGTTAGTGACGTATTAGTGACGTATTTTGGTGACTGTTGACGGGATCGGGAATCCCCGAGGAGGACCAGAAACGTACAGGGCATACGGGACGCGAGTGACGTACCCGGTATCTGTGAGTGGACCCCTTCTCTATACTTGAGCATGCATAACTATTTTTCTATCATTGTTTTATGGTTTTACATGTGCTTTCATGATTGTTGAATATGCTATATCGATTTTACCTATTTGCACGTTTTTCGAGAAAGTACAGTTTTTAGCACGTTTTACGAGGAAGGTTTGATTTCTTATTTCGGTGCCATGATTTTGGGATTTCAAATGATAAGTGATTTTCAATGGTTCTAACTGGATTTAAGACATGATTTGGTGATCAAAGGTTTTCAATTTCAGATTCGGATTTCGAGAAACGGAATTTGGTTTTAAGGTTGAAAAGTTGAATTCCGGATTTGGGTTCGGAATGACGGTTCTGGATGCCGGAAGGGCATCAGACCAGTGATTTCGGATTCGGGTTTGGATATGGATTTAGAATTGGTTTTCAAATGGTTTTGGATTGGATTTGTTGGATCTGGTTATTGGGTTTAAAGACCCGGATATTGTGATTGACGGGGGACGGGCCCGGATTGGGTTTAAAGACCCGGATTGAGTTTAAAGACTCAGATATACTGATATTTCCCTGTAGGCCTGTTGAGTTTAAAGACTCGGAGTTTAAAGACTTGGATATTATTGAGGCCTGGATTGAGTTTAAAGACTCGGGATTTTAAAGACTCGGATAGGTCCAGCAGGTTTGATCAGATAATGATTGCTTGGTATTTATGCTTTATGAAATGGTTTTTTATGATGCTTATGACGTGATTTCTATAACTGTTTTTTTTATGATGATTCCGCAACTATTTTTATGACGATCCTTGTGTGATTTATAACTATTTTTAGCTAATGGGTTATGCATGTATGTTTTCAAAACGGAGGGCCAAAATCCTGATTTGCTTATGAAATGGTTTTTGGAAAAACTCTTATTTTTATTCATGGTTCACTCACACTTTTCTGTTTTTAAATGCCCTCCAGGTCGTGGAGCTAGCGCGGGGGTTGATTTTTGACGTTGAGGCAGCGTTAGAGGCATAGAGTACTCGAGAGTGACCCCGGAGTGGGTTTTCAATTTTTTCGTTGTGCGTGTAACTTGTATATCGGTTTTTGTTTTACTTTGTTTTAGTATTATGCTCTGTATAGTTGTTGACATTGGGTTGTTTTAAAATCTCCTGCGTCTGGCAGTGTAATTTTGTGTGTTTTCGTGAGGGTATTTCGGTCTTTCGTTCTGGGTTGTCAGACGGGGGCAGGATATACCTCGATTTTCGGGGTGGAACCGGGGTGGGTCCTGACATAGCCGCTTGGTGTGAGAAAAGGAAACCGAGTGGCAGTTGTGGCCGGCCCAAAACAAATTTTGTTTATATTTTTATTTTAATTAGTTTGTCGAGTGGGCTTGGTTGCTTGGTAAGCCCATATCTAACCAAGTGCATAAGCCCAAAAGAGATTGGGGTGTGCCTTTTTTTATTGGTGGGCCAAGTGGGCTTGGCCGCTGGATGAGCCCATATGCAACCGAGTGCATAGGCCTAAAAGAGATTGGGGCGTGCCCTATTTTTTTAATTTTTTTAGTTGGGCCTAGTGAGCTTAGCAGCTAGGTGAGAGAAAAGGAAATCGAGTGATGGTTGTGGCCCAAAAAAAATTTGTGTTTTTTTTTGTTGACCGAGTTTTGTTGGCCGCTCGATGGGTATCGAGCAATTGAAGGATCCTCAGATGGTCGCCGAAGAGGCATCAATGGACACCACGTAAGCCTTTTGTGAAGCTTCAGTAGACCCCTATCGAAATGGGTATCTTAGGCATCGGTGGCTCACTGTTGAACGGGTCATGAGAGGCTATTTTTGACGATTGATAAGGACATCGATGTCAAGAGGTCTGTTGTTGGTGATGGGTCAGTGGTGTACCTCTGGTGGTTGTCGTGGCGATATTGAGTCGACGTGGATCCCATCCATAGACGATGTTATAAAGAGGGTCAAGGAAGGAACCTAGGTCGACATTGGGTGGTCTGCAACAGAGGGATGATGTGATGGAAGAGTTGGCTCCACCGCTCATCGTGTAGAGATGATGTTGAGTAGTGTACCTTGGGGAAGCCTGGATGCCTGGTGGATTGTCCCCAGTGGCCGCTGTTGGCATCAAGGCTGAGCGGTCTATGGAGCTCGATAGGCTCTCGCCGAAATGGTGTGTTGGGCTTTAGGGCCGAGAAGTCCAGTTGCACTAAGGGGGAACCTGTCGAAATAAGTCCTAGTATCTCGATTGAGAGGTATACTTGAATTCGGTAGGTTGTCTCCAAATAGGCCGTCAGTGGCATGATATTGAGCAAATTTGTTGGGGATCGATGGATCACTGCTGAAATTCCTATCTGAGGTGGATGTGTGTGTGCAGGAGGCCAGAGGGTCGAGCAAGTCAATCCAACGGTGAGACTGGGTCGGGGCCCTTTTTCACGTTATCGACCATAGGCTAGCTTCCTACAGATTGATGGGAAAGTCGTCGCCGAGCAACCGCCCCAAGGTGTCGACCAAGTGGTTTTCGTCGATTGTGGAAGAGCAGAGAGACGGTGGTGCAGCTCTAACAAGGTGCGGTCAGCATGGCAGGTCTAAGGTCCGGTTTGTCAAGGACGGCCGTGCGGGTCAGAGTGAAAATAAGATATGTGTGTTTCCTCCCTTGTCTTTTAATCGAAGTTTTTTTTAGCATGAACTGGGGTCGGTGGTGGATGGATCCGCGAAGCATAGTGGTTGATAATAGAACCCTTATTTTTCTTTTCTTCTTATCTAGATTTCCCTGATGTCTAACCGAGGTAGCGAGTCCAACATGGTTCGAAAGGTATGCTGATGACGACCAATCAGGGGCTTCTTCTCACTTTTCTCCATCTGAGTTGAGGGAGAAAAGTGTCTCGGTGGAGATTAGTGATAGTGGGAAGATCAAGAAGATACCTACTCGGGGTGAGCAGACTAGCATTGAGACGTTTGGTTGGAGGGAGGGCAATGAAGAGGTTGCTCTGAAGGAAAGGTGAATAACTAGTAATCTGTGTTGTGAAAGTTACTTCGCCAAAAAAACGGGTCACTGAAGTTTATCTGAGGAACGAAGGTAAAGGCTTCAAAAACTGTGGTCCCAACTACCGAGTCATTAAAGCAAGCAAAGTTTTTTGTGGATGAGCTGATTAGTAAGGAGACCGATGAGTGTTTACAGAAGTGGCGGATGACGTGGAATATTCTCTCGGGGTGCAGCTGAAACTGGTTGGTCCCCAGGATGTACCAAGTAAACCTCCCCCAGCCTACAAATTTTTCTACGCCGAGCTTTACATGCATGGGGTAGGACTTTCTCTACTCGGTTAGCTCAATCTAAACGTGTGGATTGTGCTGATCAGTCTGTATACTGTGTTCTAGAAGGCGAGAAAGTTTGACCCGACCTATAGGCAAGTGTTGCACTTGCATGAGTTTGGTTAGGAACAGCTATAAGACCTGTGTCTTGGTAAGGACGGTGAACAATCCCACATCTCTCGAGGAGGGAAAAGTGACGTGCCTTATATGTGTGGGCATCTATCTTCCGAGCACGGGGCCTTTTGGGAGCTCACTAACTTTGAGTTTGGTTGGAACTCCAAAGTTAAGAAAGATTGGGCTGGAGAAATCTCAAGATAGGTGACCCACTGGGAAGTTGTGCGTGAGTTCCCAGAAACAAAACCGTGAGGGCTCAGTCCAAAGCGAACAATATCGTACTAGGGAGGTCGGGTTGTAACAAAATGGTAACAGAGCTAGACTCCGACCGGAAGTGTGCCAGCGAGGACGCTAGGCCGCAAGGGGGTGGATTGTAAGACCCATGTCTTGGGAAGAGCAGTGAACAATCCCACATCGCTAAGGGGAGGGAAAGGTGACTTGCCTTATATGTGTGGACATGTATCTTCCTAGCACGAGGCCTTTTGGGAGTTCACTAGCTTTGAGTTTGGTTGGAACTCCACAGTTAAGTGAGATTGGGTTGGAGGAATCCCAGGATGGGTGACCCATTTGGGAAGTTGTGCATGAGTTCCCAGAAATAAAATCGTGAAGGCTGGGCCCAAAACGGACATATCGTGCTAGGGAAGTCGGGTTGTGACAATAGCAGAGTAAGGGTTGGGCGCACGCTCAGTGCTAGGATAAAAGTGTTCGAGGGGAATTCATCTTGGATCTTCCATCAACCTAGAAGACCTATAAGATAAAGTTTGTCTTCGTCGATGGAGACTAGAGGGGGGAGGGCATTTCGTCGGAGTTCCACGAGTTTGGATGGCCCGAGGTCTTTGTGGCAGTTCATTTTTGTTACTTTTTTTATACTAATCAGTGTCATGTGACTAACCTAAGTTTATGACAGTACCCGTCCCTAAAATTCTATGAAAACCCGGAATAGTCCTGCTCCCATTCCCGTATGAGAACTCTTATCAGATAAGGGATATTACCAGTTCTATCCAAGCCCATATTTTATTAAATTAACCAAAATAAATTTGTCCTTGCGAGGTTACCGCTCTCATCCAACCCACTTAACCCCATCAAGAGGTAAAATTTATTGAACTCCATTTAGGGTTTTAATTCTATTACGATAATTAACGCTAATCACAATACTAGTCAAATAATAATATTGTTTAATAATAAACTTAACAAATCATATACACATAAATATTTATAGGTCGTTTTGCATACCTTGTTTATAATCAAATACTTCAATAATAATTCATCTTATTTTTCCCTTACTTAAATCGTAATGTGAAAACCGAGAAGCATATGTATAGTAAAACTAACTTCTCACATCTCAACTATAATTCATATAATAATCATGTGACAAAGATTCTATAATAGTTATAATTTGTTAATTAGAAACCTGCTACATAATAATCAAGTTTAATTCCATGTAAATCCCTTTCAAAGATCAAATTAGCCTTAATTTACACGTATTTTCCTTATATTAATTATTAATTTAAATATATCATAATACATCCTAATTCACCACAAACGCCCATTAATAATTCATAACCATTAGTAGCATTAACATCAACACCATCCAATCGTCGTATTCCAATTTTATAGATCTTTACAACAAAGATAACATCATATTAAATCTACTAATTAATTATAGATTTAGTAGATCAGCATATTATGTTTAATACTTGGAACCATACCCAAACAATGTCCAATTACCTTGAGATTTGTACCATTAAATTCAAAATTGGAAGACAAACATTTTTTGTGTTGATCGGACGGCGAGACGACGTGGCACGCGCTCCCACGCACCACTTTACCTCTCTACGTGTGGGCTTCACGCGCCCTGCGCAGTCACCCCTAACATCCAGTCGGGTCGAATTGTGAGCCTGCGCGCAGGACCCGACCCGGCAGCCTAATCCGATTCGAAAACCACCATGTCTCCACCATTTTATTTCTTCCAACCATCTATCCTCATCTAGTCAATCCTAGGAGAAGTTCGATGGCCTCAGAAACATAGAAAAATGTACTTTGAATGCAACCCGAATCAGAGCTTTTCAGTCATGCTTTCCTCCATGGTTTCTAGGCCTTCCTATGTGCCACTCCTTCAGTTTTTCGATGTTTAAGGCTCCTTATAGCTTAAGAAGTTTGTTAGAATCTTTGCTTCGAAGCTTGGACTTCTCAAATGGGTTAAGTGATCACGTGTTGGTTTCGGGTTTCCGGGTTCATAGTTCTCTCATCTTCCCTTCTTTCTGTTTTTCTTTTCCTCTTTCTTCTTCTTCTTTCTCTTCTTCTTTCCTTGTTTCTATCCTCATCTCCCTAGTTTCTCTCTTTCGGCCATCACATTTCATGTTGATCAGCCACACTCCACCGAAAAACCACCATAACCAACACACAACATCTATATACATAGGAGTAGGTCAATGGAGGAATAGGGAAAGGAAGGGATCAGAATTTTCTGGATGTTTGTCCCTTTCACAAAGTATCCTATGGTTAAATTACCAAAATACCCTTGGTAATAAAATTACCATATTACCCTTAGTCAGTTTTAACCTGTATCGAATCCTTCAAATATATGATTTTGACATATTACCTTTCTACGAACTCAGGAGCCTAAGACCTTTGTAATGGTCCTTGCAGAATGTCCAACAAATACTCAAGTAAAAAACTCACTGCTTAACCTTCTGAAGGCAAAATCGTCATTTCCATATCATTTTTCCAAATTTTATTTTCCTCGATTGTCTTGGTCGTTACAACCTACCCTCCTTAAAAAAAATTTCCTTAAAATTTTAAATCACTAGTTGTGGTAGAATCGAGAATTACCTTATATATAGGGTTTAGCTTTTCAACCACACTAATTATATTAACAAGTTTCCTCGTAAGGAATAACTTCTAGGAGATAGATCTCATTTTATCTTCTTACTCAGATTGAACAAACAAGTTTCTTAAAGGTTAATCAACTTATCGACTTAAACACCAACGATTGTGAAATCATGTATACTCTAACTTAATTACACAAGCAGCCTCTAAATGATCACGATAGTACCAAATATAGCTCATGGGTTATATCACATAGTTAAGTTCTATGAACAAGTAATTGCAATCCTCATAATACAAATCATAAAAAAAAATTAAAAAAATATGAGTAATCAAATCAATAAAAAGAAACATCGAACTATAACAAGAATCATACTTAAACAACCTTTTTCTCAAGGTTCAAAAATCAAACATTATAATCAAATTGACCTTTGGAACTACATAAACAACATCCAAGTCATGTCAAGCATTTATCATATGAGCAATGAATATTATCCACGAATGCACACAAGCCTTATAATCAGGCTCAACCGATTCGCAACTTGAATGTCCATCACAAGGCCTCACAACTTTACATACAAATTGTCCAGGAACTGCACGAAGCATCATCTGAACCAAGTCCGGGACTGCACTAACGCACCATCTGGGCACGTTTTGGAACTACACATAGCACCGTCCAGACTATCATAACATCCCCCAGAAACTGCAAGAAGCACCATCTGGGTCATTACAACATCCTCTGAGAACTGCACGAAGCACTATCCGAGTTCTCACAACATCCCCCAGGAACTACACGAAGTACAATCCGATAATTTCAGTTGCTAAGGTGGAAAAGTATCGATGATTTGCATTGGTTCGAAAAAATGAAATTTAGGTCATCGTGACCATAGGATCTTTCGCCATTTTTGGGAAGCTGTCAAATGCTGCAAGCGGAATAGAGGCAAGTTTGCCGATATGGCAGTAGGAGGTGAGCTCGGGTTAATGTTGTGAACACCCATACCCTGAAACTTCGAGTCAAAGGGTCTGAAGAAGGATAGTATTAACTATGGACTTTCTTATAGTTATTGTACATGGTTAGGATGTGTACTTACACCATGGAAACGTTATTTCTTTTAGACAATTGAATCCTCATAAGTCCCAAATTGAACTTGGAGCTGGCGGTAATAGTACATTTATTAAAGATCTGAAGGTACTATCTTTATAGAGAGAAGTGCATGATTTTTATCTTTACCCTGAAAGATTTAACCTGAAACAACGAAGGTGATGAGAATTGATCAAGGATATTATGAAGTATAGATGGCATGCGAAATTGTCTGTTGATGAGATTATTAGATTACACGGGATCCTAGAGTCAATCATATTTGAATAAGTTACATTTCATTACTGCTTTTCATCCTTCGATGGATGGTCAGTCCGAGATAACTATTCAGATATTAAAGGATATTAGTAGGTATGGGAATTTCGGAAGTGTTTGTTTCCAGAGGAGTTACCAGGTTACCACCCTACATGGAGGTTGATTTTATTGTTAAGTTGTTTCTGGGCACTCGATTGATATCACATGTTTGTTTAAATTTAAGGACGAAAGTTTTTAAGGGGGTAGGTTCTAATAGCCTGAAATTTTGAAAAAGGGTAAATTTGGAAAATTAAAAGTGAAATGACGATTTTGCCCATATAAGGTCAAAGGTTGACCTTTTCACTACGTTTTGGACGTTTCGTGAGGACTATTATGTAATGACCCGTCTCAAATTTACGAGATTATTAAGGATAATCAAGGATTAATCGAGGATTATCGGACGATCACGGTGAAATGACGATTTTGCCCCTAAACGAGTAAAATGTTTACTTTTGACCCGGGAGGTTATTGGCACGTGGACTGAGGTCCATTACGTAGATTGAGACATTACGAGTCCACGGACAGACAACACGTCGAGATCGGGCATCATACTGGAAAGATACAGGTCTATAACTATTTTTTTGAACTATTTTGGTTGCTCGATTTGCGAGGTAGTTAACTTTGGTGTTTGACTTGTGGGACCCAAAATATATTTGAAGGGATCACAGGATGAGTGACAAGTGTCACTCACCCAATGGCCCTCACATTACATACTTGCATCATCTCTCATTTTCCCTTTCATTTTGCATCCAAACTGAAACCCACCCCAAACCAAAACCATCATCCCCCTCATGTGGTGCTAACTTGGGAGAGAATGACTGAGAGACAGAGTGAGAGACGTTGGATTGTGAAGCCGTGGCAGTGGTGGCTGATAACCACGAAAAACAAGGTAAGTCGTGGGTTTGAATTTTGAATTTTGGTTTTGGATGGTTGTGTGGGTGATCTGACACCGTGGTTGTGTTCCTCGAGTTGGGACGAGTTCACAGGGCCAAGGATCGAAGGAAATGGATGATTGGATTGGCTGGGAGACTGGTTCAAAGGCGACTCGTGAGGATTCGAGGTTAGCCAGCCATTTTCAGGTAACTTCTTCTTGTTTTGAAGTCATAGATCCTCTCATGGGAGTAAGACGAGTGTGTAGGAAGAAGAATGGCTGAAAACAGTTGAGTTTTGGTTGAGTAACGATCGGGTTAGGGTTGCAAGTCAAATGACCCGTTACAGTGAAGCGAGTCGACCCAGCCAGAGGTAGAGGATGATCATGTGGCAAGCCATGTCATCATTATCAGGCCACATGGCCAACCAGAGGGTCACATGTGGCCAGGTGTCATTCCAAACAGCAGTTGACGTGGCAGTGCCATGTCATCCTTGTCAGACCACGTGGACTAGTGAGGTGGTGTCACGTGGCATTGTATCAAGAATTGTCAGGTGACGTGGCAGCCGACGCCAAACTTGTCATACTATGTGGACCAGTAAGGTGGTGTCACATGGAAGTGTGCCAGAGACTTGTTAGAGGTGTCAGTTTCAGAGGATGACATGTAGCACCAGTTAGGGAGTGCCATGTGGCATGTTGTCAGAGCTGTCAGATGTCAGGCTGACGTTAGTAGATGACGTCAGCTAGGGCTGACGTCAGCGTTGACTTCGTGGGCATAATTTTGAGGTTAAACTCGTCTTGTTTGAAAGGTTTCGATGATTTGAATCCAATGGTGGTGGTTTCAGGTCGATCGGAGATCAGTTGATAAGCCATTTGGAGATTTTTAGCCTCGGGGAGCGTGTTCAAGACACGTTTACTGTAGCGGGACTTTTGAGGGTTTTTGTTATAGACTTGTATAGATGGTTAGTGATCCTTGGGGTATGATTTGGACAGGTCTGGACGTTCCGGAGACGTTGGATTAGCCTCGGATTAGCTTACGACGCGAATTGTGAGCGCGCAGCTTGGACAGTCAGTGAGTGGACATTTGCTTTATAAAATGATGCATGCATAAATGTTTTATATGTTTTATGAACATGGTTTGAGATGCACTGATTGCATATGATTTGAATATGATTTGTGTTTGATGTTGAGCATTTTCGTGGAAAATGTTATATTGTACGTATTTCGAGATTTGTATTTTATGTGATACTTTGGGCTTAGGCCAAGTTTTCTACATGTTTGGGATTTCAGTGATTTGAATAATGTTTGTTTATTGGTTTTGAATGTTTTCATGGAGATGCGTGAGAATTGCATTTTGGGCTTGTGTCCTAGTTGGTTTATGATTTGACTTAGAGTACAGTCAAACGTGAAATTGAACAATGTTTTGAATAGTGAAATAATTTTCAGATTTGGAAATGATATATCGGCTTGTGACCCAGTTTTGATTTATGATATGAGATTTTGGGCTTGTGATCCTATTATGGATTTACGAAATGATATTTTGGGCTTGTGACCTCGTTGGAAATGATTTTGACTCAAATTGTGAGTCCTTGTGAACTAGAAAGAAAGATTATGATTTGAAAAGGTTTGCCTATTGATTTGATGTGTTTTGGAGGAAAGTCTAGACACTGTTTTTATGATGGTTTTGTGGAACGTATTTTGATGAACCTATATTTCGGGTGTAGACTCTAGAAACCACTACGGACTCTGGAAACCCCAAGTGGGTTATTGTCTTATCCCTGGTCTGACACGTGGTGTCAGACGAGAGCAGGACATCCCATGATAATCCAGGGGGATTAGGGATGGGTCCTGTCAGCTTGGTATCAAAGCACTGGGTTGCTTTTGTGGTGCCACGCACCCTCAGTACACGATAGTTTTGCTTCAGATGTGATGTCTCTACGAAAACAGCCTCGTCATCAACCTGAGAGTGATGATAAGAATAGGAAACCATTGGGTTGATTAGGCATTAGATGCTGAGTTGTAGAGGTTTGGACCCTAGAGAAGGGTCGAGTTTCTTGTGGGCCAAACGGTTACTGGTTGATTGGATCCTAGTATGGTGACTTTTCAGAGTTGTGACCGATGATTGGTCAAGTTGGATGTGCTGCTTCTAATAGCTGAGGTCGTTGATGACCCTTATTTGAGGACGGTTGAACAAGTTAGCCCGAAAGTGGTACTTGTGGATCGGATCACGAGGTGGACCGATCAACTGATCTCACGCTTTGAGCGGATTGTACGGGTGATGGGTTGCCCGCAGAAGTACATGATCTCGATAGCAATGAGCTTCTTGGATTAGTCTGCACGAGATTCGTGGCAGACATTGCTATCAACGAACGTGGATGAGAGGGCGACGTTTGAGGAACGTTCTTACTCTATTTTCGCCCCGGCTTCATCGAGATACGAGGGAGGTAGAGTTCCTCCGACATGAGCAGGAGATTTGACGGTTGCAATTTACGGGCAGAGATTTCTAGTTTTGGTTTAATTTGCACTGAATGCAGCGACGAATTAGATAGTAAGGCTTCGTCAGTTTATGCCGGGTCTTAGGAGTAAGACTCGAGTGATGGTGTGGCATCTCAGGTGGAAATGAGTGTGTCAGAAACCTTATAATAGGTCAGACGATTTTGGTTGACGCCGAGTGCGTCTAGATGATGTATTTGCCCTGGAAATTAGACGAGGGACGTTTCTAGCTCCGATTTGTGCGATTTATAATGATCGTTGAGCGGACCAGAGAGGATCCCGAGAGGGCCGGTTGAGATTACAATTACCTTTTGAGTCTGGTTGGACTATTGGAGACACGTCTTACAACTAGAGCAGAGACAGGTGTTTGGTCTTACCTTGGCTGGTATGCATGGGTATTGATGGAATACTGACCCACACACCTTATCTCCTGAAGTTTGTATAGGAGTGGATCCCACCGGGTTGGGACAGTGGGAACAGTACTCCGACTGGTGCCAGCCTATGGTTCTCCGATAGTTAAATTAGTAACTTTATTTGTAAGAGAAAATGGTAAATTGTAAGTTTGGAAGAGTAATAGTGAAAAGTAAATACTAGTTATCTTTATTGAGAAATGTGTACCCTTTATATATGGGTGAGTGGAATTTTCAATTCTCATAGTTTCGATGTGGGACAATTGCTTCTCAATTTGCATGCTAACACATGTTACGCAGATCAAATGTGAAAGATGCTTCCAAGTGTCATCCCGTCTTGGGCCCATTGTCGGGGATGTGTAGCTGAGGCATAGGCCATGTTCAGTGTTTGGGCTTTAGGTATAAGGTTTGGTGAGTCTGGTCAGATATGGTGTCAACAATGTTAAAATTGAAGGATTATTATGCTAACTAAATTTGCTTGTTATATATGTGATAATGGTATGTTTTGGTGAGCACATTAAAGTGGCGATAAGTGTAGCCTAAGTATATAAGTCTTGTTATGGAAAAAGAATTGGGAATTTCAAGTACATATTAACATAAATAATTAGTGATCCAATTTGTTTGTTTCATATGTTTAATTAGGACAATTATAAATTACGTAATAGCTAATTAGTAGAGATTTTCTTTGGATATTCATTGAATAGTTCAGTTGGGGAGTAATTACAAATAGTAAAACTAGTAGAATGGACCCGAGTACAATCATATTAGAATATTAAGTGACTTGTTAAGGTGTAATACTTGGAGTGACCAAGAAAGAAACAAGTGACAATTATTGCGCACTTCGCCTTGTCGGGGAGCGGGTTGGACGTGGGCAGAAACTCCGCAAGGGCGAATTATATTTGGTTAATTAAATAAAGTTGGACATGGTTAAAGTCAGTAATATCCCTTGTCTAATAAGAATTGTCAGACGGGAGCATGACCAATTTGATTCTCATGGACACTTGGGTGGGCCACGGGATTTTGAGTCTATAGATAGATAATACGCCAAAACTCAAGGATCAAATAGGCTAGATACCATTCAAAGTAGTATAGGGGTAATATGGTAATTTTACTACCAAGGGTATTTTGGTAATTTTATAAGAGGAGCCTAGAACACTCTAGACTTTTCTCAATTTTCCTCCTCATTTCTTCCACCAACATACTATCGGTAGAGGAAAACCGGAATGAAGAAAATAGAGAGAAATAAAGTAAAGAAGAAAACAGAGAGGACGCGTAAAAGCGAAGCAAGAAAATGGAAGAAAAGAGAGAGGAGAAGAGTTATTGAGAAATGAAAAATGGACTAGGGAGGTGGGGAAGCACCAGACCCGAAGGACTGTATTCTTGAATATAACCAGATAGGAAAACACGAGGTTGGACGTAAGGATACCAAGAACACAAAGGTGCAGTTTCGGCCGAAAGCTTGATATCCAGGTCGAAGATCTAGGTACGTTGTTCTTAGTTTTGATGACATAGAACTATTTCTAGGACTAATTAGAAGATATTTGGTAGTTGAAATGATGAAAAGGGACGAGAAATGGCAGCTTTCAAGTTGGGTCATGGCCATATGGGTCGGGTCATGTGCGTAAGTTGCGGGTCGACCCCGCGAGAGGTCATGGGTGACCATGCACTGGTGTGTGAGGCCCATGCATATGCGTGCGTCCTTCTCCCAAGCTTTCGGTCGAAAGCTTGGGATTCGCGTCGAAGATCGAGGTATGCTTTTCTTAGTTTTGATGACATAGAACTGTTTCTAGGACTAATTAGAAGATATTTGGTAGTTGAGATGATAAGGGACGAGAAATGACACCTTTTGAGTTGGGTCATGGCCACCTGGGTCGGGTCCTGTGCGTAGGCCTGCAGGTCGACCCCGCGAGAGGTCAGGGGTGACCATGCACTGGCGCGTGAGGCCCATGCACATGGAACCTTAGGTGGAGCGTGATCGTGCGTGCAACCTTCTCTCAGGTTTCGTCCAACATGAAATTCTTTGTCTTGCAATTATGAGTTCAATGATGTTGATGCACAAAATGTGCCAAATTAGGGAGCGAATGCTGTTCTACCACGTGCCCTGTGTAAACCTGAAAAGGAAGGAAACTGGTCAGTTGGTCAGAGTATAGGCACCGGTGTGGTACCGGCCCGAAGGTACTCCGACGCCTAAGTCAGTGGTCGGTATAAGGTTTAGAGGGTAGTGGAAAATATACTGTAAAAGTAGTAGTAAACAGTAAATTGCTTGGTTACCTTTGTACAACAAATGGACCCCTTTGTACGGGTGTGGCGAATATAATATTTTTATTTTCCCGATGTGGGACAAATGTCAATTCGCTGTGGGACTGACACGTGGAGGTGTCATCCAGACCCGACTAGGACTTGTTCGCGTGAGTGGGCCTGGACCCCTTGGGCTTGTGCTAGGCGGTGGCACTGGGCCGACCGGTCTGTCTGGGCCGACTCACCGACCGACAGGAGCTGGTCCTTTAGAGTTGGCCGGTGGCATGGTATTGAAAGAGGGCTGGGCCTCTAGGTCGGTCTGGGCCGACGTGAGGAGCCAAGTAGAGGGCTGGGCCTCCAAGATTGGTCTGAACTGATACTGTCTTTGACAATGGACTGGGCCTGTAGCCAGTATGGGCTTCAAGCTTGGTCTGGGCCGATATGGTATGAACAAATGATATAAGGGTTGAATTAATTAAGGCACCGTTTGAGTATATTGTGAATTTTTAATGCAATATGCTTATTTATGAATTAGAATGGAATGTAAGGAAGGTATAGGAACATAACCTTAAATAAATTGAGATATTAATGATTTATAATAATAGGTTATGAAAATAGGAAAATCCCTTATTAGGCAATAGTCGTCCGATGGGAGTAGGATTGACTAGCTTTTCAAAGTCCTTTTAAGGACGAGTCTTATCAAGAAGGTGGTAGGGTTAGTCGTGGAACCTTGGACATATTTAAAGGGATGAAAATCGATGTAAGAAATATGAAAAATGGACGTGAAATGAAGATTAGGTGGCCCGGTCTAGGTCGCGGGTCAGCTGACCCATAAACCATAAAAACGGGGTCGAAAACTAGAGGTTGAAGATGAAGTTGGTGACTGGCGCATGGCCCCCAAGCGTAGAGAGCTTCACCGGCGCGTGAGGCTGTGCACAACATACTTTCGCTAACTAACCAACACAAAAGTTATCTGAATTTAAATCTTGAGTTCAATGGTTCATTTTTTGGATTAATTCGACATCTTTTGGGGTATAATTTTAGATATTTAAGGTATTATCTTTATATTTAAAATTCAAAATTAAATTTAGGACAATTAAAGGATTTGACTTTAACCATACTTGGATATTAATAAATTGATGATAATTATGACAAATGGTAAATTTATGAAAGTGATTAGAAAAATGATTGATTATGAATTTTGCTTATGCAAATAACTAAAGGATTATCATGGTAATTTGGAAAATAAGTAATTAGAAGATTATATCGTAATAGATTATGATAAATGGATTAGATTGTGGGAATTAAACCTAAGGCTCATATTGATATTACTAAACCTGAATGGTAGATTATAATGATTAAAAGAGTTTATGGGAATATGGAAGAGATATTTAGCTAAGGACTTGCATATATGGTTATTATTACCTAAAAGTCATTACCTTAATTATTGTATGACTATAATTTGTATGGTGTAATATAAGATTTGATAATAGGAATATGTGAATGGTTACATATTTTAAATTTATGATTATTTTAATAATTTTGTTATATAATTGATATTACAAGTTGTGACAAATATAATAATGAAAATAAGACCGACTATGGTTGAATTAGTAAATTCCACTACTTGTCGGGAAAGTGGGCTGAACGTAGGCGGAAACCCCGTATGAGTGGACTGGTAACGCTCAAATTACTCATTAAATTAAATACGTAATTTTAGTATTATGCAATTTAAACTCTTTTTTGTGTAGTTGTAGTATTGGTAAATAGGGATCGTTCTTAACCGGAAAAATTAGGGAACATTAGTAATATGTTAGTGAGCAAGAATAATGAATCAAAGAATAATGAATTAAAGAATAAAAAAATTAATAAAAAATTAATTAAAGAATAAATGAATAAAATAATTAAATAATTAAATAATTAAAGAATTAAAGAATAAAGAATAAAATAATAATAAATAAAATAATAAAAGAATTAAATATGGGGTTTGAAAAGATTGTAACCATAAAATAAAGAAAACAAGTAAAAACAATTAAGAACTTAATTATACTTCTACTTTAATCTCTGTACAAATGGATTTTCTTCAAACACAATTCTTTACCAACACTCTAACATTATGCTCATATTGAACCAATCACGAAATCATACTTTCATCATCTCAATTACATGCATAGATTTTTCATATTATAAATGCACCGAACAACAGATTATTACTTACAATATGATCCACCTTAAATTTGTAATTTAATGCGCCGAACAACGGTCAAACATTAAATATCTTCAATTTTATTCTAAATGCCCTGAACAACGAATCAACATTTAGCATTGAATTGAAGTTTAAGCATTAAAACATATGAAGTAAAAAAAATTCAAAAAGTAAAACACATGGAGATTGTCTTCTTACTTACAGATATTAGAAAGAAAATATCAACGCATATATTGAATTATAAGTAAAACCAATAACAATAACAAGAATTTAAGTAGAAAAAATGATGGTTTTTTACAAGAATCACCGAACAGCAGCTGAAAACTTGTAAAGATGGAAGAAGAAATATGAGGATTTCGGTCTTAAAAACTCTTGAATTTCCTTAGAATTACTCGGCCTAGGATTTCTTAAGGAAAGCACAAAATTATGTCTAAGAGCTCTTAAAGAGAAGTCACAAGAACAAAGTAAAGAAGAAATAAAATTAAGAAATAAAATAAAAAGAATATAAATTAAGAACAAAATTAAAAACAAAACTTAAAAGAAATTTAAGAAGAACAATCTACAAGAAGTTAAAATGGTCCCCAAAAATGTCTTTCAAAAGAGAGAAAAAAAAACTAAACTAAAATGAACTAAGAAAATGGAAGAAAGGGGGAAAATGGGGACTAAAATTGACCCTTGTTATATGAAATGGCCTCCATATTTATAGAGGGAATGCCAAAATTCAAATAATAAAATACAAAAATAAAATATAAAAAAAGAAATGATGAACAATGATGATTAATGATGAAATTAGGGATGATTTTTTGCTGAAAATCTGCTGGAAAATCTGCAAAATGGGGCAAGTTGGAGCATCTAGGATCAGAGTTGAACTCGGCATGGCCCTGCAGAAAATCAAATAATGATTTCGGCGTGCATGAGCTGACAGGAGGTATGGGAATCAGCGGGTAGGTGGGCAGTTGTAGCGGGCCAGACGGGTTACAGGCGCAAGCATGGCCTTCTGAATTCGATGCACGCGCGTCGAAATGAATAATAGGGCTTCGGCAGACGTTTGCCAAAGGGCTAGGTTTGTCGCGTCCTGGGATTTGGGCTGAGTTTGCAGGCCTGTTGGGTTGTGTTTTTGGCTGAAATCTTAGCTTGGATTTCACATGGATTGGGCCGCACAAATGGAATGGGTTGTATGAATTCTTGGGCTGAATTTAATGGATTTTAAATTTTAAAAATGGATTTATATAAATCCCTAGAGTTTTGTCCATAATTTCTTCGTTCGAACTCCGATCGAGACGATTCTTTCGCCAAAACGCTCTAAATTCCAAGCTTTATTTAATTCTACAAAATTCTCACAAAATATATTACTTTCTTCAATTGTTTATTATTTTAATATTAAAAGTCAAGTATAAGGGGTATAAAATAATATAAAATAATGTTTATTTGAAGACCTATCATGGACATTATTTGGTTAATTTAACATGAGATAGATACGTTAAGAACTAAGAAGTATCTCTTGTCTAATAAGTGTCGAGGATAAATTCAATAATTTGAGATGCTTGTCAGATAGGAGCAGGACTAGACGTAACTTTCAAGGTGAATTAGAAACAGGTCCTGTCATCGGATCAGTACTGAGCGTAGTTATCAAAGTGTTTTTAGGATCAAATAAGGATTAAACTGCGAAATAAAGTGGTCGATGCATGGCAATCGGGGTTGTTCAAGAGATGGAGGCATGAGTAGTAGAAAGTACGTGTATCCCTTGTGTGACAAGTATTAAGGATAATTTCAGTATTTTGTATCATTTATTAGACAGGAGCACGACCGGACGTAGTTATCAAAATGTTTTTAGGAACAAGTCATGTTAGATTCAATTAAGATGCAAAAAAAATAGATGATCACAGTCGATGAAGAAAGTGTTTGGACAAAATATATGAAAGTAATTCAAATGCGTACATACTATTTTGTTTAATTAATTTTCTTGTTGACTTTTATCAATAAATATTTGTTTTCTCTTTTTTAATCGTGAATACAGATTTAATTTACTTTGGTTCTTTGTTTGTTAGTCACATTATGATGCTAAAACTTATCGATGGAAAATGATTACCAACTAGGATGATTTAATGGACTTATGTAGCAAAGATAAAGCTTCTGAGGAGGGTGCTGAAATAGGTGCAGAAGCTGCTAATGCTATGAACCATGAGAGCGCTTCTAATGATACCATTGATTTGGATGCTGATATTAAAGAATTTTGAAATTCTCACATTGATGGTGTTTAACCCGCCTATGTCCCATCGAAGAAAATATGTATGCATAATGTCCTTGCTAATTCAGTAGCTAAAATGGCTTCATCTTTCGATCAATCTATCGCTGCAACAACACCAAGCGTTGATCCAGTAGAATTATATAGCAAACTAACTACAATTCCATATCATAGTCGAAATGATCGACTGAAGTCATACTCTTGGTATGTAGAATATGCGAAACACTTTCCTATATTCAAGGCGCTTCGAGTTGAGGAAAAACAGAGCATGGCATTGATGTTTCTTTTAGAAAAAAAATAGAATGTGTTTTTACTATGTTGAAATTTTTCATGTTTATACATATATGTTGGAACCTTTTATTTGTGAGTTATTCTTATATTTACTTTAAAGTTTATTTGAAGATGAGATATTTTTTAAAATATTAATCTTATTTTATACTTATTCTGAAAGTGAGTTTTAATTTGTTGCTCTATTTTATGAGAGTTGATTTGTTAGGTGATATGTTGTTTGATCTTTTGCTCTATTTTATAGGAGTTTCATGTATAATAGTGAGTTGACTTGGTATCTGATATGTTGTTGGATATGAAAGTGAGTTTTGATTTTTTGCTTTATTTTATAGCAGTTCTTGTATAATAGTGTCGTTTGATCTGCTTTATGATTTGGGAAAACTAACGGAAGGAGAGGTGTAACGACCCGTCCCGAAATTTCGTGATTATCGAGACTAATTAAGAATTAATCGAGGATTACCGGGATAATTGAGGCAAAATGACGATTTTGTGTAACGACCCGTCCCTAATTCCGGGATTAGGTTAGTGACTAATCTTGATTAGTGAGGTTGATCGGTGGTTAGTTGGGCGAAATCGGACAAAATGTGCAAAATGACCGTTTTGCCCCTAATCGTGGGCAAAATGTTGACTTTTTGATCGGGCTGTCAAACGGACTTTGACCGATGACCGTGACGTAGTTCGGGACGTCACGAGTTCATAGACAGGTGGCACGTTCGATTCCGACATTCGAGAAGAAAGTTATGATGTTCAGAAGTTGAGGGGCATTTTGGTAATTTGGCATATTAGGGGCCAAATGTTGACTTTTTGACCGGGAGGTCCGATGGACGAGGGCCAAGGACCGTTACGTAGGTCTCGTCGATACGAATCCAATGACAGGCGGCATGCCGAAATCGGAGTTCCGACGACGAAGTTATGGTCACGAGAACGAATTAACGAACCGAGGTTTCGATTAAAATAATAATAAAATAATGAATAGTAACCGATGACTGTGCACACCTGGATGAGTGACAAGTGTCACCCATCCCCTAATCTAAGCCCTAAAACCTGATCCATGTTTCCCTCCCAACATCATCATTACAGCATCATCATCACCATTAGCCTAAATTAAGCATCCATTAATCCTCTTTGTTCCTCTAAACCGTGAACAACTGCAAAAGAGAGAGAGTGTGAGGGCTGGAGGAATTGGCTGCCTTCCCACGGCAGAATTAAGAGAATTGAGAGACTAAGAAGACTGTGATAACTGGGAAACACGAGGGATAGTGAGGGAAAACTGAAATCAAAATCAAAATTTTGGGAGTTTGAGAGGGAAAATTCGAAATTAAATCCTAAGTCCCTGAGGATCGAATTGGAGACTACTTTCAGCTTTCTGGGAATGCCACGATCAGAATCGTCGAAGGAATGAAGGAAATTGGTGCCCAATTCACTCTGAACGGACTTGGTAGCAGAGGAGAAAATTCGAAGTTGAGTCAAGGAATTGGAGGCTTTGATTGATGAAACTGAACTGGGGATTTTGTTCCTGAGGATCCCACGATGCTTCTGGAAGGATCAATTGAAGAAAATCGATGGCTTTTGGCTCTGAACAGACCTGGTAACAGTAAGGAAAATTCGAAGTTGGGACGTGTTGATAGAGAGATCAAACGATGCAATTGAGTTGGGGAAACAGTTTCCCATGGTCCATTGACACTTCTGGATGAATCAATTGGAAGGAATCAGCAGCCATTGACGGAATTCGATGAAGGAACAGTGACGGGTGTTCTTCATTGATCATCGTCGAATCGTGGAAATTTAGGTAAGTGATCGTGTAATTGAGTTTACAGATCTTAAATTGAACTTAAAACGAAACTAACTGAATGATCAATTGAAGGAATTAAGGCTGAATTGATAGGAAACCAACCGGGTCATCTCGCGGGCAAAAGGACCCGTTTATCAGACATACGGGTTAGGACGATGACATTGTAGCAGGTGTGTGGGTTTCATGCGCAGCCACTCACGGCGGCGCCTGACGGCGCGTGGGCACGAATCTCGAGGTGAGGTCAACATGACTTCTGTCCTATTTAATGTAACGGACATTTTGGAATTGGTTTCGTGTCGATCGGACACCGTCTCGATATTGTTCGGGACGTCCGAAGGTTTTAAATCGAGTTTAAAAATAGTTAAAAATTCGGGAAAATTACGGGACTTTGATAGGATGTTAATGAAGAGGTTAGTGACCCTCTAATGTGATTTGGACAGGATTGAGAGTCCCGGTGTTAGTGGTGTGGCCCGGGAGGGCCTATGGCATGCGTATCGAGGCGTATCGTTAAACGGTCTGTGAGTGGACTTTGGTTTTATAAATTTTATGCATGCTTAATTGATTTATATGGATTATGATTGTGATTGTATGATTTTGATTTGGATGTTGGTAAATTATACGGTTTCACATATTTCGAGGCGATTTACGTGTTAGCATGTAAATCGAGGTTTTCCGGTTTTGCACGGATTTTCCATGTTTATGGTCTTGGATATGATTTCATGAAATGGTTTTAAAATTGGAAAGATAAACTCGGGCTTGAGGCCCACTTGTTTGGAAACCTCGGACTTGGAGTCCAATTGAGTACGTAATCGGGCCAGGGGCCCAATTGCTTTATGAAATCGGGCTAAGGGCCCAGTTGTTACGAAATCGGGCTGAGACCCATTTGGGTGATATTATCGGGCCAGGGGCCCAGTTGATTTAAAAATCGGGTCGTGGGCCCAACGGTTTATAAAATCGGGCATGAGGCCCAGTTGGGGTATAAATGTGATGTCGGGTTTGGGACCCTATGTTAATAAATGTGATTTCGGGTCTGGGACCCTATGTTTAATAAATGTGATTTCGGGTCAGGGACCCTAAATGGAATTGTGATGTTTTATGGAGATTTCGGGCAGGGCCCATTGTAATGTTGTGAAATGATTTAATAAAACTGTTTTCCATATACCATCTGGATACGAGGATATATGATAGTCTCCTCCAGATGTCTGGGACACTGGGGAAGTCACGGTGCATTGTCTGCGAGGGGTCATTGTACGGAGTTACCGGACCGTATAATGATTCAGGAGCAGGATTGTTATGATTGACGTCAGGGACGTTAGACATCTATGATGTCAGAGATATGGACCCGGAGAGACCCCGGGCAGCACGCGTAGCTTATTATACCGTGAGATATGACGTCTGGGACGTCAAGCGTCTGAGACGCTAAGCATCTGGGATGCTGGTGATGGTAATGGTAAATATGGATTAATGAATCTATGAAATGGCTTTTCGGTTGGATATGTGTTATGTGGTAAAAATGGATTATTGGTTATGAAATGGTATTTCGGGTCGGGGACCCTAAATGGTTTTGGATTTATGGATTTATGTTTATGGCTTTGGGCGGTGGCCCACATGGTTTTAATATGTCTGGTAGTGGTATTCCACAGTTTTGGGCTGAGTTCCCACACTTGGTTTTAAGTTAACGGTTTTTGGGCTAAGACCCTAATGGCTTGGTTGAACAAACGTTTTGTTTACTGGTTTTCGTGGCATGCATACGTTTTTATTGGAGGGCATAAATGTCTTATAACTGTGTTTACTAAACTTAATTATTTTCGTCCACTCACAGCTTTTGATTTTTAATGCCCTTCAGGTTCATCACGGATGTGACTGCAACAGAGACTGGGACATTGCACGCCTCCTCCATCGATCCTTGCGCACTCTGGAAGCCCCGTTTGGGCAGTGACTGTTGGTTATCCCTTGTCTGATACCCCTTGTTGGACAGGAGCAGGGCACATTCCACGGTAATCCCGAGGGGATTGGGATGAGTCCTGTCATTTTGCCCCTAGACGGGTGAAAAATGTTGACTTTTGACCCAGGAGATCAAGTGCACGTGGATAGAGGTCTATTATGTAGATCGAGGAACTTTGATCACGTAGACAGGCGACACGTCGAATTTGGACGTCGTACGAGCAAGTTACAGGTCTATAAAGGTTTAATGGGATTTTATGGTGCACGTTTTACGAGAAAAATGTTGTTTATTTGTTAGTGGGCCCCAAAATATCTCAGTTGAACCAATGGATGAGTGACAAGTGTCACCCATCCTATTGGCCCATCTCCCTAATTCATGCACCATTCTCCTCTCCCTTCGTTCATACCACCCAAAACCTCTTCCCCATCTTTCTTCTTGGACCACCGCAGCTGGGCTGCTTGAGAGCAATAGAGAGTGAGAGGGTGAGTTGAGAGAGACTGACTAGACGGTGGATGTGCCTTATGGCTGGTCGTACAACCCAAAAAAGGTAGGTCGTGTGTGTGTTTATTTTGGGTTTGGGTTTTGGGGCTTTGAGAAGGTGTTCTGATGCCTTGGTGATAGGTCGTTAATTGAGTATTATTTTATACTCTTTATACTTAACTTTTAATATTAAAATAATAAACAATTGGAGAAAATAATATATTTTGTGGGATTTTTGTAGAAATATATAAAGTTTGGAATTTGGAGCATTTTGACAAAAAATCGTCCCGATCGGAGTTCGAATGAAGAAATTATGGACGAAATTCGGTGGAATTATATTAATTAATTTTTAAATTGAAAATCCATTTGCAGGCCCAAAATTTCAGCCCGAAAATTAGCCCAGAATCCAAGCCCATATTAATTTCCGCCCAGAAATTCTAGCCCAATTTGCTGCAGCCCAAAATAACAAACCCAACTGTAACAGCCCAGCCCATACTCAAAGCCCAGCAAACCAGTCGACAGGCGCCTGCCGAGCTCCCTTCGTCCCATTCGAAGCGCTCGTACCAATCGCATTCTGCCTCTGTCAGCGCGTCTGGCGCGAAGGCCACGTTGCTTGTCAGTGTGTGTGCGCCGAACACACCGTAAGCCTGCCAGCATGCCTCCACCGGCTCTCACCTACTCCTCTGCGCAGCTCCCTGCTGAATTTCAGTCTGCAATTTCAGTTGCTCTCTGTCGAATCTGAGCATCCCATTTGTTGCACAAAACTACTCTAACCTGCTCCATTTTGTACAGTTTTTCAGACTTTTCCAGCTCCAACCAGCCCCAAAATCATCATTGTTCATCATTTCATTATTTTATTATTTTATTATTTTATTATTTTATTTTTTTATTTGAATTTTAGCACTCCCTCTATAAATATGGAGGCCATTTCATGTAATTTTTTTTTCTTTTTTGTAGTTCTTCTTCTAGTTATTTTCTCTATATGCTGTAGAGTTATTTTGTGACCAATTTTATTTTCTTGTAGATTTTCTTATTAATTAAGTCTCTTTTAATTCTTGTTTCTAGATTTGTTTTTAGATTCATTTCTTAAGTTTCATTTTTTTTTTCTAATTTTAGTTCTTAGATTTTCTTCGTAAACATTTCTTTTTTACCTTTTTAAGTTCTCTTTTATATATGAATTTTTGCTTTCCTTAATAAAATCTTAGGCCGAGTTTTTCCGAGACAATTCTAAAATTTAAATCCAAATTTTTATGTTTTATTCTCCATCTTCATAAGGTTCATTCTGCTGTTCAGAGAATTTTATGAATAACATTCCATTATTTCCATTCATTTTCGAAACCACAAGCTGTTCTTGGGTTCTGAAAGTGTAACTTTATTCCCTTTACTTAAGTTTTTGTTAGTGTTTCGGTTTACTTATAATTCAATACATGTGATTGTATTTTCTTTATAAACTTTTGTAAGTATAAATGCAATTTCCATGTGTTTTACTTTCTGAATTTCTTTTACTTCATATATCTTAGTGCTTAAAATTCAATTCGATGCTATATGTTTTATCCGTTGTTTGGTGCATTTAGACTAGGATTGAAGGGATTAAATGTAACGACGCGGACGTTCAAACAAGGGAAATTTGGAAAATTCGAAGAAAATGACGATTTTGCCCCTAGGTAAAGGGCGAACGGTCGACTTTTTGATCGGGGGGTCAAACGGACTTTGACCGATGACTATGACGTAGTACGGGAAGTCACGAGTTCATAGACAGGTGGCACGTCGAATTCCGACATCCGAGGAGGAAGTTATGACGTGAAGTTCAAGGGCATTTTCGTAATTCGAATGGAAAGGGGGAAAATGTTAACTTTTTGATTGACAACTAATTTTCACACAATTCGAGGATCATTAGTGTAACAACCCGTCCCGAGAGCCGGGATTAGTAGCGTGATTAAGGTGGGATTAGTGAGGCTAATCGGTGGTTAGGTGGTTCCGATAGGTCCGTAAGCATAGAATGACGATTTTGCCCCTGGTTCGGGCAAAATGTTGACTTTTAGTTCGGATGGTCAAGTGGGTATTGACCAGTGATCAGGACGTAGTTTAGGACGTCACGAATCCATAGGCAGGTGGTACGTCCGATTCCGACATCCGAGGAGGAAGTTGTGATGTTCGGAAGGTTGAGAGCATTATCGTAATTTTGGTAAAATAAGGGGAATAGTTGACTTTTTGGACGATCGGGTTTTGGTACGTTGACCGAGGATGGTTAGGTAGATCTCGTTGTCCTTAGTTCGATGACAGGCGACACGTATTCATCGGACTTACGATGTGCGAGTTACGAGTCAAGAAAGTTAGTGGCAAAACCGTAATTTTGAGTTAAAAGGAGGGGCAGTTTGGTCTTTTGTGCTCTGGAAATTGTGCAGAGAGAGGGCAGATGGACGGCTGGGATTGAGCCACTGGGGAGAGAATGGAGATGATGGTGACACGTGCTAAAGGTGTAGTGGGTTCTGGGGGGTTCTCGTGTGTGCACGGCCAAATAATTGGGGTGCAACCGTGCAGTGTTCGTGGGTGTTCTTCGATCCAGAGTGAAACAGAGTGAGGCGGTGAGGAAAATTGAAGGGTGCTCGTGTGTGCTGATGAGTTGTGAGTGTGTGAGGGTGATCGGAGAGTGAGAGGGAGTTAGTGAGCTTGTTGAGAGGTGCAGCGGGTGTGTGTGTGTGAGAGCTGTGGGTCACGGGAAATCAAGAGAAAACAGGGAGGAGGTGAGAGCTTGTGGTGGTACGGTGGCCGTGGACGGTGCAAGTGAACTCGAGAGGAGGTTGAGACGGTTTTGTGGACCCCAGGGAACGCGGCGGCGAGCACGGCGGTGGACGATTTCAGGTAATCCCTCATCCCTGTGTATATGCTCTGTTTTGGCCGTGAACTTCAAATCGGAA
Organism: Prinsepia uniflora; assembly: GCA_032719365.1. Lineage (NCBI taxonomy): Eukaryota > Viridiplantae > Streptophyta > Magnoliopsida > Rosales > Rosaceae > Prinsepia > Prinsepia uniflora. The sequence continues at coordinate 61,330,320 of CM064875.1, forward strand.
GTCGTGGCTTGAGAGGTAGAATCAAAGAGTCTAGGGAGTTCAATTGAGTCCAGGGTGTCTTTTGGTTGTGCTGCCGTGACAGGAGGTGCACGGTGGGGGTTAACACGACGGCGGGTACTCTGTGTGCTCTGTTTTGCCGTCGATGTTCGAACCGAAAGTCGTGAAGTTCGGGACTGAGTCGAAGGTTAAGGTGAGTTGGGATAGGTTCAAGATGGTCCTAGGAAGAGTTTGGGATGGCCACCGTGATGGGAGGTGACCTGAGTGGCCGGGAAGGAAAACAGGGGAGTTCGGGCCGTCTGGTTTCGAGCTTGAGTCGACGGTGTAGGGGCCGTGTCGAGGTCTAAGGAGAATGGGGATGGATAGAGTAGGTCTGGACGAAGCTGTGGGTGAAAAGAGGGGTCGAATTGGTGGCCGGACGGCGGAGATCAGTTCTCGCCGGTTCAGTCTGTGGCGGCTGGTTCAGCACAGTAGACTCGAGGTTGAAGACGTACTGTAGCTGGTGCGTGAGGCCCACGCGCAGCCACTTTGGGCGGTGCGTGGTGGCGCGTGGGGCATTTTCCGGCGAACCTTCCAACATGGTTTTTGGTCTAGGTGTTATAACGAGTCTAATGGAAGTGGTTTCGGGTTAATCGGACGTCGAATCGAAGTAGTTCCGCGAGGGTGAAGGCTTAAGGTCTCGGTTTATTATGTTTAGGATTCGGGGAATTTTGGGGAAAATTAGGTGAACCTTCGTGGACGTGTTAGTGACGTACTTTGGTGGTTATTGACAGGATCGGGATTTCCCGAGGAAGCTGAGGAACGTGCTGGACGTTCAGGACGCGATTGAGGGCGCGGTACTGTGAGTGGACCCTTTCCTTAAACTCGAACATGCATAACTGTTTTCTATACTTGTTTTATATACGTGATTTCATGATTGTTGGATTTATGAGGTGGTTTTATATAATTGCACGGTTTTTGAGGAATAACTATTTGGCACGTTTTACGAGAAAGTGTGATTTCTAAATATGAGGCTATAGTTTTGGGGTTTCAAACGTTAAATGATTTTCAATGATTATAAAGGGATTTTGGAACATGATTTCGATGATCAAGGATTTTCGGTTTTCGAATCGGATTTCGAAAAACGTGAAAAGTTGAAAAGTGGAATTCCGGATTTGGGTTCGGAATGACGGTTCTGAACGCTGGAAGGGCTTCGGACCGGTGATTTCGAATTCGGGTTTGGATGTGGATTTCAAAATGGTTTTCAAAATGGTTTTGGATTGGATTTGCTGGATCTAGTTATTGGGTTTAAAGACTCGGATATTGATTGACGGAGGACGGGCCCAGATTGAGTTTAAAGACTCGGATATATTGATTTCCCCCGTAGGCCTGTTGAGTTTAAAAACTCGAGAGTTTAAAGACTCGGATATTATTGAGGCCTAGATTGAGTTTAAAGACTCGGATAGGTCTAGCAGGTTTGATCGGATAATGATGACTTGATATTTATGGTTTATGATACGGTTTGATGATGCTGATGCTATAATTTTTATAACCATTTTATAGTGTTTCTGTTTCTTATGATGTTTTATAGTGATTGATTCATAACTGTTTCGATAACTGGGTTATGCATGTGGTTTTCAAAACGGAGGGTAAAACTCGGTTTTCTTATAAAATGGTGTTAGAACTTTCTTTTATTCTGGTCCACTCACACTTTCTGTTTTAAATTGCCCTCCAGGTCGTGGAGCTAGCGCGGGGTCTTGACGTCGAGGCAGTGTCTGAGGCATAGAAGTGACGAGAGGGATCCCAGAGTGTTTAAGTTTTCTTTCGCGTGCGTGTAATTATCATCGGTTTTTATTTCTTTGTAATTCGTACTATGCTCTGTAAAACTTTAACTTCGGGATTTATTAAGTGCTTTCTCCTGCGTCTGACTGTTTTTGTGTCGGGGTGTCAGACGGGAGCAGGATTTACCTCGGGTTTCGGGGTGAAACCGGGATGGGTCCTGACAATTAGGTAGGTCTAGATGCCCTGAGTACAACGGCCGGCGGCACGCTGAAATCGGACTTCGGACGAGTAAGTTATGACTCTAGAACGAGGAATGGCATTTTGGTAATTTGTGAAAGAGGGGTAAATGGTCATTTTGAGGGTGCAGGTTGAAACAGCCATGAGTGGGTGCTTTTGAATGGAGAAAAAAAAACAGAGCACGGGTATGGATTGTTTATGTAGCAAATTGGTTGGGCTGAGTGTTAAGGAATTGTTTAAGCAATTGAGTGGAGCAGTGCACGGGTATGCAATGGTGAGTTTGGGAACAGGAGCTGCTGGTGCTTCTGAAAATTGGGAAAAACAGAGACAGTGGAGGCAAGTGCAAGTATGTGAGATTGTGCGTTGGTGGGAAACTTAAAAAAAATGAAGTAGTGTGTGTGGAAGTGGAGAGGGGAAACAGAATACTTGAATAGTTTTTACAGATGACAGAGCATGGGTAGCACTTTGGGGAATGCTTGGTGCTGTTGGAACTAGAAAAAAAACAGAGGTGGTTTCCCATGTTTGATCAACTTCCCAAGACCATTATGAGGGAAACTGATAGCTGAAACGGATAGGAGAAAGAGATAGCAAAGTGTTGACTGCGCCCAAACTACGCATTAAATTAAACACGTAATTTGAGTGTTGTGCAATTTAAACTCTTTTTGTGTAGATGTAGTATTGGTAAATAGGGATCGTTCTTAACTGGAGAAATTAGGGAACATTGATAATGTGTTAGTGGGAAAGAGTAATGAATAAATGAATAATGAATAAATTAATGAATTAAATAATTAAATAATAAAAGAATTAACAAATTAAAGAATTAATGAATTAAAGAATAAAAGAATTAAAGAATTAATTAATCAAAGAATAATAAACTAAAAGTATTAAAGAATAAAAGAATAAAGAGATGAAAGAATCAAAGAATAATAAACTAAAAGTAGAAAAGAAGAATAAAAGAATAAAAGAATAAAAGAATAAAGAATAAAATAATAAAAGAATAAAAAATAAAGAAGAATAAAAGAATAAAGAATAAGGAATTGAAAAGAGGAGTTTTGAAAAGAGTTGTAAATATAAAATAAAGAAAACAAGTAAAAATAATTAAATACTTAATTTTACTTCTACTTTAACCTTTGTACTAGTGAACTTTCTTCAAACACATATTTTTACCAACACTCTAACATCATGCTCATATTGAACCAATCACGAAATCATACCTTAATCATCTCAAATACATGCATACATTTTTCATATTATAAATGCACCGAACAACGGATTATTACTTACAATATGATCCACCTTAAGTAAGTGATTTAATGTGCCGAACAACGATCAAACATTAAATCTCTTCAACTCTATTCTAAATGCCCCAAACAGCGGATCAACATTTAGTTTCGAATTGAAGTTTAAGTACTAAAACATATGAAGTAAAAGAAACTCAAAAAGTAAAACACATGGAGATTGCATTCTTACTTACAAATGTTAGAAAGAAAATACCAACACATATATTGAATTATAAGTAAAACTAATAACAATAACAAGAATTTAAGTAGAGAAGTATGGATTTTCACAAGAATCACCGAACAGCGGCAGGAAACTTGTGAAGATGGAAGAAGAAATACGAGGAATTCGGTCTTAAAACTCTTGAATTGCCTTAGAATTACTTGGCCTAGGTATTTCTTAAGGAAAGCATAAAAATGTGTTTAAGAGATCTCAAAGAAATATCACAAGAACAAAGTAAGAAGAAATGAAATTAAGAAAAATAAAAATAACATAAATTAAGAACAAGAATTAAAAGAAAGCTAATTAATAAGAAAATCTACAAGAAGTTAAAATGGTCCCCAAAAATGTCTCTCAAAAGAGAGAAACAAAAGAGCTAACTAAGAACTAGAACTAAGAAAAATGAAAGAAATGGAAGAATGAAACTAATTGGGGACTCTCCAAATACATGAAATGACCTCCCTATTTATAGGGGGAAAAAGCTAATTACACTAAAAAAAAAACAAATAAAAGTTACAATAAAAATATTAAAAAGTGAAATGATGAGATTGGGTGGTGTTTGTGGGGAAAAAATGTAAAAAAAAAACAAAAGAAATGCTGCTGGAGAGAAGCTGTCAGAAACAACTGAAAAGGGAAGGAATATTCGGCATGGGCGTGCTGAAAGGAGGAAAAGTGGCCGGAAACCCCTGCTGGAAAGGGAGGAAGAACAGTCGGTTGGGTGGTGCTGAATGGATGGCCTGGAGCTCGGCTGGCGCGCGCTGAGGAGTAGGCTTGACGTTCGGTGAGCGCGCGCCGAAGAGAATCGGTTGGGCTGGGGCGCTGAGACGCGGGCTGGCTGGGCCGGCCTGAAACGAATTGGGCTTGGGGATTGGGCTGCACGGGCTGACTGCTGGGTTTTTTTCTTTTTCTTTTTTTTTTGTTGGGCTGGGCTGCATTTATTTCTTCAAATTGGTTTGGGCTGCAACAATTGAAAAATCAATTAATTAGAATTTATTTCACCAAAATTCGTCCATAATATTTTCGTTAAAATTCCGATCGAGACGATTCTTTCGCCAAAATACTCCAAATTACAAACTTTATTTATTTAAACAAAAATAACACAAAATAAATTATTTTATCTATTTATTTAATATTTTAATATTAAAAGTCAAGTATAAAGGGTATAAAATAATATAAAATAATGCTTATTTGAGAACCTATCAAGTGATGAGATTGAGAGAGGAAAGAAAGGGAGGAAAATGGGAGAGGAGTGTTCGAAAACCCGAAACCTGCTTTTGTAGGAATTCAAATTCGAATTTTCAGTTTTAGGCTAGCCCAAGCCAAATTGAGGCTCGAATCAGTCTTCTGGAACCTTAGTTGGTCGATCCAGATCAAGAAGTTCAAAGCTCGAAGCTTGTGGAGCCATGAACAGACATGACATAAGTCCAGAAATCACGAGCTTGTGTTCGTGTAATTGGAGGTGAGTTTTCGTAAAATTGAATTCTAAACCATCCTTACCATGAACAGACACGACATAACTCAAATAAAGAACATGTTTTTGGAACTTGGATTAAGTCGAGATGGTTTGAGGTAATGACGACTGCAATGGATGTTACAGATCCCTAATTCAATTGGTTGCGAAGCTAATGGAGTGTTCAATTGTTCAAAATGATGTTGAATTGATGGAATGCTATCCGGGTCAAGTCGTGGGCAACCGGACCCATTTACCAGTCATTCGGGTAAGGAAGGCGACTGTACATGCACTGTAGCAGGCGCGTGAGCTTCACGCGCAGCCACTCACGGCGGCGCGTGAGGGCGCGTGGGCCCGATTTTCGAGGTGAGTTCAACACGACTTTTGTCCTATGCAATGTAACGAACATTTTAGCGTTGGTTTCGAGTTAATCGGACACCGTTTCGACATTGTTCCGAGGGTCCGAAGGTTTATATTACGTTTTTAATTAATATTAAATTCCCAAAAAATTATGGGAAATTAGTATGTTGTTATTTGAGTCCTTAGTAACACTGAGGAATGATTTCAGACAGGATTCGAGATTCCTGGAAAATGTCAAAAATTACGGAAACGCGTGCAACGTGAAAACGAGCATTGTGGACGGTGTGTGAGTGGACTTTGCTTTCAAAATTTAATGCATGCATAAATGTTTCTATGACTATGATTATGATTATGACTTGTGATAATTACGGTTTCCGTATTATACGTATTTTCTTATGCAATACGTAACTGCACATATTTCGAGACTATGATTTCTCTTATGCTGTGATGATGGTTTGATGAACGATTTTACATGATTTGTGAGTATGATGTTTTAAGGATGTTTTGATTATGATTGTGAGTATGACCTAAGGTTTTGACACGTATTTCGAGATTATTACGGTTTTGCACGTTTTACGAGATTTCGAGTATATTGTGTTTTGATCATGGTTTTGATGCCTTGACTTTGGAAATTGAAATGTGATTTGATTTGACTTTGGGATTTGAAATGATTTCAAAGATTTAAAACGGATTTTGGAAAAGGTGATTTCGGGCTTGATGCCAAGACATAAAAGTAATTTTGATGAATGAGATTAGGATTTCGGAAAACGTGAAAGTGGATTTCCGGGTTTGAGTTCGGGATGATGTTTCCGGATGCTAGCTTACGGAATCATTATTGCGAATTCGAATTCGGGAACAGATGATGGATATGATTGGGGATTTGAATGTGAAATTCGGACATAAGTCCTATTATGACAAAATGTGATTTCGGTTCGATTTTGGAATTTGGATCACGATGGATCCTGGATTGTTGTGATTTACAAATGTTTTTAGGTTCAAAGACCCAGTATTATTGCGGGATTATGTTTTGGGTTTAAAGACCCGGTGCTAAGGCTGGATCATGTTTTGAGTTTAAAGACTCGGTTACTATTTTGAGCTTAAAGACTCAGTATAATACCCCCCGAGGCCTATTGATTGTGTTCTGAGTTTAAAGACTCGTTGATATCCCAGGAAGACCTGATTATGCGCATGGTTTTGAGTTTAAAGACTCGGGCACACTTGAGATCCAGTAGATTGATTGATTGGTGAATTACTGTTGATTTTTGATGTTTCGGATGTGTTGGGAAATGGCCCAGTTTATGTGGTTTGGATGGATTTTGGATTATATTGTGTACTTGGATTTGATTCATGATTTTGGGCGGAGGCCCTGTGTTTATGATTGCGGGCTAAGACCCGAAGGTTAAGGAAAGGAAAATGATTTTGATTTTCATACACGGTTTTTCTTATGTTGGAAATAAAATGGATTGCGAAATGAATTTCGAATGCATGCATTGGTTTTAAGTGGAGGGTAGAAACGTCTTCTGTAACTGTTTTATAAACTGATTTATTTTTGTCCACTCACACCTTTTGTGTTTTTATTGACCCTCCAGGTCTTAACGCGTTGATCGAGGCTGATTGAGAGGCGGAAGCATGAGCGAGTGCCTGTGTGGCTATCCCTAGTTTGGCAAGTACTGAGGGTAATTTGGGATTTTCAGTCGACTTGCCAGACGGGAGCAGGACCGGGCACAGTTATCAATGTCCCTTCGGGGGCGGTCCTGTCATTAAATGTTGATCGCTGTTGGCGCATTTAATTATAAATTTAAGGTGAATGATATTGTAAATGTTTGAAACATATTGATGTTTGACGTACATTAATGGTTGATGCATTTATAATATTGAAAGATATATGCAAGTATATGAGATGATGAATGTAAGATTTCATGATTGGTTTGTTATGAGCAAAATGTTAGAGTGTTGGTAAAATTTGTATTTGAAGGAAATCTATTTTAGGAGTAGTTTAAATAATGTGATTTTTAATTTAAAATTACTTACGTAAAAGTGTCGTTTTGTCTATAAAACTACTCTATGGTTTGTAAGTTCTAATTAACATGAGCATTTATATTTTAATTCTTAGTTTGGTTAAAATGTAGTTTAGATTACACTTTGTTCAAAACCCCCTCATTTCATTCTTTATTCTTTAATTCTTTAATTATTTAATTCATTTATTTTTTAATTGTTTATTCTTTAATTCTTTAATTTTTTTATTCATTTATTCTTCAATTCATTTATTATTTTATTCATTATTCATTTATTCATTATTCTTTCTCATTAACATATTATTAATGTTCCATAATTTCCCCAGTTAAGAACGATATCTATTTACCAATACTACATCTACATAAAAAGGGTTTAAATTGCATAATACTCGAATTACGTGTTTAATTTAAGCGTTATCAAGAGACCAAGCCCACTTGGCCCACCAAAAAATAATAATAAGGGCACACTCAATATCTTTTGGGCCTATTCCCTTAGTTGCAAATGGGCTCATCGAGCGTTAACAGAATAATTAACAGATATGTCATATTATCATATTTTGAAGAGTTATAATTGAAACATTTATAAAGTTATGTATAAATATGTTTTAATGTGTAGAAAACATGATAATGTGTGTAAATTGGAGATAATAATAGAATAATGTTATTTGGACATATTAAATTGACTACATTTAGTGACACACTTGATATTAGGGTAGACATGAATCAGTTAAAATCGCTAACCGATTTGTTTCAAGCCGTTATTTATCCAATGATTTAGGTTTGACTGGATAAAAGTCAAACGGTTTAAAAATCCAAACCGCTCTGTTAATAACGGTTTAGATTTGAATTTGAATTTGGGAAATCCGTTAAATCTAAATCGAACCATTAATGAATATATTAATTTTTAAATCTATTATTGTTACAAAGTAAAAAATAATAAAAATAAAAAGATACTTGGATATACCCAGATATATATATATATATATGTATATCTAAATAAGAGTATAATAAAAGATTATTAAGTAACAATGTTTATTTGATACAGCTTAATACAGTGGTAATGATTGCAATTCAAACATTCACAAGCTTAATATACAAAATTTTGAATATTGGTTGTTATATTATTTTTTGTATCTTTTTATTTTATTTTTTATATTCTTGTTCTTTTTTAATATCTAAATGGTTTCAAAGTATTTCGATCCAAACTGAACTGTTAATAATAGTTTGAATCAAAACAGTTTCATTTCTAATTTTATAAAATCCAAACTGTATTAAATCGTTAAGATTTTAACGGTTTGTATTTGGATACTGTTCCTACTCCTTCTTGATGTGGTAATCAATGAATTGTAAAATATGTGCACCAAGTGATTTAATTTATTTAAATAATAAATAATTATAAATTAGTCCTATTTTTAAGTATAATATATAAAATAGTCCATTTAATATATAAAATAGTCAATTTACTCTATTATTATGATTTTTAATGTGTTTTTTTATTATATTGTTTTCTTTAAGTTTTCAAATACTATTTATACCCTTTTTTCAGATATAAATTAGTAACTTTCAAAATTTAAATATTAATATTTATTTAAAAAAATTATTTGATAAGATAATTGTAACTAAATTTTATATTTTCAGATTTATTTTAGGAATAAAAATCATGTCAATCCACTAAACTTCTCAGATATTATGTGATACTTTTAAATAATTATAGACTTATAGGTACTTTATATATTTTATAAAGTTTTTTTATTTTATTCATTTGTAGGTAAATTAATAATTATTTGTATATATATTTTTTATATTATATTTGAAGAGAGATATATTGCGTATAATATACATTTATTATACAATTAAAATTCCTATAGGTAAATTACATAATTTTATGTATGATTAAAATCCCTCTAAGTAAATCATATACAACAGCTCGTCTAGGATCACCTCTCCTACTCAGGTTGGATTACTCTATCTAAAAGAGAAATTGCAAATGATGAATAACAATCATAATGGATAATCAAAAACTCTAAATGATCGAATGACACCAAACAATTTAATAGAATGATTTTTGGTTTTTTGTAACAAAATAAAATTAAATGACACTTTTATTGCAAAGAGAACCAAGACAAATGATAAATAACGTAAAATAAAATCAAACTATATAATATGTAATGACACACTCATAATTCTTTAAAAATTATGGACTAACAATAAAATAACATTTTTAATGTTACATTTGGACCAGTAAAAAAATCAAGAGTGATTTAATTTAGTAATATCTAAATAATAGGAGGCTGAATATAAAAATGGAGGACAAATGCTTACGACAAAGAAGAGAAAAAAAAGACCAAGAAATCGAACAAAAAAGAAAGGGAAGGAAAAGAAAGAAACCAAATTCGATAGCGGCTGATCTTTTTCTGCGAGAAAACGTAAACCAAAATCAGCAATGACAGAGGACAATGGCGCTAGGGTTTCCTCCGATGTTCCCAGTGATGCCTCACATACAAGGCAAAGGTATCGTCACTCTAATTCGGCTAAAACCCTAATTTTTCTTGCAAATTTAATTCATAGTTACATCTTAAAACGCTATACTTTTCTCTCGATTTCTTCTTCTGACTTTGTTTAAGAATGTCATAAGGCGGGAAGGGTGTTTGAAGTTTTCTTCTTTTTCCTTGGGAGTTCATTTGAGTAGGCTTTGGTGTTACTGTGTGAGCTTTTCACCAGGAAAGTTTGACTATCAATGTGTTTGCATTTACTGGAGGAAACAATTTGACAATATTTGAAATGTGTCCCATTTTCGATTTTTCTTGAAATGTGAAGTTTAAAGATGGGAGGATAAAACTTGAAATTTGAAGGTTATTACTTGAAATTGTTGTACATGAGGATTGGCTTGCTGCTAAAGTTATACGGACGGGATTGTCTTTTAAACCGTAATTTTGATAGCTCAATAAGTTACTGAAGAAAGTTTTGCTTGAGCTTGTACATGACACTGTTACTTTATTCTAAATCATGTGTTCCACCAAATAATATTAAGTGTATTGACCTTGAGCGCCTGCTATAGGAAGAAAAGAAAGTGGGATCAACCTGCAGCATCCTTTGTGTCTGCTGGGTTAGCAGTGCCTGGGTCTCTCCCAGTGGGAAGCATGGGATTGCATGGGGGGATTACATTTCCTGGTGTAACTCCAGTGGGTGCGTCTCTTTCTATGAATCCACTTGCGGCTAGCTGTCCAACCATACCTCAAGCGGTACCTCTGATACCACAGCAGACTGCCACGGTCCTCCACAAATTAATGCAAGTGAGTTACTTTCCTGGTTCTGTTTACTCAGTTATGGTTTGAAAGGACCTATTATGCTTGAATTGTTCTGCATCTAGTTGAGATTTTTGCATATGAAGATTGGCAGCATGCATAAATTTGAAGCTTCTGCCATTCCATTTATAATTTATTATGAACTAATTGTTATTTTTTTTATCATACTTCAGTTTATATTAAAATTGATGACTTGTTTCAATTTTTTTCTTTTTGTTGAATCATTTTCAATCTAGCCAAAGATCCAAGATGAGTTAATAGCACGGGAAATTGTTATTAATGATGCAGAGTCTTCTGTTCGATACAGGCTGACAAAACGCCAAACACAAGAGGAGGTGCAATTTTGTTTCTTATCAAAAGCCTGTATTCTCTAGGAAAATTTATTGTTAGTTTGTAATGGATGGTTCTTTTATTTGAGATTGATGTTGTATATTACTTTCAGATCCAAAGGTGCAGTGGTGCTGTAGTTATAACTAGGTTGGTTGGCTTTCAAGGGCAGTACTTGTTCTGTTTTTGCTGATGCGTCATGTGTGTAATTTGTACTGCATTGTCTTTACAGAGGGAAGTATTGCCCACCAAACGCATCACAGGATGGTGAAAAGCCATTGTATCTTCACATTTCTTCAGGGGCTCAGGTAAGTAAATTAGCTTCATCTTTGTGACTTTTGTAACATAAGCTTCTGTTAAGAACCTTTTTCTGTTTATGTGACCGCTTATCATGGTTATTGTATTTTTTATAAAAAGAGTGCAATAGATTTGGTTTTGTGTCAGAATTTCTTTTATTGATTCGTGATTAAGTTTTTTTCTCCAAATCTGCGGCATCATCATATGAAAAAAAAAAAAAAACTTATCCTAATGATGTCAATTGTCAAGATTAGATAGTTAAACAAGGGTCATTATAGTATAAATAATGGGTGATATCACCTTTCAAGGAACTCCACCGACATGCCTATCTGTCAAAATGTTCTTTATAGAAATTTTCATGGAGGAATTTAAATTTCTTACATTGTAATCATGGCTTGCCAGTTAAAAGATACAGCTGAACGGATTTTAGCAGTGGACCGTGCAGCTGCCATGGTTGAAGAATTTCTAAAACAGGGTCAGAATCTAAGTTTGAGCATCGGGATGATGGTATGTTCTCATCAAATGTCAGCTTTGGTATGGTATAGATAAATGATGGCATAAATTCTCTAATTTAATCTTGTTATTTAGGGACCAAGCACATGTGTATATCTGGGTTTTGAAGCAGATCCATCATGGAATATTGCTGCTCGTATTCGTGGGCCAAATGTGAGTTTTTTTTTTCCTTCCCTTCTTCCACGTCTTTTATCAACAACCTTATGTTTTGGGGATTAGCAGTGTCTTTGTGTCTTATTTCTAGTCATTAATTTTCAACTGTCCATTTATTCTCATCCCTTCCCAACCCACCCCCACCCCTCCCTCCCCCTCACCCCTCATGTGGTATGTGTACAGGGTTACAGTGTGGATTCGTAAGTCTATGCTTGTCAGTTTAGCTCATTTCATTTGTATTGTAGAGGTGTCATGCTGAAATTGCCATATGTTTTTATTGTATCTATTTTTTATTAATTCATTTAAGTTTTTTGTTTGAAAGTTAATTTTGCACTTGATAAATATGAGTGATTCTAATGTTTGAAGCTTTCTCTGACATCTCCATACAATTGGGAGAAATTGTTTTTGTTTTGGTGGTGGTTCGGTTTTGTACATGCAGGACCAGTATATAAATCACATTATGAATGAAACAGGAGCCAGTGTCTCACTCAGAGGGTGTGGTTCAGAAAGTACTGAGAGTGTACATAGAGAAGGTATCACCTTTTGTATGTAGTATGATCTTGTTGCAGGCATATTGATCCAGCATATTATTTTGTTGGTAATTGTTACTTATTTTCCCTTTTTTCTTGCAGAAGGACAAGTGCCATTGCATTTATTCTTGTCGAGTAATAATTCAAAAAGTCTCGAAGATGCAAAGCTTCTGGCTGAAAATCTTTTGGATACAATCAGTGTAGAATGTGGTGTCTCAAGGTAATTAGATTTTCAGTCGTTCCAAGTCATAGCATGGTTAGAATTGTTCTAACTTCTGGCTGAGTATGACAAGGATTAAGTGTTAAATACATTTCGTGACATGAAAATTAAGCTATGGTTTACCTGTTTTGCAAACCTCTTATTATTTAGTTAGTAGAGATGTTCTTAATCTGATTCCTGTAAAACCTCTGTTACACCCATCATGTTGAATTTAAATCTTACGGTAATAACTTTTGAGATTAGGTTTCCACTGGTTTTCTCATTGCATGAATATCCAGTTTCCCTTCACTAATTTTGTTTGTGTTGTGGCTTGTAATTGGGTATGGTAGATAACTTGTTGCCATTTTCTGTCATAGGGTTTCACCATCTAAGGTTTATAGTGCTGTTCCACCCCCACAGCAGGTATATAGTGCTGTTCCACCACCGCATCAGTTAGTGGCTGGAGGGCTGGGTTCTGGAAGTGAGGTAAAACCAATTACAAGTTTGGCATCTCCAACTGTAGGTGCTACACCAGCTCTGCCTGTTTCCTCTGTTGGAACCCCTGCTGTCACTACTGTCTTTTCTCAAGGGACTGTATCTCAAGCTGGAGGATTGTTAAACTGTGTGCAATCTCAGGCAAACATTGATGGTTATCCCCAACCTCTTTTACCTAGCGGAACAAGCTACAATGGATATGGCGGGATATATCCTCAAGTTACACCTTTGCAACAAGTTGCTCTCGCACTTAGACAGTCATCTTCCCCTAAAGCTTCTACAGTTGGGCCCGCAACATCAATGCCAAGAATTGAACAAAAGTTAAGTGTTAACTCCAGTTCCGGTTCTGAGAAGGAGAAACGACAGAGGCGGAAATTTCAGGAGTTATCAATTTCTCCTGCAAAAGTCCATCAGGTACCAGTGCATGTTCCATGATTCTTATTTCTACATAGTTGTGAGATGTAAGAGATGTCAGCATGCGTACACTTCACTGGAACTTTAAAACACCTTACTGAAATATAGATTAATCCGCACATCCTAAAGCTACTTTGCGATGCAGTTGGAACCAATATTTCAGTCCTCTTCCAAGGTCATCCCTGCAAAATAGCATCCATCATGAAAAATGTATGGTCATCTAAGTGTGCACAAAAAATAAAAAATAAATAACAGAGTTACTTATATAAACTGAAAATAAAATGTGGGTAATCAGATAGATAAAATATTCTCTGATTGAGCTCTGCATGGATAGTCCTGGAACAAAATAAAGAAAGAACACTTCTGAACAATTGTTTGCAGCCAAGAAACAGGATGCCTTTTTTTGAAAAAAAAATAAGGGCATCGTTGAGAAACCCTCTGCTTGTGTATCTATAAACTAATAGACTTGTGGGCTATAATTATAGATAATTCAGAAAAGAAGGTATTACTTTGTGGATTTTCACTAGACTAGAAAATAAGGGCCGTTTTCTCTTTATTTACTTTCCCTAAAATTGGTTGTGATGAAATGAATTGTAATTTATGTTGATTGGATATTAGTTTTTTGTTGGGTTGAAAGCTACTTAAGCCTTCATTAGTTAAGGAAATAAAGGCAATTTGTGCTGACAGAAAAAACCGTTCTAGATTGTTCCATCTTAGTGTGTCTGTTTCTAACCAGAAACACCAAAATGCCTGGCTTGACCTTGTTAATACCGAGTGAGACTAAGGTAGCTTGCTTGGCTAGTTATTGTTAACTGTCTGTTTAATGTATGCTACTTGGATGTGGTAGAGAATATATTGAGATTACTGTGATCTTTGGGTAATGTTCCTATCAACTTGAGCACTGATACCAGAACTGACCATAGTATTGTTTTCATGTATATATTTAATTTCAAGTCTAATTGTTTTCTTCTGCCTATATCTATCGTTTAGGGAGATGGACTATGCAGCTAATGTTGTGATTGGATGAGGGGATTACCAACTACCATGGGATTTAGGCTACACTAGTAAGAAATGCAATGCAATACAAGACATTAGATGGAGGATTTGAATTGACTAGATGCACTTAGATTCCTTGGTACTTGGAATTCCCTCGTCCAATCATGCGTAAAATGTTTTTGACTTTTTTACTTGTAGATGTCTTTTATCTTGACTGTAATGCAATTGAATCTTGTACTGACTTGCAGTGCTCACTATTCCAGGTATTTTCTCTGACCTTCTATGAGGCTAACATGCCGATACTGGACTCTATTGGGCCACTGGTTTGTATTTTTCACAGGGTATTCAGTTTTGGAGGTGTCATTGGGGGCTGTCACTTGTGACTTTGGAGCTTTATTCCAGACAACCTAGAATCATGTTTAGTTTGATCTTATATCTTAGCCTTTTAGGTCAAGTTACAAGAACATATATTTTGCATTCTGTTTGTGATAAATCATTGCAGTGGTAGATATCTATATTTCTTGATCAGAAGCATTATTGAGCTGTCACCAGCAGCATGCACAGCCAACATCTTAGAGAAGTGGTATTGTCACTTAGTGTCTTTCCACTTTCGTCGTTCAAGAAAAAGCATTTTTCCTAAGCCAGCTTCACTTGTTTCTCCCTAGAACTCCATAGGTTTAATGATTCAAGAATTTGGATATGCAATATTCCCTGCCTGATACTTTATTCCAGTTGCATCGACAAAAAAATAGCTTAGGTATTAATGGTTGAACCTTTTTTCTAAAAATTTGGCTGTGCATGCTTGTGGGTGCTACCTACGGTGTTTGGTCTATCCTTGTTCCTGTGAGAGCATAATTTTGTGTTTACTCCATGGTCACTTGCCTTGGTATCTTGTCTACCTTTATGAACTTAGCCATATCTTTAAATGTAGATGCATTATTTTTTACTATGCAAAAAGCCAAGTGAAAATTCTTATACATGTGAAATTGTGAGGATGACATTTGCAGCTTTATGCTATTGAAGAATCAACAATTTATTGACTTGTTTGATGATATGAATCCTTTGTCTTATGAACTTAAGTTTCCTTTATAGTGTCTTTCATTTCCAGCTTTAGCAGATGTTAATGAAGGGAC
The DNA here is from genome assembly GCA_032719365.1 of Prinsepia uniflora. NCBI lineage: Eukaryota > Viridiplantae > Streptophyta > Magnoliopsida > Rosales > Rosaceae > Prinsepia > Prinsepia uniflora. The sequence goes on from CM064875.1 coordinate 61,345,999, forward strand.
GGACATAGAGTGTCTTACCATTGTATCTATATGGTTTCTAGTTTGTAGATAAATTAATTTCACATTTGCAGCTATCAGTATCTAATCTTTAGGTTATTACTCGATTTATTACGTGATAACTTCTACGTTATTGAGCTGGTAGTTTTCCTTTTGGTTTCTTTTCTCCCTGACTGACTGCAGGAAGTGGAAATGTCAAAGCCAATTGAACTGTTGGCAGATTCTGTTGTGAGAAATGTATCCAGTATGCCAGCTCCAAAGAAATTGGTCCAGTCGCCATCAAATGGAATGCCACCACCCCCACCTAGAACCATGCCTCCGCCTCCATCCAAATTTACCTCATCAACACAAGCCGTTAAAGTGATTGGCATGACCAATGTTCTGAACAAAACGAAACCTGATGTCCCTGGTAAGCTCAGAGACTTGCTGTTTGTTTTTTCATTTGCCCTGTGCTATAATGTTGATGGGAAGACACGAAAGGTTATTTGTGTTGGGAAGGTGGGTGGTAAGAAAATTGTTTATAATTTTATAATTATGTGGAACTTTTTGGTTATGTCAGATACTTTGGTCAAGCTTATGGAATATGGTGAAGATGATGATGACTCTGAAGAAACTAACGAAGAATTACCCACTAGCAACTCTGGTTCAGCAACAGCTCAAAAACCTTTCTGGGCCTTATGAGTTGTTGGTTAACATAAGCTGATCAGTAATGGGCAACAAACTAATGGGTTCTGCTTGGAGTTTCGGAAAATACATGCAAATGAATGCGCTCATGGACCACCACGCAGTGTGGGATGTTGTGTTGGAAAGCTATAGGCAGTGGATTTTTGCTGGTTGTGTTGCTCTTGGATGTCCTCGGGCTTTTTCCAGACGAACAAAGGGAAGAGCAATGTTGTATTCTAGTATAGGTGTAGATTAGTAATAGTTTCTGTACTGTAGTTTAATTGGTAGTTTTCTTTGGTAGAATCAGCTAGTGTGTAAAATTAACTGCCAACGGTTATATAGGAATCGGTAAGATCACAGATTCGTATTGATAAAGCCTTTATGATTGCCATTTCTGTGTTGTATCTGCCTTTTGAACCATTTCTTTGCAAGACAAAGTAGTTTGTAGTTTGAAAAAGAAAATTTTAGAGAGGCATTTACAGGTTGCCCTTGAAGTTTCTCTTCTTCGTTGGATGCCTTCTTTCGATTAATTTTGGCGTTCTGTAGTAGAAAAAGAAAGGTGCATTGTAATGACTTGAGGAACAGAAATGAGTAGATTTTACTAGGTCAAGAAATGCTGCACAATACTAGGTCCATTGTATGGGGCCTTTTGACAGGCTTGACTCCTTACCTTGGGTTTCTTCTCTTCTCAACCACAAGTCATAGACAAGGCAGCTCTTGATTCAGTCTTACATTATTCTCTCTTACAACTTGTATCAAAAGAAAATTTTCTCTTGCAACTTGCATTTGCATTGATGACACTTCCAACAAAAACACACTTTTCCGGGGACCTATTTGAGAAATTATTATATACAAACGAATCACGAATGTGCATTTAGGTCTCAAGTTATTATGAGTTAATATTACTAATAGTATACTCCATAAGAAATATAAACTGCATCGATCACTCGTATTATAGAAAGTGCCTTGAATGCTTCCCGAAATCTTGTACAATGTCATTTAATAATTTCCCGACCTACATGAAATCAAAGTGAATCTGGTCAGTCCGAGTCCTTATCAATTGCCATATTCATTTAAGCTGGCCAGCAATTGAAATGCACCCCATTGCCCTAAGCCTTATGAGTTATGACCACATGTTTGTGACTTCTTTTTGACAATTCATCTGCGTAACCAGAGCGCTTCTTGCCTGATACATAGCCCTTGCCAACAAGTTAACGATTTGATTGCGACCTGAGATTGCTCTCAATTGTCAACCGTTGATGTAAAGCATCCTCGAATGAATCAATAGCTGGTTATCCGAATGCATCAATGGCTAGAATTCGCCTACTTGTACGCATGGGCGATTGATAGCTGTCGAAATGGTGGTATCAAGATCATAACTTTCTGGGTCCTTGACTTAGTATTGAACTATAGGGGCCAAATCGCGTCACATGCTACCATAATTTGAGTTGCAGCAGCAGCTGAAAATGTGGACTTTATGACAGTATCCAATCACTCCACAATCAAGACAAACTTGTGAACCATTATGTTGGATATGCTACTCAAATCACAAATGCATCTCAATAAGTACAAAACAAAAAATTAGAGAAACTGATTAGAGAAAGCCACATAAAGTTGTACATGAAATTCTGCATATCACAGAGATCACAAAAATGAACCTACTACATGACACACATGAAACTACTGAGGCAGAGAATCCCCATTTAATTTCATGGGGAATTCTAACCTGTTAAAACAATCAAAACATACATGAGCAGAGAGGAACACAAAATAAAAGCCTTTGCTCAGTAGCAAATAATAACGTGAAAGTTTAACCTAATCTGGAGTCACCTCCTGCTGGAACTTTGTAATGATTTTGGTGATCCCTCAAAGAGATCCAAAAGGTAGTTCTGCAAATCATCAGCACTATACTTGATGAGCTTGTCGCTTATGTCATTGGTATGTCTTCCGACAAATGTCCTGTAAGCCTGGACTACATTCAGGGATGCTGAGATTTGCACGTCTTCTCGGAGCTGAGGATCTGGGATCAACCATGTTGTTTGGCTCCTGTAAATGTCCTCAAAGGCAAGATAAAATCTTCGAAGCCTTTCCTTGAGAAGTGTTTTTGAGATAGAATTTGAACCAGGGTTCTGAATGCCCTCCTCTTTCAGTAAAGAAAGGATTGAATTCCAACTAGCTCTCTGATAGTTCATTGCATGATGCTGAACTTTTCCGTTGCATTTCCTCATCCAACCATCTCCAAAAATGAGCCTTAGTTCGTCTCCCTTAACCTTCTGGGCCATGTAACGAAGATTGTTCATCAAAAATATGTGCTGCAACGAAACATCTTTGTATAACCTAGACTTCAAATCAAGATTGCGTTCCACAGTTGAAGTAAGTGACTGGAAGCGGTGAGCCATTGGGGAAATGCCAACTGAAGAATCAATGCCTTTGCTCTCCTCGTCTGTGCTTGGATTCCCATCAGGAGACAGCGAAACAGAATAACCTTCATCACTGTCGTCGAGGAGAAAATTAAGCGTGTCTCCATAGTCTGTAAGAGTCCTTAAGTAATTCATCACATATCTAGTGAGAGGGTGAATTCCTCCTCCAGCAACAGGGTTAGTTGAGGGGTTTGATGCAATGGCATTCTCGAATTCACTCAATGTTGCCTTTACAGAATCACCAAGTCTCATCAGAACCTCATGACACTCGATTCTTACCAACGAACCAGCCTCATCTGCATATAAACCATCTATATCGGGAAGAAGATCCGATAGCACCTCATACATGTCAAGAATGCGAAACAACTTTTCAGGTTGGTGAGGGCCAATAGACATGGCTTCACCAAAATTCAGGAGCTGCAGCATTGAAGCCTTTGATGACTCAACAAAACAATCTAAATAAACCGGCCCAAGCTCCCCAAATATCTGATCGCTGAGCGATCTCTCACTAGCAAGATAAACCCTCACAAATATCTTCATAGCCCATACCCATCTTCTTATCTTGGAATTCAAGCAACCCCACTCCATCTTCAGCACATCCTCAATGCTCAGTTTTTGGATTTCAAGAATCAAAAGGCACTCATCCAAGGCTTCCTTTCGGATGATGGTATAAGCTTGGATACATTCCTGATCATAATTGGAATTAAACATCATATTTGCAATGCCTCTGAGCTCAGGAACAACATCTGGATGAACCAAATCGATGATGACTTCCTCAGATGCCCTGCTAACACTATCTCTTTGAAGGGAATCAACTGAATCATCCCCAAACGAGATAATTGAGCTGCCATCAGTAATATCCTCTTCGCTTGAACGAAAAGACATGTGCTCGGGTTCAAAGGGCTGCCTTTTCTGAACAAGCATGTACTTGAACTCTTCTTCTAGCCTGGCCATTGCTGTTTGAAGAACATCATGAGCTCTATGCAAAACCTCATACTCTTCACCCTCCTTATTCAAACCCATACCCTCTAATCTTTCGATGAACTTTCGCGCCTCCTCCACAGCTTTCATATACTCCAGAGACTCCTTCGGGCTTGAATCCCATATCATAGACTGATCTGCCTCCCAACTCATGACTCTCTCCTGAATCGAATTGAGGCGATCTTCAATCTCACTAGTTGTCTCACCATTTTTCTCACTGAGTGAGATCATAGTGGACAATTGGGTGCCAAGATCAGCCAGAATTTCCCTTTCACCATCTGTAAGTTTCTTCTTTGACCCCAATGCCCTTGCTATGTTTTTCGCAGCAGAAATTAAATCATCCCCACCTTCCATTTCGGTACACAGAGATTTATAATCCCCCATAGGCGAATTGGACCAACAAATCAAACTCAAAACCTTCTTGGATCAACAGCAAGGATTGAACCGGACCAAAACTTCCTATTCCCAAAAATTAGGAAAGTAACGAAACCCTTTTTCCCTCTTGCTTTAACAAACAAAAATCAATGCTTTTTGTATCGACTGCAACATCACCTGTTGAAAACTGGCAAAAAGCCCTAATATGAGCTCGGAATCCAAAAGGGATTTGAAGATAAGAAAAGTCCTGTTAATGGCGAAGCAAAAGACCAAGCTTTATACTTAACTCGTCAAATAAGAAACAGAATACCAATCTTTTCAAAAGTAGGCCATGAGTGACAATCACCATAAACAATTAGGTAAAGCAGAGCAACCCAAAGTTGAATACAAAAGCTGCAATGCACTAAGGGAAATAACAGAGAAAAATCCCCTACCTCTTTTGAGTCTTCAAACTTTTTGCAGTCCACAAGCTCACAAAATAAGCACAAAAAGCAAACCCAAGAGGCCAGGAGTCCCGGAGGCTCCAAATCAAGACGATGAGAGAGACAAACAGGGCTCAAATGAAGCTCTAGAGAGAACCCACAAACCTCCACAGAAATGGCAGACACTTGAAGATCTAAGCAGTCCAAAGGAAGACCGGAAGACCGTGAGAGCCAAAAAAGAAGGAAAATTTATCGGTTAGGAATCTGGGTTCAATTCAATTTGTGCAAGTTTTCTAATTTTAGGCTTCAAGTTTCGAATTTTAATGGGCTTTATTTTTTCTTCGTTGCCATTTTGACCTCGGCGGTTTGACCTTGTCGGCTTTAGTCTACCGTCAATACAGACTACGATGATTACAAAGCATATTGTTATATACCACTACGGCACTACGTATCTCAATAAGGAATATGTGACGTATTTGTTTCCAATTATTTACCAACATCTTGCAAATATAATATTTATTTAGTCTTAGATTTGAAAAATAATAAATATTGATGATTATCAATAATAGTTTGCTCATATTCACTTATCTACTAATAACTTTTTTAACTTAATAATGGCAAGAATGTTAAATTATATATATATATATATATATATGTAGTGATGATTATGATTGTTTGGGGGAAATCAAGAGATGCTAACAAGGTAGGATATATTGATGAAGGATATATTAAACACTAATCTTATTCTTTACGAGAACTTAATCTGAATAACTTGAATAATTTTGAAAAAAAATATTAAGGAGAAGAAATGAGTTTTTGTTCTATGGTTGGGTATTATTTAGGCGCTTGATATTATTCTATATGTTTGACTTTCAGAAATAATTTGAGTACTCAAATTTGAAATTACGGTATCAATAAGCAATTTGACAAAAAAAATCTCTAATAATATAATTGTAGGTTTTTTTTTTATCAAAATGATATGATTGTATATATAAAAATGGTACAATAATACCATCAAAATCAAGTTATGGCATCAAGATCTACATGTCAATAGAACAATACTAACATGCAAAAAACCGCATTAACAGCTAAAAAACTTCACATCAATGAAATTATATAAAATTATAAATCAAGCTACAAAACTCAAAACAACCAAAAACCTTATGGCACCTACAATCCCAAACAAACTACCTCCACTAAAACAAACAATCACTGTCGCCAAACTCATCACACTTGTCCTGAAGAACTTGAAGAGTAAGACGGTTCTGCGGAAGGCTTGATTTCTAACGA